>JACERP010000032.1:0-574447 GCA_014080715.1 Scenedesmus sp. NREL 46B-D3
CCAGTGGTACCTGCTGCTGCCGCCGCTGCTGCCGCCTGCAGGCGCTTGCATGCTGCCTTGTGCCCTGCCTTCCAGCTGGCCACCTGGCACTCCCGGCTGCAGTACCTGCAGCAGCAGCAGCAGCCAGCAGCAGCAGCAGCAGCAGCAACAGCAGCAGCAGCAGCAGCAGCACCAGGAGGTTGGACAATGTTAATGGTATCACAAAAGTCAACCAGGCATTGCCTGCAACTACAGGGATCTTGTCAACTTGAGCATGCTGCTGCACGCTGGCAGCAGCAGCAGCAGCAGCAGGCTTCCTGGAACAGGGATGGTTCCGCACAGCAGGCATGTCGGAGCGAGCACAAGCAAGCCCGTGCAGTGCACATGGCAGGCTTGGCCAGACTCATCACAGGCTCATGAGCCTTGATCAGGTGCCTGCCAGCCTGCGCGACCCCCGATATGTTGCAGTATGCTGCTGACAAGCAAACCGTTGCTATTGTCAATGCAGAACCAGCCAGCCAGGGTGGCGGACAGCATGGACTGGCCGTTGCTGGAGACTGCAGCGCCCTCCGCTGCACAACCTGCTGGCATGCTGAGCTGGCAGCTAGCTGTGCCGATGCAGAGCAACCAGCGCTACCAGACGAGTGTGCCCAGCGCAAAAAGTGCAACACAGCTGTTCAAAACCCAATGGCTGCCTGGCCGCAAGGCTCACCTTGCCAGCCGGCAGCCGGCGCAGGTGTTCTTCCTGCCAGCCACCTGTTGCTGCTCACTGAACCCAGTCAGCAAGGTGCACTACACGTTGTTGCAGCAGAAGCGCACATGCAGCCCAGCACACACAGCAGCGCCAAACTCCTGCAGCTGCTGCCCCAGCTGCATCAGCGGCAGCAGCAGGGGGGCCTGGGGCGGCTGCCCCTAGCACGCCTCACCAACAGCAGCAGCACGTCGAAGCCTCCTTGCAGTTGCTGGCACAGCTGGTACAGGTCCTGCAGTATTGCCGCCTCGCCTGCTGCCGCTGGCACCACTGCGCACCAATCAAGTGCATCCTTACCCCTGCTCAAATCACCACTTGCTGCTGCTGCTGCTGCTGCTGCTGCTGCTGCTTCTTCTTCTTCTTCTTCTTTGCTGCTGCTGCTGGGCAGTCACCTGACCCTGCTGCATGCCTGTTGCAAGACCGCAGCATGTGCTGCAAGTGCCCTGAGAGGACCCGACTTGTCAGCCAGCAGGCGTGCTGCACCACGGAAGGCAGCTCTGCCGTGAAAGGCACGTCGCCCCGCGCCACAGTGGCCAGGGTGCTGCCAGCATGCGCCAGGCCCCGCGCCCTCATGACGAGGGAGGCGGCCATGCACTGCTGCAGGCGGCGGCCGTGCCAGCTGCTGTCGCTGATGCAAGGAGGGTCCTCATCATCGCCGGCTGCTGCTGTACCCCAGGCGAGATCGAGTGCTCCGCACGCGGCCAGCACCTGCTGCAGGAAGGCGTCCATGGGACAAGAGCTGCATGCTGCAGCTGCTGCTTGTGCTGGGCCACCAGCCCTGGACGCTTGCAGCTGACACCTTCATGTTGGTGGCCAGCAGCGACAGCAGCGGCAGCTCCCAGCCTGCGTCGCTGCTGCCGCTGCTGCTGCTGCTGAACCCGTGTGCGCTGCAGCTCCTTGCACAGGGCGGCCACGAACATGTGGCTGCGCACGCCCGCCCGGACGACGCCGGTGCGCGCGATCGGGCTGCGGAACCTCAGCCCCGCCTCCAGCGCCGCAAAGCATGCACCCAGCGGCTGCCGCGCCACTGCCGCTGCAACGCGCTGCACGCTTGCAAGTCAGTCATTGATGGCTGGCAGCAGGCACGGCACAGGCAGAAGCACAGCAGCGGATTATGTTCAGGACTACATTTTGTCGCAGTCCTTGATTGTGGAGCAGGAACGGAGCGCGTCAGGTTGCCAGCAATACGGGAGTTGTTGCACCACGACCAAACTCTGTGGTTCATTGAGCAGTGCTGCAAGTGGGGTAGTGCCAAGCGCTGCCATACATGCTGCTGCAGCAATCATGATCCACAGCTGTGCTTTGGCTGTATGCCTGCATTAGGCAAGTAACTTCTATAGCTGCTGCTGCTGCTGTTGCTGCTAACAGTAGCTGCTTACCAGCTTCTACAACGAAGCTGACAAGGTATGCCCAACCATCCACCAAGAACCTGCCACCGCTCCATTCGCCGCTGCTGCCGTCGACGCTGCTGCCGTCGACGCTGCTGTGCCGCCGCTGTCACGCCGGCGCCGCCGCTGCGCCGCCGGTGTCCGCAGAGGCGGCGCCTGCCCGTTTTGCCTCGCGTGCCGACTGCTTCAGCTGTTGCAGCACCAGCGGGGCCAGGGGCCCAGTGCGATGGGCGCAGCGTGTCGCTCACGTGCGGCCAGACCAAGGCGATGTGTGCAGCAGCTGCCGGTCGTTCAAGCACTTCGGACAGCAGGCAATCGAACACGTGCCTTGCCAGGTCCACGGCATGCGGCACGGTGTACTGCAGGCAGCCCCTCTTGGCGCCCTCCCCGCTGGTGCCTGCTGCCGCCTCTGTCAGCGGCAGCTGCAGCACCACCTGCAGCAGCGGCAGCCACATTGCTGCCAGCTCGACGCGCGCAGCCGGGAGGCGCTGCGGCTTGTGGGCAGCGAGCAGCTCGCCGAACTTGCCGGCGAGCTTTGACCGCTTGTACGCGTGCAGGAGGAACACAGCCCGCAGCGCCATCACCGCATCGCACAGGTTGTCTGCGCTGCATGCTGCAGCTCCCATGACGTGCTGCGCTTTGCTGCCGGCTGCAGGTGCCAGCAGCCCGCCCAGGCCTACTGCTTGCAGCAGCCGCTCATGCATAGCCTCCTGCTGCGGCGGCAGTGGTGGCATCTGCTGCTGCTGTGCCAGCTGCCTGCTGAGCAGCGCCAGGTGTGCCAGCAGCAGCAGCAGCAGCAGGTCGTCATTTAGCATCAGGTCGAGGGCCTTGGGCTGCTCGGTCAGCGTTGTGAGGTTTGCGTACGCAACTATGGGCACCAGGGTCTCACTGGTATACGTCTCTGCGCGCTGTGCCGCCAACGTGTACATGGCAAACTCCGCTGGACTGCTGCTGCTGCTGCTGCTGCTGGTGTTGTGTCCAGCAGCTGCTGCTGCTGCTGGCCAGGCCTGCATTACTGCCGCGTTCAGCGCTACGATGGTGTGCAGCGCCTGGCCGAGTTCCTTATGATCCAGGGCGTCGCCATGTGGGGGAGAGACTGCCTTTGCTAGGGCAGTCCACTGCAGCACGAAACTCAGCGCCAGCTTGGCATAGCTGGCTGGCAGCAGCGCCGGCTGCTGCTGCCGCTGCTGCATGGTCTGGGCTGCCTGCCTCTGCCGTTGTTGCTGCTGCTGCCGGCGCCAGATGTTGATGGCTGAGCGGAGATGCAGGCAGCTCTGGGGCAGCACGTGTGGCATGGTTTCTGTTGGCAGGCATCAGTGCAGCAGAGCACAACGCACCAAGCATGCACCGTTTGTTTCAGGAGGGGTGCACGGGCTGCTTGGCAAGGGCGTGATTGAGTCAAGCTGCTGGCTGACATGCATGGCGGCAGCTTGCCAATCAAAACACAACGTCCTGAGTGCAAGCAGCACGGCCAAAAGAATGGTGTTGCTGTGAGTGTCCACAGCATTGACTGCAATGCATGCCCTGCCGAAGAACCAGTCCTGGAGTATATGAGCATGTTGCCGCTAAGTAGCGAGACGTTATGAGCGGTGCACTCTTATGACGTTATGAGCCGCGCACTTATGAGCGGTGCACTTATGAGCGGCGCACTCTTAGACGTCATGAGCGGCGCACTCTTAGACGTTATGAGCGGTGCACTCTTACCATTCTCCACCATTGCCTCTATCATGTGCTGCTCCCTGCCTCTCCTCTGTGCCTCGCATCAGGCTCATCAGTGCAACCACTGCGCTACTCATTGCGCATAGTCCATCGATCGTGTTGTGTGGCAGCGTTTTGCTGCCCCATGTGTTGGGATGGTGCTGGTTGAGCAGCAGCAGGGATGTGTGCTGCGCTGCCACCAGCATATGGAGCAGCCGCTGCCCTGTTGCATCATCGCAGCTGATTGCTGGTGCTGCCGCGCTGACATCAACGTGCAGCTGCTGAATGGTGCCATGGTTTGACCGGATCCGCTGCAAGTTTCTTGCTGCCGCAAGGCTCTTCAGCAAGCCACCGTACCGCTGCAGCAGCCGGCTGTCAGCATCCCGATCCATGAAGACTGGTGTGTTATCGGTACGTTTCACCACCTGGACGTTGTTCTCGTGTGCGCACATCAAACGCGCTCTGTAAGGAATCAACAGGATAGAAGTAGGTGTCACCGAAGGTCGTTGAACCCTAGATTGTCACTGTATTTGATCTTGTTTGGTGGCAAAGGGCATAGTTTGGTTGAATCTGGTTCCATGTTGCAAGCTCAGTTTGTCAAAACAGCCCTTGACGGCGTCCTTTGGGTAGGGGATATCCTGCTGTCGACAATGGGGGTGGGGACCTAGCCTGGTTGGCCAACCCCACGGGGGGCCTGTTTGTCCCCCCCCCCTTCAGATGAAAAAGGACACAGCACTGCATGCATGCAAATGAGTGGCCCACAGCCTACCAACCTCCGCATGCAAGCTCCGCTGCGTGCACCCACTGTATGACGCATGACGCTGAGACCCACAGTAGGATGGGCAGGCTAACAATATGGGCAATATGGGCAATGCAAGAGTTGCACACTGCTTCCCGCTTGAGTGTCATTGCGCAGCAGCAGCTTGATCAAAGCTGGCTCGCAGCTGGTTTTGCAGCTGCACCAGGTCCCACCCACAGCTGCCGCTGCACGTGCACAATTGCAAGCAGCCTCAGGCACTGCTGCTGCTGCTGCTGCTGCTGCTACTGCTGCTGTGTTGTCTGCTGCTGTGGTCGTCCCTGGCACACCAACACCGCCTTGCTGAGTGATGCGCTGCATCGGTCCGGCAATCCGACAAGCACACTGCCTGCACAACAGCGCCTCCAGGTGGCAAGGTGGAAGGCTGGGCACTAAGCAGCACGCAGACGAGTGCAGGGGGCAGCAGCAGCAGCAGCAGTGCCACCATGAGGGGCAGCATGAGCACAGCTGACAGCAGACACAGGAGAAGTTGATTAGCTGCTTGTGAGGCAATGCAGTTTCTACGAGAGCAAAATAGTATTGTTGTGCCTAAACCCTAAATCCTAAACCCTAGAGTGCCAGTGTCAACGAGTGCAAGATTGCAAGATTGTTTGTTGTGTGGTGTGCAACACTTGCCAGGCTTGATAACACAGCCATGCTATAGTACATGTGCAGCTGTGCTAGCTCTGGCTTGCAAGCTCTGGTTTGCAAGTGTTGTTGGGGCTACAGTGTTAAACATTAAACAACATCATGAAGGGCTCGTGGGTAGCTGCTACACAGATGTGGCCATATCAAGGAAAACTGCAAACCGTCGTGCATCATATTTGGTTTATACCAATTACCGGCAGCAGCAGTTGTTTGCAAGCGGTACCATTGCAGCTGCCAGCCTACTGCATCATGCACTGGCAATTACAGCTAGCTGTAGGGGTATTGCATGCTGTGAATCGTGTCACAGCTGCCTCATGAGCATGTCTTGTAATCGGCTAGCCCTCATGAGTGCCCTTTCATCAAGTGACCTACAGCCAGTGTACAGCCTGAAGTACTAAGCGTACTGCAGCCGTGATACTCGTCGGATGGGCTCGATGCGCGCAATTATACGTATAATGGCGTTTTCCAGCTTGTTCTGGCAGGTGTGAGCTGGGTTTTGTGCGATGTTGTCCAAGTTCGGCGAGTCCGAGGTTTGCTCGGCCATGGGTGCTCGGAGCCCCGATGGGCGTTGGCTTGAGTTGCGATCCCAATCTGTCTTCCCGTGATGCAGTTGGTGCTGCTATATAACAGCTATTTCGCTGTGTATCACCCGCACGTCTTGCTGACACCATTCATCCATGCCTATCATGCTGGTTGTTGGCCAACTGCCGACACAGTTGACGCATCCCCAGCAGTCACCGCCTAGCATGCAGGCCTACAACACTCTAAAAGCTTACTCGCATGCCACCTCGGCCTGCTGCAGCGATGTCTGCGGTGTCGGTAGTGGCCCAGCAGCAGTAGCAGCCAGCTGCAGCAGCATGACAGTGCCATTGGCTGCTGACACGCGAGTGCACGGCAGCATTGAAGCCCTTGTACTCCTGTCACTTTCAAAGCGCCCATTTGGACCGTTGGCACAGCTGCCTGCTGAGGTCACACATGTCATCCCTGGTGGGCTGGCAGGGGGGGCGGACGAACCGTGCACATGTACTGCAGCAGTGCAGCAGTACCGCAGCACGCATGCACCACTCAAGAGGCGTTGGCATCCTTGCAGCTGCACAGCATGACCTGCTTTGCTGCCAAGCACAGCGTATCATGCTATAAGCCAGAAGATATCGTCCTTTGCATTGTTGCACACTGCCCAGCACCCCTCAAGCATGCCAGCACTGCACAGGGATGCGACAGGCATGTACCCTAGGGTGATTGCCTGTGTGCATGGGGTATGCTGTTTCATGTCGCGGCATCTCGCTGATCTGCCTGCCGAAAGCTGTACCTGGCAACCTGGTGTATCGCCCTCCTGCGTTGCAGGCAGCCCCCAGGCGGTGGGGGTGCTGCGGGCGGCCTTCCTGCCCTGCGACAGGCCACAGCCGGCACTGGAAGAGGTGAGGCACTGTCACAGCACGCTCCCGACCGGCTTCGTTGCCATCTGCTGTGCAGCCCGCAGGCACTGCAGCGTAGTGTCACAGAGCGCACCGCATGCTGTCACGTTGCGCTCTGCAATGTACCTGATGGTACTGCATTGACATAGTGCAGTGTACTGCATGCAGCTCTGCATACCGTGCAATGTCCTGCAGCTGTCGGTTGCAGCAGAAGTTATTCTGCTTGTAACACCCGCCAGCCAGCGCCGCAGCAAGCGCCGTGCTTCTCAGTATCCATTGTACTGCTGGTGGCATCATCACAGTGTAGCAGTAAAGTGCAGCAGTACGCCTGTATCATGCGACAGCGCCATGCTGGCACATTGGAGCTCCTCTAGGCAATGTCCCAAGTTGCCTTGCATGCCCATTGGTGCTTGTGCAGCAATGCAAGACAAGGGTCCTTGTCGAGCCATGCGCTGTGCTTTTCAGCAGTCTACTGCAAATGTTTTGCATGGTTGTGTGAGGTTTGATGCTTTGCGTCAGGCCTCTTCAGTGCGGGTAGTGCTCAACGGTGAAACTCAGACAACATGCCATGTTCAGCGTGTACACCCACCTGCCTTACACATGTTCAGATGTACATGCCAAACCAGTGTTCAAGTCCTGAGCCACACTACTGGCCATACATGTCATGTGCAGGTGGTGGCCACACTAGGTCCTGCTGCTGTGGCCCTGGCCTCACACACGCAACAGCCAGCACAGCGTCTGCTGGTGGACGAGTACGCCCTCGACAGCAGCACCAGCAGCTACACCCTGCACTCTGCAGCTGTCGAACTGACAACATACCTGCACAACAAGGGGCTGAGAATTGCCCTGGTTCCGGACGTCAAATCAGCAGCCACAGCAGCTACAGCTTTCTGGGCAGCCGTTGCATCAGGCAGGCAGCCAGACGAAGCCCCGAGTGTGTCCACTTGCCCAACAGTGTGGCAGTTGCAATGGGCCTGCGCAGCGCACAAAGCAGCAACAGTGTGCTGATGGTGGCTCCCACAGCGTTCGGCTTCAATGAGGAAGCTGCACAGGACAACAGCTTCATGCACGCAGCAGAGAAGCCGCAAAAAGACAGCTTCCTAACAGAAGAGGTGAGGTTGCAATGGGGGCCCTAGTACAGCTGCTGCTGCTGTCATGCCGCGGCAGTGGGTGCCACAAGGCTGCTGCGCCCTTGCGGGTGCAACAGCTACTGCAAACCAAAGTTGCAGCCATGCAACTTGTATCACCTGCATGCATGTCTTTTAATGTATCTGTCCTTATCTCATATCATCTGTGCGGTGAATGCAGCCTGCAATGGCTATGACCTCTCCTTGTGCTAGCGCGGGGACAAGTGTTCACACTGCTGATTCTGCCTCATCTGCTGCCAAATGCTCCCACCCTTTCCTGCAAGCAGCTGTGCATGTGGTGCTACCTGGCTGTGCTGTATACTATTGTCAACAGCATGTTGTGTTAAGCTCCATGCTCAGCATGTGATACTCTTCTGTGCCGCAGGTGTGTGCGGAGTTTGCTGAGCTGCACCGGCAGCTGACTGACGTTGCTGGCGTGGACGTGAAGCTGTTCCAGCACCACCTCAGCCATGGCACGCCAGACGCAGTCTTCCCCAACAACTGGTTCTCCACACACGGTGCAGGTGCGGGCTGTTGACAAGGACAGCAGCATGTCACTTGCAACGCGTGACTGCTTTGCCTTGCTGCCTGCAAGCAGTTACGCGCAACGGTTGCGCACTGCCAGTAATTCACAAACAATGTGGCTGTACCTGTGTGTGCAGATCAACACTGTGGCTGTACCTGTGTGTGCACAGGTACAGCCACAGTGTTTCCATAGCAATGCTGTGCGTTGAACTCCTCTGACCCACTGGCTCAGGGATCAACGAGACCCTGACCCAGGCTTCAATCGTCTGTTGATTGACTCTCCGCTTAATATTACCTACCGCCCTTGTCCTGCCATGCAGGCGAGGCTGCTGGCGGTGTGTCCCGTCCCACGCTGGTGCTGTACCCCATGAAGTGCCCCAACCGCGCTGCTGAGCGCCGCCCTGAGGTCATCCAGGTGCTGCGCCAGGCGGGCTACGAGCGCGTGGTGGACTTGACAGGGCATGAGAGCCACGACCAGGCCTACTTTGAGGGCACAGGTGCGCAGGGAAGACAGGTGTTGCGTGGCTGCAAACGCATGGTAGAGAATTGCACTGCACTGTGCCGCAAAATGGTCACAGCTGCGCAGCTGCATGCAGATTCATGACTCATTGAAACAGCTCTGCATCTGTGGCTATCAAATCACTCTGGTCTCGTGTGCCCCTTGCTCGCTTGCCTTGACAACAGCCCTGCTGCTCCACTGACCTTGATCTGCCCTTGCTGCTGTACTCCCAATGCTGCCTCGTGACGTGTGCAGGCGTGCTGGTGCTCGACCGCGTCAACGGCGTGGCGTATGTCGCGCTGTCTGAGCGTGCCGACCGCGCCTTGCTGAGCAGTGGGTGTCCAGCCTGGGCTACAAGGACCTGGTCACCTTCAACAGCGCAGACTGCAGGGGCAAGTCGGTGTACCACACCAACGTCATGATGGCCATCGGCACTGATGTGGCGGTGGTGTGCGCGGACAGTGTGCCAGACGCCAAGGAGAGGCAGCACCTGCTGGTGGGTGGCAGCTTGTGAGGGGATGCAGCAGCTGCAGGTGCAGCTGTGAGCTATGAAACACACGCCGTGTGTAGCCCCTGACCTTCGGCTTTGCACCATGGCTGTGTGTTTGTGTTGAGAGACGGATGTGCGGGTAAATGTTATCTGTTTGCAGCAGAGCCAATACAGGTGCCCTGATGGTGATAACCTGTGTTCAGGTGCTGTTGTTGCTTGCTGAACTTTGTTGATCACTGCTGCTGTCCCCGCCCCGTGCCTGCGTTGTTGCCCCTGTCGCAGTCCAAGCTGTCGTCCACTCACGAGGTGGTGCAGATCAGCAGCGCGCAGATGGACGCGCTGTGTGGCAACGTGCTGGAGCTGCAGGGCGGCAAGGGCCTGCCTGTGATGGCCATGTCCAGCCAGGCCTACCACGCATTCACGCCAGAGCAGCGCAAGGTGATGCGGCGCCACGTCGCAGAGCTGGTGCACGCGCCATTGACACACTGGAGAGGGTGGGCGGCGGCGGCGTGCGGTGCACGCTAGCTGAGCTGTTCTAAGCTGGGGTCTGGGCTTGCCATATGCAAGTTGTGAAAAGAAAGGATAGTTGTGCTCTGCGAAGACACCAATGTTGTGTACAGTATGCTGTTTGGACTATCCAGTGCTGTTGGTTTGAGAGCAGCTTACAGCTTGTACGCAAGCAGCCTCGCATATAGCTGCACATGCATTTGTACTTTCCGACTGTGGTGTAAGTCGGCAGAGTCGCCCGTCTGTTTGATCAAGCACAAAAACATCAAAGAGTACACATAGAGCACACTCTACACGTGCATGCCAGTGGCATCAATTGATTCACCATTGTAGCAATAAACGAGTCGACAGGTATCAGTGGCCGGCCAATTGCGCTCTTCCAGAGGCGTCCCATGATTCTGTCACTAGCCCAGCAAACCCCACGCCAGTGCTGCTGGCAGCCACTGCCCCAATCCGTTGAGCATGCAGTTGCTTTTGGTTGCACAGTGTCAAGTGTGCCTTTCCAGCTGTTTGACTGCCTGGCATGCAGCGGCCTAAGGATTCAGGCTTTGCCTTTAAATTGTTCATCATGGCAAACACAACGGAGGTGAGCAGAGTGTCATATTTGCAGTGAGTCATCATCAAGTGCACCAAGTTACAGGCGTTTGGCAGGTGTTTGGTATGAGATCTGATACTACTTCAGTAATAGCCGCAGCTGTAGCATGTGTTGGGTTATGGCTCTCTCAAGGTCGCTGTGCACTTGAAGTCCACGACCTTGCATCCTGCCAGCAGTGCTGTTTCCTTTCACAGCTGTGTAGCTGTGCCTGCCTACCTGCTCGGCATGTATTGTCCAGTGTCATGCATTTGTGCTGTGACAGCCGCCCATCATTCTGTCACCAGGGCGCCTGGCTGTCAGCATGATGCCATGACCGCATGCCCAAGCCTGGGCAACTGCTCAGGCCCTGAACATTTAACGAGTTGTCAAATCTTACAGGAAGTTGCAGGAAAGCTTGAAGTGAAGGCACTTTGCCTGGTTGCTTGGTATGTAGTAGC
This sequence comes from Scenedesmus sp. NREL 46B-D3, assembly GCA_014080715.1. NCBI lineage: Eukaryota > Viridiplantae > Chlorophyta > Chlorophyceae > Sphaeropleales > Scenedesmaceae > Scenedesmus > Scenedesmus sp. NREL 46B-D3. The sequence continues at coordinate 10,856 of JACERP010000032.1, forward strand.
TGCATTTGTGAGTTCAACAGCCTCTTGCAGTGCCTCAGTCGTGCTGCTAGGGGCCAGCTTCCTTTGCAAGCCTAGCACCTTGAGGCCTGCTTCAATCAATATCCGCTGCAGCCGGCGCCAGTAGCAGCATGTCGGGTGCATGTGAAGCGCTGCTCTGCACTGGACTGCACAAAACCGCGATTGTGGGTTTGTCAAGGTGCGCTCCTTAATGTTAGTTGTGTCAGGATGCCATGCCATGCAAGGTAGCAAGTTGATGGTCACTTACAATGATTACCGCGGGTATGGTCACACAACAGCATTACATCCTGACAACACTGCCTTGCAGGTAGAGTGCAACTGCACGACGCACACATGGCGCACACGATGCGATTGCAACATGTCATAAAACATGTCATAAAGATTCCGTACTGTAGAAATGGCTCACGAACACCACAGCAGACACATGCCGGCAAATGACAAGCAGCAGCACTGCAACCTAGCAGGGAAGCAAAACAAGGAAAGGCAGAGTGACCCGCTTCATGCAACGCTGCGCAATCAAGCCACGCTGGCACCACCCATGTCTGTCACTTCTGCAAAAACACTGCTATGACAAGATGCATCACTGAAGCAGGCAAGTGCCAGCCACAACCTTTGGTCGCCCTCAGATCGGAATACGTCTTGGCCAAACAGAGCACGAGGCATCAATGTCAAAGCAGCAGGACCACCTGAGCACAGGCACTCACATACCGCCCAATCTGCATGCTAGTACCGAGGCCTGTCACATACCCCAAAGAGCCACAATGTGCTACCCCACAAGTCTCTGACCACCAGGGTGGGTCTGTTTGCTGACCAACAGCATCCTTCACAGTAAATGCTCAAATATAAATGCAGTGACACACCACGCGTAAGCAACGCAAGCCGCCCAGCACAACATGGCATCGAACTTGTGTTCTGTACCAAACACTAAGCAATAATGCATTGCTTCATCTCCCACACTTTGGACACAAATGGAAAGCAGCCAGGCTGCCGAAAATAAGGCCAGGTGCAATGCAGAAGACATCGTGTCTGCTGCTGTATAAATTTCAAAAGGCAGTGCTGCGGCCAGGCAAGAAGGCCCGGGCAGCTCTGCATGCGCTCGCTCCACGACACTTGCATATCCCTGCACGTGCCGCTCCTACGCATGCAGGCAGAGATGCAAGCAAGTCCGATGCATGCTCAATCCCGTTGAAGATGTCTAAGACATCCTGATTCAACACAAGTCCTCAGCCGGGCCGCGCTGCTTACCAAACAACACAAAGTCCTTGAGGCATTGTAAGCCATCACAGGCCCTTGAAAGCACTAACCGTCCTGATTCAACACAAGTCCTCAGCCGGGCCGCGTTGCTTACCAAACAACAACAAAGTCCTTGAGGCATTGTAAGCCATCACAGGCCCTTAAAGCACTAACCTTTACTCCCCTGTATCACACACACCATTGCACTGCTGCAACACGCACCAGCAGAGTCACTCTTGCACCCAGCCTGTCCACGCGCCGCGCAGCCACCTTCGCCATATAGCTAGCTGCTCAGAACAGCTCTGCAAGAGCGCACCGCACGCCGCCGCCGCCCACTTTCTCCAGTGTGTCGATGGGCGCGTGCACCAGCTCTGCGACGTGGCGCCGCATCACCTTGCGCTGCTCTGGCGTGAATGCGTGGTAGGCCTGGCTGGACATGGCCATGACAGGCAGGCCCTTGCCGCCCTGCAGCTCCAGCACGTTGCCGCACAGCGCGTCCATCTGCGCGCTGCTGATCTGCACCACCTCGTGAGTGGACGACAGCTTGGACTGCAACAGGGGCAGCAACGCAGGCACAGGGCGGCGACAGCAGCAGTGATGAACAAAGTTCAGCAAGCAACAGCAGCACCTGAGCACAGGTCAACACCACCAGAGCACCTTTCTTGGCCCTGCCACAAACAGATGACATTCCTCCGCACGTTGGTCTCTCAACCAAAACACACAATGGTATTGAACTGCAGATCAGGGGCTACACACGGCGTGTGTTTCATAGCTCACAGCTGCACCTGCAGCTGCTGCATCCCCTCACAAGCTGCCACCCACCAGCAGGTGCTGCCTCTCCTTGGCGTCTGGCACACTGTCCGCGCACACCACCGCCACATCAGTGCCGATGGCCATCATGACGTTGGTGTGGTATACCGACTTGCCCCTGCAGTCTGCGCTGTTGAAGGTGACCAGGTCCTTGTAGCCCAGGCTGGACACCCACTGCTCAGCAAGGCCGCGGTCGGCACGCTCGGACAGCGCGACATACGCCACGCCGTTGACGCGGTCGAGCACCAGCACGCCTGCACACGTCACAAGGCAGCATTGGGAGTACAGCAGCAAGGGCAGATCAAGGTCACTGGAGCAGCAGGGCTGTTGTCAATGTCAATGCAAGCGAGCAAAGGGCACATGACGCTATAATGGTCTGAAAAGGCTAGGGATGCATAGCTGTTTGTAAAAGCATGACGATGCAATTGTGATCTTTGTGCGGCAGACAGTGCAGTGTGATGTTTCACCGCGCCTTTGCACCCACCGACACCTGTCTTCCCCTGCGCACCTGTGCCCTCAAAGTAGGCCTGGTCGTGGCTCTCGTGCCCTGTCATGTCCACCACGCGCTCGTAGCCGGCCTGGCGCAGCACCTGGATGACCTCGGGGCGGCGCTCAGCCGCGCGGTTGGGGCACTTCATGGGGTACAGCACCAGCGTGGGACGGGACACACCGCCAGCAGCCTCACCTGCGCCGCAGGACAGCCGCATGGAACAGCGGACAAGATATCAACAAGCAGACACGGCATAGCCGAGCTTATCGTCTTGTTGAATCCCTGAGCAAGTCCAATCACCGCACAGCGTTGCTTGTGCAAGGCAAAGCAGCTGACGCACACACAGGCACAGCCACGGTGTTTCCGTGTGCGTCACTGGCAGAGCGTAACTGCTTGCAGGCAGCAAGGCAAAGCAGTCACACGTTGCAAGTGACATGCTGCTGTCCTTGTCAACAGCCCGCACCTGCACCGTGTGTGGAGAACCAGTTGTTGGGGAAGACTGCGTCTGGCGTGCCATGGCTGAGGTGGTGCTGGAACAGCTTCACGTCCACGCCAGCAACGTCAGTCAGCTGCCGGTGCAGCTCAGCAAACTCCGCACACACCTGCCAGTGCAGACAAGGTGCAGGTGAGAGTCAGCAAACAGGCAACAAACCATGCAGCAGGGCATCACAGCACCACAGCTGCTGGCAGGGCAGCTGCTGCATGTGCTGCTACTGCAATCAAGGGCAATATGCCGCTAGTACTCCCATTGCTGTAGTTACCAGAGACAACACACAACGTTGAAGAGACGACCACCATGATAATTCTGAAATAGCACAAAGAAGAACCTGGGGCGCTGCACGCTGCGTGCCTGCCGCTACCACCATTGTCCTGCAAGCTGTGTCTGTCCTGCAAGTGGTCCCTATAAGGCTGCCCATGTCCTGCAAGCTGCATAGGCCATACACGGCTTGCCTGCAACTGCACAGCCCGCACAGAACCACCCAGATCCCTTTCAAGGCCACTCCAGGCCCCACCGCTGCTGCTGTCGCTGCTGGGAGCCACAGCCCAAAGCTCCTGCAAAGCCCTGCCGCCTCATGCAACCCCAGCCCCGCCAAGACCCTCCCGCACCTGAGCTGTAAGACTGCTGTGCTCCTGCGCCTTCTCCGCAGCATGCATGAAGCTGTTGTCCTGTGCAGCCTGCTCGTTGAAGCCAAAGGCAGTGGGCGCCACCATCAGCACGCTGTTGGTGCTCTGCATGCTGCGCAGCCCGGCGGCAGCTGCCACGCTGTTGGGCACAGTAGTGCGCGTCTCTGGCCTGCCTGCTCTTGCTGCTGCTGCAAAGGCCTGGGCAACGTCTGGCACCAGAGCCACACGCACGGACCTGCGGTTAAGGTATGCTGCCAGCTCAGTTGCTGGCGTCTGCAGCGCAAAGCTGCCACCGCTGCCGCGTGCATACTCATCCACCAGCAAGCGCTGTGCTGGCTGCTGAGTATGTGCTGCTAGCGCCACAGCTGAGGGACCAAGCGGCGCCACCACCTGCAGGGGTTGTGTGTGTGCATGCACAGAACTTGCAGAATTAATTGTAACATGCATGATGAGCGTTCCTGCTGTTTCGGGGTGATTGTTGCTGCATGCGTTGTATGTGCATGCTTGAAAGTGCACTCAAATAATAGCGCTGTCAGAAGCAGCTGCTGTTGCGTAGCACAAAGCATGAGGCACAGGTTCAGACCAACTCGACCCCCCAGAACTGCTGCCAAGTGCTGCATGCTGCTCACCTCAGTGAGCTGCGGCTGCGCCTGATCATAGGGCAAGAACGCAGGCCTGATGACAGCCACGCGCTTGGCGCTCCCTGCAGGCGACACCAGGAGTCAGACAGGCTGTCCCGCCGGAGCACCGACACCCAACTGCTGACCTGTGCAATGTCAATCCGCGCACCTGTGATGCTTCTTGCCACATCATCTGGCAGTGAGGCTGTAGCTGCAAACGGTCTCTGGGGCATTGAAATCAGCAGCGTCTCGTCTTCATGCCCGCCACGCAGCGTGATTTCGTTCTCTTCCAGTGCTGCCGGGGCGTGGAGAACTGCACGGGCAGCAACAATAGTGATATATCATGCAATATCTCTTGAATATATTTAAACACCATATCGGATGCTAAGTCATCGCCTACCTGGCTCGGGCAGCGAACTGAATGTCCGGGCCAGGCTGGCTGCCGCCCACGTTGCCACGCCTGATTGGCCTAACGCCTGCCGCGTAGCACCAGCAAGTGTCGACAGCATGGTGATGTTGTGCTATCGAACTCCAAACTAGATGTGCTCAGCTGGTGCAAAAGGCTCCAGTTGATGCTGTAAAACGTGCTTGGTGTCACAGCAAGAACGAAATGACGACTGTGACCCACGGAACCAATTATCAATTGGGTTATTGTACTGTGACCCACGTGGGACGCGCAGCATGCAGTAACACCACATGGACTTGTCACTAACTGTCTGTTGGTGCATTGAAAAGGCACAGCTCACAGCTGTTGTCGAGACTGTTGCGCTAGATCACCATCTTGGTGTACCACGTAATTGCAAGGGAGCAGAGGCAAGTCTCTTCCATGTGCATGTGCTGAGCAGGCACTTGCCTTGTCACCAGTACACATACGTGCACGCCTGCATCAGGATCTGTCTACATTAGATGCACATGCTGATCAAGCTCAAGTTGCTCATCACTAAACGACTTCTGTCACGCTTAATCAGCATCTTATCATATGGCCAGGGTCAATTCTGCCGTGCAGCTGTTCTGCATATTGGCGGCGATTGTTGCAGTCACAGTGTGCAGAGTGTTACACGGCAAAACCCCAGCCTGCACAGGTTCTCACATGTATGTTCTCAATGCATCAGTGTCATCAGCTTCCCTGCACACACACACATGTATGCAGTGCTGTGTCTTCAAACACACATGTGTGCACACGCCTAAATTGCCACCCTTTCAGGTTGAAGTGTTGGAAGAGAAGAGCATTGTTGGGGGCGCTTGCAGGACATAGTATCCCTTCGCCAAAGTGCCAGACTTGGGTCACAGCACAGGTGACAGTGCACGCAGCAGCGAAGGCAGCACCAGCAGCAAGCAGCAGCATCACCCTATCAACCTGTGACCTCTAAGTTTGACTCGCCCACACTCTGCGCATACACTATGTGGCTTGTAACAACACTACTCAAGCACTGCGTTGCAACAGCCAGCACAGCAATGGCTGAATATGCTTCTGCTAATAAGTCAATGCCCCTCCCTGCACATGTACAAGCATACCCAGCAGTACGCTTGTGGTAGCACAGCGATAGCCATGCAGACAAATGCATTACTTCTTTATCTTTAACTTGAGCTCATGCCCGCTGTTGATTTGCTGGCTGTTGTGCTTGCAGGAGCGTACCTGCTGGGCGTGATGCCGCCAGAGCTCATGCAGGTGCGCGCGGCACCATGCAGGACACAGCACAGCACTGCCTGCATTGAAGTGTCAGCATGGGTCAAATGGCCTGCCAGCACTGCTTCCCAAGGCTTCAGCTGCATGCAGCGTGCTGGCAGTGGCGTAGTTGCACCCATTCAGTTATGCCTGCATTCCCTTAGGCTGTGCTGTCGAGCATGCAGGTGTTGGGCCTGAAGCTGCCACTCAAGCGCAGAGACCCCCACTACTTCAATCAATTCTGCGAACAACAGGTAGGCAGCCATGGAGCAGCAGCTTCGACCAAGCAAGCTCCTAGCCAGCCAACAAGCAAGCATGGGAGCATGCACCCAGCACATGTCATGGCTGCGCGAGCAGCATCATACCACAGCAGCAGCAGCAGCAGCAGCAGCAGCCCCGCATGTGCATGTGGCTCAGCATAAATTGCTGTGTTTGCTGCGTGTGCACGGCTGACGTGGGTGACCTGACGACCTAGCTGTGCATGAGTGCCTTGTTGGCGCGTGTATTGCAAGTGCGCCACAACTTAGGCTGCCATTCTGCTGTACCTCCTGCTGCAGCTGCTGCTGCTGCTGTGGGCGTCACCTGCAGGCAGCCGCTACCTGCTGTTTGGCTCCGACCAGGCGTCCATGCGCCAGCAGTTTGTGGACTTCTTCTCAGAGGACGGACCGGCAGGCGCACCAGGCGCTGCTGGTGCGGCATGATGCATCCAGCAGGCTGCTTCATCTGCCCTGCATGCGCGTCTCACGGCTGCACACCTTGATGGGTGCGACAACAAGCTAGCTTCCTCTGAGGAATGCCTGATAACTGGCAACTGGCAAAGCCGCTGGCAAGGTGCATTGCTCATTGTATGCTGTGCATGCAACTGCAGCATCTTACGGAAGTTCAAGCCCAAGCCGAGTTTGTTGCGCTGCGTGCCACATCTACAGAGGGCGTTGCACCACCCAGTTGGTTGGTCGCTGTTCATGAAAGAGCTCTGGGGCCCCAGACAGCCTTGCTGCTCTGCCCTGCTGTCTTTGGTGTGCTTGGTCAGCAGGTGATTTTGCTGAACTTTCCTCATGCAGCAGCCGCCTGAACAATTACATAACCTGTGCTGCCCTTGGCAGGCTGAGATGGATGCTGTTCGTGAGGACGTGGCCCCACCTGGCTGGCTGAGCGCCTGTCGCTGGAGGAGACGGGGAGCGCCATGTGCGCCTGGCCCTGCGCAGCATGTTTGTGGACCTGTGCCGGCAGCCAGTGTCGCACTACCTGGACAGGTGGGCAGCACCATGTGCCGAGTTGTGCACCTCGGTGCGCAGCTGCATGTTCTATCCAGCGACTGCTGCACTGATCGTGGCTGGCGCAGCCAGTGTCGCACCACCTGGACAGGCGGGCATTGCCAAGGGCTTGCTTGTGCCTCCGCTTCAGTGGCAGCTGTGTGTTCTGGCGTTGACCTGAGCTGACAGCCAGGTCCCAGCTACCTGGGCAGCTTGGCAAGCTGCATTACACTGTGCAACACAGCAAATGGTACGCGTGAACTTCCCACTCTGCAATATGTGCTTGGCATCATATGTGCAGGTGTGGCTTGCGCAGCGACCTGCTGCGCGCCATGTATGCCGTCACTGACGGTTTCAGCAGGCTGAAGGGCACCCGGGACACACCCGGCACTGGCATGAACTTCACGGTGCACATCATGGTGAGCTTCACACTGTGGCAGCCGCCCAGATGTGTGGCGGCCCTACAGCGTTGCCGGTCTCAGAGTGTCACACGGAACACAGGGGAGGCGTGGATCCTGAGGAGGCCCTTGGTTGCAGAATGCAATGAGGGCCGATGCTCTGTTGAACACCAAGTGCTGCTTTGCCAAGGCATCCAGGTGGCATGCATGTAATGGATTGCCTGTCAAGGACAGCTTAAGTTTGGTCACGCATGATTGCCAGCTTCCCCCAGTGCTGGTGAATATCTGCTGCTGCTGCTGCTGCTGCTGCTGCTGCTGCTGCTGCTGCTGCTGCAGTGTCGGCTGCCCAACTCTGATGGCACCTGGATGGTGGTGCAGGCGGCATGGGCGTGGTGACTCAGCAGCTGGCCACAGCAGCCATGCAGGCAGGCGCACACATCCACACGGCAGCAGCAGTGCAGCAGATAGAAGTGCAGGACGGCAGAGCAACAGGTGTGCGTGTGTGTGAGCGCGGTTTGCCTCTGAGCCGTACTTGTTCCACGCACACATCCTTTTTGCATCAGACTCGGTGACCTGGTAGCGGCAGTTGATGCTGCCTTGATACATACACGTGTCTGCCCTGATCCAGCGACACACGCCTGCACATGAAGTGATGAACACCACGCAGGAGTTGCGTCAGACTTCTTCAGGTGGCATCCGCTGACTGGGTTGACTGAAGCAGCTGGCAAGTTTCTTTTGCCCGGCAGCTGCGCGGTGGGGTCGGGCGGGGCGTGCCGCTGGCTGCGTGCAGGTGTTGTGCTGTGCGATGGCAGCCGGGTTGATGCGCGCTGCGTCGTGGTCGGCGCCGACCCCTTCAGGCTGCGGGAGCTGGCAGGCCACGAGCAGTTCAGGGGAGCAAACATCGTATCAGAGCTGAGGCCTCGTCATCCTGTGCTCACCTTGGGTGGCCGGCTGTGCATGGGGCTGGCATGCTGCGCCCGCTGTCCTCATGATCCTGCTTACGTGCATGCCAGTGTCACACACCTGACTTGGGCTGCTGCTGCTGCTGCTGCTGCTGCTGCTGCTGACGCCGTGTACCATGCTTCATGCAGTGACAATTTCAACACGTTCCTGGACTCACGCAAGAAGGATGGCGCCTCAATGAAGGTGCGACACGCGTTCATCCCATTTTGGTGCTCAGCACACAGCCCGTGACGCATGTGCATGCTGCTGCTGTCGGTGCTGCAGCACTGAAGACACTCAACAGGGCCTACCAGTCCCAAACAACGAGCCTCATTGCGCACATCTGGTAGACTGGCACACCAGCTTCAGGAGCCGCCCACATCACGTAATCCTGGCGACAGACCGCGCTACGACTGCTGCTCGCAGCTCAGCCTGGCCTTTCAAGGCCTGCTGCGCATGAGTCATTCGCACGCATTGCACCACCCGCACACCTGCTGTCCATGAGCCTGCCTCATTTGTTGGCCACTGCAAATGACAACATTGCTGGTCATTGCTGCTGCTACTGCTGCTGCTGCTGCTGCAGGTCAACTTCACACGGAAGGGCCTGCCGCGGTTCCGGTGCCTGCCAGAATCACGTGGCCAGCACCGCACCACCGCTCACCTGTTGCCTGATGAGCAGCACGCGATGAAGGGGCTCAGCCAAGCCTTTGCAAAGTGCAGGCTGGGCGGCTGCCAGACTTCCCAACCATAGTGGTGGGTGCCGTGTTTTGCGGTGCGAGGGGGCGGGTGCATGCTCTTGGTGTGGTTGCCAGTTGGCCGTGGTGGAAGTTGCCACTGTGCAGCAGTCCGGAGCTGGCGGATGTACCAGCAATACGGCTGCCAAATTGACCTCGCAGTGGTGCCAGTCATCGGTGACACAGCATCAGATGTGTGTGCAGCTGCGGGTGTTCCATGGATTGGGTTGTGGCGTTCTCTTTTGCCTGCATGGAAGCCAGAGCGCAGGTACCACACTGGTGGTGGTGTGCATGGGGCCCCTTCATGGTGACGCTCATTGAGCCTGCTGCTGTCATATGTGTTTTGTGTTTGCTGCAGGTACTTCCACACCACGAATGACCCTTAGTGCAGGTGAGCTGCGGTGATGCCTTCCTGCCTGCTCATGCCCACATTTAGCTTCCTGTAGTCAGCGTTGTGCATCTACCAAGCAGCCCAGGTTCCAGCAGGGGCAGTTCCCGCCCTGCATCTGCTCCTGCTGCTGCTGACACGTGCCGATCCCTGCTGCGGCTGCTGCCGTCAGGACGAGGCAGGCCGCTCCAGCACTGTCTCCTTGCGTGCGCCTCCTGCTGCTGACGCATGCCCGACACTGCTGCTGCTGCAGGACAAGGCAGGCCACCACAGCAGTGCGCTGTTTGTGCAGTGGGTGCCCTACCAGCTGGCCGGCACCACCTGGGAGGCAGAAGAGGACAAGTACACGCGCCACCTGCTGGACATTGTCGACACATTCGCACCGGGTGAGTGAGCAGCAGTGGCCGCAGGACACCCATCCAAGGGAGTTGATGGGCTGTAGTGTTGGTGCTGCACAGGTCAAGCTTGCCATGCCATGATCAAACCAGGCTGGCGCGCGAGGCAGCGCCGACCTACCTACCTACAGGGAGCTAGCTTCCAGCTGCCTGTCACCGCCAGGGCAGCAGACGTGCATGGTCAAGTAGCAGTGCCCACTCAGGGCTGCTGGATATGGCAGACGTGCCTGCGCCGAGTGCGCTGTCTTTTGCACAAGGTTAGGTTTGCTTGTCAAATGCACGTAGGTATGATCCTGCAGCAGCAGCTGCAGCAGCGGCAGGTGCAGGCGCAGCGGCAGGGACAGGTGCATTTCCTGCAATTCCTGCCTATAGCAACCCTATGTTCAACCCAGCAGCAGCCGCAGGTGCAGGCAATGGTGCATTGCCGCATGACCCTGCAGCAGCAGCAGCAGCAGCAGCCTCGGGGGCCTGCCCCCCCCCCTCCCGCTGCTCCCCCGCCTGCCCCGCCCGCTGCTGTTCAGCCTATCACCGCATTTCAAGCAGCCCGCCAGATGGGCATTGACTTCTCGCCTGAAGAACTGCAGAAGATGGTGTAGAGGCATCCACTCAATGCGTATTCTCAAACAGCGGGTAAAGAGACTCGAACTCTCACAGTTGGTTTGGAAGACTTAAACTCTACCATGGACCATGCGGGGGGTCCCAAACGCTTCCGGGTGAGCATGGCCCTGCAAGAACGAACCAGAGATGACAATCAGAATGCTGGCCAGCAAATGCAACACCTGCATGAAGCCAACGTTGGAAGAAACCTGGGCACCGCTCCTGCCACCTTTCAAAGCATCCGGTGGGTAGCAGCTCCTGCTTGTTGCTGTTGCTGCTTTAAGCCCAGCTATCATGGCAGCAGAGTGTTCCACTTCTGCCACAGTTGTTGTAACACATGCAGCGCAGTGGAGAAGCACAGACACTGGATGATATCTGCTGATGATTGCCATGTTTGCCAGCTGGTTGCACGCCTTCCTGCTCGTACCCAATCCCTGAAGCCCCCATCTGGTGATGACGCAACACTGCTTCTCTCAATGCTGTGCTGCTGCTGCTGCTGCTGCTGCTGCTGCTGCTGCTGCTGCTGCCTGCAGGCCTCTGGGTGTTTGGTGGTTGTGCAGGAGCATGCCTGCTGTGCATCGTGGTCACCCGGCTGCTGCGCTTCCTGGCTTGTAAGGTAAGAGGAGGCAGGGACAGCATCTGGCTGCACAGATCGCTGAGTGTTGCAGGCTGCTGCAGCGACGCAGCACAGCCGTGTGCTGTGCAAGCATGCATGCAGGCGCAGCACAGGCGCTACACAGGCACACTGCTGCGGTTGTCAACCGCAATTGCAGTGCACTCCTCCCAAAAACATGACATAGACAGTACGCCAACTTGGTGCAGGGCCTCCAGCGCAGTGCAGGGCCTGCAGCGCAGGTGCAGCTTGTCACCAGCGTCGACGTGCATGCACAGCGGTAGTGCATGCAGCAGGCTGACATGTGCCACGTCACTGCCGACACACTGCTGCGTTGACAGCAGTTCACACAGCATGGCTGAGGACCAGCCTGACCTGCACTGCCTCTACCTGCGTGTATGTGGTGTGCATGTCAGCGGCTGGTGCTTTCCTGGGGCTGCTCACAGCATGTTATCCTTACTGCCCATGCACCCATTACTGACTGTCGCCATGCACTGCTGCCGCCAACTGTGCTGCTCTGAGTTGCAGGCTGGCTAGCTAGCGCCCTGCCAGCTGCCTATAGGTTGTTGCCGCGGTGCAAGTCCTGATGCTGTGCAAGGCCTTCCTGCAGATATTTGTCCGCCGCCTGCAGCTGGCAGGGCGCAAAAAATAATTCTGGCGTCCCCGGAACTGCTGCACTACCTGAAGATCTGCAAATGCAGGGTGGCGATGCAGGTCTTGAGTAGCGCCTTGCAGATCTTCAGATGATTGGTCGCAGTAGTTGCTGCACTGGCTGCGCGAGTGCCAGGCCAGGTTCACCAAGCTCTTCACCGCCATCCAGCTGCTGGTGCTCGTCGTGATGTTCGTCACGGCCCAGCTCATCAACTTTGTCCACGCCGTCTACTGGGCAGCATACGTCATGCATGCATATATCTCGATGCGTATATGTTGTCATCACAACAGCTGGTGCAGCTCTTGATGCATGGCACGTGCCATCTCGCCAACCTCTTCCATCCTCCAAGCGGCAATAAATGCCCACCAACTCAACCTCCAGCAAGCATTGCAGCAGGCGCTGCAGTCCTCACTGGACTACAGTGGCCAGGTCACCACCGCTATCACCAAAATGCTATCGAATGAAGCCGCCATTCAGTCGGCATCAAACCATCTGATGACCTCCCTGATCAACCGTTGGCTGTGATGCCAGGTCAACGGTGTGCGGTGTGTGCTGCAGGTTGGTGACGATGTCGTTGATGTTGATCAGCTGGCCGCTACAGCCTGCAGCGGCCAGCTGATCAACATCAAAGACGTCGCCACCAACCTCCAGCACACACCGCACACTGTTGACTGGCATCACAGCAGCTGGCGCAGGTTGTTGCCATGCCACAGCTGCCCATGCACGTCGCAAATTTGCAGGTAGGCAGCAGCAGCAGCACGGGTGAGATTGTAGATGCCTGGTGTGACACAGCTCAGCAGCAACCATGTCACTGCCCAAGACCTGCTCTGCGGGCTCAAGGTGAAGCGGGAGTTGTGCAGAGTTGTTGCGCCTAGCAGCACTCTGCTGCTCAGTGTAATTTCCCATCGTGTCAAGGAAGCCACAAATCATGCATGCTATGCACTTGCATTGGTGTGAGCAACCAGCAGCAACGTCACCCACCATCTGCCCTGCCAGTCAATCACGCTTGCAGCCTCTGCCACCCTGGCAGCACTTGTGACAAACCCCTGCTGTGCTCCTTCACCTCTGCTGTCACTCCGGAACACCCCTGCTTTGTTGCTGACCCTGGGACTGCAGGCACTGCAAAACCATGAGCCCACCATCCTTGTGACCATCGCCACAATCACGTTGATGCAGAGCTGCATGGATGCGGCAGAGGGTAGGGCAGCCGTGGCAGAGCAGCTGAACGCTGCGCTGGTCAGCCAGGTGGAGGTGCTGACGTTAGGCCAGGACCAGGCCAAGCAGGTGAGTGCGTTTGTGTGGGTGTGGGTGTGGGTGTGGGTGGGTGTGTCAGTCACCACATCAGATGTTGCATGTCAGCCTGTCGCGGCTCCTCCATGCCTGGGATGCGGCACAGCCTGCATGTGCTGCCTGCTGCCTGTTGTGTCTCACAGAGTCCATCTTACAAGTGTGCGCTTGCATATGGCAAGTCCTGCAGATTGTAGCAGCCACGTCAAACACACCTGGGCTGTTTGCCGCAAGCATGGGAGCCTTGCACAGTTCCAAATTGGATGGGTCTCACCCCAGACGCTGCCTAGAACCACATCGGTACTGGTAGTATGCACTGCACTGCTCTGCTGTCGTGCAACAAGTGGTGCCCCACGCGCCACGCTGCTGCCGCTGCTGCTGCACGACGACCTCGGGGCCTGCTGCTGGGTGCCAGGGGAGTGTGGGCGAGCTGCAGGTGTGGCTGGCCAGCAGCTGGTCCACACTCCCCTGGCACCCAGCAGCAGTCGCGCCAGCAGCAGCAGCAGCAGCAGCAGCAGCAGGGGTGGCTGTGGTGACGACAACGGCAGCAATAGCAACAACAGTGGTGGCAGTGGCAGCAGCAGCACCCCCCCCCCCCCCCGTCGAGGAGCTGATGACCAGCAGCTGGCTTGGCGTCAGCGGCCGCAGCCAGCAGCCGCTGCACAACTCGCCGCTGTCAAACAGCGGCAGCGATGGCAGCGGCAACCGCAGTGGCAGCAGCAGCAGCTCCAGTGTCGAGGAGCTGATGACCAGCCGCTGGCTTGGCTTCACCAACAGCAGCGAGCAGCCACTGCACATCTCGCCCCTGTCAAGCAGCAGCAGCAGCAGCAGTGCCAATGGCAACGGCAACAACAGCAGCAGCGGCCCCAGTCTGGAGGAGCTGCTGAGCGGCCGCTGGATGGGCCAGGACAGCAACCGCAGCAAGCAGCCTCTGCTTCTGCTGCACGTGTACGGGCACCCGGAGCTGCTTGCTGCGGTTGCTGTCCTGGCCCATCCAGCGGCCGCTTTCAGCACACTGGCAGCAGGAGGCAGCAGCTCATTTGGCAGCAGCACCCCTGCTGCTGCCGCCGCTGCCTATGCCGCTGCCTCTGTGATTGACACGTTCAAAGATGCAGTGCTGGGCAGTGAGGGTGACGGTCAGCAGAGCCAGCAGCTGGCAGCAGCTTTGCCGCAGCAGCCCAGCCTCGATGTCGGGCCCAGCCGGCGTGGTGGCAAAGAGCCCTCTGCGATCACGCCGTCCATGGGCAAGAGGTCTGGCATGAGTGCGCGGGCGTCTGCAGTGGCACCGTGAGCAGCAGCGGCAGCAGGTGGTGGTTAAGATGACCCCAAGGCGGCGTCTTGAGTGTGTGGGAGGGGGAGGCCGGCAGCACCTGCTGGCCAGCGAGCAGCCAGTGCGGACTTGGGCGCATCCAGCAGAGATTTGCACGAGTCACGGGCTTGGCTCACGGGCTTGGCTCCTCCGGTATGGGCGCGGCCAGCTGCATGATTCTGTCACTTGTCGGCCTGGAGGTCTGGTGTTTGAGATTCTTTGGTCCGGTCGCCAGCTTCAGTGACGGTGTTCACGCCCCTTTCTGTGTGTGAGACGTGGAAGATGATGTTGCGGTGCTGCTCAGCACTGGCAGCACGGGTGTCTGCGATGCTGCTGCGTTTACCAGGCACATCAGCTGGCACACCAAGAAAACAGCTCAGTGTGTGCTGCTTTGACAGCCTCCTAAATCTGTGGGCTGCACATTACATGCATGCAGCGGTGGTGAACAGTTTCAGGGTGTATAGTTTAGGGTGTGTTTTGCGGCACTGTGCTTGGACACATGCTCAGTTCCTGTGTCGGCCTACAGCCAGCGCACCTACAACACACTGCTGGGTTGACTGTTGGTGCTTTGCTGGGTTGTGCTGTTTGGCTGGTAAGTTGTATCAGCGTTGTGTTGCCTTTGCACCTCACTGTTAGTTGGTGGATAGGGTGAGTCTTGGCTTTGGCATGGCTTGCTTGTCTTCATGTCCTGCGACTGCTTCACCTCATGGGAGAGAAAATAGAGCTAGGCTGCACAAAGCTCTGGCTTAGAGCTGTCTCTACAGTGCTGCTTGTTGTGGTAGCCACACAATCAAATCCTGCAAGATCAGTTTAAGTGTAGCTTTGGAGTCACAGACTGTTGTCACAGCCTCTAAGTTCAGCCCTACAGGTAGCCCTTCAGGGGATGCAGGCTTGGCCTGACTAGTCCAGTTCTAGTGGTGCAAGACTGCTGTGTGACTAGTAGTGCAGCTTTGACAATGCAGATTTTCTGCATGATGTGTGCTGTTCTGGCAAAGCACAATAGGGATGTTGTCTAGTTGAGTTCAAAAACCCCGTTCTCCATGAACAAAAGGGAGAAGTATTAGACTGTTGAGTGGGTAAACCTGGCAAAGCAGGATGGATTTTAAACAAGTTGCGCTTTTCTGGCGATATTGCATTGTGCTGTGACTGTTAGTGCTGTTTGGGGCCGATGGCGCTGATGCTATGGCTTGAATGGGCAATATCATGATGATGATGATGTTAGTGCTGTTTTGTCATTCAGGATTGGTCTGTGACAGAAAGTTCTGTGGTGGTGATGCACAATTGTCTGTGACTAGTATTGTTTTTCTGGCAATGCAGGGTTGGGCTGTGTAACAAACGTTTGAATTGACTCCTGGCAGGAGTCGATTTAAACATTTATGACACAGCCCAATCCTGCATTGCCAGAACAACAGTGGGCTCCAGGTGACATTCTGGAGCAGTGCTCCCTCCTCTTTCCGCCCCGGTGGGGTGCGGGGCCGATGGCGTTGATGCTATGGCTTGAATGGGTAATATTATGATGAGTGGGCTCCAGGTGAGTGCACAGCTTCGTACCTGAAGCACTGCTGGACCAGAAGACCCCAACCAGGTTCTCCTGCCAGGGTTCTCCTGAGCGCATGCACAGAAACAGACGTTGTGTTGCACAACTGCGGAGAGCTGCTGCGTTCAGCCGGCTGTTGGAGCACCTTTTTAAGGTGCGCAGCACACCCTGTGGCAAACTGCCCATTCATGACTGTGCACGACATACCTCATATTGCTTTGCATGAGGGATGCCCGGTGACTCTGCTTCGCTTTTCGGTCCAAGTGCTGCTGCATGTTACCCTGTGCATAATGCACAGCTGTGCAGACGTACAGAGGCGTCTGCTGTTCTTGCCAGGCTAGCTTGTTTTACTGCTGCATCTTGGTACTGCTACAGCAGTGTTTTTCCAAGTACCAAAGTAGGGCCACAGGCCCACCCACTAAGGAGCCAAACAAGGCTCATGGGGTCCCACAACAGCCAAGGAGTACCAATCCAACCAACTAATCCGAGGCCTCAACAAGTTCTGAGGGTTCTGTCTCTGAGGCGCTAGTGTCACTTGGGAGCACAGCATGCGCCATAGCCGGATCATTTCCAACCAGGAGACAATAGTAGATGAAAGCAGCAACACTACTCTGCCTCTGCTGCATAAAGTCAGCCAGACACCGTCCAACAGGGCTCACAGCTGGGCTCTGCCACCCTCCAAAATCAACAAACAGCCGCCAGAAGCGATTGCGAACAACCTGATATGCGTCACATTCAAACACAAAGTGAAACTCATCCTCAACTTGGCCAGCACCGCACCGAGAGCACAGGCGCTGTTGCCTGGGTAGCATAGAGTTATCAGCCCTCTCCCACCGACCAGTAGCCACATGCAAGTCATGCGCACCCAGTTGAAAACGCATCAAAGGTGACAGGTGCATCTTGTTTGAGCCAGCTGTGTTGTGCACATAATCTGGACACCAACTCAATGGTTTCGTCAACTCAAGCTCATCAAAAGGGGAGCATGCAAACCAGTTCTCATAGGTAGAGTGCATGACAGTGTCAGACCGAGCCACTCTGGGGTTGGCTGGCAAGTCCTGCCACTGCTGGTACAACCATGCTTGGAAAGCACTCTGTACATTGCTCAAATCATAGGCATCAAGGCAATGCAAGCGAACCATTGAGTCAGGAATGTTTGCTAACGTTCCCGTATGGGTATATAGCGTACGCACAAAAGCCCGAAACTGCCAAAACCACAGCAACCTCTGCCTGCCCTGCTCAACACTGCTGGGGTAGGCCCTCAAACTCAAATCCCTGTTCTCCTGCATAGCAAGAAACAACCAGTCATTGGGGGGCCGTGCAACCACTCGGTGCCACAGGTCCCAGCAAGCTGTGAACCATCCACTGACCAATGGTCGGCAGCCAAACTCACGCAGTAGAAGCTGCCTGCATGTTGATTTGCGCACTTTTTAAAGACAGCAGACATTGCCAGCTTTGCTTGCGTGCACGGCCTCGCATGCAGGGGTCGGGTGACTTTGCTTTCTTGCTTCTCATGTAAGAGTCACTCCAGCGGCTGTCGTGCTACAGGGCTCGCCTGTAGGTGCAGCTAGCCTAGCTGTAGTACAGCTGGCAGGCATGTGCCCTGTTACTTAAAAAGTTTCCTCGCGCATCTGAAAACCCCATGTCCTAGTCACAGGCTTGAGCAGCAGCAGTCATTGGTTTTCATGCGGGGGGTTGGGTGGGCTGCCAGTGTACTGCATGCTAGTGCCGTGTCCTCTCACAGGTTCCCTTGAACGTTGCACTTCTGTGTGACAGCTAGAATCGTCAGTGCATTGCAGTACATGCACTGCTGCAGCAGACATGGTGACAGCAGAAACAACGTGTTAGCATTGGAAGATGTTGTGCAGTAGTGCGCCGACGCTTGTTGCTGCCCTGGCGAGTGTTACGTTTATGTAATGTCGTAGCATCGTTGTCACAGCAATCATCTTGCCTTTGTGTTTGTAGTGCTGCGTTCAATGCACGGTCAGCATCTTGAGTATGGTAAAAATTCTACCAATTTACCACTCGAGAAAAGCTTTTCTTCAGGTGTGCCCGTGGTTGCCCATAGACTTTGCGGACTTTGCGCCCTCAGAATTAATAATAATGTTGCATTTTGATGCCACCTGGGCCATGCTGACCCCTATGTTTGTTTCCTGGTTGTGCTGTTGTTTGAGGAGTATGCTGCCCCCACAGAGGAGGGCCACAACCCCAATCCTGGTTTGTTGCGCGGGTCACCGTGCCACCTGTGCACAGGTGGGACGGGGGAAAAGGGAGGCAGCGCATGCACAAGCAGCCAACATACAGTAGCAGCACGTGCTGCTACCAGATATTGTGCTGTTTGCATAGATTAACCGCTAGGCCATATTGTATGTTGGCTGCTTGTGCATGCTCTGCGCAGAGCATGCCTCGCTTTCCGCCTTCGCTTGTGGAGAGACATTTTGGACCCCCATGAGCCTTGTTTGGCTTAGTGGGTGGGCCAGTGGCCCTACTCTGGTACTTTGGTATTTGGAATAGGCATGTTGACAAGCTTTGGGTTATACAGGCTCCAGGCCAAGGTCTAATGTAATATGCTGCCAACGTGATTATGGTGTGCACTGCAATGCCTCTAAGGTGTGCACTGCACTGCACTGCAATGCCTCAAGCTTGTGTAGGCTGCAGTGTCCCTCTTTTTGCAGTTCTTGGGCCCAGCCTGAACATGTACAGAGAGCGAAGGGGGTGTGCATGCAAAGTGACACACGGGTGACAGCTGCATGCTTTGCGTGGACACCAACTCATCCCATGCGGGATGCGGCGACTGCCCAAACAAGTGTAAAAGCTGCGAACTGCTCCCAGGTGCAGGAAGGGCAGTGCTCTTCCCCATGCCCTCGTGCAACATGTCTGTGTAGGCCCACACAGTGCGTCACAGCAACAAGTGAGCGCAAGCGGTTACAAGTTTGCTTCCACTGCAAACACGACAAGAGCATGGCACCTGCCTCACCAACTGCAAGCTGAAAGGGTTTGGTGCTGTTGGAGTGCACGCGCGCTCGAGGTTTGGGGAGTCCGCAATATGTCAGCTTGGCGTACCATGCTACAGCAGCGGTTGCCTTGCTGCATGATGCTGTTACGCCGTGCGACACGCGGCAGGAGCACCACCATCTGCCCAGCTGCTGTCAACGTTGCTACCGCTGCCACAACCCCTGCATTTGGCCCTGCTGCTGCTGCTGCTGCTGCTGCTGCACAACAGCACTGGTATGTTGCTGCTGCGGCGACTGCAGCTGCAGCCGCTCCCGCTGCCACACGCCCGGCGGCAGCTGCTGCCAGGAGCTGCGGTAGCCCCAGCAGTCGGGGTCGTGCACTTCTGGCAGAACAGCCCGTGCGCAAGTCCAGCACGTAGAACACGTGGTTGTGCCTGTGGCTGCGGCCGATGCTGCCGCACATGTGGCTGCCCGGCCCTATCAGGCTGAACGCGAACGCTGCGTGGCGGCTGTCCGGGGTGCTGCGGCCGCAGTACATGATGGTGCGCACCTGCAGGGCAGCAGGAGACGCCGGCGGCCTGAGCCCAGGAGCTTTGTGGGCTGGCAGCTTGGACCAACCCTCTGCCCACACGCATACACGCACACGCGTGCACAAACACTCGCAGCAGCCAGCTGGGCAACGCATAGCTGACGTGCATTCAGGCGCGCAGATCCTGCAGCGGCGCACCAATTTATGCGCCTCACAGAGTACCACACGTCCACGTTTGCCAATCTCTGCAGTAGCACGAGTGCTCCAGCATCACCTTAGCCATTACCTGTGCTGCCTTCCCGAAACCAAAATCACTCAGTCAACACAACTCGCCCGGCGTCAGGGGTCAGTCATTGCTTCAGCCCTTACCTGTGCTGCCTGCCCAAACCCAAACAACACTCGGTCCAAAGCCGACACAACTCGCCCGGCTGCAGCGATCGGCCACGGCTTCAGCCCTCACCTGCGCTGCTGCTCCGCCTGCTCTGGCCGTCGCCTCGCCTCCACAAACGCCACAGCAGCCAGCACCACCTGCTGCAGCCCCACGGCATCCAAGCAGCCCTGATCAGGCGCAACGCCACCGCGGCCTGCTGCTGCTGCTGCTGTGACGGCACTGCTGCTGCCTGCAGCGCCACCCCAGCCTCGCCACCAGCTGCTGGTGCTGCTGCCGCTGCACCAGCAGCGCCTGCAGTGCTGCTGCTGCTGCTGCTGCTGGCGTTGCCGCTGCAGCTGCACCTGCAGTGCGATGGGCCCCCAGGTGGCCTTGATGGCGCGGTAGCTGCCCACCATGCCCCCTGCAGCCAGCGGCACAAGTCACCAGGGAGCACACAGCTCGGGCGCAGGCGCACGCAGGGCGCTGAGGCAGCAGACCTCCCCCCAAAGTCAACAGGGAGTGGCCGGAGAGGTGAAAAACACAGCAGCACCACGGTGCGTGGCCGCGCCTGCCGAGTGCAACACTCCACAGCAGGCTGCTTTGCGGGGGCAGGCCATTGCATGCAGCGCGCAGCCCCGTGTGCCACATCCACATACAACCCTTTCATACTTCCGTCCCGGTGGGGCGCGGGGCAGATGGCGTTGGTGCTGTGGCTTGAATGGGTAATATGATGATGATGATCCACACATACAACCCTGACCATGCACTTGAACCCCCCCCCCTCAAACCCCGCAGCCCGCTCAACGCTGCACACCAACGGCGCCCTCACGAGCAACAGCGACAGCCCTGCACCCCTCACCCGGCGCTTCACTGCCCGCAACGATCGGCCCTGCGCCCAGCCTGACAGGCACCTGCAGAAGCTCCTCACCGCCGCCGGCTGCCGCTGCTGCTGCGTCACGCTGCGCGTTCTGCTGCTGGCCTGCCGGCAGCGCGCCGCCCGGCTGCAGCAGCTGCTGCTGCGGGGGCGCGGGCGGCAGCACGTCCAGGAAGCGGCTGGCCGGGTGCACGTTGCAGATGAGGGACATCAGGAAGAGCTGCTGCGGCGCCAGCGGCTGCTCGTTGCTGCAGGGCGTGAGCAGGAGGAGCGGCTGAGTGTTGCGGCGGGCGCATCCGCATGCGGCACACAAACCAACAGCACGCAGTTGCTGCTGCCGCATACAAGCGCAAGTACAAGGCAGGATATTTGTGTGGCAATGCATCGCATCCTCGTAACGCAGGTGCGTACATCGCGCCGCTGCCTGCTGCACAGCCCTGGTCCAATCTGCCAGGCATGGCGCTTGTGTGGCAGTGCAGTGCATCCTCGGACGCAAGGGGGTTCGACTGCTGCGCAGCGCCAGCCCTCACCGTGCGGCGGCGCTCATGGCCAGCGCCGGCCCTCACCCTGACCCTACACCCCTAACCCTAAACCCCAACCCTGAACCCTCACCATGCGGCGGCGCTCATGGCGTAGCGCTGCGTCGGCTGCAGCACGGCGCGCTTGCCGCCCTTGCAGCTGCCCAGCAGGCGGAAGTGGCGGTTCTTGCTGTACACGGCGCCGTCCACGAAGCACACGCGCGCCCCCGCGCCGGCGCCACCCGCAGCCTGCTGCCCTCCCTGCTGCTGCGCGCCCTGCTGCTGCTGCTGCTGCCGGCGCTGCCGTGGCGGGTCTTTGGCCAGGTAGAGCTGCGCCAGGGCTTCGCTGCGTGCGCAGAGCCGCCTCACCAGCGCGCCCACCTGGTGGTTGTCCCTGAAGGCCCAGCCCGGCACGCGCACCAGCAGGTGCCTGCTGAACTTCTCCGCGGTGCTGGAGTCCAGCTCCAGGATCCACTGCGGGAAGCAGATGCAAGGGAAGCAGCAGCGGGTCAGCAGTGGCAACCAACACCAGCAAGTGCCTGCTGAACTTCTGTGCGGTGCCGGAGTCCAGCTCCAGATCCACTGCGAGAAAGCAGATGCAAGGGAAGCAGCAGCGGGTCAGCAGTGGCAACCAACACCAGCAGGTGCCTGCTGAACTGCAATGCAGTGCTGGAGTCCAGCTCCAGGATCCACTGCAGAAAGCAGATGCAAGGGAAGCAGCAGCGGGTCAGCAGTGGCAACCAACACCAGCTAGTGCCTGCTGAACTTCTGTGCGGTGCCGGAGTCCAGCTCCAGCATCCACTGCGGGAAGCAGATGCACAAGAAGCAGCAGCGGGTTAGCAGTGGCAACCGCCACCAGCAGGTGCCTGCTAACCACTCTGCGGTGCCGGAGTCCAGCTCCAGGATCCACTGCGAGAAGGATGAACTCCAACAAAGCAGCAAGAGGAAGGCAAAGGCAGACAGTAGAGACGCCACCACCACCCCGCCATGCAACGGTGTAGCAGACTCCTCACACACACACACACACGCACCCCGCACCTGCTTGCGGATGTCGATGCCCCACAGCCGCGCGAACTCCTCCCGCACCAGCCCCAGCAGCAGCGCCACCAGGGCGTCGCCGCGCGCCCCGGGGTTGGCCGCGGTGCCGTACTCCAGGTCGAAGTAGAGGTGGCAGGGGCTGCCGGCGGCGATGACCTCGTACAGGTGGCGGCGGCTGGAGGGCGTGTTGGTGTGGCGGCGCCACAGCGCCTGCAGCAGCAGCAGCGGCAGGTGTGGCACGCGCACAGCTCAGCGGCTTCCTCCCAGCAGGCCACCACCCGCCCTCCGTCACAAGGCACTGACACACTCGCGGGCACGCCGCGACGACAGCAGCAGGCTGATGCATGATGGCTGGTGCACCCGACAGCCGACCCTGCGCTCACGCCTGGCCAAGCCCCACCAACAGCCACCCACCATGATGCTGGCGGGCAATGCCAGCGCCACAAGCCCCCAGGCACGGGGACACACCCTGCGGCCACGCCTCGCCCACAGGTGCAGGCTGCTGCATGGTGGCTGCTGCATGGCGGCTGGCTGCATGATGGCTGATGCATGATGGCTGGCTGCATGATGGCTGCTGCATGATGGGCTGATGCATGATGGCTGCTGCATGGCCGGGCACCCGACAGCCGACACATCCATGGGTCTCTCTGCAAGCGCTGCAAGCTCACCGAGTATGTGGCTGCCAGGAAGCGGCGCGTGAAGCCCTGCCGGCCCTGGTACTCCTCGGTGAACACCCGCACCCACGGCAGCGCCCACGCGGCAGCGCAGTCCGCGCTGCCTGACCCAGCAGCAGCAGCAGCAGCAGCAGGCGCGTGGCCAGCCGCTGCACCGACAGCAGCAGCAGCCTCCTCAGGGGCTGCAGCTGCAAAGTCGCCGGCCCTGCTCAGCGCCGTGAGCCGACGGCTGGCCGCCACAGCAGCCGCCGTCGCTGCAAGCGCCGCGGCCGTGCCGCTGCTGATGCCATGCAGGCTGCCGGGCGCAGCAGCAGCAGCTGCCGCGGATGCCCCAGCACCCCCCACATGCTGCTGCTGCTGCTGCAGTGCCTCATGCCGCTGCATGTACTGCTGCAGGAACTGCTGCCGCTCTTGGAAGCTCCCAAAGTTCCTGGCCCTGCACTCCCGCTGCAGCGCCGCCACGGGGCCCGGCCCGGCAGCATTGCACCACGCAGCAAACGCCAGCGCATCCCGCTGGAAGGGGAAGCTCTCACACACCAGGGGCGCAGGACCAGGCATTGCAGGGCCTGGCCCTGCTGCTGAACCCTGCGCAGAACCCTGGACCCTGTCATGAAACGCCAGGTCCGCTACTTCAGGCCCCAGCTGCAGCGGGCTCTGCGTCTGCGAGGCGTGCAGGCTGGCCTGCGGCGTTGTCTGCTGCTGCTGCTGCTGCTGCTGCTGCCGCCGCTGCGTTGAGGCGGGCACTGGTGTGGGCTGTGCACTCAGCAGCTGGCTGAGGTCCAGCAGAGCAAGGCAATCCTCCCAGGTGTCACGCGCACACTGCTGCTGCTGCTGCCGCTGCTGCGGACCTGCTTGTGGCTGTTCTGGCTGCGCTGCAAGCTGCTCTGGCTGCTGTTGGTGGAGCTGCTGCTGTGCCTCCTGCTGAGCATTGCTGTGCGGCTGCTGCGGCTGCTGCTCAAGCACTGGCTGGTGCGCAAGCTGCTGGCTCCCCTTGCCCGACTCCTGCTGCTCATCGGCGGGCTGATGACTGGACTGCTGTCACCTGCTGCTGCTGCTGCTGCTGTGCGATGCCTGTTGCCAGCTCTACCTCCTGACCACCTAACGCACCAGCTGCACCAGCTGCAGCAGCAGCAGCAGGTGCACCGACACCACCTGATGTCATCTGCACAGTGCCCTGTTCACATTGCTGCTGCTGCTGCTGCTGCTGCTGCTGCGCATGTGCTCCCCCTGTTGTTGCTGCTGCTGGTGTCTTGGCAGCGCAGGTGCAGCACTTGGCACAAATTCCCACCCCACCACCTCACCCAGCACCACTTGCTGCTGCTGCTGCTGGCTGCTGCTGCTGCTGGCTATCATCGCCGGCATCCCTCCCACCTACGGCTGCTTCTGCTGCTGCTGCTGCTGCTGCCAGGCTGGTCCTCGACCTTGAGCCGCGCCTGTGGCTGCAAGCAACCACAGGCCCCTGCAGCTGCTCAGCATACTGAATGGCCGCCTCTATGAAGTCAGGGTCAAGGGACAGCTGGGTGTGCTGCTGCTGCTGCTGCTGCAAGGGCAGCCTGCCACTGCAGCGCTGTGCTGTAGCAGGGGTGTCCCTGGCCGCTGCTAGCCCCTGCTGCTGCTGTTGTTGCTGCAGGTGATCTGCTCCCAGCAGGCCCAACTTTGCTGGCTCAGATGCCGGAGCATCTCCAACAGCCTGCCTGCTTGCTGTTGTTCCTGCGAGTGCCTCTGGCTCCACAGCTGCAGCTGCCTCTGCTGCAGCAGCCCCCATGCGCTTCACCTTCAACCCAGCCCTGCCAGGCTCTGCACAGCTGGCTGCTGGTGCTGCTGCCGCAACTGAGACTGATGCCACCGCTGCTGCCAGCTGCTGCTGCTGCTCCAGCTGCAGCCGCTCCTGCCTCAGTCGCTCCTTGGCAAGCGACTTGCTGGACAGCACGGCTGGAGCAGCAGCAGGCCCGGCAGCAGCAGCAGCAGCAGCAGGCTGACCAGCACACTGCACACCAGCCCCGGCTGCTGCCACATCAGGCTGCGGTGCAGCATGGGATGATGGCGCAAGCTTGCTGCTGCTTGCTGCCCTGGACGGGGGAGGGGCACCCCACTCCTGCTGCCCCTGTTCGACGCCAGGCTCCACCGCTGCTGCTGCCAAGGCTGCTGCTGCTGCTTCTACGGGCGCAGCAGAGCCAAACTGCGAGCGCTCCAAAGCGTTGGGTGCTGCTGCTGATGGTGCTGAGTCATCCACTGCCGCTGCTGCCGCTGCTGCTGCTGCTGGGCCCGCTGTCACTGGCGTGGCTTCAACCACACTGGGCACGGTGCTGCCTGCCGGAGCATGGCCTGCTGCTGCTGCTGCTGCTGCTGCTGCAGTCCAGGGCGTCACTGCTGCTGCCAGCTGCCCAGCCACGGCACCAGCTGCAGCAAGTTCCGTCAGCGGCGTTGCAGCCACCACCACGACCTCCCTGCCTGCTGCTGCTCCCCCTGCTGCCAGTGCCGCGGGAGTCGCATCTCCACTCGACACAGCTGCATGCTGCTGCTGTTCCCTGCCGTCAGGCCCATCCTTGGCACCGGATGCTGCTGTGTATACTGCTGCTGGATTCACACCTCCAGCTGACACAGCTGTGCTGCCGCTGCCGCTAGCTGCACATGCTGCTGCATGCTGCTGCTGTCGACTGTCGTCAGGCCCGTCCTTGCCGCTGCCTGCTGCTGCGCACATTGCTGCTGCTGCTGCAGGTACAGGTGTGGCAAGTTTGTTTGCCCAGGACACACGCTGTTGTCTCTGGCGCCTGCCAAGAGCTTGCGGCAGCTGCTGCTGCTCCTGCTGCTGCTGCTGCTGCTGCTGCTGGGCCTCTTCACTGACAAGGATATCCTCTAGCTGCTGCTGCTGCTGCTGCCGAGGTTCAGGTTGCTGCATCAGCTGCTGCTGCATGCCTTGATAGCTGCGTTTTGGCACTCTGTGTGCCTCCTGCTGCCGGTGCGCGGCTGACAGGCTGCAAGCAGCAGCTGCAGCTGCCTGCTGTCTGTTGCTGCCGCAGCTTGTCTTGTGGCCCATCATCCTACGCATGAACAGGGGCAGCCGAGCACCTGCTGCTGAACCATTGCTGCTGCTGGCAGCAGCAGCAGTGGCTGGGCCGTTGCCCAAGGCAGCCAGTAGTTCGGCACGCTGTTCAGCTTGGTAGGCTGCATCCCGCTGCTGCTGCTCAAGCACGCTCAGTTGCTCCTGCAGCGGCTGTTGCGACAGGCGGCGCTGCTGTCTATGCTCCTGCTGTGGTGGCAGCGCTGACGGTGCTTCGCCATGTTGAGTCGCGCCGTCACCACAAGGTGCCAACCTGTGAGGCTGCTGCTGTACATCAGCCGTGGGGCACCTGCGTAACTTTTTCAGAGGTGGTAACTGCTCTGGTGTGGGGGAGCCATCAGTTGAGCTGTCACCTGGGCTGAAGCTACTGGAAAGCATCAGGCCGCTCTGCCTGCTGCTGTCACAAAACACTGCGGCGCAATGGTCATGCTGTACTGCTGGTGCAACCGTTGTATTGCCTGCTGCCTGCTGGTTTGCGTTCAGTCCTGGGTGCACCCCTACAAGGCGTGGTGCCTTGCTGCTGCACAGACTTTGTCTTACAGCGTCCTTCAGCTTTGATGCCGCTGCAGCAGCAGCAGCACACCACCACCAGGTGGCCTGTTCTCCTGCTGCTGCCCCTGCTGCTGCGGAGCTATACCCACACCAGCCTTGATGGTTTGCAGGTGTTCGCCAGCAAGTGTCGTGCACGGATTGCTTCCTGTCAACACGAGAGCGGGCTTGGGCATCTGCGCCCTGTGTATAAGCCCAAGCACAACACCTCTACCTCGGCGCTCACGAGTTTCTGTTGCAGGTCATTTTATAGGATTAGCGGAACATGTCGTGTGGTAAGCATCAGCTGCTTCGTGCGGTGTTGTTGCTCGAGGAGTTTCGATCAGTAGTTGCTTTCTATCACTTCATAAGTCAAGGGACATCACAAACAGCTCACCCTGCGCGAATCGGGCGTTGGAGATGCTGCACCGCACGTGTCAGATGACAGTCACTGACAGCTGTCAGCAGTGCTGCTTTGAAAACTGTCAAAAGCAGTCTAAAACACAATGCACATGTGGCACACCCTTGACTGCCACGGCTGCAATATCTGTAGCTGTATGCTGTTACTCCTGAACTGCTTAGCAGTTATTGATCTGGCAGCTGCAGCAGCCATCTGCGTGCTGGTTTGCAGCCATCATTGCACTATTGCAGAGCTGCAACCATTGCTATGCAGTCACTGTGCACTGAGTGTATAGCCAGCCATGCTTTGCTTGCCGTGCAACTATCAGCCTTTTTGTGCATAACTTGGTCTTTCAGTGGTCTCCTCACTAGCAGTTGGCAGCAAGGCTGGCCAAATGAAAACAAAGGACAGGTGAGCGACAAGCAAGGAGCAGAATGTTTCTCATATGCTTCTCTAGAGTCTGGTGAAATCTCCGTGCTCATCAGTGCAGTACAGTGGGTGGTGCCAGCGGTGCGTGCATCAGCAGTCTTGCAAGGGGGGGGGGTCAGGTGACTTTGCTGTCCCCTGCTGTGCTTCCCTGGTAGCTTACAGTGCTGCTGCTGCTCACATGCAGTTTGCAGCCTGTGTGTCACAACAAGGCGTTTGGGAATGGGAAAGGCATCTACATAAACAAGCACTTGATGCAGCTCTTGCCCATGTTGGAACACAAGACATCCATGCATGAATTTGCAGCCTGCCACGTGGCGGCATCAAGCATAACTGACCAGCTTCCCACACAATTGTACCAGGTGTTCACGGTTCCAACGTGGCCGGCAAGGGGACACCAATGGCTACCCTAGCGGCTGGTTCCTTCACCAGCATGGCTCGCAGATGCCAAATGGCTGAATGTCAAGGGAGACCGGCATGGACAATCGGACAGCAGCCACCATGCGTGCCCCTTACGGATGATCCCACACCCAGCCCGAGCACCTGGCCAACCCGTCACAGTTACCATTGCCAAGCCCGCATGTCTCATACCTTACGTCATTGTTCTGTAACGACGTGCAAACACATGATCATTCAGCGAGCACTGTTGTTTGCAGCAAACGGCAGTGCACACGTGTACTGTGTACCATACACAGGCTGTGCACCAGCACAGGTGATGGCAGTAGCAGCTGCCTGCTGTCGCGTACCTGGGAATCCACGCCACCAATGCCATATTATTATGTTCATAGACCTGTATGCAACACTGTTGGGCGTATCTTGTCCTTCTCCTGTCTTGGCTAGATCCGCGCCGAAAACCCTAACCGATGCTGATTTGTTTCATTGACAAAAGCATCTATGCCCTAATTCTGATACCTTTCTGCGGGTCGTTTGTGACAGCTTCCGCGTCTTCGGAGACTGGGTGTCTCACTTCGTCCACAGTTGTTTGACCATCTTTGTAGTTGCCGACGCTGCGGCTACTCTCTTACTTTTTCACAAAGTCCTCAGTTTAAGAAAGTGGCAGCGAGCACCTGTGTTGTGCTCCTGCGGGCGGCAAGTAATTCAGCAGCTAGCTAGGCCGAGCAGCAGGCAAGGCACCATGTTGCACAGACTGACAAAGGGGGAGGTGGCCCGCCTGCCCCAGGAGAATACACGCAATGACCACTTCTTACAGCGTCTGCTGCTGACTTGGGTGTACAAGATCGTGCGGGACGGGCGCAAGGGCCAGCTCAAGCAGCAGGAGCTCTGCATGCCAGGCGACCAGGCAGCAGAGGTTGCAGCTGAGCACTTCAAAGAGGCCTGGGGACAGCAGACATCACGCACTGATGCCCAGCCACCATCCCTGCTGGCTACGCTGACATCTACATTTGGGCTGCAGTTTGCCATTGCGGGCGTTTTCAAGCTCTTGTGGTCAACCTTTGTGCTGCTGGGTGCCAGCTACTTCGTGAACGCCCTCATTGAGTTTGTGCAGAAAAAGGATGGCTGGGATGCCATTCCCAACAAAGGAGTGGGCTGGGTGCTGGCATGCAGCTTCTTTGTTGACTCCATCCTTGCAGGGCTGGCATTGCAGCGCATGGGTGATGTCAGCATGCGAGTAGGCATCAAAGTCCGCGCCGCGCTCATCACAGCAATCTACAGGAAGAGCTTCCGGCTGCAGAGTGCGAACAACAATGGTGGCGGTAACGTTGTCAGCTTGGTCAGCACTGACTGCATCAAGATGTATGAGGGCGTGCAGCACTTCCACAATGTGAGTGTGGTCCTTGTTGTGACAGCAGTGGTCGCTGTGATGCAATAACGCCATGGTCAGCAGAAGGCAGCATAGCAGTGATGCACCAGGAGGCTGTGGCAGGGTCTGAAAGTGCAGAAGAACCACCTACATGCAGCAGCCCAGTACCAGCAGCGCATCACACGCACTTGCAATTCTTATGGTGCACGTAAGACTGCCCCTCTCCTCAACCTGTTACTGCTGACCTGCTGCAATCCTTGGTGTTGCTCCTGCAGGTGTGGACAGCGCCGCTTGAGGCTGCAGCAATCATTGGGCTGCTGCTCTGGCGCACAGGTGGTGTGTATGGCTGCCTGCGCTGGTGTCGTGCTGGTGGTGCTGCCTCTGCAGTACTACTTTGGCTACAAGATTGCGCAGCACAAGACGGAGAACGTGGAGGTGTCTGATGCGCGCGTGCTGCGCATGCACGAGGTGCTGCTTGCCATCAAGCTTGTGAAGTTCTACGTGTGGGAGAAGAGCTTTGCGCGCCAGGTCAAGGAGGTGAGATGCACGTGACGGCCGAGAGCTGCACAGCAGCAGCAGCTGATGCTGGTTGACTGCTGCCCTCTGCTCACGTTTAAACAAGTCATGGCAAACAGGTGTGATGGACAGTATCTTGCAAGCAGGGTTTGAGCACACGCAAGCAGCAGGCACAGCAATGACTATCGCTGTTCTTTTGCAAGCAGCAAGGTTGCTCATGCACTCAGCTGCAAGCAAATGCTTGCGGGAAACTGCGCTGCAGGTGCATAGTGGTATGCGATTTCCTCTGACTTTGCGAATACTTGATCCTCTTCATGCCTCAGGTGCGGGAGCGGGAGCTGGAGCTGATCAGGCAGACGGCTGTCATCAAGACCCTCAACTTGTGCCTGGTCTTTGCCGTGCCACCACCATCGCTCTCGTCATCTTCGCCACCTACGCGTACAACGTCGGCCGTCTCACCTCCTCGATGGCTTTTGTGGTGCTGTCGCTGTTCAACACACTGCGCTTCCCACTCGTGGTGCTGCCAAAGGCGCTGCGTGGAGCGTCAGGTGTGCAGCAGCCCAGCTTCACGCACTCGGCATGCTGTGGTGTGGCCAGCCTTGGAGAGCCGGTGCTGACGGAGACGTCCACCATCACAGCCTGCGAGCAAGCTGTTAGCGTTGTCAAGCTACTGCTGTGGCTCCATTCTTACACACCCATGTGTTCTCTCCTGGCATGCTTCTGCCTGCTGCAGAGGCGGTCGCTGCCATGAGACGCCTTCAGGCGTTCCTGCTGCTGCCCGAGACTGAGGAACAGCCCCAGGCGTCTGAGCCGCAGGCAGTCATGGTGGGTGGCGACAGCATGTTGCACGGCGGCTGCCACGCCAAACCCAGCAGAACCCTTGCAATGCGGTTTGGTCACAAGTATCAAGTGCGCGGCGCACGGTGTTGCATTGAACATAACAGCCGCCGCTGCCCCGCCTGTTGCTCATCCGTTGCATCGTGTGCATGTTGTTGTGACTGCAGAAAGACGCCGAGCTGCACTACGGCAACCCAGCTGAGTTCACCTTGACGGTGCCCGAGTTTGATGTCAAGCCAGGGGAGGTGGTCGCGGTCGTGGGCCGTGTTGGCAGCGGTGAGTCATGGCTGCTGTACTTGCAAGGCTGGTCGTGGCTGGTGAAGATGCAGCCATGCTCCCATGGGTTTTGCACAGACCATGTGATTGCCCAGACCATGCGTGTTGCTTCAGCCAGGAGGTCGTGACTAATCAGTCATATCTTATAAGAGATGTGTGCTGGCCTTCTGCTGCACCTTCTTTCTTGATGCTGCCTGCAGGCAAGAGCAGCATCCTGCAGGCCATCTTGAACAAAATGATCGTGTCCAAGGGCAGCGTTGCGGTTGGCGGGAGCATCTCCTATGTGCCCAGAGTCCCTGGGTGCAGAATCTGTCTCTGCGTGACAACATACTGTTTGGCATGCCGTATGATGAGCAGAAGTACAAGGCTGTCATCCATGCATGTGCGCTGGAGCTGGACCTGAAGATCTTGCCTAACGGTGAGTACACCAAGCAGGCAGTCGTGAGACTGTGCTGCATGCCCCCAGCACAAGTTGATGGTGCTCAGGCGTAGCGCTGGTTGAGCAGCCCTGCTGGCAGCCTGTGGGTTATGGCTCACAGTCGTATGGACAGTGGCATTGTGCGAACACCAGGCACAGTGTACACCACTGCTGCTAACACTGGATTATGTGACGATGGACCAACCCTAACGCGAACTGCAGGCGATGCATCTATGGCTGGGGAGCGGGGCATCAACCTGTCGGGTGGGCAGCGTCAGCGCGTGTGCCTGGCACGTGCAGCCTACCACGAAGCTGAGCTGGTGCTGCTGGACAACCCTCTGTCTGCTGTGGACCAGCACACCTCCAAGCACATCTTTGACAAGTGCATCAAGGGCCTGCTGAAGGACAAGGCCGTGGTGCTGATTGCACACCAGCTGGAGCTGCTGCCCCAGGTACAAGCATAGGCTCTCAGTTGGACATCAGACTGTCAGTCTTTCGAGTCACTTGCGCCACACGCATAACCAGCTATGTTTCCTGCCGGCTCTGCCTATATTGCGATGACATCGTCTGAACATTCCGAGCTGCTGATCCTGGCGCCATCAAACTGTTCTTTGCGCCATGCAGTGCAACAAGGTGGCCGTTGTGAAGGAGTCTGCGGTGGTGTACTTTGGTCACTACAATGCTGTTGCCATCAACAAACACATGCCTGTGGACCACCTGATGGGGGCAACAGTGGAGGGCAAAGAGAGCGCAACAGCACCAGCAGCAGCTGCTTCGGAGAAGGTAGGGCCCTCAGTCTGCTTGCTCTGCCCCAGCTTTGGACTCCTGCTGTACTGGCACGGGCACTAGCAGACATAAGTTAGGTGTGCTTGCATAATACCACATGTCATGTCGGTTGCAGTGCTGCGCCCTTACACATATGTCAATCACAGCAGTTACGCCACAGCAGGGCACTGAAACTTGGAACCGTGCCTTGCCTGCTTGCAGACCAAGCCTGACAGCCATGACGAGGACAGCAGCAACGGCCTCATCAAGGCGCGCCATGGCCACACTGACAGCCAGGCCGCAGAGTGTGTGGAGACGCCCGAGGAGATTGAAGCCAAGTTCAACGGCACCTGCAAGCGCCTGAGCGCTGTGCAGGCTGGGCTGGTGTACTTCAGAGCGGCGGCATGGTGATGGGCTTGTTCCGATCTTCATCTTTGCCTTCACGCAGACGACACGCATCATGGGGACTGGTGGATCAGGTGAGCCGATGGACCAGCAGCATTGGGCCTTGCAGTTGGGTGTCTGGGCAGTGATCACAGCATGTGGGAGCAGGTAGCCTTGACAACGGCACATGAGCTGAGCAATCACGGCTGCAAACAGTGTTGTGCAGTGGGTCTGGCAGCAACTTGAACAGAAGTCTGAGAACTCATGGCTGGTTAACCCCTCTTTGTGCTGCAGGTCTTGGGCAGCAGACGATCCTGCTCACTTCTACACAAAGAACCCCTTGATGCGCGCACACCAGCTGTACCTGCTGGTCTACATGGCCCTCGTCCTGCTGTTCATCGGGCTGCTGCTGACGCGCGATACCCTCTTCAGCATCTGGTCAATCCGTGCCAGCACCAACCTGCACAACACGCTCTTCAACCGCGTGCTGTCTGCTCCCGTGCTGTTCTTCCTGCGCACGCCTGTTGGCGACGTGCTGAACGCTTTTGCAAGGGATCAGGTGTGCTGCCGCTAGCAGTGGGTGCAGACCAAGGATGCATGAGCCAAAGCAGCAGCAACTGTGACGTCATCACCCGGAGGTGGTGATAGTGGTTGAGATGGTCCAGGCGATAATGTTACAGCAACCATGCAGTGCCAACATGCCTGTGCCGACATGTGCTTTGTTCCATCGATGGATCCACTCTGTGCGCGGGGCTGCATGCTGCGAGTTCAGCGGCATCCTTGCACGTGTGCGCGGTTGCTGCTTGGCTGTTTGCAGGACACCCTGGACGAAACTCTGCCAGACACCCTGCACATGACCGGCATCTACCTGATGATCCTGCTGACAAGCCTGGCCATCGTGACCACCAGCATCTACTACTACGCCATCATGACGGGTGCTTTGATACTGGCCTTCTTCATCATGCAGGTGAGAGCCAGGTCGACAATGAAGTGCAACCAGCAACAGCCTGAAAGGCAGTATCCCTCAGCTTTTCGTTGTCATGTGCCAGCTGGCAAATGCATTTTGCGGCTCAAGTGATGCAAGACGAATTGAAACTCGCTGCTTGCTGCTGCGCAGCACCTGTACCTGCCAAGCGCTACAGTGCTCAAGCGCTGGGCTGGCGACACCGCCAGCAGCCTCTTTGTGCACGTGGATGAGACGCTGCAGGGCATGGACGTCATCAGGGCGTTCAACGCTGTGCCCTATTTCATCCAGGTCAGCTGTGGTTGGCTGGCAGAGCAGTGTGCTTCAGGCAGTATGCTGTGCCACTGCGGAACTGTTGCATTGGCATGTACTGCAGTGCAGGGAGGCCGGGTGAATGCCTGATGTCCACGCAGTCAGCACCTTTATCAGCCAGAAAGCGGCTGCACACGTGCTGGCAGGTGAACAAACTGCATTTCTTGCTGGTGCCTTCATGCTGTAGGAGAACGTGAACTTGCTGAATGTGCACCACCTAGCGCTGTTCAACACAGAACAGACGCACCTGTGGCTGGCTTTCTGGTGCGACTTCTTTGGAGCCATCCTGGTGGTCGCCACGTGCCTGCTGAGCGTGGCGTTCAGCGAGACGCTCGGAGCACCCAATGTGGGCCTGGCAATTAGCAACTCCATCCAGGTGTGTGAAACACCCTGTCAACTAAACTGTCCCTCCCAAAAGATGTTTGAAGCGAACTGAACTGTCCCTCTCAGGAAGTTACTTTATTGTGCTTCATTTATCTGCCTTAATCAGCTTGTCCCATTATGTAGAGGTGGCTTGCATCTTCTAGCCTCATCAACACATGCACTTGCATCTTCATGAGCTGACACAGGAGTCTTTCCCGCGAGCGTGTTCCACTGCGTGCCCCTCTGTACACCTCTCGTAAACCCCTGCGTGATTTGCTGCCATGATCTGCAGGTGCTGGTGTTCTTCACGTGGGTGGTGCGTGGCGTGGCTGACACTGTCTCCATGTGGGATGCAGTGGAGCGGGTGGCGTCTTTTGCAACAGAGGTGGGTGCTGGGAGGCTGCTGTGGGCTGAGGCTGCTTTGAGTCTGGCCACACTGGCAAGACACCTGCTGCTGCACAAACTACCATGCCTGCTGCTTCATTGCGGCCCAAAGCTGGACCATGTTTTTTCAGCACATGTAAGCAAACGTTTATGATGATGCTTTGATGGCTGAATGGTGTCACTGAAACCTGTCACTTGCAGGTGCCCACTGAAGTGACAGAAGAAGAGGCCTTGGAGAGTTGCACAAACCAAACAGAGAAGCCACTGGTGGCGCTGGGCCTGCACCGCACCGCGTCAAACCGCAAGCAGGCCAGCACCACCGGCAGCTTCACAGGGCCACGCAGCGGCCAGCACCGCTCTGTGCGCACCCCAGCTGCCAGGCGCCAGGCATCCCTGCGCATCGCAAGAACCATGATGGCGGCGACCGCCAGCTCAACTGAGGGGGTGACGGCCTTCATCAGCAGCATGGCCACCGCGCCCAGCACCACCATACTGGCGGCCACGGTGACCAGCCCAATGCCAACACCGCCAGTGATGCTGGCGTGACGGCGGTGATCAGCCCCAGGGCGGCAGCGCCGGTGAATGCGCTGTCTGTGGTCGGGTCTCCGTTCCACGGCGGCGGCGGCAATGCTGAGGGTGGGGTGATGCTGCAGGGAGTCAAGGTGGTGGAGGGTACATCACCGCCTGACTGGCCAGCAACAGGTGATCCTGGGCGTAGACGATGAGTGAGCAGTGCATTGAGGGCTGGCAGGTGTGCTCAGCGGAAGTGCTGCTGCTGGCATGTGCTTCTCACGCAGCGCACGCATCTGGTGCCAACATGAATGTGACAACACTGTTGCCAAGCACTGCTGCAGCAGACATCTGCGTATGTTTGTTGTGGCTTCTTGCTGACAAATCTTCTGCTGCTGCCGCTGCCAGGTGATCTGCGGTTTGAGGGCGTGTGCCTGCGCTACTTCCCGGGCGGCCCAATGGCGCTGAGGCACGTCAGCTTCCACGTGCAGGACTGCGAGAAGGTAGGGCAGGCACATGATGGTTGGGTGTAAACAACACACACACATGGCATGTATATGGACCGTGCCCCTGAACATTTCAGAAGGGGACCTTGTGAGCATGCAGCAGTCCATACCTGCAGGGTTACATTCAGACTGTTTGTTATAACAACACAACCTTGTGCGCTGGTGCCTTTGCCTGCAGGTTGGCATTGTCGGCCGCACAGGCTCTGGCAAACCACGCTGCTGATGGCGCTGTTCCGCATGATTGGCCTGGCTGGCGGGCGCATCGTGGTGGATGGCGTGGACATCAACAGCATGCCGCTGCGCGAGGTGCGCTGTGCGGTGTGCCAGAGCACTGCGTGTGAGGCTGGCTGCAACCTACAGCTTGTGCCGAGGGCAGCCTTGCTGCAGCTGTGCCCACACGAGAGCAGCTGCACAAGCCGTGCTGTGCTGAAACGCCTGCTGACTGACACTCAGCTCCCAGCCCCACTGATCTGACTGCTGAAGCTGCGTTTGCCCTGGGTGCATGCGACTGGTGGCTCGCCGCAGGTGCGCAAGCGCATCAGCATCATCCCGCAGGAGCCTGTGATGTTCAAGGGCAGCGTGCGCAGCAACCTGGACCCCTTTGGCGAGGCCTCCGACAATGAGCTCTGGCATGCGCTGGCGCTGGTGCACCTGAAGCAGGCAGTGGCGGAGCTGCCAGGCGGCCTGGACGGTCCCGTGCTGGAGGGCGGCTCCAACTTCAGCCTGGGCCAGAAGCAGCTCATCTGCATGGCACGCTGCGTGCTGAAGCGCACCCACATCCTGGTGCTGGATGAGGCCACCGCAGCGATGGACCTTCAGGTGCGTGAGGGCCGCAACGGTGCATGGCGTGTGTTGCCCCGGCCAGCCCGAATGCGTTCCACCGCTGCACTACAGCCTCACATACATGGGCTGCGCGCTGGTGGAGGTGCGGGCGTCTCCATGCACGCGCAGGGAGCACCTGCCGTACTTTGAAAGTAACTGAGGCAGTTTTGCACGCACGTGTTGCCCTGCCCACTGCACAGACCGACCTGCTGATCCAGCGCACCATCCGGCGCGTCTTCCAGGGCCGCACCACGCTTACCATCGCACACAGGCTGGACACCATCATTTTCAGTGACAAGATCCTGGCCATGGCGCAGGGCCAGGTGGGCCCACTCGTCAGCGCTGCATAACACACATACGTACACCCCGCAGGCTGCTGCAATGATACACCATGTGTTGGGTACTGCTGTCATGCTGTGTGCCTGGTGCAAGGCACGGCTGCCCTAAACCTTTCAGATGTGTACAGGGCATGTTGACGATGCTGCAGGGCCTACTGTGATGAAGCAAGTCATGCGCCAACGTACGCTGA
The DNA here is from genome assembly GCA_014080715.1 of Scenedesmus sp. NREL 46B-D3. Lineage (NCBI taxonomy): Eukaryota > Viridiplantae > Chlorophyta > Chlorophyceae > Sphaeropleales > Scenedesmaceae > Scenedesmus > Scenedesmus sp. NREL 46B-D3. The sequence goes on from JACERP010000032.1 coordinate 47,640, forward strand.
TGTGTGCTGTTGGTGCTGCTGCTGCCTTGCTGCTGCCTCAGGTGAAGGAGTTTGACAAGCCCTCCACGCTGCTGCAGGACCCCCGCAGCATGTTCAACATGCTGGTGGAGGACACGGGGCCCGTGGCCAGCTCCATGCTGCGACAGATGGCGGCAGCGGGGCCGGCCGACGAACCGGCATCAATGGCCCCGTCACACAGCGGCAGCTGGGCGGCGCAGCCAGCAGGCCGGTGTCGATGGAGCTGCCACGCTGATGCATGTGCAGCCAGCGGCAAACGCCGTCACGTTGCATGCGGGTGTGCCCCAGATCTGCGGCTGACTCACACTTGTGGGGCTGTAGGGGCTGGTTCACCCGCTGCCCACGATGGGACTGATGAGCTCATCCTGGAGGGCACCGCTGGCTCGCCTGCAGCAGCACTGCTGGAAGCCGATGCAGGTGCTGGCAGGATGCACAGTTCATTGGAGACCAGCAGCAGCAGTTCATGTGCGTACTCCTGCAGTGGCTTGCTGCACTGTTGGAGGCTGTCGTTTATGCACCTGGCGCAGCAACTGATGGCAACCACAATTGTGGAGGATGATAGAAGCATAGTACACGGCTGTGATTAATGAACCCCGTTAACTGAACTCCAATTGAGTTTGGCACTACACATTGATGCTGTCGTGCTCAGGTTGCAACCAGCATGTTTGTGCCATCCAGAAAATGACAGCCAGCATTGCCCCTGCATGTGTTTGGCGTTGCGCACTGGCACCCGCTGACATCTTGTACAATATCTCTAGCTCCATGGCTGAGTTGGGTAATTACCTTATTTTATGGATGATGATTGTGATGCTTTTCTGCAATGTCAAGCGCTTAATACTTAAGGACGGCTGCTGTTCACACGTGGGCCTCCTCTGATATCAAACTGATATCTAGATGATGGCGCAAATGTTTGCCTGCCTAAAGGTAAGTTCGTGATTGGGTCAGTGTGCGTGTTGGTGTGGTGCCTGTTCATGTGCAGGTGTTTGCCGAATCTACACCAGCATGCATGCGACAGGCACAGAACATGCAGTCTGTGTGCTGCACCGCTAGGCACACCTACATAGGTTTGGTTAGATACATTTTGGTGCGCTGTACAGCGTAGATGTGTGGGCAATCAACTTGAGCTCCAAGCATTTGGGTGGTTCCATGGTCTGTCCTGCTAGCAATACGGTACTTGTACTTCGCTGCACATCCTGTTAAGACCTGGTGATCTCAAACCAATTGCAGTCAAATAGTTGACTGCAAGCACGACAGTGGCTCGACACGTGGTGAACACGCACACTGTGCTGGCAACACATTCCTCGCACTGCATTCATAAATGATCACCCTGGCCACAAGAGCAAGTGACTCTTGTGACATGTTGCAGCCAGGTCTATGCAGCTCACATGTGTACACAGCAACCAGTAAAGCGTCTTGCAAAATGCAACTGATGTCTGAAAGAGTACTGGTAGTTCAAACCACAAGCTGCCGCCTTCTACGCTGAGGTACACAGCCCTCACACAGATGACAGCCCTCACAGTAACGCTTGATGTTGAAATTTGCACAAGTATCATGGCCCTTCTTTGGAGCAAGTGACAGGCCTGTTGGAAATACAGAACATATCATGAAGCAAGTCACAGCATTACTAGTCAGAGAACCCTAAATTCATCAGCACTACCTCATCCTGGTAATCACCCCACACCAGGTCTCACAACCCAAGAAAGGCACATGCTTGCATGCCCAGCAGGCAACAAGCCAGCCTGGCTTTGGCAAAGGCTGCCGCCATTGCCTCCCTCGTGCATGCAGCCCACCACGTGTGCCTGACCTTCCAGCTACACCACAAGAGCCAGAATAACTGCTGCCACACCCAGCAGGGCTGCGCCTGCCACTTAGAAGGGTGCTGCTGAAGCCTGCCGCTCACTCAGGACACCCCCCAGGCCCTTCCTGTACTGCTGCTGATGCTGCGCTGCACAGGCTGTGGATGCGCAAACCACCCCAGGTAGGTCAGTTACTGTGGGCTGTAGGTGAAGGCGTCAGCATGCAATGGATGGCAGCAAAGGACGCAAGCATAGCAGCAGCAACAGCAGCAGCAGCAGTGGGGGCGGATGGGGCGGCCACAAGGACAGTTTGCATTGTGTGCTGCATACACTGTGCCTGGCTCGGGCATCAGATGACTTGCACCAACCAAGCCTGCAGCTGCGTGATGGAGGTCCTGCTTGTCCACTTGCAGATGTCGTGCCATGCATGGTCCATGCAGACAAACACAAGCACTGCAGATGTCAGCTGAAAGTGCAAGCGTTACATCAATACTGTTTCCGCGACTGTGCGTAGCAGCAATCATGCAAGCTGCATACTACTGCTGCAGAGATTGTGCTGCATCAATGATCATGAGTATCCATGCGCAGCTTGCAGGAAAGTGTTACTTGCAGAGAGAAGTTGTGCAGTATGCTGCGCCATTAGCTTGGCATGCAACATGCGCTTGAAGCACTCTCGACCATTCATATATGCAGTGATAGCAGCCTGTTACAGCACCTACTTGCAGGAGCTTCATGTATGGCACTGGGTGCTGTAGCAGCTGTACTGCTTCCTCCTTGCAACACACACAGCAACGCCATGATCTGGCCGCTAGCAACTCCTCTGTATGCATGGCAGCCAGCTTTTGTGCCAGGTCTGTTGCGGCGTGGACATTGCTCGATGCCTTCTGCAGCACATCAGGCGCAACTTGATGCTCAAAGCTCCAGGTCTCCGTGATGCCTGATCCGTCAACTATCTTTGGCTGATAGGATACTACCCCAGCCTTTTCATGCATATGCACGCGCCGGGACATGGCGATGATACCACGTTTTTCCGACAGCAGATAGCGAATAGCAACGACTCACAGAGAACAACAGGCTCACCGTTTGGAGGATGCAAACTAAATCCGTGATGTTTTTAAGTGCTTGCCGTATGCTGAGTCACTCGTAACATGTTCCCTGTTTCGTCGCAGACTGCGACTCGCTGTGCATCCTCACCCACCAGCAACATGCCGCCCGCTTCTCGCCGCCAGGGTGAAATATGTTTTACGGCTCAGCTGTTGGAGCTCGGCCAAAGTTCGGCGCTTGCAGGAGCTCACTTCTGCAAAGAGGTCGTTGATGCCAAGGGTTCCTGGATATACTGTGCTTGGTGTACTCGTGATTGCACGTGCAAACAGGCAAACCCAGTTACATTCAGGCGTACACAAAATTTTGAGCTAGCATCGATCTTCTTCTGTTTGTGGTCAGAATGATAGTGCATCCAACTCTGTCTGCCGAGCAACCGTTCCTTGGTGGTGACCAGCAACAACTGCCGCAGCCTGCTGAGCATGAAGGCTCGGCCTGTGACATGCACCAACCAAACCAAGTCTGTACACTACACTACAGCTGCATGTACAAAGTCCTGTGCGAGTACCTGCGGCTGTGCACATGTGAGCGCCAGGGGAGCTTGAGCGGGCCGCTCTGGTCCAGCATTGCTTTGAAGATAAGCTGTATTGCTGCTTTCTTGTCAAGTCTGGGATGTGCGCAATGCATGCAAACATTCTGGAGCAGTGCTCCCTCTTTCCGCCCGGTGGGGCGGGGCCGATGGCGCTGATGCTATGGCTTGAATGGTATATGATGATGTGATGAAGATAAGCTGTTTGCATTTACCTGGAGTCCAGGAACCGTTCAGATCCGTTATTTTACATGTGCATTATACAAGATGTATGATCAGCCGCAGATTAACACTGGAATAAGTTAATCCAAAGTATGCGCACAAGTATGGGCAAACAACTCCTATGCTGCCAACGCACCCTGAGGCAGCCGCCAGGGAGTATGCAACTGCCAGCAACTTCCTCCCTGGCCGGCACTGCACCTGGCAGGCGTGGCTGCTGGCGCCAGCACAACACGCGCACAGCAGACTCCCAGAACAGCGTGCACAAGCGCTCTTGCACGCAATGATCAGCTTCATGCTCGTAATGACCAGCTTGTTGAAAGAAAGTGAAGGTGCACATCAGCTCGGCATCTCATCACAAATTTTAACGTTATCAACGCTGGCATTTGTTGTTGGCATGGGCAGCCTGCAATGAGGCAGGCGTGCATTGCCGGTGTCATGCTTGGCTGATGGCGACGCGGCCAGTCAACTCTGAAATGGCAACCAGAGCTATCAGAGTCTGCATTGCAGACCCGTGTGTGCCTGCCTCTGCATGCGTAGTGGTGCAGCTAGGCAGGCGTGCACACTCAGGAAACGTGCAACAGGGGCCACAACCATAAGCAAATGTGCACAGGGGCCACGACCATGAGCATACGTAGTACGTTGCACGCCCCGGCACGCGCCGAGAGTGCTGCTCTCAGCTCTCGCCAATGGAACAGGAGAGAACAAGGACGTGAAACACACCGATGCTAGCAGCAGTTTGTACAGCCAAGCTGACGCATGCTCAGGCACGCGAGCATGTGCACAACCTGCTGGCTGCTCGGACTGCAGATAAATGTACAACAATAACACACTGCTTAGCTACCACAAGGCAACCTGGAGTCACATGCACAAACAAGGAAACTCCGTGTTGCAACTGCATGCAAGGTGTGCTGCATAGCACATGGATAAGGTTGTTAACTGGTAGGCCGCGCCACGGGGCAGCCCGAACCGCATATGCTGTACAGAAAGAATGCCAAAATGCCAAAACGCCGGCTCACCAGCTCATACGCACCGCACATGCAGCAAGAGCCATAGGATGGGCACCACAGTGTGCTGTGTGACAGCTGCCACAGAAGGGCCAGCTCAGCACCCTGGGGCCTGCCTGCAGGCAATACCTCCCAAAAAGGCGACGCCAAGATGCAAGCTCTCAAAGACAGAGCCTGAGAAGCATCCTGCACGATGCAATCAATTAACGACCCTGTGGGGCCCGCACACAGCCCACACTCAGCCCCCTTAGACAGAGCAACGGCGTCCCGACCCATATGTGTCTTCACACAAGCATGCACGCAATCGGGTTCGGCTGCTAAGCAGCAAGCCGCGCAACATGATGCACCAAACCACCCGCCAACCAACTCCTTGGCCAAGTCAGGATGGCAGACAAGGGCCAGATCGAGCGCTTTGATAACTGACCTGTCAGCAAGTGGACATGCTCCTGACGTACAGTCGAGGCGCATCTGATGTCCAGCCATGAGGTGCCCGGCACTCTATCGACCTTGGAACCCAATGATGCATCAACTGATTAATGCATACGACCACTCCGGCCGCCAGTGCTCATGTAGCAGATCAATAGTATGTGCATGGCTGTCTGCACCACAACGCATCAAGACAAGCTTCCCACTGCTCTGCATGAAGCAACGCCGCGCACAACCCGTCATGATGCACACACAGATCTCGAGGCGGACGGAGCAAGAAATAATGCAACTCAAACCACCCGCATGCCGGCACCCCGTTGCATTGCCGGGAATAAAAATTGCAAACAGGCAAGGCCAGCCTGACACAGCAGGATCCCCCCACCCTCCCCTGAACACTCATGCTGTCATGAAGTTGTGCGCCCCGCTCAGAACTCCTGCTCACAGCAGCATGCAGCGTGCTTGGCCACCCGGTACTCAAAGCCAAACGCAACTCAGGCAACATGCTCCCCTTGCTGCTGCCTGCTGACGCCACCACCCCAAATGAAAATGCACAGCTTCAGCCAGATGCCAGCCGCTGGCGATGCAAAGACACCTAATACCAAAGTAGGACCACGGGCCCAAAAACTACGTTGTAGCCAAACAAGGTTCATGGGGTTGCAGCGCCGGCATGGCCTGCCAACATTCATGCGCGCCGATGCACCCCTCAGCCCCGCTGCTGTCCCTGATGGCCGCCCTCCAGCCGCTGCTGCATGGCCTGCGTGTAGGCAGCATCCAGCCGCCTCAGCCGCTCAGCAAAGTCCCCCTCAGCAGACGCAGCAGCAGCCAGTGCCGCTGCTGCTGCAGCAGGTGTGGCGGTTGCTCCTACTGCCGCTGCTGGTGCCTGGTGTGGTGCAACAGCTGCGGCTGCTCCCAAAGAAGCCTGGTAACCCTGTGGCGGCTGCTGCTGCTGAATTTGATGCCCGGTTTGAACCCCTCCCATCCCACTGGTAAAACAACTGCTATGCCCGCTTGTGATGCCACTTTCACCAAGCACTGAGTGATCATGCAACCGAGACATGGTGCTGCTGCTGCCACTATCCCTGAGATCCCCTTTGCTCCTGTGTGCATAGACCTGCTGCCAACCCCCGCTTCAGCAGAATCCACCCCACACTCCAAACCCCTGCTGCCAGCAACATCAAAGCCAAGCCTGGCACCCCTACTGCTGCTGCTGCTGCCAGCAGTAGCAACAGCTGCTCTGTCGCAACCACCATGTGCAGGCTCAGCAGGCACTGCGCATGCAGTAGCCAGCCGCAGCGACAGCTCAGCATCTACTGCTGCCAGCCGCCGCTGCAGCTGAAGGTCGGAAGCATCCCACACCTCATTCCCTGGCAGCACTGCTGCTGCAGCAGCCTGCTGGACTGTTAAATGCCCCGGTAAACCTGTTAGTAACGCAACTGAACCATCTGGGTGCTGCACGACGGCCATGCTGGCTGCGAAAGCTGCCAGTGCCTGCTGCTGCTGCTGCTCTGGGGTCAGGGAGCTCAAGTAGTAGCTGCTGGAAGCAGCAGCAGCAGCAGCAGTCGCAGCGGCTGTGGCAGTGCTGCTGCCGCTGCCGGCCCCTAAGTTGGCGCTGGTGCCGTGGGCCAGCAGAGCCTTCACCACTGGGGCATCCAGCACGTAGCCCTGCACCTCAACAACCTCAGTGCCCTGCATAGCTGCTGGTGCTGGTCCCAGCACTGCTCCTGTTGCTGCCGCTGCATCCGCTGTTGCTTGCGCTGTTGACACCGTAGCCGCAGCCGCAGCTGCATCTGTCCCGCCTGCTTCAAATGCCGCTGATGATGATGGACTTGCCATGCCAACCACATACAGCTGCAGCACGCGGTTGCTTGTGCCTGCATTGCCGTAAGCAACAGCCCAGGCGACCAGCTGACTCAGCGGCACACGGCTGGCCAGCTGTTGTTGCCTTTGTTGTTGCATGTGTCTACTTGCCCAGTCCAGCAGCCTGCCTGCTGTTTTGTGACCGTCCCGCTGCTGCTGCTGCGAAAGGCTTACTGCTCCGTCTGAATCCATGCTGTTTGAATCCATGCCGAATTCACCTGCTGTGCTCTGCAGCTGCATGCTGGCTGTGGCCACTGCCGTGCCTTGGTAGGCTGTGTGTGCAGTGCGCAGTGCTGTAAGAGGCACCGCAGCAGCGGGCAGGTGCGGTGCCTCACGCATTGGTTGTCAGCTGGCTGCTGCCCTGGATGGTTGTCAAAGGTGACACGCAAGACAGCAGCAGCAGCAGCATCAGCAGCAGCAGAAGAGGTGATGGTCTGCTGCGCACGTTGGGTGTGCTCAATTAGCCACAGGCAGTCGTGGCGGCATGTCTGAAGGGGTAGCGGCCAGTTGAATGCTGCCCGTTGCAGAGACACAATCACAACCAGCATCACGTTGCTGAGTGCTTGCGGACGGCACCTCAACCACATAACATGTAGCTGTGCCGGCACCACCGCTACTGCGGTGCGCCCTGAGGACGGTCGGCATGTGAATAACGCAGCAATGCGTGGGGATACAGCTTGCGAATGTACTGCTGCTCACCCAGTGGCGGCAGCTCCGCCACCAGCAGCAGCAGCAGCAGCAGCGCCTGATGCCCAGGCAGGCCTGCCTGGTGCAGCAGCGTCAGCCTCGGCCGCAGCAGCCTGCTGCAGCGATGCGATCAGTGCCTGCTCCAGCTGCAGGACAGCAGGCAACAGGCAGGGCGTGATGGTGCATGTTGAGAACACGCAGCAACAGAGCAGCGTTGTCAGGTGATTTTTGTGTGCATGCTCCAGCTGCATAACAAATGAAAAAAGAGACGGTGACGGCAGCGTGTGCACCGCCGCCAAACGCACCAGACACCTTAACCATAGGATGAGGCAGCGCAGCACTGCCACTTCTGCCGCACAGGCTGCTTGTGCTGCCAAACCTTTGCAGATTCTTGTGCTGAGCGCGTGAGTGGGGATTGATGTGGACAGAACTGCAACAAGCACAGCTCACCACTGCAAAACCAGCGCTGTCGCAATCACGATCCTGGGGCGTGCTGCCTCACCATGCCTCCTGCAGTGCGCCCAGCTCCCAGAATGTGAAGCAGCAACCCGGCCACGCCAACCAGGCACAACAGAGTTTTGAACCACACCAGTAACCGAAATACATGACCCAAAGCAGAGACCCACCATGATCTCCTCCAGCTCCTCGGCAGTCAGGCCAGCCAGCTCCTGCCTCACGTAGCCGGGCAGAATCTCAGACGCAAACAAAGCATCAGCAATCTGAGCGTGCTGCTGCTGAGCTTGCTGCTGCTCAGCCTGCTGCTGCTGCTGGTCAACTTGCTGCTGCTCTAGCTGGTGTATCCACTGCGCCTGCTGCTGGTGCTGCTGCTGCTGGACATGCTGCTGGTGTGCCTGCTGCTGCTGGCTGAGCAGCTGGCTTGTTGCCACATGCTGCCGCTGCTGCACCTGCTGCTGATGGGGCTCCTGCTGCTGCTGCTGGTGTTGGCGTTCTGCTGGGAGGTACCACCACTGCGCAGCGAGCTGCTCCTGCACCTGCTGCTGTATTGCCGGGTGCTGCCGCTCGCCGGGCTCCAGCTGCTGCCGCTGTGCCAGCTGTTGGTCCTGCTGCTGCTCCTGCAGCTGCCTCTGGCCAGCAGTCGGATGTCCTGCCGGCTGCACGCCTGCTGCTTCTGCGTGCAAACTGATCGCGTGCTGCAGCCTGGCAGGTCCCTGGCCAGCCGCTTGTGCAGCAGCAGCAGCAGCAGCAGCAGCCGGTGCAGACCTGCCGCCAGCATACGCGCTGCTGGTGTCCCTGGGCGCAACCACATCATCCAGCCAGCCCGGCTCAGAGAACACGAACGACTGCAGGGACTGCATGGATGGCTGACGGGGCATCAGGTCAGCAGAGGAATCCGCATAGCTTGACTGCTGCTGCTGCTGCATGCGCTGGGACCCGCCAACTGCATACTCCTGCAGGAAACCGTGTTGCGGCATGCCGGCAGCAGGTGGCAGTTGGCATGGGTGACCAGGGCGGGAAGGTGCAAGGAAAGAGGAGGTGGGCGAAGCAGCAGGGCGGACACAGTGTGAGGAGGCTGCAGGACATGCTGCAGAAACAATTGACTAGCAGGCAGCACATGTGTTTTGCTGCAGCTGCAGCTAACTCTGCTGTCCACGCTGTTGCTGATGGCCAAGCCAATGCTGGTCCATGGTTCCAGCCAGGCTGCCCATACAAAGCAAGAGAACGAGTCCATCAGCTGCAGGTCATCGCTGAAGCAAGCTTAACGCTGCAAAACGCGCTGTGACAGCTGTGCCAGCAGCGTCTGGGCATGCACGCACCTTCAAGTGGCGCAGCTTTGCCTCTGCCACGATCTGCCGCTCCATGCGCTCCCTCCGCAGCTGTGCCTCACCCTTGCACCCCACATACTGCAATGCACAACAATTGAGGTGTCGTCAGACCGCCGGCGTGCACGTTGCATCGCCAGTATGTGCACGAAGCTGAAGTACGTACGACAAGCTATAGTGCTGCAGACAAGCCCGAGCCAACACCTTACCCGCACAGAAAATGGCACCTTCTTGCAGTAGGGGCATGCTGCCTTGCCAGGCGGGTCGTGGCTGCTTTGGCACATCACAAAGCACTCCGTACATAGGCGAGCCCCACAGCAAGACGCCGTGTTGATCACGGGGTACCAGTAATTGCAAATTGGGCACTCCTGCAAGCCCACAACACCACGCGTTGGATCAGTGGCAGCAGGTGTTGACTAGTTGCTGTGCTGGTGCTTAGAAGGCTGCGGTACCTCGCGTCCGTCTTGACAATCATCCTTCTGCTTCCAAAAAGGCGCTAGACGGCGAGCCTGCGGGCAACGACACCGCGTGAGCACGATCGAAGTCTTGCCATCCACGTACTTTGGCACGGTTCTTGCACCAGCACTGCTCACCTTGATGAGCTTCTTCAATTTCCTAAGATCGATATTATCTAGCTCATGCACTCCTTGTGGTTTGTAAAGGATGCGATCGTGACGAGGACAGCTTTTAGCGAATTGCTGTCCCATGGCTCACATAGTTTCAAGTATGTGCACGTAACTAGATCGTAAACTGCAGGCAGGCTGGAGTTAGTCGAGTGGCTTGATGTGCTGTCGCTGCTGCTGCTGCTGCCTGTTACAAACTCCGTCCCTTGAACCCAGCTCCGCCTTCTAAACCAGGCTTTCGTCCAGCAGTAGAAAGTGAACGGAAATCTTTAAATGCCTCCCTGCGGAAACCACGGGTGGTGGAACAAGGACCTGCAATTTGAAGGCCTGAAAGCCCCAGTCGCTGTGTGCCACCCATTGATGACGCTTTTGTTTTGAGGTTGTGTGAAGTTGCATCAGAGATCAATTCGACTAATTGAGTTAGCTGCGAGTCGCCCACCACGACTCGTTCACTAGCAGTGGGAGTGCAGTGACTGGCGGAGTAACACAGTGGTGTGTGTGCACACATGCAGTGCTCACGGCGACTGCAGGCCTCCAGGAGCTATGGTGCGGTTTAACAAACTTGTGGTTGCTGTGGTGCCATACATGGCGTAGAAGCGGAGTTTGCAAACTTATGCAGCAATCAAGCAGAGCGGCATGACATGCTAGCAGCAGCAGCAGCAGGCAGGGCAGCAGCAGCTGCAGCAGGAGATTGTTTCACTCGCTGAAGTAACTATGATTCCCCTCTGCATCGCCAGTATGATGCAGCAGCTTGTACATCCACCAATCACCAGCCATGGGTGCTACCTCCAATCAAGCATGTAACGCCGGGCTCATTATTGTTGATGCAGTACCGGCTGCGCTATCGGGCAGGCTGCTGTACAAAGGGCTGCTAAGGCAGCAGCAGCAGCAGCAGCGCCTGGGCGTGCTCACACATGCCAAGCGTGGCGATGTGCTGCTGGTTGCTGAGGGCATCAGCAAGACACATGATGGGGAGAAGATCCTGTTCAACAACCTCACGCTGTCTCTGCTGTGAGTCGCGGCGCACTGCAGTGCGCTGTGCATCCAGGATGGATGTGTATGTCTTAGTCATGGGTGTTTGGGTAGTTTGAATTTTGTTTGGCAAGACACATACTGCAGCTGGCTGGAGGTTTCTATGGTGATAATGTTGCACAGTCAGCTCAGTGCAGGTGGCCGGGGCTTGCATGTTCCTCATCTGTCCAATGCATGGCAGCGCGACAGTGCTCAGCTGCAACCATCATGAGGGCGCGCGGCTGCAAGCTGGCAGTTGCTGAGGTTGAGCGTGGACCAGCAGCGTCCGCACAGGCAGGCGCATGAGTCAGCAGGCTGCTTGTGGCTGCAGCAGTTGACAGCACATCTGCCAAGGTGCGTGCTGCTTGCTGTGTCAAACATCAGGTCAGGGGCAGCAGTGCTCCTAGCAACTGAGCATAAACTTGCCTGTGGCAGAGTAGTGACATTGACTTCCCCGCCTCTGTTGCTGCGCTGCTGCACTGCTGCTGTGTTGCATCGTTGCTTGCAACAGTGCCGGCGACAAGCTAGCGGTTGTGGGCCCAAACGGTAGGGGGCAGTTGGTCCAGCATGCTGGGCGTGCTGTGGAGAGAGCAGCTGGACTCTGCAAGAGCAGCTCCTTCACCACATGCAGCAGCTGCTGGTGCCTAGGCAGTCACATGCTATGTGCCGACACTGCCATACCTGGTCCACTGTTGATGCTGGCGCCAGTGTAGCTACGACCTGATGCGGAACGGGTGCATGTGCTGTCCTGGCTGTGCTCGTGCGGCCTGCAGGTGCTGGCAAGTCCACGCTGCTGCGCATAATGTCTGGCCAGGCCGACCACGACAGCGGGCAGATCAGCAGGAACAGGGGAGCCAAGATAGGCTACCTGCCCCAGGTGCGCATCCGCACTGGGATGCTGTGAAGTGCAGCAGCAGCAGTGTGTCAGCGCAGACAGACATAGGTGGCAGAATGGCTGCTTGCTGCTTGCTGCTTGATTGTTGGCTTCAGTGTAGAGCATGCGCAGGGCAAACCTGTTGCTTGCAGAGACAGGCTCAACTGCCCATCACAGCTGCCACCTCAGGCTAGCTGGCACCTGGCAACCTCAGGGGTCCGTATGGACCCTGTGACATAATCATCTGCTGTCACGTCAGTGCCTAGCGCGTGCACGTGTACTGCTGCAATGCACAGCAGCGGCACAGGTGTACCGCGTCAACAGCGCCGTCAGCTTGCCAGGATGTGGTGCCTGCCTCCCTCCCTCCCTGCCTGCTGCTGCTGCTGCTGCTGCGTGCAGGGTGACCTGCTGCTGTACGAGAGCCGGGGTGATACGCAGCTGGAGTCCATGACAGTGCTGCAGGCTGTGCTGGCCAGTGACAGTGAGCCGGCACGGGCGGTGCAGGTGCGCCGTGAGGCGCGCACGCCCTGCTACTGCTGCTGCTGCTGCTGAGCCTGATGGTGCATGGACAACGGCAGGGCAACACAGCAACATCTTGCAGGCGGGGGTGGGGGGGGTGGGGAGGGGACAGACATAATAAAATGTGACACGTTGATGCGACACGGCTGCAGAGGGGTGGGTTTGGGGGCGCATGGGTGCAGGGTGGCGGAAGCCCTGCAGCTGTGCTCAATCAACCTTTTCAGCACTTGCTGCTGCTGCTGCTGCTAGCTGTCGTGGCCGTGCTTTCCTACATCCTTGCAGCCCTCCTGATGAGTGCTGCCAGAGCCTGGCGGTTGCACCAGCCCAGTGGGATCAGCAGCCAGCCCAGTGTGAGCTGGAGTTTGCATGTGACATGCACTTCTTGGCAGTGCGTTCAAGTAGGCTCACCACACTGACCTGCTGCTGCTGCCGCTGCTGCTGCAGTCTTATCAGCGAGCTCTGTCGGAGGCTGGCGGCGGCATCACTCCTCAGCTGGAGGCAGCCATTGAGGCCATGGACACGCACAACGCGTGGGAGGTGCGGCAGCGGCTGCTGGGCGCTGTGCACGACGGCTGCATCCGGCAGCGTGCAGGCCGCAGCTGAAGCGAGTGGGGCGTGGTGCATGGCCGGCTTGTGACAGCTGGGCTGCTGAGCAGGCTGGGGCATGCATACCCGACTGCAGCACCTAGCAAGTCGCCATACGTGCGCTGGTGTGACAAGCGGTCATGAACCCTGCTTGCTGCTGCTGCTGCTGCTGCTGCTGCTGCTGCTGCTGCTGCTGCAGGTTGACAGTGACGCCCGCAGGATCCTGGAGGCGGTGGGGCTCAAAGACCCCAACGCAGCGGTGCGCAGCCGGGCACGACTCGACCCGTTTCGCACGATGCATGCCACCCCTCCGCTTGACTCACCCCTCCGCCACCGCTTTCAGCTCCTGCACTTGGCTCGCTGCATGTCCATGACCCAGCACCAGGGAACACAGGTTGGTAGTACCTCATATGCTGCTGCTGTTGTGTGTCTGCTGCGCTGCTGCTGCTCAGGTTGGCAGGCTGTCTGGGGGTCAGCGCCGCCGCCTTGCGCTTGCGTCTGCGCTGCTGGGCTCGCCCGACCTGCTGGTGCTGGATGAGCCCACCAACCACATGGACGTGGAGATGATAGGTGACGCACTGCAGCAGCAGCAGCAGCAGCATGTGGTGCCAACAGGTGTCACTGGGTTACTTGCTATTGCTGTGACTTCCTGCCAGGGCCAGGGGGTGAGCTGCAGCTGCATGCCTAACTACGCTTGCTGCTGCTCGGTTGCGCGCACCCTGCTTGGTGAACGCACGTGGACATGTGCATGCGTTGCTCGCAGCTGGCTGGAGTCGAAGAAGAAGAGGGGTTACACGGTGTGCACAGGCTGGCTGGAGTCTGTGCTGTGCTGCTGCCGCTGGTCGCCTCAGGTTGTGGTGCACACGGCCGTGCTTGGTGTGCACCGTCAGAGGCATGCTGCCGTCGCGTTGCTCTTTTTGCGGTGCTGCGTCGCAGACTGTGCTTGTGCGGCGGGGGTTCAAATCCTGCTGTGCGCACAGGAGTAGGGGAAATTCAGCTTCCTTACACAATGCGGTGCTGCGTCGCAGACTGGATGGCGTGCGAGCTGGCGCAGGCGCAGGACATGGCGGTCGTCATGGTCAGGTGGGTGGGGCGGCAGCACCCGCCACCCCAGCGTGGGCCTGGCTCAGCAGCATCGCCATCTTGTGTGGTGCCACCAGGTGCTAGGGAGGGGCGAGTTTGTCAGGTAATTCTATAAACTCGCCGGCGTTGTAGTTTGTGCTCGCCATGGCACATTAGCGATGAACGCGGGCGCCGGGCCCCAGACGGCGGTGCACTGTTTCCCACCCTGCAAGCATCTCCTCAATGCACGTCAGCACGTGCTCGGCTCAGCGGCAGCAGCCAGCGGCAGGTGGCGGGCAGTGGTTGCCGGCATGAGGCACGGCCAGACGCGCCGACTGCTGGCCGCTGCTCAGCAGCCACCTGCTCGGCAGCAAGACTGTCGAGGCGCAAGCCTGTTGCAGTCACCCAGCTGGTATGGCAAGCCTTTGACCCCTCATCAGTCGGCTGCCGCTGCAGCAGCCAGTGAGGGGCTGCAACAGGGAGCTGCTCCCTGACCAAGCTGCTGCTGCCGCTGCCGCTGCTGCTGCGTTGCTGCTGCAGTCACGACCGCGCCTTTATGGAGCGCTGCTGCGGGCGGTTGCTGGAGCTGGACCACGGTGGCTTCAACACCACGCACCCCTTTGGCGGCCCGGGCTCGTACGACGCCTTCAAAGAGGTGTGGTTCAGGGTTGTGGCTGCAACGGCAGTTGTGTGGTTTAGTGCGGCGTCCCCAGGGACGATGCCTGCAATCGCTTACGCGTGCGCTGGTGTCAGCCAGGCCTACACACCCACCCACGCACACCCCGCCCATGGCGCAGACATGTCGCTGTGCTCTGGCCACCATACAGGGATGAAAACCAGATCGCCCACACACTGTAGGTGGCAGCATCTTGCCGCATGAGGTTGTTTGTGCCCAAGCCTTGCTGCTACGCGCCCCAGCAACCCCATATGTGTGCGTGCGTGTGTGTGTGCCGTGTCGTCGCTGCGCGCAGGCCCGTGCTGCGAGGCGCCATGCGCAGGCCAACGCAGCTGCTGACGCGCGCACGCTGCTGCGGAAGGAGTCTGAGTGGATGGCAAGGCAGCCCAAGGTGAGGCTCTGCGTACCCTCTGCGTCGTTGCTGGGGACCGAACGTGCTGTTGCGGCGGGGGTTCGATCCCTGCTGTGTGCACAGGCGTAGGAGAGCCCGAGGTCAGGCTCGGCTGTGCGAGGGTTGGAACTTGTGTGTGAACAGCAGGATTCGAACCCCCACCGCAGTGGCAAGGAAGCCCAAGGTGATGTTTTTGTTACATTTTGAGCCAGCTGAGGCCGGCCGCTGCACTAGTTGGACGACTTGCTGGCTAGGTGGCTGGCTGGGAAGGCAGGCACGCAGGCAGGAACCTGGGACCTTCACTGCTCGAGCTTGCAATGCGAGTGTGGGCTCCCCCAGCAGCTACCCCAGGCCCCTCTCTGCGACATGCGACCTCCTGCAGTCGCTGCGGCCATCGCCCTGCGCCTGCGCAACCCTGTGTGCTTCTCTGCCTGTGTCCCCTGCAGGCCCGCTCCACAAAGGCCAAGGCGCGCGTGGACGCGTATGGCGAGCTACTGGAGAAGGCGAGAGACACGCCCGCTGCTGACCTGCGCGTCGATTTCGGCCGGGTCGGCATGGCACGCCTGGGTGAGCTGCCGCCGTGCTTGGCTGTGCGGGGTGGCAGTGCCTTGAGTGGTGCCGGGGGCAGCACTCCTTCATCTCAGCAACATGCTCATAGTATTGAAAACTGGCTTGGCACAGCGCTGCCGCTGCTGCTGCTGCTGCTGCACTCTTGTGGCCACCCTGCTGCTGCCGTCACCTGATGAGTCTGCCAGCTACTGCATGACCTGTGGGAGCTGCCTTCTCTGTGACGTTGCAATGTCGCCTGTGTAACACAAGTGTGTGTGATATCGGCTGGATGCTGCTCTCACCTCTCCTGCCAACCCTGCAGGCAGCAAGGCTGTGCTGCACGAGGGTACCAGCCACAGCACACATGCAGCCGGCGTCGCTGCTGCTGATGCTCCGCAGCCGCCCCTTTGCTCCGTCACCCTTCCCTGTCATTCTTCTGCTGCTGCCCACAAGGCTGTGCTGCTGGAGCAGCTGGCCAGCACGCAGCTACTCCAGCACACTGTTATAAAAAATATCTACCTCAGCTAATCCGCATCTGCTGCACAACCTCTCCTCTGTCTCATCTGCTGCCAGCAACCAGGCAGGCAGTGCTGCTAGAGGGCGGTGCTAAAACAGATAGCCGCCAAGTGCGCTGCCACGCATCGTTGCCACACAAATGCAGCTGCCCCTTCTGCTGTTTGACTCAATTTTTTGGTCGCTGTTTCTGCAGGCAACAAGGCCGTGCTGCTGGAGGGTGGCAGCTACAGCACCCCCACAGGGCGCCCGCTGCTGCGCGACTTCTCGTTTGAGTTCCTGCCGGGGCAGCGCATTGGCATTGCCGGGCCCAACGGCGTGGGCAAGTCCACGCTGCTGGACATCGTGGCAGGGGTGAAGGAGCTGCAGGTGGGCTGAAGGAGCTGCAGGTGGGCCTGGCGTTGCCGCGCCCCCCTGCCCGTCTGACAAACGCGTCCTTGTCACGCACACATGCAGCAGTTGATGCACGCTTGCTTGTGTGCTCTGCGCCGCCATGAATGCTGGACGCTCCAGGACTTGCGTGTGCATGCCGTGCTGCCAACCTGCCGACATCGTGCCGCTCGCTGTAGCCACGCCGCTGTTGTTGCTGCTGCCGCTGCACCTGCTGCTGCCGCTGCACCTGCTGCCCCGCCCCCCCCCCCCTTCGCAGTCCGGCCGCCGTGAGCTTGGGGAGACGGCTGTGCTCGGCTACTTCCAGCAGCACCCGCCGCCAGTGGAAGGGGGGCTGCGGCTAGTCGACTACATCAGGTGGGCATGGACACATGTGCTGCTGGCTGGCTGGCTGGCTGGCTTGCTGCCGTTGCTGCTGCCGCCGCTGCTGCCGCCTGTCAAGGAAGGGCCGCGGCTGATCTCACTGGGGGCGGCGGCAGAGTGTGTGGATGCCAGCTGGCAGTGCGCCGTCGCTGTGCCGGGGCTGCGCGTGACGGGCTGCATGGTGTGGGGATGCGGGCCTGCTGTGACGGCTGCATGTCAACTCAGGCCATGCTGATGACGCCAGCTGGATGATGCATAAGTGCAGCGTGTGTGTGAGGGGGCCTTGCAGCTGGTGCATCAGGCGCTTGCGTACTTAGGGCTGCCCTGGCTGTTCCGAGTGGAGCAGCAGAAGCCCCTGTCATCTATGGATCAAGCATGGGTCCAGCAGGTGGTTAATCACGCGCTGCGCTGCTGATGGCAGGCAGTCACTTATGCTGACAAAGCTTGCCGCCCTGCCAAGCACGCAGCATCAGCAGTTGGAGGCAGCTGACAAGCTGGTGTGCCTGTGCTGGTGTGAGTGAGCTGTGCTGACCTGCTGCTCTCCTGCAGTCTGCTGGCAGCTGGCTCGTATCTGCATGCCTGCACCATGCACGCGAGTGGCCCGGCACCGAACAGCACAGGCTGACAGTGCTGGCTGGTCAGCCTCGTGCCTGAATCAAGCAGGTCAGCGGCGCATGCTGACAGTGCGTGCTGTCTGGCCGTGGCGAACGCTCCCCCCACGCTGCGTCTGCTGCAGGTCGGTGGCTGAGAAGCGCAAGGCGCGGGGTGGGGCCGAGGCTGGCGTGGGCGGGGCGCAGGAGCCACCCGAGATCCTGCTGGAGAAGTTGGGCTTCCCGCGCAAGAAGCAGTTCCAAAAGGTGGGGTCGAGCTGGCCGGCTGCCTCAGGCGGCGCTGAGTCAGCGTGCGGCCTCAGCGTTAGCTGCGCACAGAGTTGCGCTGCATGCCGGTGGTGTGTCGCTGGGGAGGTTGGAGGGGAGGGCTGGTCCTGCAGAGTGCTGTTCCAGGGGGGTGATCGGAGCCTCAGCAGCTGCCGGCACTGCTGTGCGACTGAGCTCATTTGCATGCTTGTATACTAGGTATGCTGACAAGGTTTGTGTGTAGGAAGCATGAGTGTTGCATGGTGAGGGCCCCAAGAACCACTCGGCGCTGTCCACGCACACAGATGTACGGTTGCAATGGCACTGCAGCCCGCTGCGCTTGATGCTGCTTGCTGCCAACCAGCGGCTGGCTGCCATGCAATGCATTGGCATGTTGGCCTCGTGCCCGCGTGCCACATCCTTGACAAGGCGACCCGGCTAACTGCGCAGCGTTGTCGCGGTGCATGCATGTGCACAGCGAAGCCTCAACCTGCAACCTCCATGATGTGGCGCCTGCAGGAACCTGCAGCTGCACCGAGCAAGGAGCGCCACACCGGGCTGCACGTGCACACCGGGGGGCACACCTCAAGCCAACTTGATGCCTGGTGCTTCGCGCCAGCATGCAACTTGGATGCGCCATGCTCGCCTGCATCTGCTTCCACATCCACCAAAGATGTCACAGCAAAGGGTGTGGTGCTGTGCGCTGCGTGCCCCGCAGGTCGAGTCGCTGTCCGGCGGTGAGCGTCGGCGGCTGCACCTCGCTGCCGTGCTGGCCAGCGCGCCCAACGTGCTCCTGCTGGACGAGCCCACCAACGACCTCGACCTGACGACCATAGAGGTGCTGGAGGAGATGCTGCAGGTGAGGTTGACAACATCAGACGGGTGGGGGTTCAGGGTTCAGATTTGGCGGGGTCAGGTGCGTCAGGCACACCAATGGCGGCGAATGTGCAAGGCAAAGCTTTCTGACACGCCTGGCAACCAAACCATGCTGACGCTGTTACCAAGTGCAGCCGCTCAGCCGCCAGTGCGCATCCTGGTTTGTTGTCTGTACCTGTTGTCCCTGGCCGTGTGCAGGTGTACCAGGGGCTGCTGCTGGTTGTCAGCCACGACCGCGCCTTCATGGAGGGGGCCACCGACAGCCTGCTGCTCTTGCCGGGTGACGGCAGCATACAAAAGTTCCAGGGCAGCTACGGGGACTACCTGCGGGAGCTGGCTGCGCTGCGGCAACAGCAGGCCGCTGCTGCAGTGGAGCAGCACAAGAAAGCACGGTGGGTGTCAGGGTGTGGGGCGTGTTGGTGTTGTGGTGAGGCGGCAGCACCTGCTGCAGGTCGGTTGTCGGGGGCGCCGTTTTGTCTCTGGTGTGATTTGCGCAGGACATCTGCCTGTTAAACCTGTGCTACAAGATGCCAGACCACCTGTATTAAGGGTATCTGCATGCCTCCCTGCATTGCATTTGGTATGTGTGTGTGTGGGAGGGGGGATGGTTGGCTTGTTTGATGGAGAGTGTTGCTCTTTGTGCAATGGTGCAGCATGCCTAGCCGGGCTGTGGCACAATGCATGGCAGCAGGCATGCACACAACGCTGACACTGCTCTTGCTGCATGGGGGCTTGTTTGTATCTTCTGCTGCAGGGCCCAAACGCAGCAAGACAAGCAAAGCGGAAGTTCTGCGGCCAGCAGCAGCAACGGCAAAGCAGCAAGCAGCAGCAGCAATGGCAGACGCAGTACAGCAGCAGCGCCGGCAGCGCCCAGCAAAAGCAGCAGTGCAGCCAAGTCGAGCAGCAAACGAAAACTTGGGTTGTTTGAACAGCAGGAATACAAGGTGGGGCTGCAGCTGTGGGAGGCTGCAGCTGTGGTGTGGCTGTGTTGCGACTGTTGAGACTGCTGGTGCTGGTGGACTGAGCAGGCCGTGTCAGTGCAGCCGTCGCTCAGGGCGTTGACAGTGCGTGGCTGGCGGCATGGCTTGTGTGGGAGCTTTGCGTGTTTTTATGGCAAATGGGAGCTGCCTCGCAGACAGCTTGCTGCCAGCGCATAAGCTGAGCAGTGTTTGTCCCTCATTACCTTCACATGACCAGGCGGTGTGTGACGCTGACGGCTTGCAAGGGAGATGGAGGCAGCGCAGGCCAAGCTGACCTTTGAATCATTGATTTGCACCTCTTTTGCTGCTTGCTGCTGCTGCTGCTGCTGCTGCTGCTTCTGCTGCTGCTGCCGAAACCCCAACATTGATGAGCAGAAGCTGGGCAGGGAGATGGAGCAGCTGGAGGCCGCGCAGGCCAAGCTCAACGAGCGGCTGATGAAGCTGAGCGTCGCGTGCAGCGACATGGCAGCAATAGAAGAGGCCAGCACTGCGTTGGCGGCGCTGCAGGCTGAGTATGAGGCCAAAGAGGAGCGCTGGTTTGAGCTGGCTGAAATTGCTGGGGATATATGATTTTAACTTTACACTGCTGTGTGTCGAATACATATATATCCGCGGCGCGCATTGCTGCCCCTGTCCTGGGTTGTCCTTGGATCAGTGACCTGCCAGCCTGTTACGAAAGTGCCGTGGCAAATCCACTGACCTATTCAAGATGCCGTGTTTTTAGGTGACATTACCAATGCCAAAAATGCGCCCATCATGGCATGCATGCGCAGCAACATGGCGGGGACCTCCAGTTGTTGGGCTTCTGTTGACTAGAGCCTGAAACGCTACTAGCGTGCACCTCACAGCTGCTGTCATATGGCCCGCTTGCTCAATCAGGCTGTGCCACAGGTGCTGTCCTGCACCCTTGACAATCATGAGGCGACCGTTCTGGCCAGATGGTTGGCACAACGGTTGGGTCAGTCTTGGCCGCTGCCTGAAGCGCGTCGCTGCAAGCCGGAGGCGCAACTCACTCCGTTGACAAAGACAAGAAGCCAACAAACGCATCGAGCGAAGATGTAAATTAGCGCCACAGCGAAGATCTCTGCTCCCGAGTAACGCCACGTACCAATACAGTGTAAAGGATAGCAGGAATACATGTATTGCAGAGCACATGTGCATTGTACAATGCAGCAAATGCGGCACTCACATGCTAAGATGGGGCCCCCGCCACCATGGCTGTCTTGAACCACAGATCTCTGCTCTGCTTCTTCTCCCTCGCTATTTTCTCTAGTATTACCTGCACTCAAAATGAAACCTGGGTCAGTGCTGCTCGCGTACCGGTGCAGGGCGACCATGCATGGTGCTGCAAAATTCAACGGCCATTCTGATGCTTTTAATAACAGTTGCAAGAAGACAAGCTTACAAAATGCAAAGTTCAGCAAGCGCAACGGCTTACACAGCAGCACCTTCCTTTGGCAATCCTGTGCATATGACAACAGGCGAAGCTGCAAAGCACTTGCTCGCACAACCACAGCGCGCGCGTTAGCGCAGCACGCGCATTCCATCGGCTCAGTGCGGCCGGCCCCGGATAGCACCGTAGGTCTGGCCAGGCCTCAACCCCATCACATCGTGCAGCGCCACCTGGTGGAACGCGGCTAAACCGCCAAGAGCTCGAACGCGCTCGTAGCTGAAACCGCCTCCCCTGGCTACCTCTGCCCCCGCCGCTATGGCAGCCAGCGTTTCAGGGTCTGACAGTTCTTCAGGGAGGCTGCTGAGCAGGGCTGCTGCGCGCGAGCCTGGGCGCTGCTGCTGCTGCTGCAGCCGGACTTCTGCTGCTGCTTGGCGCAACTGGCGCAGCTGTTGGCAGCCAGGGACGCGGCAGCATGTGCAGGTGGCAGCAGCGACGGCAGTGTAGCGAGAACGACGAGTGAGCACAACCACAAGGGAACAGCAGGGGAAAGTGTTCAGCCACCTGTACATTCAACGCCACATGCGGCACATATGTCGTTTTGCATTTACCTGGAGCCCAGGAGCCGTGAAATCCGTTCTTTTACATATCTTTGCAAACCTGCTTGTCTCACACCAGTACATCACGGGTAGCTGAACCACACCTATCGACGCAGCCCCATGCTCCATTGTTGCTGCTGGATTTGTTACTAGCATAGTCTTCACATGTGTGGCTGCAGGTGCCCTTCAGCTTCATTTTCAAGCAGCATTCAGCCCACCTGCAGCACCCTGACAGGCACCAAGTACGGCACATCTCCATCCCATGATACACGATACCGAGGAATAGTTACTTGCTAGTTTTGGCTGTCTAGGGCGGTCCGTGCGGCGCTCAGCCCACCTGCAGCTCCATGAGGGGCACCAGGTACGCCACATCAGCAGCAGCACACGTCACCAGCTCCTCAGACAAGGGCCGGTCCTGCCACAGCCTGTGCCACACAATCAACACACACGCGACACGGCCGCAGCGCAGCATCAGCGTCAGCGAGTCGACGGCCACACTCACGCATGCGCAAGCCGATTGCAAGAGGGCAGTGAGCTGTGGACACACCTGTGCTGTGCTGTGCTGTGCTGCCGACTGTAACAGGGAGCAGGCAGCACAAAGAGGAGGGGGTAGACACAGCAGCACCAACTCCCCTGACACAGCACCGGGTAGCACAGCAGGCCACCTGACACAATCAGATTGCACGAACAGCAGCATGCAACAGCGGATGGAGGCTGCTTGAGCAAAAGCGCAGAGCTGTGCACAGCAGGCCTTCACGCGCTGGACCGTTGCTCTGCCTGTCTGCCTCCACGTCACTCGCGAACGCAAGCCATGCGCACGGCACGCACGCAGGCGCCCGCAGCATGCGCAAAGGCAGGCACAGCAATGCACTGGCAGCCGTGAACGCAGCAGCCCATCTGCGGCACGCAACGCACTTGACTGCCTCCTTGTGGGCCTCGTTGTGGCGCACTGGGTGGTACAGGTCGTAGCTGCGCAGCAGTGTTGACAGGGACACCTCGGCAGTGCCCTTCAGGCTTGGCCTGCTCAGGTGCGGGGCACGCCCACACTCATAGCGCAGGCACTGCAGCAGCAGCAGCAGCAGCAGCAGCAGCAGCAGCAGCAGCAGCAGAAGCAGCAGCAGCGGCAGCGGCAGCGGCGGAGGCGGCGGCATCGTCATCACCAGCAGTTGGTGAGTTGTCTGTGGGATTCAGGTTCACGGCAGGAGCACAGCCACACTTGCGGCGCAGGCTCTGCAGCATGGTGTGCAGGCTGACAATGCAGCACTGTCGCTGAAACCATTGGGTACTGTTGCCCATGCGACCGCTGATGAGTTGTGCCACCAAACTAAGTGACACCATCATGAACGTGACATCGACTGCATGCAGCGGCTGCGGTGAAGCATGTGTGGGGATGTAAGTATGAGATTAAGTGGTGGCGGCAGGCAGGCCAGCGTGCATGCTGCTGTGGTGCAACAGCTGCTGCTGCTGGCATGCTTGCCGCTGCCATACAACCTGGCTAGCACACACAGCTTTTGATGTCCTGCGCGCAGCCACAATGCAGCCACCATGCCCGCACTGAACGTTGCTGAAGGCTGATATCAGCTGCTAACAACACTCAACTATGCCCCAACGTGCCGGCAGGCTGTGGCTGCTGCTTGCTGTGCGGTCACTTGGCTGTTGTGTACCAAGCATGCTGGTTTGCGGTCACTTTGGCTGCTGCGTGGCTTACGCGCAAGCCACTCACGTTCCACACATAGTTGGCCTGCTGTGTGTCGTAGTAGTTGACAAGGCGTATGTTGAACACCTTCTCAAGCTGGCCGCTCCACAGCTTGCTGCCGTGACACACCTGGGCAGCAGCGCCAGCAGTGCACCGTGCAGCAGATCGGCCGGGCGTACGCCGACAACCAGAGCCGCGAAATGCGAGCAGGAGACAGCAACACAGGAGCAGCAGGATGTGTGCAGGAAACAGCAACACAGGAGCAGCAACCGAGATGAAGGCGCGATGCTCGAGTGCTCTACAGGGACTCTGGAGTAGCGTGTACCCCACTGGGCGCACCAGGGCCAGCACCTCACACAACCAATCAGTGCCTCCCCCACCTTGTGTGCGCTCTGCGCTGGCCAGCACCCCAGCACCCCAGCCACCCAGCCACCATGTTCGCAACACACACGCCCTCCACAAGCAGGCCATGCAGCGCCTCCCCCCACCTTGGTGTGCTGTGTGCTGGCCAGCACCCCAGCCACCCCCCCCCCCTCACCACCATGTTGACAACACACACAGACCGCCGCAAGCGGGCCATGCCGCGCCTCCCCCCACCTTGGTGTGTTGGGCGCTGGCCAGCACGGGGCGCACCAGGGCTAGCACCTCGGCGATGCGCCGCCCGGGGCGCATCACGTCCAGCAGGTACACGGCAGACGGCAGTTCCAGCCCGCCTGCACCGAGGCAGAGGCATTCGATAAGTCACGGCAGCATCAGGTACAGCAAACGCCATCAGTCAGTCGGGCGGCTGCAGAACGTGCGGCATGCATAGCTGCAGTGACGGAGATGGGCACTGGATCTGACTTGACAACCCCAGCCAGGATGGGGGCAATGCCCAGGTCATCCCCCTGCATCTTAAAAGGGCGGAGTGCCGCAAAGTCGGCAGGACAGCCACGCCAACCGCGTGACTGGCTTCCGAAGCATCACAGCTGTGCTGCTGCCATCTCGGCCACCAAGCAAAGCGAAACAACGCACCGATTGCTGCGTGTGGCGCGAAGAACTGCAACAGGTGTGGGTGGCTCTTGTAGGTGGCGCAGGCCATGCCCACCATGCTGCTGATCTCCAAGTGCTGCACCATCTCCGCAAGCTGCGGGCCGACAGCAGCGACGGTGCAGCAGGGCACATGTGCTTGATAGTTGGCATGTCCGCAATGGGTGAATCAGGTTGTTTGTATACGTTTTGTTACATCCAGGTTGCAGACCTCAAGGTGCTGCAGTGTCTGGCCAGATGGAGACGCAGACGGACAGCAGACGCTGCAGGGGCCCTCCTTGTGACACACAAAAGAACCTGCTTGCGCAAAGCAGTGACAGTGGCGCGCCCGAGCAGATTCGCCAACGAACAGCTGCTACAGGACAGCTTGGCATGGCGCACAAATGCAGGGGCCCCTGCACGCGGCGCAGCGCCACATGCTTCTGGAACCATGTGCTGCTAGACTGCAGGTCACTGCCGATGTGCTGCAGCACATTCTGATCTCGGCAAACACAGCAACAGTGGTGAAGCAAGAAGGCACACACACCCGCATCACATCACGCTTTGACAAGCGCTTCATCAGTCCATAAACATGCCAATGAACGCGGTTCGCTGTGCGCTGCGTCATGCCTTGGTGGCGCCATACCACAAAGCAGTGCTCCCACCTGCAGTTCAAACTCCTCTGCTGCTGGGTCCAGCAGGCGGATGGCAATCTCCGTCCAGGAGCACTCCTGCTTCTCAGGCTTGTGCTCAGGCCACCACCACTGGCAGCCGCAACACAAAAGAGACAGCATAAGGGGCCACAGCAGTAGCAGCAGCGCAGCAGGAGTGCAGGTGTGAGTGCAGGTAGCTGTGAAGCTGTGCCTTCCTGCTTCTTACATGTTGGCGCAGCACACCACGTCACCACTCCACGCTGCACACCACGTCAAGCAAGTCCAACCAGAGCAACAACGATCAAGTCCACAGTCAACAAAGAGCGAAGCAGCTGCCACGCAGCAGTAAGTAAGCACCTGCATGTTGTCTGGTGGCTCGTAGTTCAGTGACTCCAGGGCTGTCAGGTCAGCCTCTGCTGATGCCACATCAGCAGGACCACCACCGCTGCCTGACACACCCCTGCCGCCCGATGATGACGCACCGTTGCTAGGCCGCTGCTGCTGCTGCTGCTGCTGCTGCTGGGGCTGCAAGTTGCTGTTACTGCTGCTGCTGGCGGCTGCAGCGCCGGGTTGGCGTGTTGCTGCTGCCCAAGCAGCAGCTCCAAGTAGTGACAGCTCCAAGATATCGTCGTCATCGACGTCATCATCCTCCACGTCGATGACGCCTTCACCGGCGGGCAACCCTGCAGCTGGCGTAGCTCCGTAGCCGCCGCTGCGCTGCGCGCGGCGCGCAGCGCGTGCGGCTGCCGTGAAGTTTGTCAGCAGATCTGCCAGGTCAAGAGTGACGTGCTGTGAGCCAGCTGTGCCACCTGGATCCGGCTCGATGTAGAGGAAGCGATCGCCTGTGGTGTTACAAATCAGTGTTTGAACAATCAGTGAGCAAACCTGCCGAAGCATGCCGGCGTGCTGCGAGCTGGGTGGCGCACATGCAACACGCCACTGACAAGCACTGCTGACCTGCAAGCCTGGCAGCTGGCTGCCTGCAGCCTCAGTTGTGGTGATCGGCATCACACCCCTGGCAGCCACTCCAACCGCCTTGGCCCCGCGGCCTCGCGCCGCAAGGTCAAGCCTGCGCCAGGTAGCCCCCATTGGTGTGTAGGGCGGGCCGGGGTGCATGGGGGCAAGCAGAGCTGGGCCGGCTGTGGCGCGAGAACGCGCGGAGACAGTTGGACCACTGGTGTGCTGCCTCTTTGACATCCAGCAGGCGCATGAACCGTCAGCATGCGCCTGGTCAACGTACAATCGCCCGCTGGCTGCTGATGAAATCGATGTGCTCGTACACAGCTGCCTCTGGGTGCTGGCGATTGTACGTTGACCAGGCGCACGCTGACACTTCAGGCGCATGCTGACAGTTCATGCGCCTGCTGGATGTCAAAGAGGCAGCACACCAGCGGTCCAACTGTCTCCGCATGTTCTCGCGCCACAGCCTGCCCAACTCTGCTTGCCCGGATGTACCCCGGCCCGCCCTCCACATCGATATGGGCAACGTAGTCGAGGGCCAGCCGCGAACCTTTTTTACTCTGCAAGCCTCACCTGCAATGAGCGGCTTCAGCTGCGTCCAAGGTTGGCTGTTAGGGTCGTACGGGTGGGGGGCTGTCTTCCAGCTGCGCAGCAAGAACTCTCCTGCAGGGCAGCAGCACAGCCGAATACGGCAGGCGCAGCCAGGGGTTGTGCACGGCTTGAACGATCTGGCCACACAGGAGGCTTGCAGCATTGAACGACGCCGCAGTGTGAGGCGACGAGCCGCGCGCCTCACCGGCCTGCGCCATGTCCATGCGGAACACCGTGGGCTGCTCCGGGCCCAGCGCCATCACGCGCGGCAGCACCTTGCGCGCCTCATCCCTGCCCTTGAAGCCGGCATCCATCAGCCACTTGGCGAGGCTGCCGCGCAGCCACGCCTCCTTGCCTGGCAGCAGCAGCAGCAGCAGCAGCAGCAGCAGCAGCAGCAGCAAAGAATCCGCCTGTGAGGAGCCATTTGCTAGCTCAAAAAGAACACGAGACAGAGTGTCGTCACACTGGAACGGCATGAGCAGCCAGCAGCGGCCTGATAGTGTGGCCGCCTCCGACAGGAGCGAGCTGCTTTACGCACACGCAGCAGCACCCTTGCAAGGACGGCACTGTGTTATGCTGCACTTCATTGCAACACCAGCAGGGGTGGTTGCTGACAACAAAGACGATCAGCAGTACAGCACGCATGACAAGCAGCCTGGCGCTGTGCCTGTGCGTTGCACCCCGCCCCACTCACTGGCTGTTGGTGGCCACACGGCATCGGCCATGGCAGACAGCCGCTCAGCGGCAGCATCGCCGCCGTCATCAACCAACCGCCCAAACAGCAGCGTGACCATGGGGGTGCCTCCTGCAACACCAGCAGCAGCAGCAGCAGCAGCAGCAGCAGCAGCACGAGTCGAGCCAACCACCAAACTGTGCACCAAGTTGAGTGCGGACAAAGGTTCAGGGAGTGCTGCAGCTGCTGTCCTGGCCACGCTCCGTAACCACATCGTCGCTTCATGCCCTGAGACGACACTGAAATGCAGAGCACACACGTTGGCATGCACTCTGCGCGCCCCAACACACAGCGCACAGCAACACAACTTTCTCGTTGTAGAGTCAACTGAACATACTGACACACATGGGGCTCGGCAGACAGGACAGCTGATAGTCACACATGGGACGATTGGATATGCCGGCCTAACACAAGACCACACTCTTACTGTGTCACAGCCCATCTTCTGCCATCCAGAACTGACACAAGCGTCCTGAGGGGACAGCACACTCAGGCGGCATGAGGACCTGCTATATGGGACACCCTGTGAAAAAGCTATAACTATGTGCTAGCTGAACTTCACCTGTCAGCATGGGCGCCTTGACAATGCTACTGTGCCGCAGCTCACCTCCTGCGATCCACACTGTGAAGTAGGCGTCCTGCTCCAGCAGCGCATTCAGGCTGCTGTAGGGCCGCTCAGAGGGGTCGTGCAAGCTCTGGCTGGGCCACCAGCGGGTCACAAAAAGGCCTGGCGGTTGGCAGTTGAAGGCCAGCGGCAATTTGTAACAATTCACATGCAGCAGCACGCAACGTGGACGGAGTCCAGGGTGCTGAAGTTGCTGTTCTGGGCGTGCGCACCGCATGTGCAGCAAATGGCGACATGAAGAGGCGTGCAGAAAGGTTGTGCTGCACTTTGATGGAAAGCTGGCAACACATGCAGGCCCTGGCCCCCCAGCAGGCACCACTGTGAAGTCAGATCGCTGCACATGGGCTGTATGTGGTTGTATCGTAGCGTGGCGGCTGGTTGGATGTGCTGGTTGCGCACGAGGTCAGCCCCAGGTGCACGCGCCGTGCCACAGACAAGCGCTGTGTCACCGCGACTGCTACCCACCAATATTGGAGCCGCCCATGTTGTATGTCTTCCCCTCCTGGGTTATGTCACCAGGGGCCATGTTGGTCACAATGATGTGACGTGCAATCTGGTACGATTCAAAGTCAAACATGTGGTGCCGCAGGGAGGATGGGCAGTAGATGAAGGCAGGGCAAGGCATCCGTTAATGCATACTTGTGCAGTTGGGCAGGTTTCGCGGCCGCACAGTGCACAAACAAACAAGCAACTGCCAACTTATGCCAACAGGTAGGTGCTACTCGCTGCTTGCACGGCAGCCACAGCATGTTGCTGCCCACCAAATGCATCCAGCAACGGCATCCCATGCCCCCCTTGACACACAGCCAGACCTGGTTGCTAAAACCCCCGGCTCGCAAGAACCCTTCACAGAACCTCGGCTGCAACCCTCAGCACAGGTCCCCACCTGCCCTTTCACGTAGTTGTCCTTGCTGGCGCGCGGTGGCCACAGCGAGTCGATCAGCAGGCCCAGCAGCAGCTGCTGCGCGGGCTGGCGCACCAGCGCCTCGTGCGGCCCGTCTGGCAAGGGGCTGACAGGGCTCATGCGCGAGCTGCTGCTGCCGCTGCTGCTGGCAGCATCCTGCAGGTCCGGGTGGTCGTTCCTGCAAGGTGCAGCAGCAGACGCAGTTGCACATCAAGGGTTTGTCAGGTGGGAATAGGCAGCATCCTGGCGGTGTGAAAGGCGCTGCAGGAAAACAGCAAGCAAACAGCGTATGGGACCAGACATCTGCCAACAGAGGTGCTGCACGCCCGCTCCACCGGCTTGCAGGATCTCTGGCACACTCTCAAGGTGCAGCATGCGGCTGGCCGCGCCATCCAGGCCAGACGCTGACGCTGCCCAGCACGCGGCGCCTGGCACCGCACCTGCACCTGGCCTTGAAGGGGCACCAGCCCTGCCTCATGTAGTGCGGGCACGCCCGCGCGCCGGGGCGCACGGGGTGGACGCCGCCGCGCAGCATCACGCCGGGCTCCAGGTGGCTCTCGCTGAGGGCGGCGGGCGCGCCGCCGCCACCGGGCTGCGGCGGCGCCTTGCGCTTGCCAGGCCTGCGCAGCAGCAGCAGCAGCAGCAGCAGCTGGCAGCAGCAAGTGCAGCGGCGCGATTCATGCCCACCCCAGCTCATCATCGGCAATGCAGCTGGGGCTGCGTCGATCCTGCGGTGTGCCTGTGACGGGCGCGGCCGCACCTCTCGGGGTGGTTGTACCAGCACTCCTGCTTGAACAGGCACCAGCCGTGCTTCATGAAGTGCTGGCAGTTGCCCACGCCCGGGCGCATCGGCAGCCCCTCAGAGTTCAGCTGCAGCCGGCCCTGCCGGCCGCCAGCCGCAGCGGCGCTGCTGCTGCCGGCGCCATGCGCAGTGCTGCTGCTGCCGCCTGGACCGCTGCTGCCTGCTGAGCTCTTGTACTGGCTGATGAGCTCTGGAAGGGGTTGAGGCGCAGCAACAGCAGCAGCAACAGCAGCAGCAGCGCAGAGTTCCATGAGATTCATACTGTGGTTGTATACAGGGCTGGCCGTGCACATGCAGTACGGCGGCAAGCACAACATCCATAATCACCTTGCACCAGTGCAGCGCTCGCACGCCACCATGCCTGCATGCAGAAACACATTCTGCCGCGCCCGCTGCTGAATCTGTAGATGGCACAGCTGGTGGTGGTGGTGGTGGTGGTGCTGCTGCTGCTGCTGGCACCACTGCTGCTGCTGCTGCTGCTGCAGGTCAGGGGGTCGCACCCGCATTGCCGCTGAGCTGTGCCAGGCGGCTGATGCGCAGCTGCACATGCAGGTGGCTGCCGCCATAGTCTTTCAGGATGAAGTACGGGTCCTCGCTCAGCAGCGTGCCCAGCGGCGGCTTCCCTGCAGACACCACAACGATGACACCACAGCAGTGGATATTGCCAAACCTGGCTGCTGTTGACACTGCTGCTGAGGGGGTATGCATATTGTATGCTGGGCTGGCAGCAGGTGTCAGCACACCTGAGTGTGCTGACTCTGATGCTGTGTCCTTCACTCACTGAATAGGCAGACAAAGTAGTAGAGTATGTTTGCTTCAAAGGTATGCAGCCAAAGTGTTTGCTCAGCAGTGCCCAGCGGGGTGGCTGTCCTACACACAAACACTGTTGGTCATGCTCAAGCACCACCAGCACCGCACATGCTGCAGGACAACAGCACACCGTTCAGCATGCTTGCACAGGGGGGTGGCACCATCATGATGGGGTAAGCTGCAGGCCCAGCCAGCAGCAGACCGTGACGCTGCTGAGCTGCCAAGCCCGAGCGTGCTTGCCACCTGCGGCATGCGGGGCGCATGCGAGCATCCAGGCTGTGTCCCTGGTGAGGCATAGCACCAGCATCTACCAGAGGGTGAGGCGGCGTGTGCCGCACAAACAGGCGCACCTGCTGCTGTGCGCTCCTTGGCTCCTAGCCACCTGTCACCCATCGCCGCCTTGAGGGGTATGCCTGCAGCAGCAGCAGCAGCAGCAGCAGCAGCAGCAGCAGCAGCAGCAGCAGCAGCAGCAGCAGCAGCAGCAGGAGCAGCAGGTGCCGAGTTGCGGCAGTCTCCAGTGTGAATGGCAGCCAGCACATTTTGTTGGTGCTAGTGCTGCAGGTGATGTGCCGGCTGTCAGGAAAGCGTAAAGCACAGACGCCCTGCTACTGCAGCTGGCACGTGCTGCTGCTGCTGTTGCTGCTGCTGCTGAGCACAGTGAGTGGGCAACCGCAACAGTTGCTTCTCGCTCCTAACAGCATGCCCTGCATCTTGCATGCTTGGCTGCCGGTACCCTCTTTCAATGTTGCACCGCCTGCACTTTTTAGAGCATAGCCTAAAACAAGACTTGAACCCACTGATCTGCACAGGTTGCAACAGCAGGACTGCTATGTAGCGACGGTGTGTCAAGTTGTGAAGCATGTAAGGGCATGGCCCAGTCAGCCTGTACCGCCTGCCAGTTGATGCTGGTGCCTCAAGATTCATGCGGCAAAAACACTGTTTGCACGTGATACGTAAAGGACTGCATGAAGTGTGTGAATGTTGCTGCCATCACTGCGATACAAGTTCAGTCTGTGCAATGACGCGCTGCTGCACATGCTGGCTTCACTGCTGTTGCTGCTGCTGCTCTCACCAGCCTGATTCATAGGGATACCCTTCTTCTTTCCCTCCCATGTTTCGTTTATGAGCTTCTCTGCCTGTGATCCAACAAACATATGCTGTGATGGGGCTGCAGGCGAAGCAGCAACCCGTGACAGAGCCTGGCGCCGATGCTACTGCTGGACGCACCAGGATCAGCTTGGCTTCCTCCTCAACCGAGCCCGAAGACCACAGCTGCCGCACAACGCCAAGGATATCGGCTTTCCGAACGTGCGGCATGAAATCTGCTCTTTGAGAACTAGGCTACAGCCTGCATACTGATGGCCGACGCTTCCCCTTAGCTACACGCCCAGAATTCTGTGACGTAATCACAAACTTGTCTAACGAGGTCCCTTTGTGCTGACAAGGCAATGATCATGAAGGCGCAGGCACAGAGTGCACCTGCCAGTTGTCAGGTGTTGATGCTATCACCTGCATGTGACAGCATCAACTTGATGCCATCAAGGCCTGTTGACTCTCTACCATTATTGTTGAATGTTTTCTTTAAGATCAGAGTGTCAGCACGGCATATTACCATCCTTTGTGATCTTCCTTTATAGACCATTCTTGTTTGAAGATCAGCTGCTAAAGCTGGTCGTTTAGTGGGTTGGCTTGCTTTTCTTTCTGTTGCACTCCTCTGCAGCCTGCCTGCACAAAACTGTTGTAGTTTTGCAGGCTTGACCAATTGAATAACTACGCCTAGCCTATCTAGGTACCTTCCGTGAAACTGCTTGCTCCAAACGTTCCACATTAAGTACGGTACTTAGCAGCCGTGCAGCAGTGACAGGAACTAGTGGGATGTGAACATGAGGAAAATGGACACTACCTTGAACAAGTTACATATGTTGGTGTTGCTGTGGCCAATCATTTTCAGAAATCAGTTGACTCACACAAGCTGGGTTTCGCTGTTGCATGCCAACCCTTGTCCAGGGTTTGCAATCTTCAAGCCTCTTGATCGCCTTGGCAACAAGCTATACCTGCATATTTGAATGAAGCCAGTCCAATGCCACAATCAAGCATTGTGGCAAGACACGTTAATACCGCAAGCGTCACAATCAACCCTGCCTGCAGTCAGCTGCGCCAAGCCATGCACACAGCCAAGTGCCACACAAGTAGGCTACAAAGCGATCCCTGCCATTCATTGATTTGCTACAACTGCAATGCTATGCCAAATTACAAGCTAACCAGCATATGCAAATCACTTGCAGACCAACCATTCATAGCCCTTGCCGTGGACTCGTCAATCGTCACTGCAAATGCCAGTTCCGTTATTATACGCAGTGACTGCATGCACCTGCCGGTGCTGGCAGTAGCCGCAACAGCAGCCGCAGCAGGCAGCCAACATGCAGCAGGTGCACCGTACACAGGCCTTTAACCAAGCAGTGTGGGGCCGATGACATTTGGCTCGTGGCGCATGACGACATCAGCAACACTCACACCAGCAACCTGATGAATCTCTACACCTGCAGCAGCATCGAGCTTGGCAGCCTTGGGTGCCTTCTTGTCGTGCTTACTGAGCTTGGTGATTTTCACATCCGCAGACGGCAGCACAGGGGGCTGGCTGGGGTTGGGCAGGGGCATTGGCGGGTTGCTGGGGTTGGGTTTGAAGACAGCTGGGAACTCCTGCTCAAGATTGTCATGCTTATTTGTCTCGTCGTGGTCGAACTTCATACCAGCCGCAGCATCAAGCATAGCAGCAGCCTTGAATTCCTTTTTCTCGCGCTTGCTGAGCTTGATGATTGTCACATCGGCGGCAGGCAGCACAGGGGCCTGGCTGGGGTTGGGCAGGAACATTGGTGGCAGATGCAGCACTGGCAGCTCTTCATGGTGGCTGATTTCAGCTGACTTGGCGTGCTTGAAGGCCATCTGCTTGTGCTTGCTGTGCTTTACAGTAACAGCAGGGAACACAGAAGGCTGGCTGGGGTTGGCTATGATCGTTGGTGGGTTGCTGGGGTTGGGAAACACTGCTGCAGGGATGTGCTCATCCATGTGGATGGCAAGTGGGAGGTTGGACTGGCCCTTGTGCTTCCGCTGCTGTTTGTGGTGGGGTTCAGGGGCGTCCAGCTTAGCCAGCAGCAGGGCATTGGTGATGGCATGCTTGCTGTCGCTGCTGGGCATGCTGAGTATAATGCTGCTGCTGCTGCTGCTGGACATCGCACTGGTCATGCTGATTGGCTCATCATGATGATCACTCAACTGCTCCTTGTTGGGACGGGCAGTGATAGAGGCTGCTGCAGCTGCCAACAGAGCCAGCAGGAGCATGGCCGAGCTTGCCTTGCGCAGGAAGGATGTCCACAGTTGCATGATGGATTGTTTGCTGAAGGAAGGATCGCTGGTGGGGCTTTGAACTCGGATGTTCGGGGAGTTGAAGGCACCTGCAGCAGCATTATTCAGCGGTCGCAACAGCAGCAAGGGGTCAGAAAACAGTACTTGAAAGAAGACAGAAGGTTCTCTCATCACTTTTGTTGGGGATGTTATCGACCCGGCGCTACTCAGCAAACTGCTGCGAATCTGCAGTCTGCGAGCTGGCTTTCATAGCTGGAGCTGTTGCCAGTGATCAAGTCCTACATCAGGCAAACATTCATACCATATGTTATTAATATTACGGATTTTTTGAGCTGCGGTCTCGCTGCCTACCTTGCACTTCACCTTCGCGCCCTTGCAGTCGGTCAGGGTGAGTGACTTTCTTGCTTGTGCAGGTGCTATTTTATAGCTGTAGTCCTGAAAAGATTTGCTGGCAGGCGGCTGGTATGCCGTCATTGTGACATCCGGCGCGGAATTCGGGTGGATGCGCGGTAGCGGTGAGAAGGTGCGACCCGTGCATTTGTCGTTGATTCTTTGAAGACTTGATATATCAAAGTTTTTGATAATTTGTAAGGTTTTGCACTTTGAAAAGGGTGAAGGATTGAGCGTGCTTGCGCATCATGTGAGTGTTCACAGAGCCTGTCGGGCTCAATTAGTTGTCAGTGCCATCCTGCACGGCGAGGCCGTTGCTGGGCGGAGTCAGTGCTTGGAAAAGGGCTACTTGAAACGCGAAGAAGCTCTGGCTTATGCAGACCAGCAGCTACGGCAGCAGCAGAGGCGGCAACAGCTGCTGCACAGCTGTGCAGCCTGCAGGCTGGCATCAGCAGCAACGGGCCGCAGCAACGGGCCGCCGCAGGCTGCGGTTGTATTGGCCAGTGCATGGTTGTTGCTGCAGCTGCTGCCAGCAACAAAGTCAAGTACAAACCTCAGCAAGCACAGACAGCACAGCTTAAGTGCACTGCTGCTATGTACTGCCAATAGATGTCGAGCAATGTTGATGTGCCAGCACCGTATGTGAATGCTCTTTGTCCCATCAATAATGAGCATGTGTCTGCTTTGGCCCGCTTTAGGTTGAGTGTGCATCATATGGAGGTGTCTAATGGGGGTTGGCGTAGTGTGAGTCGAGGTAATCGGCTGTGCCTACGCTGTGCAGGCAGGCATACTAAGGATGAGAAGCATGTTATGTTTGAATGCCATTGGTATTCAATACCAATCATCATCATCATATTACCCATTCAAGCCATAGCATCAGCGCCATCGGCCCCGCGCCCCACTGGAGCGGAAAGAGAAGGGAGCACTGCTCCAGAATGTTTGCATGCTTGCGCACATCCCAAGACTTGACAAGAAAAGCAGCAATACACGGTGACACCATCCGACATCTTCCAGAACTGCCCCAAATATCATCAGATACAAAACGCAACACCTTGATTGACGAATCAGCCATGGATAAAATGCTGCGCAACTTTTCAGCGCAACCAGGCAGGGATCTGATCTCAGCAAACATACTATCCCTCTGAGCAGAAGTAGCAGGGCAATCAAACATGAAGTGTGACAAAGACTCAACTTCTGCACCACAACGAGGACATCCTGACAACAAGGACATCCTTCAATACCAATGACACAAGTTGTGACCTGCGTGAGCGGTTTGGCCGGCTATGTCGGAACACTGGGGGTCCTAGTGACCCAGACTGTATGCTGCAACTGATGAATCATCAAGACCAAACAGCTGTGGCTGAACTGGTACATTTGGTGGACGTAAGATCAGGAATCAGTTTGCGGTCTGATGTGAAGAAGAACATGATGTGGGATGGTTTTCAGGATGATTTTTGGTAGGGATGGCTTTGTCCTTTTTTACATTTTTTTTATGGCTTGCTTTTGTTATGCTCTTCGCCCAATGAGCCTGTCATTGGCTCCCCAAACGGGCGAA
Source organism: Scenedesmus sp. NREL 46B-D3 (assembly GCA_014080715.1). Taxonomy (NCBI): domain Eukaryota; kingdom Viridiplantae; phylum Chlorophyta; class Chlorophyceae; order Sphaeropleales; family Scenedesmaceae; genus Scenedesmus; species Scenedesmus sp. NREL 46B-D3. The sequence continues at coordinate 83,409 of JACERP010000032.1, forward strand.
GTTACCCATGTAACAACTAAAATGTGAAAATGCGAAATGTGCACAGCGTGTAGATGGTCAGCAGCAGTTACTGCTGAGAGCCTTTGACAGGATTGCAGAAACAAAGTTGCACGCAAACCACTGTCCAGACTCGTTGCTAGCTGTGCGGGAGTTGCCTTCTGAAGAAGAAACAGATCCAAGCATAAAAAGCAAGCAAAAAAACAGTAGACAAGTGAACCCGAAGTTGCATTGTGCTTGCCGCTGGTTTGGCTGGGGCAGCTCTGGCTGCCAGGAGCGCCACCTGTCTCCAAGTCGCGGACTTTGAGTTTGTTAAGCCATCGTCAATAACTGCTGACCACTGCAGTAACTGCAGTTACTGCACAACCCTAAAGAAGACCACAGCAGAGCAAAGTGAAATGGCATCAGCTCTACAACGTGCTAGTAGGACATAGCACTGCGTGCATGCAGAGGAGTGCCCCACAATGTACATAGCCACGCGACATACAGCTGACTGCGTGCACGCAACTACATAGCCCCATGGCCACAATGTACATAGCGCTATGTACATTACATGGCTAGCCAGGTGCCAGCGCACAGCATGCCCAGTCAGCACGTGTAACCCACACACCCACAACATTCCGTGGTGTTGGCTTCGTCAAGTGCTGCAATGTGTTGTAAATTCCTTGCACGGTGATGGTGGCGTTGTTGTGGTTTGCTGGTTTGCTGGTCAAATGCCTGGTGACACCAGCTCACCAACGCTTCCTGCTCGTGCACTTGCTAGAGCCTTGCGTCCCAACAGTAGCAAGCCATGATCAGAAAACAGCACGCTCAGTGCTTCGGTCCTCTCGTGATGATGTAAATGCCTGGGCATCAGGGCTTTGCCAGGTCACCTTTGCTTGTGTCGTCGTATTTGCGTCCAGCAGCACGCACAGCCCTTCAAGCAATCAACAAACCCGCGTTATACAGCTTAAATCCACTCACCTCTTGTAGATTTGTACAATATTCCTCAGTTTTGCCCCCTGTGCTTCCTCTGTTTAGGAAGGCCAGGTTGTATTCTAGTTGTCAGCATGAACTGTATTTAAACACCAATTTGTTTCGGCCGATTGGCCTCGAAAGCAGGGGGGTGAGCGTGGTGGAGAGGCAACAATACGCAGCAGCTTGAGCACTCTGAGGAAGGATGAGTTCCCTGTCTTCTGCGTTGGAGCGCATGGAGCTTCAGAACGACGATGAACTGGAGTTGGAGGATTCTGTTTTCACTCCATCTCAGGTGAGGGGCAAACATTGCACCGTGCAAAGGACCTGCCCTGGCCCAGCGCTCAAGCCGTAAGCACAGCAGCGATCTTGCAGCATTCGTCGTTTGCTGCAGCCATTAAACTGCCGGTTGCGACTGTTAGATCAACAGATGCCACGCCAGCTGTGGCATCATTCCAGTCTGTCACCACGAAGCACTCTGACTGCAGGTCGAAAAGGGCGATGCAGCTGACGAAGCTGCAAGTGAGACGTCTGCTGACGACATGACGTGCGCAATCTGCCTGGACCGCACGGCCCTGACAGAAATAGCGCTTGTGAAGGGCTGCGAGCACCAGTACTGTGGTGGGTGATCATGGCAGGTTCGGGGCACTGTAAGGCAGATTCACCACACGAGGAGCAGCAGATGACCTTTAGGCTACAGTGCTGGCTGCTGCAAGTGCTGCATGGTCAACCATGCACTTGCAGAAGCCAACAGTACAGCAAGCAGCAGCAGCAACACCCAGCACACTGCCACCCTCCCAGCAGAAGCACCAAATGCCTAGCTAAAGTTTGCGCTAAGACATCACGGTGCGTTCCCTGAATACTTATGCCGTCCTGCCTGCTTTTCTGTGCACCGCTGTCCTCAACCATTGTCCTGCAGTCAACTGCATCCTGCAGTGGGCGCTGTGCAAGGAGTGGTGCCCGCAGTGCAAGAAGCCCTTTGACTACCTGTTGTGCCACAAGCAGCTGGATGGCACACTCAGCGACTTTCTGGTGGAGGAGAGTGTGGTGCTGCTCAAGCGTGCGCGCTGGTTTGATGACCACATGAGGGTGAGCATGCAGCAGCAGGTGGCACTGCTGCAGTGGCCGTAGCAGGTGCTTTGTGCCGTACATGCAGGTCTTTGTCGCCACCTGGCAGTGCAAGCTACGATGGGGTCAGCAGCTTAGGTTGCAGCAGCAGCAGCAGCCGCAGTACCCGTTTCTCAGCACGTCTAGCATTGCCTGCAGAGCTCCATGTGATGCTGTCATGCGGCAATGCATCACCCCTACCCTGCTCTCCTGCTGTGCTGCTGCTTCAACCTGTTCTTGCATTGATGCTTGCAGGAAGTTGCCCGCAAGGGCGCCATGCCTGCTGGCCTGCTGGCGGCCAGCAGCAACGCAGCAGGCGCAGGCTATGACAGCGACGCTGATGCGCGCGATTGGGCAGATGTGTATGAGGACTACCTGGACGCTGAGCTGGAAGAGGATGAGGAAATCGAGCAGTACTACTTCAGCAGCGCAGCGGGCAGGGCCCGTGTGCTGGGCAACAGGCGCTGGGGGGAGGGTGGCTACATGCGCGCAGGTGGGCGTGGTGCAGGAAAGACTGTGCAGCATGGGGATGCTGAGTATCTGATGGTCAGGCATCCACTTGTGCGTGATGTGTGTCTGGTGCAGCTGCATAGGCTGCACACATGACCATGTGCAGATGTGACAGCAGGAGCTGGGCTCACAGGTCAGCTGTTGGCACAGCAGGAGCCGCTGCTTGCAATTCCCCTCCTAAGGATCTTCCCTGTTACCTTCTTACATCTGGCATTGCATTGGCTTGTGTTTTTTGTTTCCCAGGCCGCATGTATGCTCGCCCAGTGCAGAACACTGCACGCACACCAAATGCAGCAGGGGGCAAGGCGGTAGGAGGCAAGGCAGCTGCTGGCAAGGCAGCAGCAAGCAGCACCTCTGGTGGTGCTGGCAGCAGCAGGGCAGCAGCAGCAGAAGCAAGTAGCTCATCATCAACTTCAGCAGCAGCCCCAAGCGGTGGGGAAAGCTCCTCTGCAGCTGCTGCATCGGTAGATATAACAAACAGGGCGGGTGGCTCAAGGTCGAATGGTGCTGCTGCTGCTGCTTCATCCAGCAGCTGGGCCGCCGCTACGGCAGCCAGCAGCAGCAGCAACCGCAGCCGCCCCGTAGCCGCCTGGCTGGGCCAAGATGACGACGATGATGATGAGGACTTCTGCTTAGACCGTGAAGACTTCCCCTACGCAATGGGCGGCAGCGGCGGCAGCGGCAGGGCTGGCAGCAGCCAGCGGCGCAGCGGCACGCGTGCGCGGCCGGACCGGCCTGCTGGCATGGCCAAGCCGCTGCGGCAGGTGCCCAAGAGCAGCCCGGCGTGTTCCATGGCAGCAGGCCCCTTGGTGAGTCCATTGGGCAAGTCTCCTGGGGGAGGCGGTTTCCAGGTTGGCAGCTGGGGCGGCAGCAGCGCTGGCGGTTGCAGTGGCAGTTACGGCGCGTCCGGCAGTACACCCGGCTCTGGCAGGCGAGCGAAGCGCAATGCGCGCAGGGCAGTGCAGGATGCAGGGTACGGCGATGGGCCAGAGTATGATTGACTGGGTGCTCAAGCAGTGGAGGCTGAGGCTGTTGACTGGACGCAGAAGCTGTAGGTGTGTGCTGTGCAGCAGCCAGCAGTTGTGCTGGCTGCTGCTTCTGCTGTGTGACGGTTGTTGGGGCAAGAAGGAGGCTGCTGCTGGCTGCAGCAGCACCGCGGGCTTGGGTGTGTGGCCGTTGGGTTGGCTGCATTGCGCCTTGCTGGGATGTGCTGGTATCCAATGCGGCTGGTTCGTGCATGCGTTGTGTGCTAGGAGATGAACAGGAGTAACTGCAGTGCTCGGGGAGTGTGCTTGTGGCCATCGTGTGTTGTCGGGTGCATGTGTGCTTTGGCTGGAAGAACAAGCGCGCTTGCATTGCGTGAGTCTGTGGTGTTGTGGGTGCTGTGGTGCTGCAATGTGCCACATCCAGATCGAGTCTTCTGGCATCGTCCGTGGCTTCAAATGAGCGGGCTGCTCATGCTTGTGAGTTGAACAGGCCTGCAGTGTGTGTGCTGGCGCATTGCATTAATTGTGGGTTCGGTCTTGAGCGGATCGCAGTACCACATATCAGTGTTGCAATGTGTTCCACCTGGCAGCTGGTGGTGCAAACATGCACTGTCTTGGGTGGTAGTCTTGTTTCTCTTGCAGTCCTTACTTTTGGGCATTGCTGCTGCGAGGAGGAAAGCACATTGCATTCATTGCGAGGAGGAAAGCACATTGCATTTCGAGCTTATTCAAAGCAATGTACAATGGTGTGTGTGCACGTTTGGCGGCGTTTCATGTGACTTGCGCTGCAAAAACTGATAGAGGGCATTCGGCTGTGGTGTATGTTCAGGCTGACATGGCATGAGCAGGTTGCAGAACTGCTGGAACCTTTGAAAAAGCAGGGCTTTGAAAAAGGTCTGGCTTTTCCGCAGGTGCATAGCAGCAGGATTTGGTTCTTTAGCCTGCGTGTATGTGCAGGCACTGAGTGTTGCTGTGCAATCTGCTGTGCTTGCATGTTTGCCCAAAGCAGCGCAGGTATAGCTGTACTCTGAGCACGGCAGTCTGTCATGGCTTCAGGCTGCATGGTCTGCAGCAAAGTATGCACTGTGCTTTGCAATGTGTGCTTTCCTGCAACCTGCAACCTTTCACAATGCACTTGACTTGTGCAGCAGCATTTGCGTGGCGTGCAAAAGGGCTGCTGTTGCAGCTTGCACGCCCACTTGCTGGAAGGCATAGCCATCTGTGCTGGTGCGGACTGTCAGCGTTCTCTGGCTGGCTATGTATTTGTATGTCGGCTGAGTGTCAACTGTGTGCAGAGCAGCTGTGCCTGTGGTTGGCATGTGTTATGTCTGGAACGCGTTAAGTGCCGTGTACAACAGCCTTGTCACCCGTGTGTGATCCCTGATCCGGTGTGTGTGTCAACCGGCTGTCTATGAACAGAGCTATGGCTTATGTGCTCGCGAGTGTGGCGCAGAATACTTCAAAGCAAGGACAGCCTTTTCAAGTAGCCTGCAGTTCAGTGTGGAGTGAAGGCGTCTGGATCCCTGAAGGCGATCTGGCCGCCGAGTCCATGCATGCGTCTTATAGCAGCTGGTTTCCAGGTGCTCCCATTGGTGTCTGTGTTTTAATTCATAAAGCATATGCTCGCCTGCATTTGAAAAGTTGCCGCCTGTTTTTGATTCCTCTGATCAGGAATGGATAATTATGATCGTAGCTGACCGCGCATGTGCAGTGTTGCTGTGTCGCCAGGCTCGTCTGAAGTTGATGATTTACTGCATGCATTGACAAAAGGAGCAGCATGCAGTGCGCAGTGCATGCAATGTGAACAAAGGAAGAAAGTTCTGCAAATTGTCGTCATTGGTTACCGAGTGGTGCAAGCTGCCACTGATGAGGTGACACCCAACAACATGACTTTAGGGCTGTCCCATGCCCGACCAGAAGCACGACATCCGCAAGGACTGGCACACTATGACTTATATATGGTGAAAACAACATGTGTGGAGCGCAGCTCGTTCTGTGCTGGCAGAAGGCGCCGCCCGTTTCTGCTACGATGGAAACCGCAGGCCACATCAGCGTGCATGGCTGCATGCTTTTGAAAGGTATAGTGAAAATTAAGGCAAAGTATATGCGATAATAATGGCAGGAGCAGCAACCTCCGAGGCTGCGTTGCAGGTGTGCCGTGCAGGTGGTTACTGTTTTTACTCCTGCAGCTAGCCAGCCACGATGCTTGAAATCGCATGAAAGGGGTTTCCGCTTACTAGTACTACATACCACAATGCACTCCGCAGCCAAGGCGGTCCCCTGTGCATGGTTGTCGTTGTGACGCACTCGCCTGCAGCACGACCAATCAGCTGGTGAGCAGTAGTTTCATTCCGACAGTCTCGTAGTAACAGCTACCGCACTTGCAAGTGCGGTAGCTGTTACTACGAGACTTTCGGAATGAAACAACTGCTCACCAGCTGATTTACATTAGCAAGGCTGCAGCATACCTAAAGTGACTAACAAGACTGTGCAGATCTCCGGATGTGTCACAAAGTGGAGTGACTTGTCCCCACCAAGCCCTGCCTGCTGGCACACTATGCACCAGACGAGCAGGATACACAGCGATGCAGACGTGGTTCCTGGGTGTCAATGCCCCTTTCTGAGAAAAAAAACAGACCATGCATAGCTCAGCCTAAAAATAGCGACTTGCGTCTGGCAGCTTCACAACCTCAGGCTGCTACACATGGCATGCAGGTGAAGGGAGAAAAGCTTTCTTCCGCACCACACGGCATGCAGGGATGATGGGAGTGCTAATTCATAGGCCATGGTGGACTCCTGCACGGGCTGTTGATCAGACAACACCACAACAGTCAGCAACTGCCAGGTTCACAGGAGATTGCCAGCTCTATTTGCATGGAGGGAAATGATCGCCATGTGTCATCACACCCTGCTTCCATGCTTTTTTGTGCCTATAGCTACTTTGTTTCCCTGCAGCAACAGTCACTATAACCAGGCGTAGCGACACCGCCCAGGGCGACAAGCGGACGTGCTCGAAGTACACCAAGCCGTGTTGCGCAGCACAACGCCGACACCTGCATGTGCCCTGGCATCAACCCCGGGGTTGATGAGGGCCCTCTGCATGCGCTGGTCGCAACAGCACCTCTTTGATATATATATCCAACCCACTGGGCTGAGCACTGTCACCAGAACACTTGGCTGTACAGCCAAGGGTGTGCTGAACAGGCTGAGCAGCGGACACACTACAGCAGAAACAACGTACACAGTAAAACATGCAAGCCGTGTGCAGCCAAGAGGCCGCCCTGCTGCCACAAGGCACTGGCCGTGCGCGCCACCACGCGATGGCCGTCCCCCCAACAACCTCCACGCGGGACTTGGAAAAATGCAAACCTTCAACAGCTATGTTTGTGGCGGAATGCAACAATTCATAGTGGTTGTTCAGCAGACACGATACTGCTCATTTTGTGTGTGGTGCGCCGCAACCGCCAGCTGTATTTAATGCCGCATTTGCACGCATCTTCTTCAACAAGATGTAGCACACTCCAGCTGTATACGAATGGTATGTTGAGCAGCTGGGTCTGCGGGCTGGGGCAAGCAGACTTGCTGCAAGGCAATTCTCACACTGACACAGTGCCAACACCAGCACTTTATAGTAAATAAGACCAAACATCAACGTCAAGCCACCACACACCAAACACGCGGTGCCCAACATGATGTCCTGAACTAGTTCCTGACGCCAAGCAGCTGCGGAAAGGACACTGCAGCTCCATGCTCAGCGGATGAGCGCAGAAACAGGATGACAGCACTTGCCGCAGCAAGGCCAGCAGAACCCTAGTGCCCACACCAACACGCACTAAGCATGACAGCTTTCACCTTGGTTCTGCCCAGTCAGTTGAACATCAGAAATGGGCAGCTGGGGGGGCAGCACAGTAGTCAAAAGCACAGCATGCGCGAAGGCACCACACATGGCCAAGCAGAAGCAACAACAATCACTTATGCGGTGCGACACTATTGCGATTTGATGATCCAGAAGCAGCATGTACACAACACCACAGCAGCTGTACATCAAGGGTGTGTTGAGCAGCTGTATGGGCAAACAATTGAAGTGACCAACACAGCATACGTCGCCTACTGCAAAACGACGGCCTGTTGAGCAGCGGCATTTGAAAGTGGGCAACATGGTCTGGAGGCCACTGGAGGCCTCCAGACATCAACAACCAGAAAATGAACCAGCAATGCTGATACCGGCGCTAAAAAAAGGTGATTGTACTTTGGAAGAATGGGCAGAAGTGTTGAGCGGCGCTCATGCAGCCTAAACCTTTAGCATAAACACAAAAGAATAGTACGAGGTGCCAGGACAGGAGGACGCAGTGCTACAAGCGCACAAGGGTGGCAAGCATGCACCAAAAAACAAGCAGCCCGTACAGTGCTGAGCCAATGCTGCAAAAAGCACTACTACTTGCTGACACAAGCCCAAGGACACAAGCCCAAGAACTGACAGAACAACTTAACAGTAATGCATACCACACATACTCACGCAGCGACGATCAACACACCACAAGCACGCAATGCAGCTGCAGACAGCACTCAGCGATATACAATACGACACAACATCTGGGCCCTTGAAAAAATTGAAGTCCAGCAGCTTACCGCGCAGCAACGCGTTGCACAGCTGCCCATTAGCACAGAGTTTGCAGCACCAAGACCAGCCAATGTATCTCCTGCAGACCCTTGAGCTGCCACAACGTGCATAGTGCGTCAAGCGCTGCTGAGGTGCAGCTGCACATGCTGCAGGATTCAGCAAAGCTTCACTATCTCAAATTCGAGCTTGTCCCCAGCCAGCTGCTGCTGCAGCTGCCTGCACTCGTCGCCACTCACATTCCTGCAGCCCTCGGCCACCACGCGGCGCACGCAGCGCCCCGCAGCTACTGCAGCGACCCCCGCCGCTGTTGCGCCGCGCATGAGCTCCAGATGCACCTCGCGCAGCTTGCCGCACAGCTGCGGCACATGCGTGAGGCCGTCGTCAGTGACTGAGGCACAGCTGGCGAGCTTCAGGCTGCGGATGTCGGGTGTGCTGTGCAGCAGCGCGCGCAGCGTGGAGTTCGTGAAGTGGTTGGCGAGGAGGAGGCGCTGCAGGGCTGGCAGGCTGGCAGGCTGGTGGTTTCTGCTTCCTCGATGCCGTTGTAGTGGCTTGCCAGCGACAGGTACTGCAGCTGCGGCAGGCTGAAGATGGCCTGCAAGTAGCACAGCAGCAGCAAGCAGTGCGCAGAGCAGGGCAGAAGTACACAGGTACGGACTGCGCTCCAGAGGGAGAGCATGAGCAATCAACGCGCACATGAAGCTTTGACCTGCTGAATTTCAAGCAAAACCAGCCGGCGCCAACCCATGGACAGATGGTGCCTGCTAGTGCCCTGCATTGCCGGCTTAAGCATGTGACGTTACAGCTGGCTGCAACACAATGCAGGACAAAGTCGAAAGCACGAGCCCGACAACGCAGAGTCGCTGTCGAGCCCCAACTGCTGCACCCACCTGCATCAGCTCTGCGCAGTCCGTTGAAGCACGATGCACGCTCAACGACAGACTGGTCAAGGCCTTCAGCGCCGGCAGCGCAGCAGCAAGCACCTGCAAGTCTGCATCGTTCACACTGAGCTGCAGCGACCGCAGCTGCTGTGCCAGAGTTGCTGCGCCCTTGTGGCTGGCACAGAAGTGCCCAGCATGCAGGGTCAGTTTGCTGACCCGTGTGCTTGCCAGCACCCCCAGAAGCTCATCGCTGCATGCAGCGTTGCACAGCTGCAGTTCCTGCAAGCTAGAATTGCCCGCAAGGGGTGCCAGGTCAGCATGCGAGGCGGAACTGTCGTCTGCATATTCAAACACCAGGCTGTGTAGCTGCGGCAGCTGTCCTGCCAGCAGGAATGTGTCGTGGTGAGCCAGGTAGTTGGGTAACCGCAGGCGCTGCAGGCTGCGCAGCTGTGCCAGTGGCTGCAGGGACGCTGGGGCCCGCAGCTGTGTGCTGTGTGGCGCTGCAGATATGTCCAGGGACTGCAGCTGGCTCATGCGCGGTAGCAGCTGCATGCCTGCAGGACAGGCGTAGTCGCCCGCTCCCAGCAGCTGCGTGAGCTGACTGCCGTGCACGCTGCAAGAAACGCAGCAACCAAACAATGAAGGTGCAGTAGGTGAACTAGTTGGCAACAAAGCAGATGTGTGCGTTGCCATAGCTTGCTACCCGGCAAGAGCGCCACTGCGCTTCTAGCAGAACAACGCGCCTCCGACGGCCCGAACAGCGCCACAGCTAAACAAGCTGTCGTGCAGCAGCAGACAGCTGCACCAGCTGTCATACAGCAGCAGACAGCTGCTGATCACAGCAACGCGTCGACTGCTGTATGTCGTGATGTAGTACTGCGGCTGCCCTCAACAAGCCCCCGATTGCACCTGCTCTCCACAAAGCCCCGGCTGCAACTTATACAAACGGGGCACAAAAACAAGGGCAGCTGGCAGGAGGACCGCGCTAACTGCGGAATAAACTGTCTACACTGCTCACATGATGGCTTCCACAAACTCCTGCCTGATTGACTGAACAGTGCTGGCCAGCGCGGCAGCTTCAGCGAGCGCAGGCAACGGCAGGCGCTCAGCAGCTGCACAAGCGCGCACACTTCCAGCCCAAGGCACATGGACAGGTCAATCTCCTGCAAGCGGCCAAGCAGCTGGGGCTGCTGCTGCACCAGCCGCTTCAGCAGCGGGGTAGCACCGCTACTTGAGCTCATACGATCAAACGCCAGCCTGTGCAGACGCGGGAGGCACAAGGGCAGCTGCCCCAATGTGCTGAGGGCTTTGAGGTTGGCTTGTAAACCGTGCACGCTGCTGTCTGCCAGTCGCCTGCAGTCCTTGCTGATCAGTCTAGTGGTGCGAGCGTCGTCCGCCGTGCTAGCCAGATGGCCCAAGACCACGGTGCCAACATCATGTGAAATGATGGATCCCCAGTGCAAGTCGCCGTTGGCCTTGCTGGTGCTACTCCCACCAGCGCAGAGACAACTTGCGAGACTCATGGATTTCGAAGCAAGCGTTCGCCGCACATACAGCACGAATGCAGGGTCAGACGTTAACTGATGAGGCTTGCGGGGGCTCAGGAGCACCCACAGCTGTTCCGAGTGATTGCAGGTGCCCAACGTGACATTGGGCGATCTAGGTTCATTGCCACAGTTGAAGTATTGCACTAACAGCCAGCGTAGCCATCAGCTCCAGGTCACACCGTGAGCTGTAGACGGCGGCACTCTGAGCTGACAGCTGGCTGCACTGTACCACTTACTGTGGCAGTAGCATGATGAGTCACCCTACCCTGCCGGCTCTCAGTGGACTTACGAGTGGGCATTTCAAGCGGCCTTGTGGCATTCAAAGTCACACAACGCATATGTTGTGCTCTTAAGCATGCCAGTATGGTGTAGCTGGCGGCAGCAGCAGCAGCAGTTGCTGTACAGCAAGCTTGGCTGGCAAGAGTTATGCAGCCACTACTCGGCAATTGCCGTAGTTAGGACCTATTCAGTCTACGATGCCTCTACAAACTGTGCGCCTAAAGTTCAAGGCAAAGTACTGTTCATTCATTGTACCAGACCACATGCTGGTCTCTGCACAAAACCGGCAGCTCCTGACCAGCACGACATACGCTCTTCAACTGCGGCTGCTTTGTTCAAAACCTGCAACAGCCTGCCATGGGGTGGCACCCCACACCGCATCTGCTGACCTCACAATGGCGTTAAAATAGCATGCTGCCTTGCGAAATACCCGGTAGGTAGGTACTTGGCAAGCCCACAACTCCTTGCTGCAGCTGTAAAAGCCACAGCATTCACTATGACTCCTGGGATGTATTGCCCCGAAGTTGAAAGCATCTGGTGTCCCACACAGCGTGAAAAGGATGACCAGGCAGGCACCTGCATGCCTAGCGGCGGGGTCAACGTGGTGCATGTGCTGTCACACACCTCCATGTGCTCTGTATGCTGCTGTGGCTACTCCAGCATGCAAAGTGGCTGCTGCTGCTGGACCAACTGGCTGTGTTTATGCCAAGGCAAGCTGACACTGACAGGCACTTGCCCGTACAAGGTTGTCCAGCCAAACAGGCTTAGGTTCCCCGGTTGTGTGCTGCCATGCCTGCTCAGCAACACACCCTATGCTCTAGCCTGTTGAAGTTGAACGCATCACGTATCAATCAAGTGTGGCTCAGACCCTGCTGCCTGCAAACATTGCAAATTATAGCACCGCTCCCATTGGGGTAACACTGCATCACATATCATGCTCTGCTGGTAACACTGCCACACCTGCCGCAAGATGCTGCAAGATGTCCACCTGTACTCAGCAACAGGCAGCTGATAAAGGTGGCTTTGCTGCTGCCGCTGAACCAGATGCTTAGGCTGCTGCTGCCGTGGTGCTCAAGACAAAGGCATTACTGTGGCTGGGAATATGCCAGCAGAAAGCCCGTCAGCAGATTTAGTGTGTGTCTGGCAAATCAGCGGCATCATTGCGCAGCCCACATGCAAGTTTTTGTCGAACCTTCAGTTTTCGTTCAAGGTTTCTTGTCACCTCCAGATTGCCGGCCTGTAGTGCTTATTTATACAGCCACGCCTTGCGAGGTGAGAAGCATAATTGATATAAGACGGGCCAACATGCTGCTGGTGCTGCCAGCACCTGTTCTGCTGTATCTTCACACTGAGCACCTGCAGCTGTTGAACAGCAGTGACTGACGTAGTGCAGCCACGCACATCTTGCCTTGCTGTCTTGCTGTCTGGCACTTACTTCAGGTAACGTTGAAAAGGAAAAGGGCTCACGAGCAGGCTTCCCTCACTGAGTCAGGTCTCCTCCAGGTGTCAGATCAGCAGTGCTCATCATCTCTGCAGTGTGGAGATTGCACAGGCTGTGCAGGCGCCATGCTCTGCAAACTATGCTGGTTACAGCACTGATACAAGCTGTGCTGTATGCCCAGCTTTTGGGCTACTGCAGCAACCATGGCAGCCTACAGGTTACCGACGAGCTTGAGGCCAGTACATTAGTAGACCGGTGGCCAAGTGCGGGCTTGACAAAGTGTTCACTTACTAAAACTGGAGCCATAAAAAAATTGCCGCACAATTCGCTGACTAGGAATGATGCCGCTGTTGCCGGACAGCGTCGCACTACAGTAGAACACTGTACTTGTCCAAAGCCCTGCTTGCTAACCTTCCCACCACAACATCTACCTACTCCGACAAGACGTTACCCTTTATAGATTGTATGTTGTCTTTAAAGGATCACACGCTATTCCTGGCGTGATCTGAAAGCTTGTATTTTACTGGCAAGGCACCATGGCCTGGAACGATACTAAAGAAAGCGACTATGGTGCGTTTTTCGACCGGAGTAGGCGTGGATGAAGATAGTGCAGGAGCCTGACAACCCTTATCAGCCAGCATCCTGGACAGTACTTGTGGAACAGCAGGCGGTGCTGGAGCTTCTGCCAGCCGTCAGATCTTCTGATCATGGCGTTGTTTATGCTTATATGCAGGCTACATCCGCAAGGTATCCGGGCCTGTGGTCGTGGCTGACCATATGTCTGGAAGCGCCATGTACGAGCTGGTGCGCGTGGGAGCGGATGCACTTATCGGAGAAATCATTCGTCTTGAGGGAGACACAGCTACCATCCAGGTGAGCAGCCCAGGGGCTTGTAGCTGAGCCAACAGGCCAGCAGGAACATTGAAGCTGATGCAGCAGTGGCAACATCAGGAACCAGCCACGATTGTGCAGAGCTTATGCCTTGTTGCGCCAGCAATGCTAGTAATAAACACATGTCAATGTTGATTGCTGTGATCACGGCTGACATATAGCCGTTGGCACAGCAATTGCTCATGTGGCGGCATGCGCAACAGTCCAGGCGCAGCAGGGAGCACCCCCATGCAGGTCACACACATCTGCACAGCATCACCACTGCATGTTTCTAGCTTTGCAGAGTCCTGATAGCTATGCAAGCATATGCAGTTGTTCAGATGCTATGCTGCCGTTTCCAACAGGTGTATGAGGAAACAGCTGGCCTAACAGTTGGTGACGTGGTTACCAGGACGAAGAAGGTGCGGGCAGGCCTGCCTGCTGCAGCAGCATTTGTTGGAGCCACAGGCAGGAGGAGTAGAGCAGCAGCAGCAGCAGCAGCAGCGGCAGAGCTCAAGCCTTGCAGGAGACCTACAGCAGGCACAGGCACAGAGGCTGTGCGGCAGAACAGCAACTTGCTTATGCTGGTGGACTGCCAGCAGCCTTGCGCCAGCAGAGCGAGCTGCTGTCACTCCTGTACAGGATAAGCAGCAAGCCTCATGCAAGGAGCAGCTAAGGAAAGCAGCGTGCAACATGCCATGGAGGGTGTAGGCAGCACAGAGCCCACCGTGCATGTGCCTGTCCTCCACCAGCACAGTGCACTTGCCGATTCTCCAGCCATATGTGTGCATGCCCTGGAGTTGCAACATTGCTTTGCAGGCTGTTTTTTCAGCACACACATGTGCCATGCTTTGTGTATGGTGCTGTGCTCTGCCTCGCAACACACTAGCTGCGCACCACCATGCTCTGCATGCTTGCACCACCCCATACTGCCCTTATGCTCATCCACCACATGCATCTCACCCCACCTGTTTTCACCTGCTTCTGTCCACCTATTTTACTTGCAGCCGCTGTCAGTGCAGCTAGGCCCCGGCATCCTGGGCAACATTTTTGATGGCATCCAGCGGCCCCTCAAGTCCATTGCAGTGCGCAGTGGTGACGTGTTCATCCCTCGTGGCGTGGCAGTGCCTGCTCTGGACGAGAACACAGCCTGGGAGTTTGCGCCCACCAGCTACAAGGTGCGCAAGGAGGCACCATGCTGCGCAGCTGCAATGGCAGTACAGCCATAGTGTGGTGGTTGGCTGGTAGCTGCTAAGGGCGGGTACATGGCGGGGTGGCAGTGCTGGCAGCAGATGTCACAGTGCACCTGCGGCGGTGCTGGCCATCTGGATGGAGGCTGCTGGCATGCGCACGCCTCGGTGTGTGTGCGTTTCTTCTGCGCGCCCCTGGCTTAGCACTGCTTGTGCACAACGATGCGCGGCCTGTGAGGTGCACTGGGCCTGGTGTCTGTGCTTGTATCGTAGTTGCTGTTGTTGCCCTGTATTACGTTGAAGGCCCTGTATGTACATTGAAGGCTCAACCGATCTTGCTGCTTGTACACTGCTGCTCCTGCTGCCAGGTTGGCGACCGCATCACCGCTGGTGACATCTATGCTATCGTCAAGGAGAACTCACTCATGGACCACAAGGTGCGTGCTGAAGCAGTGGATGGGTAAAAGGCTCTGGTCATGGAGGACTCAACAGCCGTGACAGTTGCAGTAGGCTGCAGCAGCAGCAGCAGCAGCAGCAGCAGCAGCCGGCAAAGCAACTGGAGCGCAGGGCACGTTGAGCAGGGCCGTCTGTTCAAGATGAGGCTTGGCGCAGCGAGACTTGAGCCAGAGGCTCGAGTCTTGACCGCGTGCAGCAATGCCTTCTGTGATGGGCAAGCACAGGTGGTTGCCGCGGACTCCATGCAAGCTCTCTATGCTGCTGTGCAGTCTGCCTGTGCACAGAACTCGCCAGTGTAGCTTCCACAAATAGTCACCATGCTGCAGCCTGTTGACACTTTCGTGTTGGTTGCTGGCCATGTGCTGCTCACGTGTTTGGCTGCAGGTCATGCTGCCACCTGGCGCGCGCGGCACCATCAGCTACATCGCCCCCGCAGGAGAGTAACCGTGGAGGACGAGGTCATAGAGATCGAGTTCCAGGTGCGTCAGCACAAGCCTAAGCTCATTGACCAGTTTGGCTAGCCTGCAGACGTTGCTGCATAGGCTTGCCACCGCCCTGCAGCAGTGCGCTGCCATCCGTGCTCGCAGCAGGCATAGTGCGAGGCACGGGGCTTGTCAGCTGATCAGTCAGGCCCCAAGTTGGGTGTCAGGCACCATGCACACAGAGCCTTAGGACCAACAAAATTGCGCGTGCATGTGCGCCTAGTCTGTATCACTGCGCTGGACAAATTTGCCTCATCTGATGCTGGTGTGGCTATTTCAAGCCGCCAGTAAAGTCAGACAGGTGCAGCATGAAGCAGGTGTGGTCAAGGCGGCTCCACCATTGGCTGCTGCCTTGCTGCCTCCGGACGTGTGCCTTAGCCTGTGACGCTGGTTGCAATCAACTGCTGCTTGCACTCAGCAACACTGCAGGCAGCAACTGAGCACATATGGGCGTATCAACAGCTGCTGCTGCTGCTGCTGCTGCTGCTGGCCCTGCTCACCCGCATCTGCATGCGCAGGGCCAGAAGAAGAAATACAGCATGATGCAGCTGTGGCCGGTGCGCTCGCCCCGCCCAGTAGCCCAGAAGCTGCTGGCAGACACGCCGCTGCTCACAGGCCAGCGCGTGTTGGACGGACTCTTCCCTGCAGTGCTGGGAGGTACGTGCTGACTGAATATGGGGAGTGCTGCACTCATTGGGGTGTGTCAACCTAATGCTGGCGTGTGTTGGCTATGGCATCGTTGGCGACGTATTTGTTGGGTGTTCGTCAGGATGTGGGTGGGACTTGTGAGGCCTGATCTGTTCACCAGGCAGTGCTGGCTGCGTTGCTGGGTGTGCTTCTGGTTGTTGCTGTGCATGTGATTTTTGCATGATCAGGTTGTTCACAATTGTATGTTGACAAAAGGCTGCTGGTGCTTTATTGAAGCCACCATAGTTATCACGTCAGCGGTGGGGCGCGGGGCCGATGGCGCTGATGCATGGCTTGAATGGGTAATATGATGATGGTGCGTCAGCTGCTTGGTGTTCAAACAGGCTCTCAAAGCTTAAGCCTGCGGCGGTGGTCATCAACAGCTTAGCTGAGAGCTGTCTATAGTATTCTTCAACTATTCTTAAAGCATGAGCCTTGTTTGGGTACAGCAGTGTCGACTGGCATACATGCGTGGCGCTCTGCATGTGAGTTCTGCTGTGTGTAATGGCAAGCCTGCGTTGGTCCCTGCCTGTAAACTTCAACGGCAAGCCTGCACTGCCCCTGCTACATGCACACCTCATGGATTGGGCCAGGCGTGTAGTCAAGGATGTGTTGTAGGGGTTTGCCACGCTCTTGGATGACACCTGCTTTTCACTGCACCTATCACTGCTGCGTAGTTTATGACATGACCCTTGCGCTGTCGTGTTGTGTACACTCTTGTTGGCTGTCGCTGGTGCCGCCGATGCGCAGGCACCTGCTCCATCCCCGGGGCGTTTGGCTGCGGCAAGACTGTCATCAGTCAGGCACTGTCAAAGTATTCCAACAGTGACGGCGTCATCTATGTGGGGTGCGGGGTGAGTGCTGCTGCTGCTGCTGCTGCTGCTGCTGCTGCTGTACTGCATGTCGTCCCGGGTGTACTACTGCAGCAGCCGTCAATCTCACAGGCGCCTGTATGGATGCTTGTTGATAAAAGATGGTGCTGCCTGTCCGCACACCTGCGCCACCCTGTGGCCCTTAGTCAGCTGCGTATGTATCGTGAACTGCCCAAGAGCGCGGCACTGCATCAGTGGCTGATGTTGAGTCACACGCTCCATTGCGCGGCGTACACTTGCATCAGCTGTGCGGCCGCCTGGTGCTGGGCTTCGCTGATGTGATGCGTGCAGGAGCGCGGCAATGAGATGGCTGAGGTGCTGATGGAGTTCCCACAGCTGACCATGAACCTGCCAGATGGGCGCGAGGAGAGCATCATGAAGCGCACCTGCCTGGTGAGCAGCAGCATGAGTGGCAGTACAGTGCATTTGCCTGGTGAGCAGCAGCATGAGTGGCAGTACAGTGCATTTGCCTGGTGAGCAGCAGCAGCATGAGTGGCAGTACAGTGCATCTGCCTGGTGAGCAGCAGCACGAGTGGCAGGACAGTGCATTCGCCTGATGAGCAGCAGCACGAGTGGCAGTACAGTGCACGCCATGCATTTGCCTGGTGAGCGGCCTGAGTGGCAGTGCAGTGCATGCCATGCACTGGTGCGGTGTGGAAGCCACGGTAGTGCATGCATGACAGCATTCCACAAGCTGTACATGTGCGTACTGAAGCGTGCAGGCCTAAACATGACAAGCAGCCAAGCTGTTCGCATGATGTGAGCTTGCACAACAGCATTTGACAGGAATGCTCACAGCACGCTGCTGCTCCCGCCTTTCACTGCTGCTGCTGTGCTGGCGCTGTGCTGTGCTGCTGCTGTGCTGGCGCCAGGTCGCCAACACCTCAAACATGCCGGTGGCTGCTCGCGAGGCGTCCATCTACACAGGCATCACACTCGCCGAGTACTTCAGGTGGGGCAGGCCTGTCTGCAACCTATGCTTGGCTTCTTAATTGCTGACGCCCGTTGATATGGTCGAGCAAGGTAGTGCCCTGCTGGCACTATGCTGTGCTGCTGTGCTGCCAATCCGCCCGTGCATTTTTAGTCACGTGCCGCGCTTTGCTGGTGGTTTCCAACCTGTTGGCGACGTGATGCTGTTCACCCACGCAGGGACATGGGCTACAACTTCTGCATGATGGGCGACTCCACCAGCCGTTGGGCGGAGGCGTTGCGCGAGATCAGCGGGCGCCTGGCAGAGATGCCGGCAGACAGCGGCTACCCAGCATACCTGGGCGCTCGGTAAGCATCAGTGACGCGCTGCGGCTCAGGGCTTCGTGCTGTTGTGCTGTTTTGCTGCTGATTCGTTCGCCGTGCGAAGATGCCTGCAGACAGCGGCTACCCAGCGTCGTCAGTCGCACGCAGAGCTGCACTGTTGTTGGCTGGTGTGTAATGCAGGTTTCTTGCACGGCTTGTGACAGGGTGCTGCTGTGACAGTAGACACAACAGCAGTGTGAGGACTTACTACTTTGCCGGCAGCGCATGAATTTGTAAGATCAGGGCACTCAGATGAGCTGACCATACTCTGTTGGTTTAACTCGTGTTTTCCTGCTGCTGTGCAGCCTGGCCTCGTTCTACGAGCGCGCGGGCCGTGTGAGCTGCCTGGGCTCGCCCAAGCGTGAGGGCAGCGTGACCATTGTTGGTGCAGTGTCACCCCCTGGAGGCGACTTCTCCGACCCCGTCACGTCAGCAACACTGGCCATCGTGCAGGTGTGCGGCGGCCCCTGGCTGGCAACGCTGCCTGCGCTGAACGCCTCGACTCCGCCGCGCCTTGGGTTTGCGCAAAACAACAACTGATGCTGAGGACGCAGCCTGCATGTTGTGCGAGGAGGCGTCAATATGTTGCTGGCTGAGCCAATGAACAAAAGCCGTGGGCACCGCAGCTGGCCTTTGGTACTGTTTTTCCTGCCGCATCACAGCACTGCAGGTCGTTTGGGGCTTGGCTAAGCAGCTGCTTCACCTGCCTAATAAACCTGGCAAGCTCGACTGCCTTGCCTGGCCGCAAACAAGCATGAAGTAAACTTGCTGGGATTGTCTGCAGGTGTTCTGGGGCCTGGACAAGAAGCTGGCTCAGCGCAAGCACTTCCCCAGCGTCAACTGGCTCATTAGCTACAGCAAATACACAAAGGCGCTGGAGCCCTTCTATGACACATTTGACTCAGAGTTCCTGCCGCTGCGAACACTTTTCAGGTGTGCCTCATCCGTTTCAGCATCTTTTGTGCATGCACCTTTTGCTTGAATGTCTTTTGCACTGCATCAGACTCTCGGTTTGACAATCTGAGGGACAACTGCTACTGTGCGTGGGTTGTGGAGAAGTTAAGCATGCTTCAGGTGTGCTCTGTCGCATCATGTGGCACCAGATGGTGAACGTTTGTCACCGCTGCTGTGCGTTTCTGGAATTGCTGCTCACTGCTGCTGCTGCTGCTGCTATCTGTCTTCGCGTCCGCTGCAGGGAGGTGCTGCAGAAGGAGGATGAGCTGAACGAGATTGTGCAGCTGGTGGGCAAGGACGCACTGGCAGAGACGGACAAGATCGTGCTGGAGACTGCACGGTGAGGCGCGCGGCCCCTGACCAGAGCGTGTCATGCAGGCAGCGTTCAAGCTCACAAGGCGTTGGATGTAGCAGGATGGAGCCAGCAGCAGACTCGCTGTGTGTGATGCCCTTCTTCGTGTTTGTGTGTTGGTGGTGTGCTGTCATGGAATCTGTGCAATGTGACTGGCAGTCATTGCCGCAGCTGTGCTGTCCTGCCATGCCTGCTTGCCGACAATGCTCTGTGCTGCTTTGCCGCCCCTCCCCACGCTCTTGTTGCAGCTTCATCAAGGACGACTACCTGCAGCAGAACAGCTACACCAAGTACGACAAGTACTGCCCCTTCTACAAGAGTGTGGAGATGATGCGCAACATCTGCACCTTCCACAGGCTGGCCACCGCCGCTGTTGAGAAGACGGCGAGCGGCAACGCCGAGGGCCAGCGCGTGACCTTCAACATCATCAAGCAGCGCCTGGGTGATGCGCTGTACAAGCTCACGTCGCAGAAGTTTGAGGACCCAGGTGCGCCTGCAACACACATCGCCTCAGGCGTGTCACCAATCAGCTCAGCCACAGCAGCAATGCCTATTGGGCCCCCACCCCTGTGCAGCACGAGCAGAGTCAGCAGCTTGATTGAGCTGTTTGCCTCCTATGTCGCCCTGGTAGGTGAAATGTGCATCACGCCTTTAAATAAAATATAACATCGTCCAACCTTCTCTGTGCTACAGTTGTGCTGGCTTACGAAGCTAAGCGTGTCATTTTGCTGCCGCCTGTCTGTGCCCCTGCCCGCTGCCACACCTGCATCTCACTGCACTTGAGCAACAGCTGATGGTGAGGATGCTGTGCGGGGCAAGCTGCGGGCAGTGAACGAGGAGCTGGTGGAACGCTTCAGGGCATTGGAGGAGGAGTTCAGATGAAGGGCAGCGCGCTGAAGCAGCAGCAGCAGCAGCGGAGCACTGGACGAGTTAGTCTGCAGCGGAATGCAGCAGCAGCAGTGTCGCTGTCAGCTGGATTGCTGGTAGCAGCGGCTACCAGGCAAGGAGCAACATGGCTGAGGGGGGTTGCAGCAGGGGCACGGTTGCTGCGTCAGGGTCGTTTGCGGCATCATGACGACAGCAGTACAGCGAGCCGCTGACAGCTGAGGCAAGGCACATGCATGAGCAGCAGTCGCAGCAGCACTGCGCTGTGTACATCAGTGTGCGGAGGATCAGCAGAGCTTGCACGCCTTGG
Source organism: Scenedesmus sp. NREL 46B-D3 (assembly GCA_014080715.1). NCBI lineage: Eukaryota > Viridiplantae > Chlorophyta > Chlorophyceae > Sphaeropleales > Scenedesmaceae > Scenedesmus > Scenedesmus sp. NREL 46B-D3. The sequence goes on from JACERP010000032.1 coordinate 104,080, forward strand.
TTGAGCGCACCATGAGTTAGGCACCCGCGCTCAGTAGTGATGTCTTGCTGGCTGCAGTGGTGTGCAACCATGCACGATGTGACAGGTGCGGCTGTCGCTGTTTGTTGTGCACACAGAGGTCTGACTTCGGTATGTGTGTCAAGATCGGAACTTCACAACTTGTGAAGGCTGTGGATTTGCTGGCTTGCCTCGGTGTTGGGAGGTCGCAGCTCAAGATGTTGCAACACTGATGCATACGCAGTAAGACAGTGTGTTCCGCTGTGATGGTGGTACAAACTTGTACTCACCTATATTGGCACTCATGCTTCTGGTGTGACTGAATGATTGTCTGGGATGTAACACATAACATGTGTAATAGGCACTGCGGTTTGTGTGCCGTGCAACCCTCATCTGATGCCCTTCTCTTGGCTTGAACATTTACGCTGCTGCTGCTGCTGCTGCTGCTAGACTGTTGCTATGAGTCTTCATCCAAGCTGCTGCATACAAGGGCAATATACGCATTACCAGTCTCTATGGGGTAACCCCAGCATGCGGGACCAAAAGTACACGGCAGGTAGCAAGTGGGCTGAGAAGTGGGCTTGAGAACGGCCTGCACTCAGCCCGGTGACTGCAAAACATTGGTAAAGCTCTGAGCTTGAAGTCAAGGCAATGGGGACAGATAATTTGAACTAAATGGTTGCCTTGTAAAAGAAATTGAATAACTGCGAGCAGCCGGTAGAAAGACAGGCTGTTGTTCTTGAAACTGGTTTGACAAGTTTCAAAATTTCGTTGTGCGTGTGGTGGTTTCTGGGCATGTCTTCCTCGCCCACCCTTCACTTTGCAGTTTTGGTATGCTTTCAACGCTTCGAGTTTGCTGTTGAGCTGTAAACTGTGCACCTGCTCGAGGGGAGCCCGTGTCAACAACAGCAATGAACCGTAGCTTTTGACGAATGCTATCAGAATAATGTCACTGAGAGACTTGAAGAATCTTGCTCCCTGGCAATGGGAAAGCAAGGTTGCACAGAAGAAGCACACCGTCGGGCCTAAGGGGCTCCAGGACTTCGCAGAGGTGAGCATCACCGATGTTGCAGGCAGACGTTCATATATTGACTTACTTTAGACGGGTTAGGGCAATATCTGCATACACTGCAATTGGTTCAGCCAAGTTAACAATGAAATGAGCTACTGTGCCAGCAAACAACACGCACGTTGTCTGATCGCAGGTTGCCCGTGCGCTGCAAGGCGACGGGGAAGGCAGTTTTGATGTTGAGTTGAAGGGAAAACAGGTGCGCGTGCATGCAGTGTTGAGCGGGCCTTCCTGTGTGCTGACCTGTTCTTCACTGGTGGTGGCACTGCCTTGCCAGCTAGCAGACTGCAGCCCACTAACACCATGTGCAAGGTGCAGGTGTCAGGCTCTAAGCGCAGAAGGGGCGCTAAGGAGGCGGATGAGGTGACCGCAAGTGCAGTCAAGGAGCCAGTGCAGCAGAAGGCAGCTTCAGCAGCAGGTGCGCATGTTCCACAGTGATAGCAGCTGCTGATAGCTGACAATGGTGCCAAATAGCCATAGCATGCTGTTTCTCCAAACCATCTATAGCCACTGCTGCAGCAAGCGCGTAACCTGAGCAGCCTACAGTAGCAGAGGTAAACAATTCGCAGCACTTAACACACACCAGAGATAGCACTTGCAGATGGCAGCAGCACTCCCTACTTTGATGCATGCACGCCTGCTGCCCACAAACACTTGAATGACTCTGCTGTTTGACGTGGACCGCCGCGTCAACATATTCACCACACTGCCCGTGCAGATGCTGCCCTTGCTGCCCCCACCCCTGCACTGAAGAACAAGAAGCAGCGCCCAGCAGCACAAGCACCTGCAGCAGACCCCAGCAGCAGCAGCCCCAGCACCCTGGTTACTGCAGGCAACAACAACAACAGTGACAGCACTGATACCAGCGCTCAGGACTGCAGCCCGCCTGCTGCAGCAACCTCAGCAGCAGCAGCAGCGTCAAGCCCATGTGTGCTCGACAGCAGCCAGAGGCAGAAGCAGGTGGCAGCAGTGCAGCTGCCAAGCAGCAAGCCTCAGCACACAACACCCAGTGCCGCCCCAAAATCCAGCAGGCTGCAGCATGCGACGCCAAGCACTGCGCGCACACCTGCTGCACCCTCGGCAGCACACCTGCTGAGCGATGCATTCAGCCCGTGCCCGCTGCCAACGCCAACGCCCTATGCTGTTCTACGTTGCAACAGCAGCAGCACACCTACTGCAGACTTCAGCAGCAGCATCTTCGGCAGCGCAGTCAAAGCAGCATCGGCCAGCAGCCTCAAGCCACAAGGCTCTGACTGCGGTGCTGCTGAGCTGGGCAGCATCAGCATGCACCGCAGCGGCAGGCTGGGAGCGGCAGCAGCAGCGGCGGGCACACCACTGCCAAGGCCTCAGTTCACACCCCACAGCATGCCACCCCCTGCCAGCAGGCGCAGCAGCCTGCAGGCAGCAGTGGCAGTGACACCTGCCGGCTCAGCCGCAGCGCCAGGTGGCAGCAGCATGAAGCGCTCGCCTTTTGCAGGAGTGACACCTGTGGGTGCGGAGCTGCCTCGCCTGCAGCCTATGCTGTCAGGTGCAGCAGCTGCCAGCCCTAGTGATGTCAACCTGCAGTCTTCATCAGATGGTGGGCTTGCAGGAGACAGCGGTGATGATCAAGGCTGGCAGGAGACGCTTGCAGGAAACAGCAGCATGGTCTCACCCAGGGATGAGGTGCAGCTCAGCCTGGGCTTAGAGTTCACGACCTCAAGCAGCCCTCCAGCAGCAGCAGCAGCAGCAGCAACGGCAACACCAGGCGATACAGCGACAACAGATGCTGCTGTGGCACGCAGCGGCGCAGCTGGCGCAGCAGCTCGTGGCTCTGCCAGGCTGCCTGCCAAACTCCGCTGTAAAGACGCCAAAAATGCACCAGCAGCAGCTGCACTGACCAGCAGGCCAGCTGGTGTGTCAGCTGATCACAGCAGCGACAGCTGCAGGGAGGCTTCACCTGCTGCGGAACCTGCAGCACACTCACAGTACCTTGCTGCCCTGGCAGCGGCAGCAGCAGCAGAGCACGAGCAGCAGCAGCAGCACAATATGCCAGCATGCATAGCTGGCGCTAGCAGCAGCGGCGGCCGCCGCAGCATCAGTCCAGGCGTGTCAGCACAGCATGGCACTCCTGATATGCTTGCAGGAGGCAGCAACACCGGCAGGACAGGCTATGTGACACCTGCAGGGAGGATGGGGTTGAAGCGGCTGTGGTGCCACACACATGCCGCTGCAATGGCTGCAGCGGCGGCTGCAGCAGCAGCCAAGGATTGCACAGCAGCAGCTGCAGCTGCAGTTGATGCCAGCGGTCACGAGGCTGGTCCTGCAGCCTGCAGGTCCAGGAGTCCTGACAGTCAGGCTGTGGCGCTGTCTGCTGAGCTGCTGCTGGCAGCAGCTGAGATGGACAGCCCACTGCCGGCAACAACAGCAGCAGCAGATGCACAGGAGGTGGTGGCTGCTCCATTTGGGCATGCAGCAACAGATGATGCTATGCAGGTGCATCCTCAAACATATGGCTGCAGCAGGTGCAGTTGACTACGGAGCCCACGGCAGAACACATGGATGTGAATGATGCGCCAGCAGCAGCACAAGCTGACAGGCGGCACCACAGGCAGCAGCAGCAGCAGGGGAGGAGGATGTCTGACCAGGGCAACAGTGCAGCAGCTCCAGCAGCAGCACCACAGCCAAGGAACCTGCCTGATGCTGGCACCTCCCTGATGCTGCCTCCGGCTGCGCAGCTGCGCCTCAGGCAGCAGGAGCAGCGCCAGCAGCAGCCGCACCAGCACAGTGCTGCACCCGGCACTGCGACATGCCAGCCTTCCACTGCTGGTGTTGCAGCAGCACAGCCAGCCTGGACACGGTCAAGCAGTCAAACAGCAGCATCCAGCCAGGCGGGGTCAGCTCATGGCAGCTGTCTGCACGCCCCACCGTGTGTCACTCACAGTGCAGGCGCGCAGGGGGCGCAACAGGGCAGCCCTACTGCAGCAGGGCTGCAGCAGCAGGTCGGGCAGCTGAACCAGCAGCTGGCAGCTATGGGGTACAGCAGATACAGCCCGTACCCCAGCAGCCGCACGAGCAGCACTGCCGCCGCATGCAGCGCTGCTGCTGGCTGTGCTAGCTACCCTGCTGACGCAGCACAGACTGGCCAGCCAAGGACGCTGGCAAGCGGCGATGTACGCGGCCGGATGCCTCATGTGACGCCCGCGCTGCATGCCGTGCAGTGCGGCATCAGGACCAGCCACGCTGGTGTGCTGCTGCACTCTGGCCCGCCAGGTGTGCAGCTGAGTCAGCAGCAGCAGCAGGCCCTCACGGCGGCAGCATGGAGCAACACCAGGCTGCTGATGCAGCAGCAGCAGCAGCAGGGTATGGTTGTTGGCGCATCCGCGGCGGCAGCTGGCCAGCACAGGCTTGCAAGGTGCAGCGCCACACCAGAGCCACCAGCGATGCCAGCTGCAGCAGCTGCTGCTGCGAAGCCGGCAGCAGGGCCTGCAGGACTGCCTGAGCAGCAACAGACACAGCAGCAGCAGCAGCAGCAGGGTGGACGTGTGTCAGGTGTTGAGCTGCTGCCATGCATCCAGCCGCTGGCGATGCCAAGCACGTTGTCGGATGATGAGGCATGGCAGATCGCCCTGACCCAGCCCTGGGTGATCCAGCAGGAGGCAGCGAGGGCACAGCAGCTGATGGCTCAGGTCGGAGTTGCTGCTGCTGCTGCAGGCGGTGTGTATGGCGGTGGGGCTGCACCACTGGCAAGGCGGGCTGCAGGGCCTGCCCAGGACGGTAGCGAAGATGCAGCAGCAGGCGGCATCAAGGCAGCGGGTGGTGCAATGCAGCCGCCTGCAAGCAGGAGGGCGGCTGCAGCTCTCAGCTTGTCTGGTGCCGCTGCTGCAGCAGCAGGGTACAACTGCCAGGGCGTGCGCAGCAGCGTGCCTGCCCAGCAGCAGAAGCAGCAGCAGCAATTGGTGAAGGATGCGCAGCAGGGGCCCAGCCCCAGGACGGGTGGGGCGCTTGGTGGGGTGCTGCGCAGCTCAAACATCATCAACACTCTGTAAGGCAACGATGTTGCCCGCGCAGCGCATCTTGGTGCATCATCACCATCGTCATGTTACTCATTCAAGCCATAGCATCACCGTCATCGGGCCCGAGCTCCAATGGAGCATGGTGCAAGTTTGTTGAGTGGTGTCGACAACCGGTGGCACTTGTGGTGCAGGGAGGTCCTGTGGTGCTGCTGGCGGTGGTGGTGGTGGTGGTGGTCGTGGTGACACCAACTGCACATATGGTACTTAAGGAACAGCAGTAATTTGTTGATCTGTTCATGTGAATTGAAGTAAGGCAAGGTGCCTGCCTGATACGGGTCGTGCCATGTTAGGCACGGTCAGCAGCATGCAAGCTTTGCATCCACCTGAAACAGACGCTCATGCATTGTGTAATGAACTTCATGCACGCCGTTGAATGACGTGTCTTCAAGCAAGCCAAATGCAGAGGTTTGAGCCAGCAGCGGCAGCTTGATAATATTTGCAACGCGTGCTTTCCTGGAACCCTGTACACAATCGCCTGCCGTTACAGCTGCCAGTGGCCTGCAACATGTGCGCTTCCAGCAAGTGCCGACACCCAGTCCACGGCAGGCGCCAACTGGCCCAAGACCACTGGTGTGGCGGCCACAGTCCGGCCTGTACAACCCACCATCTGCCTCACCCAAGACGAAGACATTTGAGTTCCAGCCCAACCCTCTCCTGAAGCACCACGCAGCTTTCAGAGACGAGCCAGGCTCAACTCACGTGGCAATGACACCACTGGCCAATCGCGGGCCTCACCGTGATTACTCACAGCTGAAAGCAGCTGATAGCATTCGTGGCAAACCTGGGAAACGCATCAGCAGTGCACTGGCAGCCAGCGCTTCATGTACTGCCATGTCAGCAGCCAGCAGAGCTACGAGACCACGCAGCTAAACTCCAGGAGACGATCAATAATCTTACACGATATATCAGCACTGAAAAATAAACAGCGCTGCTGTAGTGTGATTGGATGACATGCACCGCCTTCAATATGGTTGCTCTTGGGTAATGTAGTACTATATTCGTTTCGCCCTGGTAACCTTGCCGTAACGAGTTGTTTATAGTGCTACGGCTCGTTTCGCCTGTTCCGCCAGTACCGGTACCGCCTGCCAGTGCAGGCTTCCGCCCAGCGCCTCGACCCAAACCCAAACCGCCGCGCACCCTGCAGCGTACAGCAGCTGCGCTAGTAGAAACTGCACCGTTAATTCTTCATATAAAACTCTCCACCTGCTCAATAGATTCCTTGGGTTACTCTTTGCTTAATCAACTGCCGGAAGGATGGTCACACAATTACACTTGCCCAACATGGAGCCCATGACTTCGTGGGTTTTGAAAATTGCTGCACCATTCTGGTTCTTCATCAGCACATTAAAGCCTATGTCACGAAGAATCAATACTTCAAGCAAGCCCGCCAATTTCAGGTCGACTTCCACGGCGCTGCTGCGGCTCCTGCACAGCTAAACACTGGCCTTGAAGTTATTATTGCCGAAATTACTTCTACACCTATGACATCGGAGAGCTGCCTGCCACAGGCTGCCACCACCACTTCAGGGCTGGAACCTGTGATGAAATCATCATTCTACAATGACCATGCTGCCACCCAAACAGATGCACTGCAGCACCTGCTGCCACTACTGCAGCGTGCAGCACAGCTGGTGCTGCTGCCTTCTGGGCCTCTTCAGGTGAGCTGCTCGCATCTTGTTACCGTTCACTCACTGAGTGGCATGGCATGTGCATACTAGTTCAAGTTCAGTGCTACTATGGTCAAGTGCCTGCAGGCAGTGGTTGTCCAGTCTTCAACTGCACCACATGATGCCAGGCAACTGCCAGTGCCATGCACAAACCAGGCAGGGAATGCGGCACACAACGGAGGAGCAGCAACCAAAACAACGGGTACAGCAAAGGTAGCAGGAGCAGCAGCCGAGCTCACATTGACGCAGTGCTCTGTATGCCTGCAGGTTGCTGAGTTTGGCTGCAGCGGAGGCATCAACAGCGTCGCCCCAGTGAAGACACTCGTGCATACCCTTGACCAGCATCTGCAGCAGCAGCAGACAGAGCAGCAGGCATTGCACATCCACGTCACCCATGAGGATCTGCCCAGCAACGACTTTGTGAGTGCACCAGCGCAGCAGCCATGGAGCTGCTTGGATGGGTTCCCCGACCTTGCACCTGGCCAGACACGCGCAGGTGCTGCTCAGCAACAGAGCAACAGGTGGTTGTGTACGCACAGCACTTGTCAGCATGCAGCATTCCTTGACTTACAAACGAGGCTTGCCATGTCATGGCTGGGCAAATCCTTCACCTCACCCTCGCCGCGTCCATGCACACGTGCAGGCCTCGCTCTTCCGGCTACTGTCAGACCCCACCACCTCATACACAGCCCCGCCCAGCAGCAGCACCAACAGCAGCAGCAGCAGTCGGTGCCGAGTAACCTATGCAGCCGTTGGCCGCTCCTTTTACGAGCCGCTGTTCCCGCCAGCCTCGCTGCACGTTGGCTTCAGCTGCTGCGCGCTGCACTGGCTGTCCAGGGCGCCTGTGCTGCTGAGCAGCACCCCCCACTGGTTCAGCCCCAGAGTCACTCAGCAGGAGAGGGAGCTCGGCCAGCAGCAAGCAGGTGAGGAATGATACACGGCAGTTGGGCATCCACAACTTACCGTAATGCTAGGCCATGACTCAGCAGGCACGCAAGTTGTGCAGAAACAAGCAGGTGAACCACACTCGACACCTGCGCAGTTGCCTTGCTGCTGTGACTGGAAAGCTGCATCATGGTACCCCAGCAGGGACAACAATTACGGCAGCAGCAAGCCGGCAGCTGAGCAACCAGGCAGTGGTCGTGCTGCAGCTTGTGGTGCTGCTCACCTGCAGCATACATCACTAGCAGCTGCCAACTAGCACTCATTGGGCTTGCTGTCTGCCCTTCCTGCTGTGCCTGCGCTGCAGTTGCTGACCTGGCATCGTTCCTAGCGCTGCGTGCTGACGAGTTTGTGCCTGGTGGGCTGCTGGCCCTGACCTTCATTGGCTCCGGCAGCGATGATGATGTGGTGGACGCACACCCATACTTCAGGTGACTGTCAAAGCACTCTTCAAAACTCGGACGGTAGCTGCAGCTCGCGGAGCTCGACAGTCGGCATGCTGCCAAAAACACTGCCATGCTACAGGCAAAGCAGCAGTTGCTCCCAGTGCTCAACATGCAGCGTTCAGAGTTGCTGCTCTCTTCACTGAAGATGGAGGGTATGCAGTCCTGCTGTATGCAGGGCTCTGTTTGCCCCTGGTGTCTGCCTTTACTTACGTGCAGGACAAGTGCACGCTGAAATGGACGCAGTTATGGCCCCTTGTGCTTGGCTTTTCACATCAGTTGCAAGCTGCCAGGTTGTTCTGGGATTGCTCGCTGCCGCTGCTGCTGATGATGATGATGTTGTGGCTATGCCTCCACTCGCTGCCCCTTTCCCGCCAAGCAGGGACAAGGTTGAAGGCTGCTGGCTGCAGCTGCTGCAGGAGGGCAGCATCAGCCAGCAGGAGCTGTCAGCACTGTCGGCAGCAGCGAACTACCACCGCAGCCTTGCCACAAGCCTGGCATCCCTGCGCCAGCAGCCATGGGAGCTGCTGCATGCCAGCAGTGACACCATTGAGCACCCTGCATGGCGACAGTTTGAATCTGGCAGCATTGATGCCACTCAGCTTGGCCAGGCGTATGCCAACATGTGGAGGGCAATCAACGAGACACAGCAGGTGCTGCTGCTGCAGCAGCTGAAGGGGAAGGAGTCCGCTGCAGCTGTTGTGGGGCTGTACTATGCAAGGCTGGCTGCTGCGATGGCGGAAGACCCACAGTGCCTGCGTGCAGCAACAAACAGCCTGCTGCTGAAGCGCACGGACTCATGAAAAGGGCTGTCCAGCAAGCAAACAGCTCAACAGCAAACAGCAGCTGCTGATGATCAGAATCTGTTGGCTCATGTGGTATGTTCATGTGCTTCCTGCCTGACCCATATCATACAAGGCTTGTATCTGCAGTGGTTCAAGTTTGGCCGCGTCTTGCAGACCCCCGATGAAAGCTGCAGCCATTACACAAGAATAAATCATGGGTGTACATACGAAATCGCAGCTTGGCTGGCACAGTTGTAATTCAAGCACCGGAGCTCAAAGTTTTTCAACGAGTCAGTTGGGGCATTGCGTCCAATGTATCTAAGATGTGCCAGGCTGACGCCCAGCAGCAAATGCCCGCAGCTTTTACAACATGAAACCCAGATACGCATGATCTTCAACAGGTTTTCATGTTACATTCACGCTGACCCAGTTTGGGGGCAGGTCAAAACATGCTGAGCTGGATTGGCGACACAGTGTCTTGCTAGAACTGGTGACCAACTGCGCAGTTGTCCATTAACTGTATGGATCATAACTTGTGCTTGGTAGCGTTTGAGTTGTCTTCAGCATGCTCTTAGAGGGCAAGGATCGGATGACCAAATCACCCGTCGCTCACTCTTGTTACTCCACAGCCATATGCTCGCTGCACAGCATCTGCGCGTGCCAGGAATTCATCCATGCAGACATAGTGCTTTCTTTGAGCTTTGGTTCTATCATGTGCTTTGCGATTGCGGAATTGACATCAACACGCTGGAATAATCGCTTAAGGAGGTGCTCTCCGCACCCGCTGCTTTGCTTGGCATAATGCAGCCGCGAATGGCTTACATGTGTAATGTTCTGATAATCTTGGTTCTGGTGCTGGCATCGGGCGTACACGGTAGCAGCAGCAGCAGCAGCAGTGCAGGCAGCAGTGCAGGCAGCACAGCACAAGCAGCAGAGGTAGCAGCAGTCCGCAAGCTGCTGGTCAGGATTCTGCCCAATGAACAGCCCAAGTCGGTGCCCTTTGACACCCACCTGCAGCTGCGCTCGCCTGACATCAAGCCCAGCGATCCACGCATTGTCAAGCTGGCCCCTGGCTGCACAGTGCCTGAGCAGGTGGAGCTCTTGCATTCATACTGGCAGCAGCAGCAGCAGCAGCAGCCGCAATAACACCGCGCTGCTGTTCATCTGCAAAGTTTATGTTGCCTGAGTTTCTGCGCTGTTGGGTGTAGGGTATGTCAGAGTTGCGCTGCTGTGTCAAGTTTGAGCTCTTCTTACGTTTGGAGCGCAACCACTCCCCTACACCATTCACATGCAGCTGCCACACACACCGTTGTGCACAGGTGCACGTCACGTTCTGGAGTGCCAGCTCAGTGCTGGTCAGCTGGGCCACCTGCGACGCGGTGCTGGGCACAACGCAGCCGCTGCAGCCGCGGTCAACAGCAGGCGTGAGAAGCATTGTGCTGTTTGGCACCCACAGCAAGCAGCTGAGCAAGACGGCAACAGGCGTCGCAACCAGCTATGCATACGATTACAGCAAGAGCAGGCGACCTGGGACGTATGCATCGCCGCTGCTGCACCATGTGCTGCTGCAAGGTGAGGCTGCATATGAACGTGCAGCAGCGCTGAGTTGCTTGTGGCTAGCATGCTGTTGCGCTGTTGGCACGGGGCCTGTGGCGCTGGCAGCAGCGGCGGCAGCAGCAGCACCAGAGGGTGTTGACAGCTTTGGCTGTGTCTAGGGTGCTGCCGTTCACCACCAGGAGGCTGTGTCATCCGTGCTGACACGTGCTTAGCAGCTGTCGCCACCATGAACGATGAGTACTGATTGGCACATTAGTGAGCAGCAATTTGCCGCTCGCTGGCAGCATCAGCGCTGACCAAGGCATGCAATGTGTGCTGATGCTGCTGCTCCTGCGGCTGTCCTGAGGATGCAGGCTTGATGCCAGGGCAGCAGTACTTCTACAAAGTGCTGGGCACCATCGATAGCAGCAGCAGCAGCAGCAGCAGCAGCAGCAGCAGCAGCAACAGCGGCAGCGGCAGCGACATTCTGAATGAGAGAGCGCCCAAGCTCTCCAAAATGTTCAACTTCACGGTGAGCATTTCCACAGTGTATCGGGATGTTCATAGTGAAATCTGGTGTTCAGTGTGTAGCAGGAGCTGGAGCTGCAGCAGCAATAGCAATGCCTAGCACCACCAGCAGCAGCAGCGGCTCGCCCACAATTGTACCAACAATACCTTTCAGCATCCCTGCTGCTGAGGTTGCTGACGTGCAGGTCGATGGCCCGATGACACAGCCGAGCTGGTTGCATGCGCGTATGCAGTGTATGCTCTGTGCAGCCAGCTGCCGCGGTTGAAGGGTGTGCTGTGCAACGTGTGGTTGGGTGGCTGCTGCTGTGTGGTGCGATGATGCATGCAGGTGCCCAGGACCGGCTTCCCCTTGCGCCTTGGCGTGATGGCAGGTGCGCGGCGCCCATGTGCGACCCGGGCTGCAACAACAACATGCGCCATGCATGATGCGCAGCCCACAGATCCATGCCGCTGCCAACAAGAAACAGCGGCACGCTGTGTGGTGCCTCCAACCGTGCCGTGAAAAACATGCATCAGGAGCTTCGGATGCCAAGGTTGCCCTTGGAGGTTTGCGCTGCTGCTGCTGCTGCTGCTGCTGCTGCTGCTGCTGCTGCTTGCAAATCCCGGTGCTGGCCAGGCATGCAACGCGGGGGTGTGGTGCTGTGAGTCTCACTCATCCACTTGCTTGCTGCTGCTGCTGTGCTTGCTGCCCACAGATCCCGGTCAGACGTACAACACCAGCGAGGTGCTGGCAGGCATGGCTGCCAGCCAGCCGCAGATGCTGCTACTGGGCGGGGATTTTGGCTATGCGGACGACTGGTATGGCCCAGAGGAGCCCATCGACTGGACGCAGTACTGGACCTTCACATGTGAGGCATGCGGATGCGGGGTGGCATTGACGTGGGATTGCGCTGGGTATGTCATGGATGAGGCGGCTTGGCTGCTGACTGGTGCTGGCCTGAGCAGCCGCTCAAACGGGTACACATCTAGACGTTGATAGTGCAACATGTGGGCAACCTGCTCACAAGCAAGAGGTGAAGCATGACGCTAGCATGAGGTGGATCCAGGCCTAGTGTGAGGTGGCACATTGCCAGCGCTGTTTTATGTTCTTTTGAGGTTGGTGGCGCATGGGCGTGCTTAGGTGGTCCTGCTTTGCGCGCGCAGCCATGTTTTGGGGTGTGGGCCTGGTGTGGTGTGGCTTCAGACGTCGAGGCATGCGAGCAATCCCCGCTGCTGCCTCAGGTACGCCGTGGTGCCTGCCTCGCCAGAGCTTGTGCTGCTGTCCCTGCTGCTGCTGCCAGCGCTGCTCCTTGCTTCCCTTGCAGAGCAGTGCAAGACCAGTCCAAGCGGGCGACATTGAGGCTTGAGCGGATGATGCATGTACAGCTGTGTCTTGATAAACCTTTTATCACCCTTGCTGCTGCTGCTGCTGCTGACGCACCCCTGTAGACCAGCCCAAGTGGGACACCTGGGGAAGGCTGTTTGAGCCGCTGCTGTCACACGTGCCCCTCATGCACACGCATGGCAAGTGAGTGCAGCGTCCCCAGGGATGCGCAGACAGCCTTGTGCATGAGCTGCCTGTGGTGTCAGCCCAAGATTTTACCAAGGCTTGACATGGCAGAGCAGCAGCAGCAGCAGCTGAGGTTTGCATGTCGTCAGCGGCTGGGCATATGCCTCCGCCATCCATTAGAAACAGGGTTTCTCTGCCATATGCTTGAACAAAGCTGTTTCACCAGCAACAACAACAACAAACGCTGAGTAGCAAGCAGTACAAATAGCATCAGGCACAACGCTGAGCAGCAGCACGCCCTGCCTGCATAAAACCCCTGCCCAAGCCCCCAGATGCCATCAAGTCACATCACACCAAACTGCAGAGTTTTGAGCATCACCCTACAGCAGCGGTCACTGCAAGGAGCGGCTGCTCAGTGACCTGCACGACCTTTCACCGTACCTCACCACTATCTGGCTGGCAGCCGGCGCCGCACATCTGTGCGTGACCGTACCTTGCGCGTCACTCTGCTGCTGCAGCCACGAGATCGAGCCGCTGCCGACTGGCGAGCGTTTCAAAGCCTACAACCACCGCTTCCCAGTGGCACAGCGCAGCAGCGCAGGTGCGGCCTGGCTTTGAGGCGTACTGGTGCATCCTTGCAGGTTGTGGCGCGACTCGAGCTCTGACTGCTGCAGTGACTGGGCAGCATGTACCGCTGGCAAGCTGCGCTGTGGTGTGGAATCCAGCTGTTTGTGCAGCAGGGAAATGTCTGTGCAGCAGGGTTCGGCACTTACAAGGTGACTCCACCACATATCATGTGCTGTGAGCCTGACACTGCCGAGCCCTTTGCCAAGGCAAGCAATGCGTTGTGCACTGACACGGTCGTGCTTTGCTGCGCCTCTCTCTGTCCCTTCAAAACAGCCCCCAACCAGTTCGCAGCCGTGACAGCTGCGCAGCCCTTTGCCAACTCGTACCATGCCGTTGAGCTGCCTGGCGTGTTCAAGGCGCTGTTCCTGACCAGCTACAGCCCCAACCAGACTTTCGGCAGGCAAGAGGAGCAGTACAAGTGGCTGGAGCAGCAGCTGGCACATGTGAGGCGGCAGTACAGTCAGGCAGTACAATCACAGACTGAAGTTGCATAGGCAGTACACTTACATAACAAAGTCACATAGGCAGTACATGTCCCAGGATGATACATACACGAAGGCAGCACATTGGCAGGTGCAGGGGCAGAACAGGTTGCTGGGGCAGCTGGTACGGGTGGGGTGACAGTACAGGGGTGGGGGCAGGCGCCACAAACAGTACATGTGACGTAACATGTAGGCAGTACAAAGGCAAGAAGAAGTGCAGTACAGGTGGCAGCAGGAGCAGCAACTGGCACCGTCAAGGTGGCAGTACAGCTGCGATGGCACTACCAGGGCAGCAGAATGTAGCTTGTGCACAGTGCAGTACAGGGGCAGGCTTGGCTGGCAGCAGCCATTACATTCAAGCAGGCATGGTCTAATGACTGTGGTAGTTGTACTGCTGCTTACTCGACAAACCACAACACATTCGCTGTCCTGCTGCTGCTGCTGCTGCTGCTGCTGCTGCTGCCACCAGACGGACCGTTTAAAGACGCCCTGGCTGATTGTTGCTACGCATGCCCCTTGGTACATCTCGTATGCTGGGCATTTCAGAGAAAACGAGTGCATGAGGTGCGGTGCTGCGCAGCTGCGGTGTGATGGAGCCAACTCAAACTTGCAAGCTTGCCTGTTTTAATGCTTTCCCCTCTGCAGAGGGTGGCTGTACATGCAGTTGGTGGTGCGCGTGTTGCCAGCCGCTGCTGGGAAGTTCCATGAAGCTTGATGTGCTGTCCGGCATTTTACGTGATTCGGTCGGCGGTTGTTGTGCGGAGCTGCTGCGGAAGCGCAAGGTGACCCGGCGCCTCCACCCAGTTCAACCCTGCGCCACTGCACTCCTGGCAAGCTGAGGTTGTGGTGATGTGAGCCCTGCAGGGAGTCGTATGAGCAGCTGCTGCTGAAGTACAAGGTTGACCTGGTCTTCTCCGGGCACACGCATGCGTACGAACGCACCAAGCCCATCGCAAACTATCAGGTGTGGTCAGGAGGCACGGCTGCTGCGCTGCTGCAGGTGCCTCTGCAGCCGGGTGCCCATTGCCTGGCGTGCTAACCACCACTGCCAGTTATAGTTGGGTAAGGCAGCTGCTGCATCGCACTGCCGGCATCGGCGTTGAACTGCCTGCCTGCTGGCATTCACTCAAAACACGTAGTGCAGCCGCACAGCAGACAGGCTCACTTGATGCTGTTCAAGAAGCGCCCGAAACGGCTGCGCTGGCCCCCAACACCTGCCGCTGCTCTGTGCGGCATGCGAACGGCAGGTTGACGAGTGTGGGCCTGTGTACTTCACCATTGGGGATGGCGGCAACATAGAAGGTCTATACAAGGTGAGCATGCAACGCTGACATTGTAGTCAAGCTGCTGTGTAAGGCAGCGAGGCACCCTGCAGCCCAGCAGCAGGATTGCCGGAGCACTCATGAGAGCCCGCCGTATGTCTGGAACCGCTCTGCTGCAGCATGGCGCATGACAGCCGGGTGCTGGTGAAGCTGCTGGCAAAGCTGCCCGGAGGCCACCCCGCTCCCATGCAGGCGTAACGTGCAAGCAAATAAAACATTGACACCCGCCCAAGTCCCCAAAAGCCCTGCCATTGCAAAGCACTGTTATATGCACACACAGATGCTGAGGAAACTAAATTGCTAGGCGGCGAGTCAGGCCAGCGTTGTCTCCTGAATCAAGTTGCTGTGCTGGCAAGTCTTGCATGCACTCATGCATGCATGTGCGGCCCAAGCCAGGTGCTTCCACTGCAGCGTGACCAGCTCTTGTCTGCTGCTCGTGTTGCTCTGCTAAAACAGCTGCCCTGTGTTCCCGCCACGCATGTCTGCAATGTTGCGCTGCCCTGCAGGACTTCATTGACACCGTGCAACCGAAGCCGGCATTCTGCAGCAACCCCGAGTCAGGCCAGCAGTTCCCACGCTACCAACCTCAGCAATGCATCACCTGGATCGGCGAGTACTGCCCAACCACACAACCAGCATACAGCGCATATCGGGAGCCTTCCTTTGGTTTTGGCAGCTTGGACCTGCTGAACTCAACACATGCGCATTGGAAGTGGACCAAGAATGTCATGCCTGGCTGGAAAGTGGCAGATCAAGTGGTGATTGTCCGCGGCGGCAATGCAGCCTGCAAAGGGAGTAGGATGGGAGGTGCCGCAAAAGCGAAGGCTGGCGCTGTGACTGCAGGCACGAAGCAGGCTGAGTTTCATCGAGCCATGCACATTTGAGTTTGGGTTGACCATGGTGTTGGTAGTGCAACTTGTGCAATTGTAACAGCAATCCTTTGAAGGGGCTGGCATGGCACAATTACAGCATAAATCCGTTCCTTTACAGCACTGCATTGGTTTTGCTGTTGTGCATACACGCTGTCCAGACGTGCATGCTCCTCGCTTGCACTACAATTCATGGCACGGGTGCACGCATATGCGGTGCTTGTGTCCAACATCACGGTTGCTAAGCTGAGCACCCACCTAACCCAGCATTGGCTGCCACAACCTTCCGGATTGCTGGCATGCCAAGCACAGCGGTCGTTCCGTTCATTGCATTGGTGTGTCACAAAACTGCTTTCCTGCCAAGTGGTGTGCATTGTATGCATTGTGTTGGTTGCGGCACATGTGCTGTACAGAATGATCTCGATGACCCGGTTCATACACTCGCGGTGTACGAGTCCTGCACGTGCTCGACAGTTGTGGCGGTGCAGCACACCACCGTGCACAGGTCATGCCACTGGGGTGTGCCGGCGTGCTGCTTTGTAACCCCACGTGCCTGGCGATCCAACGCCAGCTTGCACCACTGGCTGTAATGTGTTGCAGCCTGCAGAACTGCACGCTGCCGAGTGTGTGTGGAGATCAGCAGTGTACACTGCCACATGTGGCAGCAGAAGAACCATGGTTTCGTGGCCACTGGCTGAGCTGAACTGAATGTGCTGCTGCTGCCAGCAGTGTTGCTTGCAGACGTGATGCTTTGCTGCGTCGTAGTTTGGTGTAGGCCTGCTGAGTGCATGGGAAGAAGAGGGGTACTGAGTGCATGGCCTGGCTGGCCACAGTGCACTGCCCTACCGTACATAGCCCACAGTGCACTGCCCTGACCTACCGTATGACCGGATACTAGAACAGGGGTGTCAAGAACAAGAAGCACAGGGGTGTGCAAGGGCCACTATCAAGCTGGTTCAACTCAAGGCTATTTATCTTTTTTTGAAGACGCTGCTTTTGCATCGTGATGGGGTCTGCAGTTGTGAGAGTACACGGCATTAGCATGCAGTGCACTGGCCGCAAACCCAACCCCCGCATGAAAGCGCATGACTGCTGCTGCAGTTGTTAACCGGATTAGTTCCATCTGGCAGACGAAGCAGCACCGGTGGGACCGCCTTGATATAAAAAATAAGAAGTTACATGGTTTCGAATGTGAATCAAGGCCACACGCTGCTGGGTGTACCTGCACCTGCTGACGCTGCGGGCCAGAGAGCAGGCAGATCCCACTGCTGGTACCATAGCTTACAAGCGATGCCATAATTATGGCAGTGGCACTGCCCTGTACAGCCCTTCCTGCTGGTAGGTGAACATGCAGACCACGATTGTACTCAGCCCTTCCCAAGGCACTTGGATATGGCTACAATACAGCAGACTTGGAACTCAGCCATATCAATTACTCAACTCGAGTCCGCCATACACACAAACTATATGACAACCATGCCAAGCCAATTTGCTCCGGCAGAGAAGCAGGCAGCGGCACTGCAATTCTTTGGATATAAAACACCACCTCTCCGCCACACCATTTACAGGATGGTTCACAAGCTCTTGAATTACCCACACAACACACTGCACAGCACACACCCGCTCCAGTGGTGAGTAGAGCATGCGGTGTGCAGCTATGCAAGCAAATGCCGGCCCATACACGGCGCTGCATGCAGGCGCTGCAGCAGCAGCAGCAGCAGCAGCAGCACAACCTGAGCAAAGGTGCACGGTGGTGTTTTACAAGTCAGCGGCTGCCAGCATTGATTGCCATAACACCCTGCTCAGCACACACGCATAGGTGCCAGGACACTTCACATCAGAGCAGCATGACGGGACGCTGATCACACAGAGAAGCATGCAAGGAACGTATGCAACAGCCCGTCCCAGAACACACACCATGCGACTGCTAATGCCCAAAATGCACCCTGGGGCTGGCTAAAAAAAACTACCACCGCTCCAGCCTTATCCAGAATCTGCGTAAGGTCAGGACCAAGCCACCACATGTGCAGGGTGCCGTAGCCAGGCAGCCAGCGCCAATGCATGCGCACCAGACCGACCCCACTGTGCTGCTTCTGATGTGCTGCAATGCCAGCTGGGCAGAAACAGAGCTGCATGTGCCAAGGCACAGATGGGTTTGACGCGACACTGAAGCAAAGCCACTCAAATGTTTACACACACAAACAAACAAAGGTTGAGTTCCACTCTGCAGACCCAACAGCCTGCATTGCTGATGACAGCTAGTCACCCGGCAATCCAACAGTGTTATTGTTGCGGGTGACACGGCACATCCCACTGTCATTCACAGAAGAAGCCAGGCAGCAGCAGATGAATCACAACAGATCTCAACTGCTAAGATGACATGCTGCTGGCCTGGTGACTGTTGCAACGCCTGTATCTGCAACTTGTGGTTGCAGGTGCTTGCAGACGTACTGCTGTGTTGGCTGCACCTGGACACGCAGGTGCAGCAACCGCCACCCCTTCAAATAAGAGTTCAGCTGGCCACAACCCCAGAACAGCTCATGGCATAAGCTGTTACATGACACCACAATGCGCAGCTTTCAACAGCCGTGACGCCAGTGCTGCGCACACTGTGGCAACAAACGGCAGCGCCTGCACGAACAGTGCACGACATACACAGCTGGCTGCTGGCCCTGCTGCAGCCTGCTACCTGTCAGGCAGCTGCCAAAGTGACAGCTGCTGTGATGCCGGCTGGATCTACTGTGTCGCTGTAATGCTGGCCACATGGCACTTTGCACTGCTGCACACAAAGACACAGCGTGTCAGCATGCGACAGCTTGACAGTTGCATGCATGCCCGGTCAGCCAGCCACCCGTGCTGAACCGTAGACAGGCACAGCTGCAGGCGAACGCACTTCACAACCTTTCACCGCATCAGGATTGGTTGTCCGGAGTTGCCACGCTCACTGCTTGCCGCGGCCCATGAAGTCCTTGATGAAGTACCCAGCAAGGAACAGGGGGCCGATCGCTGCACAGATTGCTGTTGCGATGATCATGCTGGTGGGAGTGCTGTTGATGATGTTGGTGCCAAAGTAGTTCTTGTCCAAGGTGTTGTCAAACTGCAGCAGAAGCACCAGTGGCACAAGGATTGTGGCAGAGTCAGTGTGATTGATGTGAGTCTGGCAGCCACCAAACACTACTGTACTGTTGTAATGCTGTACGTAGAGCACTGCAGCTGCCTGTGTATGTGAACCACTTAACATTCCACACGCCTGATGCAGTGTGTGGAGTATGCGCCCCAAAATTGTGTTGAGTTCTGGGCACTCGATTTTAGTTGTGCTCTGCGTGCTGTGCTGGAATGCCTGACGACAGCACACTGCATGCGGTTACTCAGAAATCTGGACATGCATATCCACCCTTCCCAGCTGCAAGTACTGCAATGGAATCTTGGCTCAGCAGCAGCTGCAGCAGCAGCAGCAGCCTCACCTGGCAGTAGGAGTTGAGGGTGCCATTCTCGCACTGCACGAGTACTGTGGCATACCAAGCTGCCTTTGTCATGTTCGCGGGGATGGGCCATTCCACAGTGTAGTTGCTGCCGACGAGCTCCTGGGACCTGATTATGAATGGGCAGCTCTTGTCCTTCTGTGAGTGGGGTCAACAGCAGCAGTAGGAGCGGCAGCAGGGGCAGCAGGGCAGGGGTGCAGTGGTGAATGACTCATCATGGCAGGTGTGAGTGTGTTGTGGTGTTTGGGTGACACATGTACAACATAGCACAAAATCTTATGCTGTTGTTGCATCCTTGCTTGATTAAAGGAGACAGCTGGAGCACTGGCAATGACGCTGCATGCTCAAAGCATGAAGGGTTGTGAGAGCGGCAGCAGCAGCAGCAGCAGCACTCACGTCAATGACATCATTGCTCTTCCTCCATGGCCTGTCAACTGCGCTGGGCTTGGTGTAGCAAGCCTTGATGACAAAACGCTTAGGGGTCAGGTCGTCGATTGTCTTGAGGGGGGTCTCCTTCAGGGCAGCTGTCACCTGCAGCTTGTCCTGTGCGTCGGCAGACAGCAGGGGCTGGTTGCATGCCGCGCCAACTTTGTCTTCGGCGCAGTCGACGGTCTCAAAAGCAGTTTTGTCTGCAGATCTTGTGGCTTTCAGCGTGATGTCCCACTGCCCTTTGACGGGGGCCAGCTGGGTATAGCCTGCGTATGCCACACAATACAGAGCAATAAGATACTGCTACTACCTCTACCTCCACCAATTATTTGAAACGGGTCAGGCTGTAGCTGCAGGGGGAGTCGGCGAGAAGCGGGGACTGCTGCAAGTGCACTTACTTGTGGGTTGCTGCTCTTCAATGTTTCCAGCTGCTGCAGCATACCCAACAAGCGCCACAAGGGCAACAACAAGTGCGAGGCAGCGGGCCATTTTGCGATCGAGCACAAACGTTCTCACGGGCAGCGAGGAACAGGCTGCAGACTAATCAGTGAGTACAAAAGCGAGAACTTGGTGCACTTGATACGGCCATGTGAGCAGTACGGCTATGTATTGCGCTACTCCAGGTGGGGTCCACGTGAAGGGGCCTGTCATTTCCTGGAGTCACATGGGCCGGTGCGGGAAGACCCCTACAACGTCGGCAACACTCAAGCAGTAGTCGACTTTTCCATTGGGTAGTTTGTGCAAGTTTAAAAAGTCAAGCGTTGTGCGGTGGCCTCCGCGCAAGGTTCACTCAGCGACTGGTGAGCTAGGAGAGCTCCTCATGAACTGTCCTGCAACACCACATAGGTAATTATACAGGTGCAGCTTTTCAAAAACTTTGATATGCTACAAATTGCTACTTTGCTTGCTTTGATGACTGCCGGCAACAGGGTTGCCTCTGCCGATTGGGATGGGCCCATC
The DNA here is from genome assembly GCA_014080715.1 of Scenedesmus sp. NREL 46B-D3. Lineage (NCBI taxonomy): Eukaryota > Viridiplantae > Chlorophyta > Chlorophyceae > Sphaeropleales > Scenedesmaceae > Scenedesmus > Scenedesmus sp. NREL 46B-D3. Next base: position 124,762 of record JACERP010000032.1, read on the forward strand.
CGGGCCAGTCAGCTTAACTTCTCGCAAGCCCTGTGCGACTTCCCTTTCAATTTTTTTACAAAAACAACGAATGCATGACGTAGTTTCTATATTTGGAGATACTTAAAGGGATCACGGTAAGCAGAGTTTCATTCCAGCAGACATGCAAAGGAAAAAAAAAGCAAAGTCACCCAATTGAGTCGCAAGGTGGTCAGCTTTGCTCGCCTCGTCATCGGCTCAGCCGTCGGCCATACTTACAAACTATACATTATTATTCGTCAAACCAGCTGCCAGGCTCACGTGCAGAACATGTTCCTGTGCGATTGCAACCCCCAAGGCTGTAACAAGCAGCAGCACTCTATCCCAAATGCGAAGCAGAGTCACCCGGCCTCATGCACAGCTGCATTGGAGTCTGCAAGCAATGCTGGCTCTTGTCACTGTTATGTTCCGCTGGATGCACTGTTGAGCACGGTAAGAGCACCAGTGTGCAGTGAAGTTGCTTTGGGGGCACCAAACCTTCGGCATGCAGGAAGCAAAGGATGTTGGCTGCCATACTGTGTCTCCCTGTGTGATTACCTGAAGCAAGCGAAGAAAGTGCGGCAGCAGGGGGCCGTCAGTGGGCTGGTGCTCAGACAAATCTTGGTCCTGCCACCCTGGCCTGTCTTATGCGCCACCGTGATGTCACCAGAGTCAAACCCGCAAGAAGCCAAAGACTTGCACTTTCCCGATTGGTTGACACTGCTCAGCAAAACGTATACATAACAGCGCAGAGCAGTGCAAAAAACCAGCAGGCGCTGGCGCCAGGGAGCAACAGAGGCATGCAAACACAGTACTGTATTAGGCAACACTGCAAGCAGCTGCCAACAGTGCAAAGGTGTAAGCAAGCAGTACTCCAAGGCTGTACAGAGGCGGCCGCTGCAGCGGTTGCATCATCATCACCATCATCATATTACCCATTCAAGCCATAGCATCAGCGCCATCGGCCCGCGCACCACCGGGGCGGAAAGAGGAGGGAGCACTGCTCCAGAATGTTTGCATGCATTGCGCACATCCCAAGACTTGACAAGAAAAGCAGCAATACATGGTGACACCATCCGACATCTTCCAGAACTGCCCCAAGTATCATCAGATACAAAACGCAACACCTTGATTGACGAATCAGCCATGGACAAAACGCTGCGCAACTTTTCAGCGTTACCAGGCAGGGATCTGATCTCAGCAAACATACTATCCCTCTGAGCAGAAGTAGCAGGGCAATCAACCATGAAGTGTGACAAAGACTCAACTTTTGCACCACAACAAGGACATCCTGAAGTGGAGTTAGGGGGTTGGGGCCGATGGCGCTGATGCTATGGCTTGAATGGGTAATATGATGATGATGATGATGATCCTGAAGTGGAGTTAGCTCTGCGACCGCCAAACTGACTAGTACGCTCATGTACACACAGACAACCCATACGAACACGCAAAAGCAATTCAATACCACGTGGAATTGCCACTGAACGCAAGTACGGCCTAGGCCTCCTGAAACCCATAGCATCAACATGAGTGGGATGCACATGAGCCACATACCGATTCAGAGTGGAGTGTCATAACGTTTCACATGCAATCCTTTCAGCATGTAGTGTCCTGACCTGCTTGTTGACATGGCTCTTGCACGCACTGGCTCTGCCTTCCGCAGTCACAACATTCACACCATACTTGCACAGCAGGCTCTGCACATACTTGCAGCTGTTGCAGTGGTGAAGCACAAATTTTTTAAGCCCTGCAGCCCCGCAAAAGCCACGAATTGCAAACTGCTGCAAGTCTCGTCACTCAGCGGCATGGTGCCAATGCAGTTTGGTTGAGGGTTTGCACTGTGATGCTGAACGTGAGGTCATGCCTGGGACTGTTGCAAGTATGACACCTTACGTAGAACACCAGCCCCGGATTTCTATTACAAATAAATTATGTTGTAATCAAGATTTGCACCATCACTGCATCATGCCAGTGCACCCAATAGGCGCTGCAGCAGCTGCTGAGCAAAGCTGTGTTGGTATCATCCACCATGATTGCATGCCAGTCTTGCGTGAGGGCTTTGGAGGCTTTGCTGTTCCCTGCTATGTTTCTCTGCTTTGTTTCTCTTCGCTTTGTCTCTCTGCTGTGTAACTTGTTGGGTGGAGCATGCAATGTAATGTAATGTAATGTAACCTTGCTGCTAGAATGCAGTGCTGCTGCTTGTTCCAAGGATTGCTAGTCATCCATGGGTACACTGTAGCATGCGATCTGTGTCACTGTGTGGAATGCTGTCAGGCGTTGACTTGTGTCACAGACAGTGTTAGATCTGTTGGCCTGCCAGCATGCCCACTCATAGGCTGCTGGTGCTCGCAGCCTCTTCGGTGCTGTGTGGACAAAACCAACGGTTACCCCAGGTCCCACCTTGTTTGGTGGAGATTGAGGGAACGATACCCCCGCAGCAGAGAGGTATTTCCGCAACCAACAGCAGCGCAGTGCAGCAGTAGAGTTCTGCCTGGTTGCTTGCTTGGCTTATTAGTACCTGTGATTATATTTAGGCCAGATGTGGCTTTACCTCAATCTCCCCACCTTGTTTGGTGGAGATCGAGGGAACGATACCCCTACAGCAGAAGAAACCCCACAGCCAGCAGCAGCGCGGTGCAGCAGCAGAGTCCTGGCTGGTTGCTTGCTTTGCTTGACAGTAGTATGTGATGGCTGGCTACTAGCAGCAGCAGTGGCAGCAGCAGTACCAGCAACAGCAGTGATAACATCGTGGCAGTGAAGACTGGAGGCGCTGGAGCTGGCGGCTGAGCAGCAGCAGCAGCAGCAGCGTTAGCCAGGCCACGGGTTTGTTTCCCTGCAGTATGGCCACCTTCCAATGTCAGTACGGCATACCAGCAGCAGACGCTGGTGTTTTTGCAGTCTGGGTGTGGCATGCAGTTGCCCCTCTGCGTTCTTGTGCCAGTGGGGTGGCGACTGTAACTGTGTGTCTAAATCACATGACGGCAAATCTCACACTACAACACATGCATCTGCTGCCAGTAGAAGTTTATCCCGTCCAACACCGGCACACGCCCCCACCATGCTTATTTCAATAGAGGTGCTTCCTTCTGCTGCTTGTCCTGCCGCTTCCCGCTACTGCAGAGGAGCTGCAATGCTCCTCAGATAGAAGCTGAGTCAACTGCTTGCTTCTAAGGAGGCTACTGTTGACAACCATCTCATCTGAAATTGTCTTGTCACTCAACATAATATTCCTTCTCCCTCCTACTCTTGAAGACCAAGGTTGGAAACAAGGCCTTCACTGATGAATCACAAGTTGTAGCTTTGAAAGTGCACAGGCGTTGGAAAGTGCACAGGCTGTCACATAAATCATACAGATATGTTCAAGAACACCTAAGTGACAACATTCGTGACAACAATTGTAGCAGAGCAATGAGATGAATTATCGTACCATCACCCGCGCTACAGACGACTCACAATCGACATGCCACCCGGCAGCATGGCGCCTGCGGGCCTTCTTGTGGCTCCTGCAGCCGGCAGCCTGGCAGGCAGCGCTGCAGTAGCGGGCAGCCGCACCCAGCACACATGCAGCGCGCAGCAGCCGCCTCTGACACCATGTGACACCACGCATCCACACACTAACAGCATGCAGCTGCTGCTGATGCTGATGCTGCTGCGGCGGCGACGGCGGCAGCCTTCTGCTGGACAGGCACACATCCACAACACCACATGATTGGCGCGCCTTTTTTCACAAGCTTAAGGCCAGCAAGGCCAGGGCCCTGCTGACCACCTGCGGCACCTCGAACAACATGCATGATGATGTAGCTGGCGCAAAACAATAATGAATCATGGTTTGCGGTACAGGTGCGTATGAAGGTGATGCTGTGATGCCGGCCAGCTTACCTGCATGGCAGCTGCCGCACACTCGGAGCACCAGGAGAGCTTGAGCGGGCCGTCCTGGTCCAGCATTGCTTTGCAGGTATGCCGTATCGCATCTACCTGGAGCCTAGGAACCTTTTAAATCCGTTCTTTCACACCACCACCACCACCACCACCACCACCACCACCACCACCACCACCACCACCACCACCACCACCACCACCACAAACAATTGCTCCTGCGGGCGACTGTTGCTGCCGGGCTGTGCACCAGTGCTGCAGCTCCTGGCCGCCATGTGCGTGGCGCACACAACACAGTGCTGGTGTGGCTTGCATGCGGGTGGGCTGCGGGCTGTGGCCGCTCCTCTGCTTGCACGTGCTTGCAGTACTGGGTATCCTCACATCCCAGCCTCATGCACCCCCACCAGGCAGAAAAGCCGCTTTGCGGCACCAGCTGAAAGGCAGCACTGGCCTTGAAATGCTGCAAGCTGCTGCGCTACCCGCGCTGCTCCTGGTGCTAATGGCTGGCCTGCTCCTGCTACTAGTGCTTGTCTCTGCTGTCTGCTTCAGCACTGCACAAACTGCCTTGGCATCGTGCACCTCGCATGAGCGCTGCTCAGCTGGGGGGGTGGCTGCAGCAGACCAGTTTGTTTCTGTGGCTGCTGCTGGCCAGCAGCTGTGGTTGCGGCGTCTGTGTCCACCTCTGTCACACACCTCCCCATTTTGCATAACGTTGCGTGCTGCAGCTGTAAGTATACTGCACCACACAGCTGCTGCTACTGCTGCAATGCTCTGGAGCACCATGTCCCTGCTGCATTTGTGCTGCATTTGTACACCCCACGGATTGCTAGCATATGATATCGCATGGTGTGCTGCTTGGCTGCGATGACTGCCCACAGGCGTCCAACAACTGGCGGGAACCAATGACTGCTGTCCTACAAGCTCCCTTGCGAGGCTTTATGCAGCGTCTGAGATAGCAGTGCTGCCACATCAGCTGTTGCAGCACAGGTCTCAGAAGCAAAAGCTACAGGCAGGTTATGAGGACAACAAAACAATTTATATGCAGAGGCCGCAGTGCAGCCTTGCCTTGCCTTGCCTTGGTAGTGTTTCCCTGGAGCAGCAGCAACAAGTAGACGGCTGGCTAAGCATACTCACAGTGACTGCCCCCGGGTAATAAACACAAAAATAAATTGCAGATCGCACAATTGACCTGTTACTGCAGCACAAAGAACATTGTGCAGGTTCATGGTGCAACATAGATGTCAGCTATTGCCAAAATACCAAATACCAAAGTAGGGCCACAGGCCCACCCACTTAGGAGCCAAACAAGGCTCATGGGGTCCCACAACAGCCAAGGAGTAATAATCGAACCAACTAATCCGAGGCCTCAATTGCATGCCTGTCAGTGAGTCATGCACATCAGCAGGTTACTATCACAAGTACCAGCTAGCCTAGCCTGAGGGACTAGCTAGTCCTAGCCTGAGGGACTAGCTATAGCTGAACAGTTCAACTGATAGTGATTGTTACTGACAGTTGATAATGACATATATCCGGTGTTCTGCATGCCGGTGCCGCGTCGTGCACTGGCAGCGCTGCCATGCCGTTATGCACTGCAGGGCCTGCACCTGCGCATCTATGCCTCATCCATGCAGCGGCTGCATCAGCATGGACAGCTTCAGCCTGACTGCTGGGCCTTGCGCTTGCGGCAGCTGCCACTGCCCTGCTCGGTGCACCAGCAGCCTCCCGGTCTGCCAGTGGCTCAGTTCAGTCCCACAGCTACCGTTTAAATCGCATCCATGTCAGAGCCTGCACCAGCAGCTGGCCAGATTCTGACGTCAGAGCTGTCGACAGCAGCGAGCTGACGAACATGCACTCTTGCCGTGTCGCGGTCGTCTTTTCTACAGTGCCAGCAAGCTATACAGCTTACCAGTGAGTGTTGCTATCGTATGTAAATTATCCAGCGCCGCAACCAACGCACCTATTCATTGAATAGATCGGCCATCGCGAGAACTTACATGTGACGAACCGACCCTAACCGACCGCGAGTGAAACGACGGTCACCGCATCCGCGCCACCGTGTTGCTCCACTGCATTGCACCCAGCAACATTTGCATGGGTGATTACAGCGCCGACAACAGTATTGGAGGGTTGCGGCACTAGCATGCAGCACATTGTGTAACCGCCGCTTCCACCACCTCCCGCTGGCAAGCAAAGCTGGCATGCATGTGTTACATTTAAAGGCTGTGCTGCGCATCTATTTCAGAAATGAGGCTGGCTCCGCTGATGACCACTAGACTGCAGTACAACTTGCAGGAGGCGACACACGCCTTTCTGCGATCAGACAGCCTCGAATCACGCACGTAAAGGGTGTTGGAGGGTTGCGAGAAAGCATTTGAATATCACGTATTGTACAACCAAAGCCGGGAAAGGCTGGTGACAGGGCGAAACGTCAGCGGGCTGGTGCCCGGACAGATCCTTGATCTTGTAATTAATGTCAAGGGTTGCAGAGAAGACACATTACATAGCACGATGCAGCACTCACATTGCCAGAATGGGGCCCCCGCCACCATGGCTGAACTGTCTTGCATCATGGACCTTGCCGCCCTCCTTGTACAAATTGGCAGCTCTCTCCTCCTTGTAATGGGTTGCAGGAAACCTTGTAGTCCATGCACCAAATACCAGCAGGATGACCGCAGCCATTAGGTTCTGGGTCTGCACAGTGACCACAACACTGCTTGGGCTTTCCTCAACTACTCGGTGTGACACAAGCTGGCACCAACCATATCTCAACAATTTTACCCACCCAGATGAAACACAATGAAGCCTTTGTACACCTGCTGGAACACGGACAGCATGACTTTTGAAAGAGTGACAAAATGTGCTGTGTTTGCCGGTGTCGTGCACATACAATCGGCAATAACATTGCCGCTAGTGCCATTGCTACAGGCACCACACCAGCAGTAAGCAGACCAAACAATGCACAATATGTTTCCGGCGACGTTACAGTGCTGCTGCTTAATACAATAGGTGCACTCGCCATCACCTGCTATCGCAAGCTGAGGCGGTGCTGAAACACGGCCAGCTCAACCTGTGCCAAACACAGGCGGGTGCAGCACGCTTGCAGTGCTGAGCCAATCATGGCCAGAGACATCTACAGCAGATCTCAAGGCGTCCTCGCACCGCAACATCACCAGGGCAGCAGCAGCAGCGCTTGCAGGCGAGCCATTCCAACGACGGAGCACACCAGCAGCCGCTGCCGCCAAAGGTGCCCCCAAACGGTGGCCTCATCTGTGCTCAGCTGTTGTACGCGCTGGTGGTGATGCTGTCTGCGCTGCCAAAGTTCTCGTCCCACACGGTGTGGAACCAGCCCTCCTTGTCGGTGCGCTGGTAGGTGTGCGAGCCAAAGAAGTCGCGCTGGGCCTGCAGGACACATGGCAACAGGTTTACATCGGCAACAATTGAGGTTGGTATGTTCAGGTGGAGTTGATGTTTGCTGTGCTGGTAGGTGTGCAGATAAAAAAACAAGATCACACTGGGTCAGCAGCAAACAAAACCAAGAGCCACAGCATCATTTTGGCCAGTGTGTCCAGTTGGAAACGAGATTGCTGTCTGACAGGTGCAGGCAAGCAGAGTTGGACACCAAGCTTGTGGCCACCAAGCTTGGACACCAAGCACGTTGCGTGCACACGCAGCCACATTGTATTGAACTGCACAGGAGCATCCACAACGCACAGGACGCAGCGAGCGCACCTGCACCAAGTTTGCGGGCAGGCGCTCCCTCCTGTACGTGTCAAAGTAGCTCAGGCTGGACATCATGCCGGGCGCAGGCACGCCGTTGGTCACAGCCAGTGACACGACGCGCCGCCACGCGGCATCGCGCTCAGCAAGCTCCTGCACGGAAGAGGAGCGGCAAGAGCAAGGCAACAGCAGAAGATTGTAGCGTGCGTGAAATACTAGTGCTGGTCCTGCTTCACGCAGCTGCAAGCAGCAGGAGTTGTTCCGTCGCTGCTCATGCCTGCCACAGATGTGTCTTCCCTGCACGCATTTCCTCGCTCTCAACTCACAGCTGGGATGCTCTGTGTCCTGGCGTCAGCACATGCACAGCTGACTCTGTGGGCCTGAGCAATGGAAGGGGCCTCGAAGCAACGACGGCGCGCCAGTTCACCACACGCACATCAGCGCTACGTGAACTCGAGCGCAACCGTGGCAAGCAGACGGCTGTGCGGCCTCAGCAAAGGGTGGGTCCACCAACGCAACTGCAGTGTGGCCAGGTGCTTAAACCATGCTCGCTGTCCCCCACCCACCCTTCCATGCGTCTGCCCGACCAACAACGCAAGCGATGAAGATTGCGCGCACCTTGGCGAAGGGTGGGTCGACCAGCAGCGAGGGCAGGCTGGGGTCGCGCTGGTAGGCCTGCTTGATGCGGTCCAGGAAGCCTGCACGGATGATGCAGCCACCCTGCACACAACCAATCCAGCAATCAGTCGATTGATCAATAAATCAACTACTGTGTGTCGTAGCAGAAGTAAACACCTTGAAAAGCAGCCATGCCACAACCAACAGAAGCCACTCCCTGCACATACACAGCACGCAATGAACATGCAGCAGCAGCAGCAGCAGCAGCAGCACAGCAACAGCGGCAGGGTTGTGACGTCAAAAGCTTCAACAGCAAGCGCATGTCTGCGTGTCAAGTTGAGGCAGGTGCCGCAGGATACCAGCGCAGTGGTTGCAGCAGAACATGTAGTTGCGCCATGTTGCTAAACAGCGGCAATCAGTCGGGACAAAACCAACAATGGCAAAGCAGGGCAGTGGTGTACATGCAGTCGTCTTTCCAGATGCATTGAGGAACCATCCATTTCAAAGCCGGTCCCTGCGCAGGCAATGTAACACAACATAACGCAATAAGCAACAGTTCCCATCGACTGCTCACCTTCCAGATGCGTGCAAGCCCGCCCAGGTCCACTCCCCAGGCCTTCTCGTCGCTCTTGCCCTTGATGATGTTCATGCCCTGGGCGTAGCTGCAGATCTTGCTGCAGTACAGCGCAGCGCCCACGTCAGCCACCAGCTGCGCCTTGTCCACGCCAGACACGGCAGCGGGAGCCTGCGGCAGCGACAGCAACACAGCAGCACACGCGTGGTTCGAGTGGGGAGATGCTGCAGACAAGCCTGGACAGGGCCGTCCAAAAACGTCAGCCACCAGCTGCGCCGTGTCCACGCCGGGCGCAGCGGCTGGAGCCTGCAGGGCCACCCTGGTACATGGCGCTGCAGCACGCAGATGCTAGGTACATGGCGGGAGCAGCATGCAACAAGTGTTGCCGCACATGCGGCAGCGACCAGCTGAGCCTCGCCGATTCCAGGCACAGCACCGGGGCAGGACAAGTGGTGCATGCAGGGCACTGCAATTACACCAGGCTGCTGTGCAGACACCGCACTTTGCAACACACCCACCCCACCCCACACAACACCTGACAGGCACCGCCCCTCCCACAGCAGTCAACCGCAGTGCACCGGGCCCTGCCTCGACCTGTCATCAGCAGGGTTTGGGCCCACCTTGAGCCCCAGCTCGCCGAAGACCTTGGACGCGGCCACGCGCTGCTCCTTCAGCGCAGACATGTAGCGGCCGTCCAGGGAGGCGGTGATGGTGGGCGCGGCGACCGACAGCTCGGCAGCCTGCTGCACGGTCCACTTGCCTGCAGGGAGAACAGCCAAGAGATTGCAGACCCGACAGAGACACACGTACAAACAATCGCCGCGTCAGGCGACACATCACGTGTGTGCTTGGGCCAGCCCCAGCCCCAGCAACAGGGCCGGCAGCTCACTTTATAATAATATGAAGGGATGCGTGCATCGCCCGGCAACCTCGGCCACAACAACCTGGCCGCCAGGCAGCTGCCGACATGCTTCCTGCAAGCAAGCGGTGCTTGTCACCTTGCTGCAAGTACTCCCAGAGCATGCTGCCAAGATGCACACCAGCACACACCACCCCGACGCCTGTGCCGCATCCCCCCTCTCCTGCACAGCTGCAACAGCCAGCAAGCCCTCCCTTGCCCAAGCACGACACAGCACACCTGGCACACCTGGCGCGCGCGCACACGCACACACACACACACACACACACACACACACACACACACACGCACACGCACACGCGCACGCGCACGCGCACGCGCGCAAGCCCTCCCTTGCCCAAGCACGACACAGCACACCTGGCACACCTGGCACACCTGGCGCACGCACGCACGCACGCACACACACACGCACGCACACACACACACACACACACACACACACACACACACACACACACACGCACACACACACACACACACACACACACACACACACACACACACCTGCGCCCTCACAACCCTCTTACTCAGGACCCGGCCCCCTGCGGGTCCTGGCGCTGCCCCTGTCACAACACAAAGCCAGCGATGTGCTGCTTCTGAATCAGCGGATCAGCGGATCCAAACCCACCTGTGCCCTTGGCACCCGTCTTGTCCACGATCTTGTCGACGAGGAAGCCCTCCCCCTCCGCATCCTTCTTGGCAGCGATGATGGCGCTGATCTCAATCAGGAACGACTGCGCAGCGGCAGTAGCGACCGTGCATGGGCAGCCAGGCAGGACACTGAGCACAACACAAACAGAACATGCACAGCGAGGACAGGGTGCGCCACGCTGTTCGGGCTTCTGTGGTGAAAGCAGCGCTGTAGTGACAGGAGGAGCAGGTCAGGCAGGGGGTGACCCCACACAAAGGGCTCGAGCTGGGCGCGACACCCCAGTGGCAACAACAGAGCCAGTGCGCCACGGCCACTAGGCACGCGTAGACAACGTGTCGCTGGCAGGTGTAGACGAGAGCAGCAACTCAAAACAGCTGGAATAGTGCTAGCAAGGGTTCTGGTAGCCCTTCTTCAGCTGCCCTGAGTCGCATTCTGCGTGTGGAGCGCTCCACAAAAGCTGAATCAACGTTGCAGCATACGACTCGCCACGTCCGTCACACCCTGGTGGTGCTCTGCTTACCATGCTAGCTACAGAACGCACAAATCTGCAGCCTTGAATCAAACAGCAGCAGCTACTTGAGACCATCCCACAACCCCAACAGCAGCTTGCCTTGACTGCCTCCTGCTGTACAGGCGTACCCAGCGCCAGCCTCAGTGAGAGCCGACACACCTGCTTGCTTTGACCACCGAGTGGGTTTGCAGGAGTCGAGAAATGTCGACCACTCACCGCCTCTCACCTGCAGCTCGCCCAGCTGCCCCTCAGCCCGCAATCTGGAACAACTGCTAGCTTGAACCAAACAAGCAAGTGACCACAAGGATCACAAGATGCTGCATTGCCCTCAGCTGTTCACCTGCAGAATGCCCTGGTTCTGCTCAGCTGTGATCCCTTGGCATGCCAGGCCTTGACTGAGCACAGCCGACCGTCGCATCCAACAGTGATTACACGTGGAGACCAACAGCTAGTACATTTGCATGTATATAAAACCCGTCGCCGGCCTCACCTGCAGCTCGCCCTGGTTCCACTCAGCAAAGACGGCAGCGATCTCATCGTTGCTGAGGCCACCCAGCACGTGCAGCACATCATACGCCTCTGCAGCAGCAGCAGCAGCAGCAGCAGAGTCAGCAGTGAGAAGCTGCAAGTCCACCTGCTGCTTCGGTGTCCCTCACCGCAGGACAAGCTCCATGGGGCTCATGCAAGGTAGGATGGACGCCAAGCTGATACCATCAGCAGATGGCAAGGCACCTGCACCTGGTCCCACCCGCCTTGGGACAAGGTGCTTCGTTGCCGCACAAGTGCGGCTGAGCAATGCCCTCCAGCGCACAGATGCTGTGTGTATCATATGCTGTGTGTATCATATGCTTCCCTTCTGGGTGAGGTGCTGCTGCTTGTTACACATGCTGTGCTTCATCACAACCTCAGACAGGACCATGCCCCAGTGTGCCCTGCACAAGCCCCCACCTGAGATGAGCTGCATGTCGCCGTACTCGATGCCGTTGTGCACCATCTTCACGTAGTTGCCAGCGCCACCGTCGCCGATGTACATCACACAGGGCCCGTCATCGACCTGAGTTGCGGCGACACCCGCAGCATGGCACACAGGAGGTGCGTCAGCAGCAGCGCGCACACCGTGTCCTGCTTACACACACGCCACCTCAACAGATGGCAGAAGGTAGCACCCTGCCCCATACTGTTGCACATCATGCAGACATGCACGCCAGGTCCTCGCAGCAGTCACGCCGCCAACAATGCAAAGGGGATTTAAGCAGCCATGCAGCCATGCAGGATTTAATCAGGATTAAAGCAGCCATGCAGACATGCAGGTCAGCCGCCGCAGCGCACCTGTGCTGCCACCTTGGTCACAATTGGCTCGATGTACTTGTAGGCCTCTGGGGTGCCACCTGGCATCATGCTGGGGCCTGCAATGCGGCCGCAGCAGCAGCGGCAGCAGGCACGGGCAGAAGTGGGACTTTGAGTAGCCGCGGGTGCAGGTATGCAGCAGGGGAGGACCCTGTAACAGCCACCGTCAGCTGCAGGCTGGGGCGTGTGGGCAAAGGGCACGCACAGAAATGCGGCAGCGCCCGCAAGCCAGCGACCTTGATGCGGCAACAGCGGCGTCAGTGGTATGGCCTACAGTGTGCCCAGTTTCGAGTGTTCTGATGCCGCCAGACGGCAAGCTGCAACATGCCTCTGAGATGAGCAAAGCAGCACACCCCACCAAGCAAGAAGTGAGGCAGAGCAGCCCTGGACAGCAGAGCGCGCAAGACAATGCCAGCGTCAGGCTACCCAACATACTCGGCAGCGGATGATGGCAGCACGCAAGCCATGTCGAGGCAAAGGAGGCGCGCGCGTGGCGCTCAGCTGCCATCACACAACAACCAGTCACTCAACTGCCTGCGTAACCCTCGGCGTGCATGTCACAATGTCATGCAGTGCAGCGGCCTGCAACGTGAGGAGTGCACAGCTACAGCCATCCTACTCCCAACCAAGCCCCTGCCCGTCGGGTTGCAGGCCGCGAGAACCTGCTCAATTTAGTGTGCAGCCTGCTGTGCTGCCCATCTCTGCAGTCATGCATGACTGCACACAGGAAAGTAAAAAATAGCTAACACTTGCTGCAGACTAATCGCCGCCCAGCCACTGCTTGAGCACTTTTGTGTGCCATACACGCCCCTGGTGCTGGTGACAACCTCCAATAGCTGCTTATGCGGACTGTACTCTGGAAGCTACAGGGTCTTTACTCCATGACGTCGTCATTGCAAGGCAGCCCTGGCAATGCAACATTTGAGTATATGAAGCAGCGCATACCACACCTGCATGTACGTTTGGGGTCTCGTTCCGCAACATCTGAGGCCATGACGTGCACCGTGCCCCCGCCAACTCGTGTGGGCTCCTGACAGCAGCTGGTGCAGCGTACCCACCGCCAACACAGCATGCAGCAGCCACAAGGCGTCCACCGGCCGCTGTGCGCACCTCTCCGGGCTCCCTCCTCGCCTCCCGACACGCCCATGCCCATGTAGCGCAGCCCCAGCGCCTCCACCTTGGCCTTGCGGCGCTCCGTGTTCTCGTACCTGGCAGCAGCAGCAGCAGCAGCGCGCGGGCAGCAACAGCAGCAGGCATAATGTTCAACTGTTGCCAGCAGCTCAGAACACAAGCAGAACAAGACCAAGGGGGCAGCAACTCTTTCACCAACCCCTGACCAGACGCGCTTCAATGAGCAGCAGCCAGCAACAGCTGATGAGCACGTCATATCGGTCTGGCATGCAAGCCGCTGGCATGGCACCCCAACAGCAACACTGCCGTACATATAGCTCAGCAACCAGTCGCACGTGCGGTTTGGGCTGCTACTCACCACTCGTTGCCGCCGTCGATGATGATGTCTCCTGCCTCCATGTACTTGCAAAGGTTGTCCACTGTGGCATCGACAGGGGCGCCTGCCTGCACCAGCAGGATCACCCGCCTGCAGGAGCACAGCAGCAGCGGCAGCAGTGACACCAGCAGCATGTGCAAGGAAACTCAAAATACAGATGTATGCTGGTCCATGGCTGGTGCAGCAAAGTGTTCATGTAAGCAGGATATAACGAGTTGATGCAGTGACATACACAGCGAGCACCTTGGCACAAGAGAGAGCTATGCTGGTGTTGTGCATAGCAACATGCGCGCTGGTGCACGATCAGCTTGTTGTTGCCATCAAACTGCTGTACATTCTTTTGCTGCAGGTACAACCAGATCGACGCATCAACAACAGTAACAAGCGCTGCTTGAGGTCATTGCTTTGCATGCTGCCGTGCCTGCTGGCATCCCTGCCACTGCTGCTGCTGCTGCCGCTGCACCTTGGCTTCTCCAGCGACTCCACAAACTCCTTGACATCCTTGTAGCCGCGGAAACGGTCCGAAAGACCTGCAATGCACGTAACAAGCGTAAGCAACGCTGCGAAGCCGGAGCAGTCCGCGCTGCAGCAAGTCGAAGCAACTTGTACCTTCTTTCTGTGCACGGGTCACTGCTGCCTCGGTCTTCTCGTAGGATCGGTTGAAAACGGAAATAGGAAAGCCCTTCTCGGCGATGTTGAGGGACAGGTTCTGCAAGAGGCACGAGCGTTAGAGCAGGCCCACCTCTGCACCATCTGTTCCGATAGCACGCAACCAACCTGCCCCATGACGGCCAGCCCGACTAGACCGATCTGCGACAACGCCATCTTGGTGCCTTGATCACTGCAGAACACAGCTGCGTGAGCCGGCTGGCTGCTTGTTGGAACCACCCAAGTGTGTCGCTGCTGCCACCCCACCTTGGTGCGTCTGCTGGAGCTGCTGCCCTTGCTGTGGTGCTCAAAAGCTTTCGTGAGGCACAAACGCTCCTTTGAAGAAGGCAGGCCGGCTGTTGCGATTGCCTGATATGCCCAAAGAGCCGGGCTGAACGCTGAAGAACCACGCCAGGCACACAAGTTGGAGTCACGACGCGCCCAGTGGGCCGTGTTTGCAGCTGCATGGCTCTCATTAGTACTTTCACCGTGAACGCGTAGCCACGGGAGGCGATCTGGCAAAGTAAGGGTCTGTGGGCACTGCTGTTGCTCGGCTTTAGCAGGCGCCCTTTTGGTGGTCCCGCGATCAAGGGGCACAAAATCTGCAGGGTTCTGACAGTTAGTGCAGACCACAACGGTTTTTTTGAAAAGATCAGAGCAGTGCAGGTCCGTTCCGTGGCAACTAGGTTTTCACTGTCAAAGGCCACATTCCAAGGCAAGCCTGGCGTGCGGCAGCGTAACTCTGTTTGCTGATGCTAAAATGTTACACAGAACGCTTGTGCTGGTAGCCGCCTGCTGCTGGTGCTGGGCAAGACCGCTGCTGCCTCGTGACTGCATGAACAGGCAACTTTCGGAACCTGCCACAAAAAAACATCCAAGAACGTCAGGAATACACACACACATACATACACAACCACCTTGTTCAGGCTGCTGCTTCGCTTACCACGACATTGCTGCGAACCTGGCACACTCTGATGCTAATGATGCAGAAGTTGAGCCTGCAGCCTGAGCTGAAGTTGGCAAGCTCCACCAAAAACAAGCCTGGGTAGACAGCAAACGTCGTTTGCTGCGCACCGCGTGCAGGCCTCACAAGACTCCACCATCTGCCACAAGATGGAAACAACCCTAAGCTGCTACTGCATCCTTCTGCAAGTGGACAGGCAGGCAGCACGACATCTAGTGCTCAAACGCAGTCGTAGACCATCACATCGTCTTGTGCAGACCACACCATACTGCATCATGGCAAACAAAGGTGTTAGGCATTCAAAGAGGTTTGAAGCATTGCCATGCCATACACATACGCTGACAGGACACATGTTGGCGCTGAAAGCGTGCAACTTGCATGGCCAAGGCACCAACCAGCGCATTGTTCCTGGTACCAGGCAGCAATGAGACCGCAATGTCAGGCAGCATCGCCATCTTGCCAATATTGCATGCAGCAGACAACATGATGCAGCAACACAATGAGCTTTCATATGCAGAAATGCAGGCAAAGTGCTCCGAAACCGCAGCCAATCAGCAGCCGGCCCACATCACTGCTTGCTGCTTGCTTGCTTGCTTGCCTGTTGCTGCTGCGTTAGAGTGCTGCTGCTTCTTCACATCACTGCTGCTCAACCCCACCACTGCTGATAACACAACTCTGACCACACCCGAAACTGGCAGCTTCACTGCAGCACACCGGGGACACCTCTTAGGGGGCCACTTGACCACACATCAGTGCCTGCTGCGCACGGCAATAGCTAATGATTGCCCATAAGGCCCTGACGACCCCGCTCACACCATCAAGCCAGACCTGCCAAAACCTGGCTGACGGCACAAAGGCAGCAGCAGAATACAACAAAGAACGCCTGATGCGCGTTGGCAAGCAGTTGCACAAGCCATCGCGCAACCAACTTTCTGCGCTAGCTGCGCCTATGGGCGCCAGAAGGCAAAAACATGTACCACACAAACACCACCAATGACAACACCAGATCTACAGAATCCTGCATGCAGCCCAAACCCTAATGACGCTCTGCTCCGAACCAACCAGCACCCAAACAGCAAAGCTAACATGGATGTGGCACTTAACGACACAACACACCACACGCGCTACAACAAATCTGGTGCTGCAGCACAAGCAACAAACAGCAGACTCACGCATCCGGCTCACCATGCAAATGATGCAATTCTGCACAAAATTGTCAGTTATGACTTCCAGCAGCCATAAATTACATCCTGTTGGGCAGGTCCCACAACAGCTGGTGGTTGCTCCCGACTGCGAGTCACCACCCCACAGCACAAAGGACACATCAGTGCAGCGACAACACTGCAGGCTCCACACGCAATGCTCAAGCCAGTTGCTAGTAACAGCGCAGTCGAACTTCTGCTCTGCCTTGCACGGACAACTGCGTTGAGACCTTGCTCCTGCAGTGTGCCAGCTGCCCAAAAACCACTGAACAAAAGCAACCCACCAAGCAACAGCAGACGATTGAAAGGAAACAGCTCACAGAGTCTCCAGCTGCTCAAAGACCTTAAAGACCAGGTACAGCGCTGCAACGCCAGTCGCCAGCATGAAGGCATCATTCATGCCGTTGTCCTGCTTCTGGAAGAACTGCAGACGCAGCAGCAAACCAACCAAGAGGGTGCACACCAACTTCAGCAAGGAGACGACGTATGCAAGGCCATGATTGAGCAAGTGCAACATGCAGTCATCGAGGTGTTCGCCTGCGGTCATGCTCTAGTGGGTGGGAAGCAGCAGACACAACGCACAACTGACATGATGGCAAAATGCGGTACCACCACATCAGTGTGCTGACGCACTGCACTCACCCGCGTCGGGTCATCAGGGTTCATGTAGTACTCGTCCTCGTCCATGCTGGTCAAACTGTTGAGGCCCTCGTTGACCTTGCTGCTGATGCTGTCGCTTGCTGCCTTGCTGGCGGCCTTGGCACTCCAGATCACCCGGCTGCCCATCGCAGCAGCAGCAGCGGGGGGCGCCAGGCCACGCAGCTCCCAGGACTCCCTGCAGGGGCCGACACACCGCAGGCACAGTGCCTTGTTGACAATGGCATGCAAAGTGACAGCAGCAGCGGAAGCAGCTGAAGCAGCAGCAGCAAAATGGCAGGCGAAGGCAACCAGTCTGGTTGTGCGGCGCCGCACAAAAGCCGCCACAACAGCAGCAGCAGCAGCAGCAGCCAGCCGCAAACTTACGTGTGCGATGTGACGCGGCCGGTGACCAGGTTGAGCTCAAACACGCTGGTCATGGGGATGCTGAGGCTCATGCCTGACAGCCCGCCGCTCAGCGTCCAGGTGATTTGCGCCTTGCCGCTGTCCAGCATCTGCAGCTTCTTGATGGTCTGCACCCAGCAGAGAAAGCAGCAAAGCTTTGAAACACGAGGGCTGTACGCAAGTCACCATGTCGCCATGGACCCAGTGTTACTGCCAAGCACCGTTGCTGCAACCCAGCCTTTCTGCTGCAAGCACGACACCACACACAAAGCTGCAACCAGGACAAAAGTCGTCTGTCAGTTGATGCATTACAGGCATGCAGCCACGCGCCTTGTCAGCTACATCTGCCCCACCTTCCTAGCATGCCCCCTGCTACTGCTGCTGCTGCTGCTGCTACTACTGCTGCTGCCGCTGCCGCTGCTGCTGCTGCTGCTGGTACTCTGCCTGTCCTGCAAGCTACAACCCCTGCAGGCACCCACCGCATGCGGCTTTGTCAGGCACGCGCGGGCCCAGAAGGGCTGCCTATACTTGCTTGCCCCAGTGAACGACCAGAAGCCATCACTGTAGGTGACGTCGGGCTGAAAGAAGTTGGTGGCGAACTTGAACCTGTGCAGAGGTGCAGGAGCAGCGGCAGACAAGCAGCGCAGAACATAAACCACTGCGCATTTGACAGCCGAAACAGAACAAACCGTGTGGAACGCAGTGCATGGCACAGGGCACATCAGTGCAGCTGCATGCTGCTGCGTGTCGCTGTGAAGGTCGGCAGTCAGGACAGCCGCGGCCGCTGCAGGCGTTGCATGCGGGCAATGCACAGCAGGATGCGTGCGACAGCCACGCATTGTTGAGAGCAGCCGCACGCCTGCCTGCAGGAATACACACTGGCATGATGCTGCCACCTACTTAGCAGTGCTGACACATGTGCATTCCAAAGCACAACAGCAATACCAAATGTCACTGTTACTAAACACCATAACTGCCGCATTCAGCACTGCAGTATACTTGGCTACTGCCGTTTGCAGTGCTGCTGCAAGCAAAGCGGCTAAATTATTCAGCCACATTTGCTGGTGCTGATGCAGCAGTTTGTGCACGCATGCCCACCCAATGCAGGGGCTTGCAGCACGACCAATGCACCACTCACCTTGTGATGTCCTTGGCCAGCTGCCTCACAGTCATCTCCACGGCAGGGCTAGACGTGCACTCAAAATCGTTACAATAATCCTCCTGCAGTCCCTGGATTTCCATGCTGTCTGTGACCTTAGACTGCTGCTGCTGAGTGTCTGGTGCTGCTCGCACCACCACTGTGCTGCTGCCGTGTCGTTGCCCATTGGCGCTGCGGAACCGGCGCCCGGCACGTTGGAGATAAAGCAGCAGCATGCAGGCCCAGCCGGGCCGTCTGCTGCAGTTGCTGTGTCTTCATCGTTGTTCGTGAGAGGAAGCACTGCATCATGGCGTATATGATTACAGCAGAAAGCGATCTAGACACGAAAGCTTCAAAGGACGTTCAAAGGGTTGCCACAGGCGTATGTGTCCGAAACAGCGTGGTGCACACGTCGGTGTGTTACAGGACTCGGTGACTAAGGGGTCTTAGACACGTTTTAGGCTTGCCTAAGCTGTTAACCGGCGGCGTCAGGCCAGATATTCAAATTTTAAGGCTGTCGTGCAGCTGCAGCTCTGCTGTTCACACCTCAGCAGGCCTGGCTGTAGCTCTGGCAGGCTGTAGATTCGTGGCTGCGGACATGCAGATCCACAGCTTGTCCCGGGTTCATTGGTTTCAGGCTTAGTTGTAGAGCTTCACGCGCTGCATGGCGGAGCAGCCACAAAGTTCAGCACAAGCGTGGCTGCTGGCAGCAGCACTACCTACCGTGCAACCGTCAGGGATGCATCAGGTCTCTGCACACTTGTGTACAGACCGGGGCCTCGCTGCAATCCAGCTGGCATTCGAAAAGGCAACCTGTATGCAGTCACAGGTGAGCGGCGACTGCTGCCGGTGCCTGGTCAAACAGCCGTAGCTGCTGCCGTCACTTCCGGCTGCTGCCTGACAATCAAGCCTGCAAGTTGACTTCCCAAACAGTACATAGTCCTTGATTGAGTAGCAATCGCAGTTGCGTCAGGTGCAGCCGTGTAGTGCAGTTTTCGTAGTCACACGGCTTCACTAGGCTACACAGATATGTACCATGCCGGCAGTTGTAATGTGGCGTAACACCTCATGTTGATGAGCAGCGCTGGCAGCTGCCACACGGCATTGACCGCAGCTTGCAGGGTTGCATCAGATGGCGTGGTGAGCCCGACACATGCATCTTCAAATGCAGCATGCACTTGCCGGCATGCAACAAGCTGCAAAATATAACAAGCTTGGCAAGCACGGCAGGCGGCCCCCCGCCTGCATGTTGCATGCAAGCGCAAGAGGATAGATCAACTCCAATATATATGCAATGTTTTGTACTTGTGAAGCACATACAGGCCAATGTGGCTGAACGCATGTGGTCAGACCCTCATTTTAAATGCACTTGCAGGACAAGTGGTGCTTGAGCAGGGCCACATCATGCTGGAAGCTGGAGGGACGACAGGAGCAGTCGAAAAGACACATGCAGCCGTCACTTTCCACCGCCAGCCGAGCAGCCACCTGTTCAACTTCTCAGAACAGCAGCAGCTGCAGGCGGTGCTGCTTCTGCGCAGCAATGTGACTAGCAACCACACCAATAAGTTGCAGCTGGAAGCCTACATCATGCCAGCTGGTACCAGCAGCAGCGGCAGCAGCCACAGCAGTGGATCTAAAACAGTGCTGCTGCTGCCAGGTCAGCCTCTGCCTGCAGGTGCAGTCACCGGCCTCAGACTGGCCCTGCAGCAGCAGCCACAGTCCTGGGGCATGCACTGCAGCTTGGCCCGGATGCTTACCACCTGCTGCCCCTGCCACCAGCAGCAGTGCTCCTTCCATGCCAGAGCAACAGCAGCAGCAGCTGGGCTCAAGTGGTGCATGTGCATGCTGCAGTGCTGCAGCAAGGGCACGAGGCAGCAGCACCAGGTGGCAAGTGGGTGCCTGTGCAGGAGCTGCAGCAGCAGCCGCTGCCGGCTGCATGGCAGCCTGCAGTGCAGCTGCTGCTGCGTTGCTGCCAGCCCCTCTGCAGCGCCAGTAGCAGCAGCAGTACAAGCTGCGGTGCGAGCAGTCACAACCACCAGCACCACCAGCATGCAGCCGGTGCAGCAGACGCACACTCGGCTCCTTCCCCAAGCCGAAAGCAGGAGCAGCAGCAGCTGCCAGCCATACAAGGCCCCAGCAGCACGTTGGTGCCCATCACCAGCTGCAGCAGCAGCAGCAGCGGAGGCAGCCGCAAGAAGCTGCCGGTGACGCTGCTGAGTGGCTTCCTGGGCGCCGGCAAGACCACGCTGCTGAAGCACCTGCTACGCAATGCAGGGCAGCGGCGCATTGCTGTGGTGGTGAATGACGTGGCAGCACTCAACATCGACTCTGCACTCGTCAAGGGCGGAGGGCTGGTGGAGGTGCGGCGGCGGAGGCGACTGCGATGTGTTGGGTCGGTCTCGGCACCCCAAGAATCATCTGGCAGGAGCCACCAGCTCAAGAAGCTACTGCCGAATTGTTGAGGAGTGGGGCCAGTCATGTACATGCTTTGCACGTTTCTGGTGCATTGCTGTTTCCCACATGCTGCGTTACTCTGCTGTACGTGAAGCCTAATTTGCAGCTGTCCCTGCTGCAGGGTGGCTGCCTGTGCTCGCTGCCACTGCACTAATCTTCATGCACGGTGGCTCTGAGAAGCACAACCTACTGCAACCACTGACGTCTCTTTTGCAATATCACGAGCGGCAGGTGCAGCTGTGAAATGGCTGCATCTGCTGCAGCTCGACACCTGTGTACTTTGCTGCCGTGATTCCACAGTCGCATGAGCAGCTTGTGCAGCTGTAACTATACTAGTGTGCATTCCACTGTGTAATCATTCACTGAGTACTGAAGTCATAAGAGCAGCTTTTGCAGCCGCCAACAGGCCGCTTGTGCTGCAGCCTGGCCGCACCTCACAGTGTGTCACGTTTGCATCCTGCTGCTGCTTGCAGTCCCGGGAGCAGCTGGTGGAGCTGCAGAACGGCTGCGTGTGCTGCAGCCTGCGCGTAGACCTGGTGCAGGCGATTGCGCGCCTGGCAGCAGCGGGCTGCTTTGACCTGCTGCTGCTGGAGAGCACGGGAGTGAGCGAACCAATGCAGGTGAGCATGCGCACGCGTGTCGCTGCAAGATGTGTAGTGTGGCTGAAACGCCGATGTAGGGAGGTGGCAGAATCGTTTCGTACTACCGAAAGTGCTACACTTGCTGTTTATAGCGTTGCCTGCTGCTTTGGAGGCTGATCACAACCTTTTGTTGGGTAGGCACACCAGGTGGTGCCAACAGCACTAGCTTTACTACGAACAGGCATAAGCTGCGTGCTCAGTGCTGCTCTGATGGATTCACATAGATTACACGCTCAGTGCTGCTTTGTTCTTGCTGATGCTGATGCTGATGCAGGTGGCAGAGCTCTTTTCGGCCGACGTGCCACTCGACACAACCAGCGGCAGCGACGACGCCGCCGCAGCAGCAGGCGCTGTCACTGCTGCCGGCAGCGGCGGCGCTGCTTCTGCTGCCGTGCTGCTGCGCGACGTCGCGCGCCTGGACACCGCGGTGACCGTCGTGGATGCGCACCAGCTGCTGCACAACCTGCACAGCATACACACTGTCAGGGTGAGAGCGCTTCGCGGCTCAGAGGCTGAGGCTGCGGCTGTGTGTGCAGATGTGGAGATGTGGTTCAAGCAGGCGTTGGTTTGGCGTAGGCAGGCAGGGTGTGGTTTGTTGTAGGCAGGTTGGTTGGCCTGATCGAGGGGAACGGCCAGCTTGGCTAGGTTGAGGGTTGGTTAGGGTGTCTTCCTGTGGGTGTGAGTAAGCTGCGGGGCGGTTGGTGTGTTGCTTTGTTCAGCAGGTAGGCTTGGACGCTCAGCCTTTGGGGTTTCAGCTAGCTGCTGTGTCCAGGGCTTGAGTCCTTGTTTATGGGTATGCTGCACTCACAGTGACAGTGATGCAGCGAGCTTGCTGCAATGAACTTGTAGTGTCACCATCCTAGGTGCAGGAGGTGTGGGCACACAAGCGGCAGAAGCTTGCCGTCTTGCCTGCTGGTGTGTGCTCAGTCAACCTTGTGCGTGCTAGGTGACCCACGTTATACTTTGTCAAAAAAACGAGTAACATCTGTGCTGTGCTGCGCGTGTGCTGCTGCTGCAGGGTGAGCTGGCAACCAAGACTGGCGCTGCAGCAGCAGGGCGTCAGCCTCCTGAGGCTGCCGCTGCTGCTGCCGCGCAGGCTGAGCTGTCTGGCTCCCACAGACACATTGCAGAGCTGCTGCTGGAGCAGGTGCGCGGCAGCGCAGCTGCTGCTCTGGCTGCTGTTGTCGATGTAGTTGTTGTGGCTGCGCATCGCAGGCTGTGCTGTGCAAAAAGGTGCACTTGAACTGGGCATCGGAATGCCCCCCAGCAGGCTGTCGCTGTGTGGTAAGTTGGCAGGTTAACCCACTCCTGGCCACACATGCGTGCAACAGAGTGACTCTGTCCTGCCGCTGTCACTGCTGCTGCCGTCTGCTTCAGGTTGAGTGTGCCGATGTGCTGCTGCTGAACAAGGCCGACACAGTGGGCGCGCAGGAGCTGACCATGCTGCAGGTGAGGAGCAGGGAAGGCACCATCCGCAGGGTGTGCATCACTGGGCACCAGTACTGCTGTGCCAGCGTGAATGCTGTGGTGATGCTCAGGCCGCTCAGCCGCATAGCAGTGACCTGTGCAGCACATTGCGTTGCCATGGGGCGGTGATTTCGTGCTGAACATGCACCTCGAAGTATATGGGTGGGTGTTCTGCGATGAAAATGTGTGCCAGGTGGCCAGACCTGACTAGCCATTGTGGATGCCTTCTGCTTGCTTGAGACTTGACTTTGTGTGCTCCACACCCCTGCAGGCTGTCCTGTCAGCACTGAACTCAACCGCCAAGCTCATCACCACCACCAACAGCAGAGTGGAGCCGTCCGAGGTTCTGCAGACAGGGCTCTGGAGCGTTGACAAGGCGCAAAATTCGGCAGCTTGGGTTCAGCTGATGCGGCAGAGCCCTGCTGACACCACGCCACAGCAGCAGCAGCAGCACCAGCACCAGCAGCAGCATGATCATTCAGCTGATGATGGATGTAGCAGCAGTTGCTGTGGCACCTGCGACCACTCAC
This sequence comes from Scenedesmus sp. NREL 46B-D3, assembly GCA_014080715.1. NCBI lineage: Eukaryota > Viridiplantae > Chlorophyta > Chlorophyceae > Sphaeropleales > Scenedesmaceae > Scenedesmus > Scenedesmus sp. NREL 46B-D3. The sequence continues at coordinate 148,565 of JACERP010000032.1, forward strand.
ATGAGCCAGCAGCAGCAGCAGCAGCAGCACTGGGTCCAGGTGCCGTCACTCTCGGTGCTGCTCGCAGCACTGCAGCGTACGGGGTGACCCACTTTGTGTACCGCGCCAGGTGGCCGTTCCACCCCGCCCGGTTGCACAACTTCATCGTGAGCTTCTTCCTCCTGCAGGAGCCGGACTGGGAGAAGCTCATGGCAGCCCAGGGTGAAGATCGGGTGAAGATGGCCATGACAATGAGGCGGGCGACAGTGCCGAGTTGTCTGCAGAACCACAGATTGCAGCTGACAGCAGCAGCAGCAGTGATCAGAGCAAACAGCGCAGCAGCTGCAGGAGGCTGCGGCTGCGCGGCGTGCCGCGTGTGAGGCGCGCTTCGGGCTGCTGCTGCGCAGCAAGGGCTTTGTGTGGCTGGCGACGCGCGGCGACCACATCGGCGAGTGGAGCCAGGCCGGCAGCCTGCTCAGCTTCTCAACAGGTGCGGCTGCCAGGCTGGCGCACGTGGCTGTGTGAGCTGGGCCATACCGGTGCTGGCCATACCTGGCCATACCAGTCTTGCCAGTACTGGCCGTGCAAGTGGTGCCGCTGCTTGGCCATACTAGTGTTGCCAGTTTGCTTTGGGGAGCCTGCTCAGATGGTTGTGGTTGGTGCTTGGTGAAGGTGGGGTGCTGCATGTCAGCAAGCTGGCCGCCGATTGCCTTCACGCGTTAAATGTCTCCACAGCTGCTTGTTGCCAACGCAGGATGCTTACACATTATGATCGACTTGCGTGTTGATGTTGCGTAATGGTTTGGTGGGTGGGTAGGGAAGCTGTTGTTTGCTGGTGGAGCTAGGCTAGAAGCATTCCGAGCTTCCCTACAGTTGGGGCCCCGCCTACCTTGTTTTGTATCACTGAGCAGTGTGCAAGCTGTGTGCAGTACCTTCTCTGTGGCTGTTGCTTGGCAAAGGGATATGTTATATGGGATTGTACGTGAGGGATCATATACTGTTCCACTTCTGGTGCTGCCAAATGCAGGTGGTCCCTGGTTCTGCGTGCTGCCGCCTGATGCCTGGCCTGAAAAAGGCTGCCGCTGAGCAGTCTGCACACACGCATATGCTTGTGCTCTGCCGCGCGTGTGCAGGTGGTCCCTGGTTCTGCGTGCTGCCGCCGGACGCCTGCCTTGAAAAAGGCTGCCGCTGAGCAGTCTGCACACACGCATATGCCTGTGCTCTGCCGCGCGTGTGCAGGTGGTCCCTGGTTCTGCGTGCTGCCGCCGGACGCCTGGCCCCAGGGGGAGGGGCCGCGGCTGAGCTGCGCGCCGACTTTGCGCCCTGCGTGGGCGACAGCGGCAGGAGCTGGTGTTCATCGGTGAGCAGAGGCTGTGTGGGGCAGTGTCTGCGCGCTGCTGCTGCTGCTGCTGCTGCTGCTGCTGCTGCTGCTGCTGCTGCTGGGACGGAAGGCAGATGGCAGTGATCGATTGGGTGATGGCCAAGTACATCGACGCTGGCGGTGGTGCTTGTGCTTTGGACAGGTCCTGCTTGGCTGTATGCTGCCTGGTCGTACAAATGTGTCTCGTACATGATGCATCCACACACGTACTGCTGCTTGCGGTTGAATTTCGTTTTTATATATCCCTTTGCCCGTCTATTATCGGTTTGTTCGCAGGGCTGGGCCTCAAAGAGGAGCTGCTGCGGGCAGCACTTGATGAGTGCCTGGTGACGGTGGCGGAGGCTGAGGGAGCGGGGTTCAGCGGTCTGCCAGACCCCTTTGAACCCTGGCCTGACGTGGCAGACCTCGTGGATATGGGTGAGTTTGACAGCAGGGCCGGGTGGGTTGTACGTCTGCCTGCAGCTGTGGCATGGTTCAGGGGGTCAGCAGGTGATACAAGCCCTGCCTGATGCGTCTGCCTGCCGTACGGTACCTCGTGGACATGGGAAGTGATGGTTCAACACGTCGCAAGGTGCAACTGTATTGAAGGCAGAAGGGATGAGGGCAGCATGCTGCCTGCCAGGCCGACACGCAAGGCTGCCACGAGAGTGCTTCAGGTGTTAGTCTGAGTGGGCGCAGAAGTTGTTTTGGCAGAGTCTTGTGAAGGGCTCAAATAGCTTCCACAGCAGATTATGCAAGCAGGTGATGGGCCCAGTTGTCTTGGCTCGCACGCGGGGGGTGCATGCCATCCTCTACCAACCTCTGTGTGGCTGCTGCCGCTGCTGCTGCCTGTAGGCGAGGGAGAGGATGACGCACTGGAGGAGGAAGAGCAGGCACAAGAGGCAGTGCAAGCTAATGATGAGGGGCAGCAGCAGCAGCAGCAGCAGCAGCTAAGCAGAGCCACGGCGGTGCCGCCCACTGTTGCTGGTGGCACTATCAGCAGCCATGATGGTGCTGCTGCTGCTGCTGCTGCGGTGGAGCAGTCAGGTGACAGCGTGTGGTGCCCTGGGCGGGTCAACAGCATAGGCGGCGGTGCAGCGCAGCTGCAGCAGCTGATGGATGATGTGCATGAGCAACTCCTCAGCAGCAGCTCATCAGCAGCATCAGGCCCAGTTGCTGTAGTGCAGTGGATTGCCCCCTGGGCTGCCGCCAGTGTAGAGGCCTCCAAGCAAGCATCCCAGCTTGCTGTCACTTTCTGTCACATACCTGTTATAACAGTTGACGTAACAGAAAGTGATGCCAACCGCCAGCTGGCGCTTGAGAAGGTCATGGAAGAGGCGCAGGCTTACAGAAAGGGAGGTAGGAAGATGCAGCCTATTCCTAGGTTGGGTGCGAAGTGGCCTTGCGTAACGCTGCATGCAGTGCCGCTGCTGCAGCCGATGCAGGTGTTCAACGGGCCTCAGGCAGGGCAGCAGTTGGCGCAGGCGCTGCAGCAGATGGGTCTGCTTACTGCAAGGCCACAGGCACCGGTAGCAGCAGCAGCAGCAGGCGCTGCTGGACCTGAACCCCAGCTGGAAAACGGCGCAGATGCAGATGCCGGAGCTGGAGCACCTGCAGTGCAGCAGCAGCAGCAGCAGCAGGGTGTGCTAGGTCTTAGAAAGGGGGCAACAGACTTGAAGCAGCTGCTGCAGCAGACACGGCCCAGCGACTTGCTGTTAGTGGCATGGAGTGACAGCAGCAGCAGCAGCAGCCTGCCGGATGGCTTGCTGCAGTTGCTGCTGCAGCGTGCAGCAGCCGCCACACCCCGGCGGGTGTTGCTTGCAGAAGCAGATGCAGCAGCATCCCAGAGTAACGCGGCGCTGGCAGCGGCACTGAATGCTGCCAAGCAGCTACCTGTGGTACAGGTGTTCCACAACAAGCAGCTGGTGAAGGCAGTAAGGGTTGGAGGGCTGGCAAGTGCTGCCGACGCTGCTGCTAAGGTTCTGCAGGCAGTTGGGCAGCTGCAGCTGCTGCTTGTAAAGGCGGCTGCAGCAGCACCAGCAGCAGCAGGCACAGGGCAGCAGCTAAGCCTTGCGGCTGCCAGCAGCAGCAGCAACAGCACTGCATGCCCAACTGCTGTCCCAGCACCTGCTGCCCCTTCAAGCAACACAGCCGCCTCAGATAACAGCAGCAACAGCAGCATCAGCAGCGACCTTTGGGACCCTCCAAGTGGCAGCAAGCTCGCCAAGCCCGGCAGCAAGAAGAAGTTCCCTGCAGCGGCTGTCTACACTGCCACTGCCAGCAGCAGCAGCAGCAGCAGCAGCACTCGTAAGCCCACCACAAGCAAAGCCGGCGGCAGCAGCAGCAAAGCTGGCGGCAGCAGTGGTGCGGCCGCAGTGTCAGCGGTGTATTGGCCCCGTATGCCCTGCCTGGCATGCGGCTGCCCCTGGTGGCTGGGCGAGGACTGGGATGCTGCGTGTGCTCGGTGCGGTTGGACGTGTGAGGATGGCGGGTACGACGACGACTCCAACCCCCTGCCGCAGTACAGGGAGCGCTACGCAGCGATCACTGCGGTGCTGAAGCAGGGGCGCACACCCAGTGACCTGCAGCCTCTGGAGTGAAAGTCGGTCAAGCCTGCCGGCCGGCAGGTTGCTGCGAAGTTTTCGAGAAGGCAGGCCGTGCCCAGCGGTATGCTAGCTGGAAGCTGTACATGTACCAGAACCTTGCACACAGTCTGTGAGCTGGGCGGATGCTGTGAGTGAAGCACTCCCAGAAGGGTGTAAACGCCGACGCCCCGTTTGACGGACAAGCAGAGTTTGCATGCTTGCATCAGTTTCGTAAAGCCCATCTTCAAGTTGGAGTGCAAGCACGCTCCTGCTGGAGCGCCGGTGGGCCAATGAGCATAGTGCATGGCTGGCGGATGCTACAAAACCGTGTGGGTGACACTGTGCGGGCAAAGGCTTTCTGTAGATTATGTGCACAACACAGCTGGCCTAAGTAAGATGCACCTGTCATCTCTGATGCGTCTTCGTCTGAGTGCACATTAGTTGCGTGAGGCTACTGGTCGGTAGGAGAGGGCTGACAACTGCTTGCCACCCACAGCCAGTCATTGGCTTTCATGCGGGGGGTTGGGTGGGCTGCCAGTGTACTGCATGCCAGTGCCGTGTCCTCTCACAGCCAGCCAGCAGCGACTGTGCTCTTGGTGCGGTGCTGGCTAAGTTGAGGACGAGTTTCACTTAGTGTTTGAGTGTGATGCATATCAGCTTGTTCGCAAATGCTTCTGGCGGCTTCTTCAGTGCTGACGGCTGCAAGTGGTGATGTCTTCAACTGCGGTACGCAAGGGTACACGGTTGGTTGACGCATATGCATACGTAAAGATGAGGGGTTGCAGGGTGCGGTGATGCAGGCAAAATTGGAATTCCTTGCCAACTAGGCATTAATCGTTGGAAGGTGGGCAGCAAGACCCAAAGCAGCATTCCCATCTAAACTGACCACTAGAGTACTCCATCAGGGCTGCAGCAGGTTGCCTATGCGATTCACATACTTAACATACTTCAGCTGGTGCTGAACAACTAGTTGCCCACCTTGCTTGACACAGTGTCTCATACTCATGTAAGCAGCTCAGCAGCTGCTCAGCACCGTGCCTGTTGCGTGGGCATTTGAAGCCACGCAGACAGTTGGTTTCTCCGGAGGATCCTTCAACCGTTGAGCTCTGTACAGACATGTTTCAACTGGGGTGTTGCAGGCTAGGGGCGGAACCCAGAGCTCCTCCTGTGCAAATTCGGGCCTTATCAACGTCACAACGTCAGCCGTTCGGCAGCTGTATGCTCAGAAGTTATGCATGGCTGAGTTTGAGCCACTGCCGAAGAACCGGTGCGGCACTCCCGAGAAGCTGACCTAGGACACGGCTTTGAGCACTGCCACGCTATGTGATACTTGCATAGAACGGTCTGCATGAATACCTACACCAGGACGATACGTGCATGCCAGCATTACAAACACTGGTAGCTGGTTTACATCAGCCACGTCCGAGCCCGTGTGTGCCGCTTCAATAAACATAGTACGTTTGTCACCTTATGCAGCCGCGCGCTGCGCTTGTTCAGGCCCAAGGCGTGCCTGAGCACTGGTGTTCCCTGCATTGCTGCTGGCACTGCTGTCACAGAAGTGCGGCACAGCAAGCCTGCCGCCCCGCCCCAACTTACTCCTCGGCTGCTCATCGTGATCTCAGAATCGAGCAACAGCATGTTCAAGCTGCTGTACACCACCTGGTACCGGCTGGCAGCAAAGGCACGTCCCGCAAGGGCAGAAGGCAGCAGTCCACCCCCACCTGCTGTCACAGGCATCAACTTAGCAGAGCCAACACACAGTAGGTATGTCATTGCACAGGGCAGCAAGTGTTGCAGTACGGTTACACATTCTGCAGGGTCCATGTACAGGGGCCAGCTGGCCGCATGACAGGTAGCTGTTCATGTTGACATGCCTTAACAATGCTCGACACCATGCTTCCAGCACCTGCTTGCTTTGTCGTGGCAACACATAACAGCAGCCAGTAAAGATGCACAGCATACAGTAACAAGCAGATGCACAGCACGATGTTGGCAACATGAACTGAGTGCAAGTGCATGGCAGGCCAGGACACCGAACAACTACTAACAACACATCTGTGTTTCCAACAGGCGCCAACTCTGCTGGCCTGCCTGATCTGCAGGACACTGCACTGCTGCCTTCTTCGCTCGCTTCAGGTAATTTTTGGGGATGTTCAAGGGCGTGCGTGCGTATCCTCTACCTTTGCTTCCTGTACGCGGAAGGGTCGGTGCCCCCGAAGCAACCCTCTGGACTTGGATGCTTGCTACGTGCTCATCAGCACAACCAACGGCGCAGTACAGTCGGTGGAGCCAGCTTTGCATTCATGCGCAGCCTCGCATGCAGGGGTAGGGTGACACTGTGGTCTTGCCTTTTCATGCTAGAGTCCTGCTTCTTCTTCACTGCACTATGCGGCTGTGCCTTTTGTCGACATGCTCAGCTGCTTGTGCCTTGCTGCGGGCATGCTGCCGCTTCTCCTGCAAGGTGTCTCGCGTACCTGTCCGTGCAGGCAGCTCACTTGTACATGTGTGAGCCCTTAAGCCACCTGAATCAGAGCACGGCGCTGGAGGGCAGCCTGGCTGAGCTGGCACAGCAACATCGCAGGAGCACAGCAGTCAAGGTAAGCGCTCTGCGACAAACGGCACTGTCATCATGGCGACAGGCATGGCATCGAGCTGACAGCCTCGCTGAGCTGGCACAGCAGCAGGGCAGGAGCATAGCGGCGGCAGAGGACCCCATGGCGTCACTGCAGGACTGGCAGCCACACAGGCTGCTGCAGTTTGAAGGCCCCTGGTAGCAGCATTGCTTTTTGGCCCTGGCTGTGTGTATGTGCTGCTCAGAGGTTACAGTCTGCTGCTCAACTGATTGTCGCCGCCAAGTACAACCACTGGTTGCCTTTGAAGATGAGCAGCACTGCTGATTTGTGCAAGCCATTGACATGCACCCTCGACATCTTACTCCTCACACTGTGCTGTCCATGTGCTGCATGTGTGCATGCAGGCTGCTGGAGCGCCGCCAGCCACGCGCATGCACCTTGGACGCTGACATTCAAGGCACAGGCGGCACTGGCAGGCATCCTGTCAGCGCTCAGTGCAGATGGTACACCCTTGGCACGACAGCGGGGGCTGCTTTTTTTTGCGTGGCAGCGAGGCAAGCACTGGCACTGGCAAGCTCGAATTTGACGCGCATTCCAAGCACCATGGAGAGATGCAGGTCTTTGGTTCACTGCAAAGTGAGTGCGTGGTGAGGACGCATGGTCATTGCAGCTTGCAGGAATGAACCTATTTGGACTGTGGCCGTGCCTGACCGTACAGCGTGCCGCAGCAGGGTGGCAGCAGTAAGCTGCAGTGGTGCGTTCAGCGCAGTGAGTGCCAAGCTGCCCGCTGCGTGGAATGGGTATCGTGCTGTGCAGCAGCGCCCGCCTGTCCACCGCCTGCGTGTTATCGCCCGCCCGCCTGCACGCACCTTGCCGCACCGCTCTGCCTCTCCACAGGCTGACCGAGATGCGTGTTGAATTTGCCCACAGACAAAGGGACTACGCAGTCATCGCTGCACACGCGTGCGACGGCGAGGTCATGGTGTGCGGACACACCATGACCTCGCCGTCGCAAGCGTGAGCAGCGATGACTGCGTAGTCCCTTTGTCTGTGGGCAAACTCAACATACGATATGCTACCACGTAGTCGGTCTCCAGCTGGTGTGGCACTGGCACCCTGCACACCTTGACCTACCTCACCGGCCTTGGTGGAGGGGCAGGGCCAGTGGAAGAAGAACACCTCACAGCAGCGCAGCAGACCGAGCTAGCCAGCCTGCAGTCTGCTGGTGGTCGTTACTAGTGCCACCATGGCAAGATTTTGGCTGACGTTTGCAACTGAAGGCGTAGGGACCACCACCACCGCAACCACACCATCAGCGTGGTGCCCACTGGCATGGCACGGCTCATCAAGGGCATGGCGGCAGCCAAGCGCCGCTTGCAAGCAGCGGGCGGCAGGTGAGTGCGGGGTTCGCCGAGCAGCGGGTGACTGGTGGTGTCACTCATTGCCAGCCAGGTGGCGCGCCAGTCTCGGGCGACAGGTGTCAGCAGCACGCAGGCCACACTCTTTGCCGACCGTTGCTGTTCTGCTGACCTGGCGTGCCCGTCCACATCTTGCCAGTGTGCTCCATGTGCGCGCGCCTGGCGTGTTGTAGGGCCTACAACTCTTGCATTGGTGCTGGCCTTTTCCTGCTGCTGCAGCTTCAATGCTAGCGTGGTTACCTGCAACAAGCGGCTGGCAGTAGTGGCGGCTGTGCCGCAGCTGCAGGTAGACCCGTTGGCCGGGGTGTTGAGCGAGGGCGGCATCCAGCTGCACTCTGGCCGGGGCCTCAAGAACCTGCGGGTGGCTGCTTGTCGGAGCGCAGGGGCGAGCTGGCAGCATGCCTGCGAGGTGCGCAGCAGCCGAGGTTGCCAGCTGTCGTGTGGTGTGCCGCATCTTCAGCCTACACCAACACACACCCGCACCCACACAACACATACCCCTCGCGTACATGCAGCAGCGTACTTGCAGGCTGCCGTCATGTGCCTGCCTGCCGCAATGTACAGCTGACTCAAACTGCAACCCCCTGCCTGACTCTGCTACCTCTCCTGCGGCCCGCAGCTGCTGTGGTGCTGATCTGTGATGACCAGCTGCTGCGCATGTGGTACGAGTTCCGCAGCAGGCCGCGGTGGCGCATGGCTGACGGCTGGGAGGTGCTGTCGCGGGTGGTGGGCCTGCAGGTGGCAGCTGTGTGCCCGCTGGCAGGGGAGGAGCCAGGGCGCGTCAACGAGATGCTGGCCGTGCTGCACATTTCCGTGCAGGTGCGCAGGCAAGGGGTGTGGCACCCTGCACACCATGACCTCGCCGCCGCACGCATGAGCAGCAATTACTGCGTAGTCGCTTGTTCTGTCGGGAAACTTCACACGCATCTCGGTCAGCCTGTGCAGAGGCAGAGCGGTGCGGCAAGGTGTGTGCAGGCGGGTGGGCGGTAACACGCAGGCGGGGACAGATGGGCGCTGCCGCACAGCACGATCCGTGTTTCACGCAGCGGGCAGCTCGGCACCCACTGCGCTGCACACACCACTGCAGGCTACTGCTGCCTTGACGTAACATATTAGCGCCTGACAGACAAGCGCTAAGGCATGCATGAACAACAGTAGCAACACTGGACTGCTGCCTTAGAAACAAGTACTGATATCATCATCATATTACCCGTTCAAGCCATAGCATCAGCGCCATCGGCCCCGCGCCCCATCGGGGCGGAAAGAGGAGGGAGCACTGCTCCAGAATGTTTGCATGCATTGCGCACATCCCAAGACTTGACAAGAAAAGCAGCAATACACGGTGACGCCATCCGACATCTTCCAGAACTGCCCCAAAAATCATCAGATACAAAACGCAACACCTTGATTGACAAATCAGCCATGGACAAAACGCTGCGCAACTTTTCAGCGCAACCAGGCAGGGATCTGATCTCAGCATACATACTATCCCTCTGAGCAGAAGTAGCAGGGCAATCAAACATGAAGTGTGACAAAGACTCGACTTCTGCACCACAACAAGGACATCCTGAAGTGGAGTTAGCTCTGCGACCGCCAAACTGACTAGTACGCTCATGTACACACAGACAACCCATACGAACACGCAAAAGCAATTCAATACCACGTGGAATTGCCACTGAACGCAAGTACGGCCTAGCCCTCCTGAAACCCATAGCATCAACATGAGTGGGATGCACATGAGCCACATACCGACTCAGAGTGGATTGTTCCAACGTTTCACATGCAATCCTTTCAGCATGTAGTGTCCTGACCTGCTTGTTGCCATGGCTCTTGCACGCACTGGCTCTGCCTTCCGCGGTCACAACATTCACACCATACTTGCACAGCAGGCTCTGCACATACTTGTGCCACGGTGTCACCGCCACAGCACCACTAGGACGCCTCCATTCAGCTGTAAACACTTGATTTGGCAGCCGAACGCCCTGCATACGCTGAATCCTGTAGTAGTACTCCAAAGCCCTCTGATGAAGCCACATATGCAACAGTTTCAAACCCCATTCTGCCAAGAGAACAAGTACTGATATGTTTGACTGCTTTGTAACAGTCATTATTAGCTGCCATAATAAGTTTTGCTGACAGGCACGCTGTGCCAAGATCAACTGTAGCCACTGGCTGGCTGGTACAAGCATGGTGATCACGGCAGGACGCCGACAATGCCGGGTACGATGCAGTCTACTGCTGCAAGGTGTGTTCGCCGACAGCTAAGGCTGCCTCAACAATCTGCACACCCGATCAGACACTGCGTTGCTGTATTACCTTTACCTGTAACTAACTACCACTACGACTGCCCGAGATTGCGCTAGTGATATACTTTTTTTTGTGGTTACCAGGGGGAGCGTACTCCTATCGGCTGGCCACACACAGTGTTACTTTGACCAATGTGCTGGCTGCTGCGTGATGCTCCACTGCCCAAACAGAGTCACAGTCACTTGTAGATGGTTGCAGAGGCTCAATCACTCTTGTGCACAAATCTCGGCGTGCCGAACTCAGGCACGCCACGCCTCAAAAGGCCGTCAGCCACCACCAACATGCGGCGGCATGACCTCAATGACAAGACCGTAACGTTACGGAGAGAATTAACTCTCGCGTCATCAGCTCGCAAAGCAAGGCGCCTGCGTGCACCATTCCCACAATCATCAATCCTCAACACCAATCTAGGTGCAGGAATGCACATAAGCCGACACAAACCTCATTTTGGAAGTTACTTGGGGAGCCAATGACAGGCTCATTGGGCAAAGAGCAAAACAAGAGCAAGCAAAAAGAAGAAGGAACAAAGCTATCCTTACCAGGTATCATCCTGAAAACCATCCCACATCTGATCGCAAACTGATTCCTGATGTCTTACGTCCACCAAATGTACCAGTTCAGCCACAGCTGTTTGGTCTTTATGGTTCATCAGTTGCAGCACACAGTCTGGGTCACTAGGACCCCCAGTGTTCCGATATAGCCGGCTAAACCGGTCATGCAGGTCACAACACCAATGGCATTCAAACATAACATGCTTCTGATTCTCAATATGCCTGCCTGCACACCGTGGGCACAGCCGATCACCTCGACTCACACCACGACACCGGCCTTTAGACACCTCCAAATGATGCATACCCAACCTTAAACGAGCCAAAGCAGACACATGCTCATTGTTGATGGGACAAGGGGCAGCCACATACGGTTGACTGGTTAACAAGGTTGACTGGTCAAACCCTCACACTATATGGCCCAGTTGAGCACCGCAGTGCTCAACGTTCTGACCGGAGCTAATCGGACAAAGAACCAATCGGTTACGTCAGCCTGCTGCCACCCTGCTGCGGCACGCTGTACGGCCAGGCACGGCAGCAGTTCAACCAGGACCCTGTCCTGCAAGCCGCAAAGACCATGCGCATACTCACTGTGCTGCACTCAGTTTGCCGTGAAGCTAGCTTCACGACCCCGACGCGCTGGCAGGCTGGCTGAACCCAGCAGTCAAGGAGCACTACCCAGCTGATGAGATGACAGTGTCATCTCATCAGCAGTAGCAGTGATCTTTGACTGCTGAGTTCAGCCGGCCTGCCAGCGCGTCGGGGTCGTCGGCCTCGTCCGACTCGCAGTGCTCCAGGTTCGCCTTCACCAGCGCCAGGTGCAGGTTGTACATCTTGTAGACCTTGCGGTAGTACCGCTGGATGTGTCCCTGCTGCCGCTCGTGCTTGGCGCAAGGTTTTTGAATTGATGACACCCTGGCAAACGCAGCGTCATCATCAGACATCACAAAGAAGATCGAGAACCACGTGGTTGGCAGAAACAAGTTGATTGCCGGAAGCCGGTGCCTAAATGCTGGCTACTCGCCAGGCAAGCAGATGAGTAGCGCATCCAGTGGCTGGTTGCAGACACAGGTGTCCAAACAAAGCAGTAATGCCACCTTGGTGAGGCTTGCGCACCCTTAATGCATCTGCCGGTGAATGCTCTCCTGCAGGCACTACCAACAAGTACAGTACCAAGCACATCCAAGGCCACCAATGCATACGGGGAATCTGAGCACACACCAGGTCCTAGCTGAGGTTAGATGCTTTTCTCTGCAGGGTAGGCAGCCTCCACTAGTGCAGTACTGCAAGCTCCACTAGTGCAGTACTGCTGTAAGAAACAGAGGACAGGTTGGCTAGCACTCACTGTACAGTGCGGAGTTTTTGACGCAGTCCGAATTTGCACCCACACATATGAAGGATGAGTCGCGCCACATGTCACAAGTTCACAAAATCATAAGATTGGAAGAGTAGTGACGTTGTGCCAGTGCCCCGCTTTTGCAAGCGCGCCAAAGTTTGTGTGCGAGGTCGCCACACGTGCACGCAACAACCAGCATGGTGCACAGATTTTGATGCTATCTTGCGGCGCACTCACTTCAGAATTTACTTGTGGCATGTGTAGTGTGGAAGTTGCAGCATTGTGCTGTTGCTGTGCGCTGCTGTTGGTTGTTACAATCCAGCCGTAACACATGCACAGATCTGTGCCTGCCTATAGCCAGCGCACCCGCCACAGCCCACTGTTGGGTGTTAGGTTAAGAATACAGGCTCATTGGCAACGTGTGCTATTGTTTGCTGTTCGGCCTTGTGAAAAACAAAGTGAAGAGTCTGTTTGCACCCAACCCCCGCACACGCATCTGCGATCTATGGACTGAGCAACCCCATTGAACAAAAACATTCTCAATTTGGTGGAGACTGTGGGCAGGTCACCAACTTGACGCTGCAAAACCTGCTCACCAGCGTACAGTCTCCCTGCAACACAGCAGCAGCAGTGGCTGCTGCTGCTGTTCCTGCTCAGGATGATGGTGATGACAGCAGCAGCTGTGCAGACGGCGAGGCGGCAGCGGGCAGCCAGCCGGCCATCCACAGCAGCGGTCCGCCAGCAGCCAGTCAGCAGCCAGCCAGTCAGCTTGCTGCTGCCGCCACTGGTCAGGGCAGCAGCGACACCCACGCCGAAATGAAGCACATGAACGAGCTTCGGCAGCGCATCAAAGCTGTCAGGCAGTTCACGGCTGATTCCTGTGCTGAGGAATTTGCCGAAAACATCAGCATGGTGCTGCGGGATGCAGAGGGGCTGCTGAGGTCTTGCCGCTCCACTGCGGTGGCCTCGCTGGTGGTGAGCCGCTGTCATGACGACGTGCGCACCACCTTCAGCCGGCAGATGAGCCGGCCGGAGTCAGTAGAGGCCTTCCTCACGGCCCTCAAGGTGGCGTACCCAGCCCGCATAGCAGACCTGCAGATAGCGCTGCAGCAGCTGAAACCCTGGGCTCCCAGCAAGCAGCCGGCTTCAGCATTCCTGAAGTCCATACGGCAGCTGTACCAGCAGTATGGTGTGCGCTTGCCGCACAGCCTGCAAGACCTCTGTGGCCTGCTGGTCAGGTTTGGCTCGTCAGCAGAAGCCCACCGCCTGGAGGTGGACTTCAAGATGCAGGCGAACGAGGCCATCAACACCGGCATGGCAGATGCGGTGTGCTTCACGATGCTGGAGGCCACGTGCCAGCGGTATGACACCCGCACCAGCAGCAGCAGCAGCAGCAGCGGCCAGGCAACACCGCAGCAGCAGTACAAACCGCAGCCGCAGTACAAGCCGCAGCAGCCACATTACCGTATGGCTGCTGCAGGCGGTGCGCTGGACGGGCAGCAGCAGCAGCATGGTGGCCGCGGCGGCGGTCGCGGCGGCGGCCGTGGCGCCCGAGGCGGGGGCTTCGGTGGCTTCGGGGTCGTGGTCGCGGTGGCGGCTATAACAACCATGACTACGGTCAGTACTGGTGGCAGCATCCGCAGCAGCAGCGGCACTGGCAGGGCCAGTACCAGGCTGCGGATCTTCGACCGGACCAGCAGAGGCGGATGCAGCAGCAGCAGGCGAGGCGCAGTTAAACGCCGCGCGTGTGCACCTGGGTGCCGTGCGTGTGCAGCCGCCAGGCATGCGGACTGTGCAGAGGGGCAGCTCCCTTGGCAGCAGCCTTGGTGGTGTGACCCTTGTGGGGCCTACGGGGTCCGGCAAAACCAGCCTTCTGGCCAGCGTCACCCGCTCACACGGTGCCAGCCCTGTGGTCACTATCAGCAGTGGCAACAGCAGCAGCGAGGTTGCCGAGCAGGCAACAGCGTCGCTGTGCAACTTGCTGGCGATCGGTGCGACAGTGCCCTTCAGCAGTTGCAGTAGCAGCGGCTGTAGCAGCGGCACGGCTCCCTTCAGCAGCAGTGGCAGCGGCAGCAGTGAGGCAGCGCCAGGTTCACCTTCGGACATCAGCGGCAGCAGGGCGGCAGCAGATGCCCCCTTCAGCCATGACAGCTGCCAGGCTGTCCAGGCAGCAGTCGCAGCAACAGTGGTAGTGCGCATGCCGGTGTGGTGCTGGCTGGGGGCCGCCCCCAGCGGCGCGAAACAATCAAGCCACGCGGCGCTGAGGCAGTCGTCCCCGGCGTCGATGACCTGCCTCCGCCGCTTCCGGCAGGAGCTCCTCCGGCTGACGCGCGGGTTGCAAAGCCCGTGCCTGTGGATCACTGTCCCGCAATTTGATGACAGCTCCTATCAGCACCAATCTGCAGCAGCTGATTAGTCTTGCAGCTGGCGAGCAGGCAGGGGGCCTGCGTGAGGCGCTCAACTTGCTGGGCCAGGCGGTAGATCCGAGCCTTTGCCGCGGGCCGGTGGTTGCAGCAGCGCTTGGGGCGATCGATTTGTTTGGGGACAGCAGCAGCGGCAGCAGCGGTGCCGCCGTCTCCAACATGACAGGCAGCGGCAGCATCGACGGCGGTGCTGCAGGCGTCACGTTGGGCACCAACAGCAATAGCGGCAGCAGCAGCAGTGGCGTGTATGGGCCCTACCTGCAGACAGGTGCCATGCGGCCAATGGCGGCTGCATGCAGCAGCACCGGCGGCGTGCTCGGGGATAGCAGCAGCAGCAGTGCGTGGCAGCCCTATAAGCAGGCTCTCTCGTCTGAAGCAGTGGATCTGATCATTGCGGAGCAGGCGCGCGTGCATGGTGACGTCTGCGGGTCTCCCGAGGCCATGATGGTCGACCCCGGCTGCGGCCACAGCGTCATGTCAGAGGCAGCAGCGCAGCGCCTGGTTCACCCCCTTTTGCGGCCAGGCTGCCCTTGTGAGCTCATTGAGCTCGACGAGGCCGTTCGCATTGGCATGTTTGCGGGGTCCGTGCATGTGCCTGCCAAGTACGTGCTGCGCAACGTGCCGGTTGGCCTGGGTCCCGGCGTGTACCCAGTGCACTTCCTGGTCCTGCCGGAGGCCAACTTCAGCGTCACGCTGGGGTTGGACTTCATGTATGCGTACGCGGCCAAGCTTGTTGCGCGCGCATACAACAACCGTCAGAGCGGCAAGTTCCTGACGATGCCGGTGCCTCCACAGTACGCCCGGCCTGGCTACGTGCTGCCGACGCCGCCACCCTACGTGCCGGCGCACCTGCGCGCCTCCTGGGTGCCCTCGGCCGCCATCCCAGTCGAGTACGTCGTGCACCGGCACCGCTGCCGTGGCCGGCGTCTCCCGCTGAAGGCGCTGCTGTCAGCAGGGCGCTAGGGTGGTGAGCAGCAGCAGTGTGTGCGTGTGATTATCGTGAAAAACCCCCTTGTCCTTGATTTAAATATATGTCAAGTGATGACGAGCTATGTTTCCTGCCGGGTAGTGAGCCGGGCTCGCCCTGTGCGTCTGAGTCTGATGGTGTACAGCAGCGTGACGCGTTGATGGAGGCGCTGCGGTTGAAGAGAGATGCGTACCCCATCTTTCGGGCCAGCAATTTGAACAGCTCCAGGCGTTGCTGTTTTTGTATTGTGACATATTTGCCGTTGATGATGCAGTCATTGGGTGTGTCCCTGAAGAGAAGGGCATCTTTCACTGCATCCCCACTGGTTCGGCTGAGCCAGTAACGCAGCGGCCCTACAAGTTGAGCCATCATGAGTCCTTGTGGCTGCGAGGTGAATTACAGCGGCTGTTGCGTTTGGGTGTTATTTGGCGCAGCAAGTCCGCTTGGATGAGTCATGTGGTGTTGGTAAAGAAACCGAATGGAGGCTTGCGTCTGTGTGTCGATTTGCGTGCCCTCAACAAGGCTACGTTGCCTGACTCATATCCTCTGCCCCGCATTGAGGAGGTGCATGCTGCCATGGGTGGATGTGCATTGTGGTCTCAGATGGATTATGTAACAGGCTTTTGGCAGGTGCCTATCAAGCCTGAGGATTGTCCAAAGACGGGGGTTACTACGCCTTTTGGCAACTTTGAGTTCTGTCGTATGGCAATCCCTACCAACGCCAGGGGTGTTTTATCCCGCGGGATACTGCGATTATCTGATGAAAACCTGATGGATACCGTGATTACCCTGTGCTGGTGTTGGATAATCTATCAACTGGTTTTATCCCTCATAGCGATGGATATATTACGGGTAATCAGCGGATTATCATTTATCACATGCGCCTGTGAACCAGTCAAGGCAGATCACCGTACACTCCCAACACAGGCCTGAGGCTCCTTAAAGCCTGGCATGAGGTTAATCAGTATCAACAGCCGCCGCACAACATAATCAACTCTCAGCACACAGCTGAATGGCCAGCCAGAAATGCTGATCACCGTTGCAGAAGGATCAAGTGCACAGCTGCCACCCACAGCTGCCCCCAGCGCACACTACGCACAACATCAGCCGCTGTCAGGCCACACAGCTGCACGCCTGCTTACTGCCGGCCAAGTTCACTGCCAACTGCTATTTATAAGTAAAAGCAGCTTTCACATAAGCCCTGTAACCACAGAGCTGTAGTGAAAGCGTGGTTGTCGCTCGGCTGCATGTTACATTGTACAAATCCTGCAGGATTTGATGCATGTGTTATGTGACATTGTCACATAACACATTCGTTGCGCCTATACAGGCTGCTGGCCTGTGCATGCAAGTCATCGCTTCTCTCGTTATCAGCATCTCTGTAAGCCTTGCGCTTAACTTTGCTTCAAACTATCAGTCCGTTTGTATCCCTCCGTTTCGTTCATATGGCCCAGCGTGGGTCTGCTCGCCTCAGTCTGCACCGGGAGGCTCCTCCTCCGGCTGATCCAGAGATGGAGTTGTTTCGTAGGGGAACAGAGGCGCTGGCCGCGCTTCGCCGCACCCGGGCGGAGGTGGAAGACGAGCGAGAGGCAGCAGCTGCAGAGGACAGGGCCCGGCGACGCAGGCTTGATCCAGCAGCAGCTGCAGCAGCCGCGGGTGGGGTCGCGTTTGATCCTCCCGTGTCTCCCCGGGTGGGCAGGCGTTCGGCGCCACAGGACCTGTCCGCTCCCGCACCTGTCTCTGCAGCCGAGCTTGCGCTGCAGGCGCCTGCCTGCAGGCCCTTATTGCAGGCATGACTGGCGTTGCTGCCTGGGCATCCACTTTTTTGCGAGCATGGCGAGGCCTTCAGCCATGGTACTCGTCATCTGTTCGAGCGTGG
Source organism: Scenedesmus sp. NREL 46B-D3 (assembly GCA_014080715.1). NCBI lineage: Eukaryota > Viridiplantae > Chlorophyta > Chlorophyceae > Sphaeropleales > Scenedesmaceae > Scenedesmus > Scenedesmus sp. NREL 46B-D3. Next base: position 165,940 of record JACERP010000032.1, read on the forward strand.
CCGGCCACGCTTGAACAGATGACGAGTACCATGGCTGAAGGCCTCGCCATGCTCGCCAAAAAGGTGGATGCCCAGGCAGCAACGCCAGTCATCCCTGCAATAAAGGACCCTGGGCTCAAGGCCGTGGCAGAGATGGCCCAGCAAAACATCTCAACGGACTCCAGCCAGGGTGAGTGGACATTTCAGCAGTCGCATGATAGCACAGCTGGCTAGTGGGCGGAGGATCATGGCAGTGAGGCATAGCTGGCAGGCTGCATGCATATGGTAGCTGCTTGGTAACTGCTGCTTCGGATTATCACCCGAGGTGGTAATCTTACATGCTGTGTGGCTGCATGCCTTCCTGCCTTTGCCATTCAATCTGTCAGCTTTGCGTTGCATTATGTCAGCGACGTGGCTGCATGCATGCATGCATGCAGACTGCATGCATGTGATCAGGCTGCATGCATGCCGTTGCTGCCTGGGTAGCTGGCGGGTAGCTACCTGCATGCAGGGTGCCTCAGGTGGTTCGCCTGGGTAAACAGCAAACCCAGCAGCAGCCGCAGCAGAAGTGCGTCTGGAAACAGCGAATGGTTCATGGGCAGCGCGGGGGCGTGCATAGGGCTGGTGTAGCGTTGCCTATGCGTTGGCACGTGCCATGTGCAGCTGTTTTCGGTTCAGGGCGGGTAGCCCTTTGCATAAAGGTGGGTAGCCGAGTATGTGTGGCGGGTAGCCCTTTGCATAAAGGCGGGAAGCCGAGGATGTGTGGCGGGTAGCCATGTGCATAAAGGCGGTTAGCGAGTGTGTGGCGGCCAAAGGGGGGCGCTGTTGAGTTGGATGTTGACTCTATATGGCTGGAAGCCGCTGTCGCAGACGCGCGTGCGAAGAACGCGGCGATCATCAAGGGCTGTGGCATTCTGGATGGCATGGACCCGCCCAACTTTGATGTGCAGAAGGTGGCCATGTGGCAGGAGATGGCCGCGATTGTGCAAGAGAACCCAAAGCTGAGCGATGGTGTGCTCGTGGAGAGGGCGCTGTCGGTGGGGTACAACAGGGGCTACGTGACGGTCAAGGCCGGGGTCGGCTTGGCAGGCTACGGTGGGGCGGCAATGCCTGGCATTGGGTCGGGGATGATGCTGCCAGGAATGGCTGGCTTTGGCATGCAGCCAGGTATGGGCGTGTATGGTATGCCGCCGGGCGGATTGCCTGCTGGCATGGGTGGTTATGGCGTGGCGCGGATTGCCTGCTGGCATGGGTGGTTATGGCGTGGCGCCGAGCATGATGGCGGCTGGCATGCCGGCAGGTGCCGCGGCGGTTATGCCGGGCATGGGCATGGGGATGATGCCAGGGACGGGTATGGGCGTGGCGCCTGGTGTGGCCTCGGGTGTGGGCGCACCCCAGTGGGGTGCGGGTTGGGCACCGCCCGTGATGATGGTGGCAGGTCCCCAGCAGCAGGGTGTGGCAGGGGCTAGGCCGCCACCCAAATTCAAACCGGGCGTGATGTGCTTCAAGTGCAATGGCATGGGCCACTATGCGAGCTCGTGCCCGTTGGGCAAGGCAGCAGCCACGGGGCGAATGCTACTGCTGGGGTTCCCCGTGGCTGAGGCTGGTTTGGAACAGTGAGGAGAACCGGCTGGCGCCGCGCGGCGCGGGTGTTGCGTTGTTGTATGGAACGTGGTGCTTGCGTGCCGCGGATGCGCAGTGTGGCTCGGCAGCGGTGTTTGGCGCGGTGGTGGTGCAGCATTTCATGTGGGGCTTTGCGGTCCGTGGGCGCTATGCCACGTCACTTCCTTTGATACGGCAGACTTGGGTGGCTGTTGTGTCTTACTCGTAACACTTTTGCGCCAGTCCAAACGGCAGCCCTGGCTGATTTGCAGTTTATGACGATAGGCGTCAGGGACGCCGGGAGACCAGCTGCTCTCACCGCAACAACACACACACCGAAATAAAATATATATGTAAAAAAAAAACGGCGTCAGAGGCGCCATGTACCCAGCTGCTGTAATTCCCGGGAGGCGTCAGCAACGCTCTGAAAGCCAGCTGCAATAGGTGTCGGCAACACACTTGCACCCATGCCTGCCTTGCTGCCACGTTCGCCCCACACCACCGGGAGAAAGGTTGATACTTATGTGGCAGAAAACAGCTGCAGCATAATCGCACAATTGGTGACATCCAACCTGTGATACCATTACTGAGAGGTAGTACTTCCCTGGGACAATTTGCACCCACACTAAGTGCGTGTCAAACACGTGTGGTGTCGCTGTAGGCGCTAGGCCAGTTCCACCAAAGGCTGCGTCGGCGTGTGCCTCGGTGGTGGACGGGGGCATCGTACAGCCCCGGGACAGGGTGGCAGAGGGTGCCTGTGCTAACGCGAGCAGGGGCAAGCCGGCCCCGTTGGGCACTGCTGAATGGTGGGAGGAGCAGTCCTCTGAGGAGTTGCTCTCGGTCATGCATGGCATACATCCCACGAGGTTGGATGTTGCGGGTTACAGAGGGGCGGATCTGTACCCAGCCACCGCACTGTCGGATGCTGACTTGGCACGGCTGTACCAGCCACCTGCACTTGAGTTCAAGGCCGGCCAGGGGTTTAACAGGACGGAAGCGTGGCTGGAAGTGGTTGGTGATAACCAAGAGCTGCGCGGTTTCGTAGAGCGAGGTGGCTACTCGGAGTTTGTGCTGAATTGGCAAACGCGAGTGCCGCCGACCCGGCGCAGAAATGCGCGCAACACGGATGACCATGCAGCCTTTGTGTCTGCAGCTGTGGCTGACTTGCTCCAGGTACACATGCCTCTTGCCATGTTACCGTTGTAAACCCTAGACAGCACTGCTGCGCTCGGCTGTTCTGCTTTCAATATTCATTGTGCATCGAGCCGTGCAATGTGTGCAAGCACAACGAGCATGTGCTGGGGTTTGCTGCCGTGCACTCTCCCTGGCTCTGCTACTCATTCTAGCCGCTGGCAGTCTGTGCACATGTGTATGCACATAAACAGCCGCTGTTAGCAGCTGCCCTGCACCCGCAGGCCTGAAGTGCCCAGGCTTGGTGAACCGGTGCAGTTGGCAACACCCACAACCGTTGCTTATGTCAACAACGCTCCCACTGGCTGCCTAGGGATCTGCAGGCTGGAACAACTTGCGCGCAGCATATGCACGTGAAGCAGAGGGCCGACGCAACACTCACATGACTAGTCGCCCTGTTCCAGCGGTAAGTATGCATGCTGGTTGCGCCTGCCCCTGTGTGCAGGGAGGAGGGGTTGGAGTCATTTGTGCCTGCCACCACTGGTGTTGAGGCCTTGCTGGTTGATGACCGCTGTGCGACTTGATCGCAAGCAGCCAGCATGGCGTGTGCAGACCAGCATCAGTGCCTATGATCATCATCAATATATACCCCATTCAAGCCACAGCATCAATGCCATTGGCCCCGCGCCCCATCAGAACGGAAGGAGGAGGGAGCACTGCTCCAGAACTTTTGCAAGTAATGTGCACATTCCTAGCATCAGTGCATATAGGCATTTAGCACACAGCATTGGGCATGCACACCAGCTGTAGATGCACATCAGATTCAGATGCTTGCACCACAGCATGCTGCAGCAAGTTACCCCTGGCAGTGCTTCAGTGCGTCAAAGAAGCGCTGTGATATGGTACACCTGCTGTTGGTTTTGTAACAAAGGTGAGTTTGCGTACAACATGATGCCGTGTTCCAGGCAGCAAGGTGATTGCCTGCTGCTGCTGCTGCTGCTGCGGCTGCTGCTGTTGGTGTACATGGAACCTGCCATCACGCGGCATACCTGGCGGGCGCAGGCCGATGCAGCGCAGATATGCTGGCAGCGCTGCATTGCTGGCGCTCACGTTCAGGCAGATGGGCACGGAGTGGGCCGGGGCCACGCCTGCTGCCACTGCAAGAAGCTGCATCTTGTCGTTGCTGCTGCCCATGCTGTCAGCACACAAGTCGCCAGCCTGCAGGAGAGTTCAGTTGGCAGCAGGTTGTAAATGAAGAGGAGGGCTCATGGGAACGCCGTGACAGGATAGCAGCGCTCCTTCATACGGCTGCATCAGCACTGCCAGCCCTCTGCCGTCAGCAGCGCAGCTCCAGCACCAGCACGCAGCCCCGCCCAGAGGCACCCAGGCAGCCATGCATCCCTGTAAAACAGGCAGACAGCACACCACCATGCCAAAACAATAGGTACCCAGTGGCCTGCAGCCCACAATCCCCTTTCCTGCAAAACCTCCTCGCCACCGCCCAGCATCCAGCACTCTGTACAGCACAGTACGCCTCAGCCCGCTCACCTCAAGATGCCTCCCAGTCTGTGACAGCTGTGGCCGGCTACTATGGCGTTAGGTTCCTACAAAGTAATGCAGCATCAGGTGCTGTTGAGAAGCAGCGTCAGCCACAGAGACATGCAGAGCAACACCATAGCAACAGCATCAGCACAACCACCTGTAACACAGCACACGAATCGGGTGGCTGCATGTCTATTTGCTGCTTGTGTGGCGCCAGCAACAGGCATACAGCTTTACTTGACAGCCAAACGATGTGTCGACAGTGCCGCTACAGAGAAACCTGCTGCTGGTTATCAACAGTACCATACGTACCTTGGTGGCCGGTAAGCATCATGCTGCACAGCACTGCGCAGTGCACAGCACAGCTGGTGACCAGCACCGTTGCTGACATGGTGCCAGCGGTGCAGCTCTGCCATCATCTTGTCGTGTATGGCAAGCGACCGCAGCCTTTTGTAAGACTACATACTCACATGAGCCAAACAGATTATGATCTGCTTTACAGTTGTGCAGAACATGTTGAAGCTCCAGGGCAGTGCAACAACAGCGCAGTTTCACTTGCAGGATGACTTCAGCCTTACATGCCGCTGGATGTAGCTGCTGAAGCTGAAGTCCAGGGGCAGAAGGTTTTAGTTGCGCATTATCCATGCCAATACATCGGCAGGGGGGGGGTGCAATTTGTATCCCCAGGGCAGAACTTCTGGCAGAAGTCTTCTGCCTTCTGAGTCAAAAGTGTCGCACGCCTGTACTAGGGTTGCTCAAACCCTTCAGCCCCGCTGAGGAGCACATTGATCGCTGCGGTGCCTGACTTGCAACCCGTTTCTAGAAACATCAATCGTTAATTGCATGCTCCGTGGCGAGCTTCAAGGCGTTCGAAACGACTGTGTTCTGCTGGCAACCACCTTGCAGTATCAGCACACAAATTGGCACAATGTGGCAGACCCTGCTTTTGATTGAAGAACTGTAAACGATCGCGACGCCATCGGGCGGCCGGGTGCCACGGTGCTGAGCTACCAGGTCTGGCACTTCAAAGCAGCTACAGCAGTGTCTGATGAGGCCTCAAAGATGCTTTGGGAGCCATCTGACAACCCAAGTAGTCATATGGCTGTGTCCAGGCTGCCAGCTGCTGCTCTGGGTTTACTGACTGCCTGTGTACCATTGCTTGTGGCCAGCCTGGCATACACAGCTGCTAGCAGCAGCAGCACGCCTCACTTTTGTCCACACCTTGCAGGCACAGCATGCAACCCGACCAACCGCCCCCATGGCGGTCACCCCTACCACCACAGCCCCCACAGCCCCCACAGCATCAGCAGCCAGGTCAGCAGTGGGGCCATCTGCATCAGCAGCAGCCGAACAGCGCTGGCCCTGGCTTCCCTCAGCCACATTGGCCGCTTGCAGGACCTCCACCCCCTTTCAGCGCGCAGCCATTGCCGTCATTCCAGCAGCAGCCAGTCCCGCCGCAGCCTTTCAGAGGACACCCAAGCAACCAGCTTGAGCAGGACCGGCCACATCAGTATGACGTGGCAGCCATGCAAGGACTGGGGCTGGGGCTGGGATTTGGGGGAGGCAGGCCTCGGCCTATGATGAGATTACCTACTCAGTATGCAGGCCAGCAGTCGCACCTGCCACAGCAAATGCCGCCGCTCCCGCCGCCTCAAGCACCATTGCCGCAACAGCAGCAGCAGCTGCTGTCGCGCCATGGCAGCAGGGGGTAAGCAAGAAGGCACAGCAGGAAGGCAGGGTAGAAGCGGTACCTGCTGCAGCTCCATCAGCTGCTGTGCATGGCAGTCAACAGCAACAGGAAGGGCAGCGCAAGCGGCAGCGAGTAGAGTCTGCACTGCAACAGCAGCAGCAGCAGCCACCCAGGCAACTGCATCAGAAGCCAGAGCAGAATCAGCAGCAGACGTGCAAGCAGAAACAGCAGCAAAAGCAGAACAAGCAGCAGTCAAAACACCAACAGCAGCAGCAGGATCCTGCAGATCGGCCGTCCAAAAAGGCACGCAAGTCAGCAAGGCTTGCAGCTGCTGCGGCATCTGGTGCTGCTGGTGCTGCTGCTGGCAACGACAGCGTCAGCAAGGCTGGCAAGCATGCCGCCACCCAACGTGGTGTTGACAGCTTAGCAGCAGCAGCAGCAGAGTGTGATAATTTGAGCCTGCTGGACTTGAGCTTGCGGCGGCTGAGGGGCAGGTCGCAGACAGGCACTTGGACGCTGCCGCAGCTGCATGCTGAGCACACCAGATTGGCACAGGTGATCTGTGTGTCTGCTGCTGGCTGACTCTGTACCTAGTTGTGCCTGTCCATGTCCATCAAATTGCTGATGGTGTGGTTCTGGTCAAGCAGCGGTATGCGCTGCATGCTGCAGGATATTTCCTCAGACAGTGAACATTCTGCCAACAAGCTAACCTGCGAGCGCTCAAGCAGCTCTTTATCATCAGCCAACCCTGACCTCAACACTGCTTTGCATGCCGCTCATCGCATATTGCGCGATGTCGTGCAGGCACAGGGTGCAGCTCCACTGGACGAAGCAGCAGTAGCAGCCATGCTGGAGCGGTACATGCTAGGGCTTGCCTGCCCCAGTAAGCAGCAGCAGCGCGCCAACCACGAAGCAGTGGCGCAGACGGCCTTCCTGGCACTGCAACGGGCAGAGCGAGTCATGCATGAGCACGTGAGTTAAGCAGCATGACGCGTGCTTTTGCTGAAGATGGCCGACTGTAAGCTTCACTGCACATACATGCACATGTCTTACTACCCAGCCATGCTCGCACAACAGCACATTGTAAGCTAAAAGCCAACAGGCGTGCTTTGCTTGGCGTGTGCCTGTGAGTGTGCCGTGGGCCAAATTGTGCATGCTGTTGTGTTTCGTGCAAGCATCTCAGATGTGAGTTGCGCATGGTGTGGTTGCAGTAGCGCCTGCTTGTAGGGGTTGCCTCTAGGTGTAACATGTGTGCTGGTTGCTTGCTGCTTGCTTCGTGGTTGCTTGCCTGCATCTGCGCATACAGGTGTCACGTGTAAACAATGATGAGCAGCTGCAGCTGTCTGACAGCAGCAGTGCAGCTCCGGCACCAGTGAAAGCAGCAAGGCTTCCCAAAAGCAAAAAACAGCGCCAGCAGCCAGTGCAGGCGCCACCAGAGCCGGTTCCAGCAGCAGCAGCAGCAGCAACTAGGGCCCCAGCACAGGCAGAACACTGCTCAATCCTGCAGCCACCACCAGAAGCAGCAGGTGCCAGGGATGTCATCGCTGACCTTCAAACCTTGGACACACATTCACGACAGGGAGCAGCTGCAGGGAGCTTGGAGACAGTGGCAGTAGGCACTCAGTCACTTAGGGGCGGCCTGGATGAGCTGGCGGGAGCTGCAGCAACAGGCGAGGCTGCAGGTGGCAGTGCTGCTGCTGCTGCTTCTGCTGCTGCAGGGGTTGCTGTTGCAGGTGCTGGTGCAGGAGGTGCTGCTGCTGACAGTGATGAAGATGTTGTGATCACGGGTGAGCGGCCAGCGCCACAGCAGGCAGCAGCTGCTGCACATGGGGCTGCAGCAGGAGCACCGCGCGGCGCAGCAGCAGCAGCAGGAGCGGACATCGCTGCAGCAGTTGCTGCTGCCCCAGCTGGTGCGGCTGCTGGTCTCGTCGTCCCATGTGACTTGGTCCTGCTAGATCCACAGCTGGTGCTGCCGCTGGTGTGGGGCGTTGATGCCTTTGATGAATTCGTCTGCAAGTTTGTGACCGGCAGGTGAGGGCTGCTTCAGCCAGCCATGCGCTTCACGTCGTAGTGATCTCTACAGCATGCGCATGCACGGCAGTACAGTCGTATCATACATGCAGCAGCACACTGCGTGTAAAGCTTTGGGACAGGCAACCTGCGTGTGTGTGTCCCGCCGCTGTGTCACCACTTTGCTAGTGAAGTCCGTGCGCGCTTCACATCTGCTCTCTGCTTCGTCTTCTGGTTAGGCATGTGGCGACGCTCTGGGACCTGCGGCAGCAGCTGCTAGTGCTGCATCGTTTCAACCCAGAGCCAACGCAGCAGGGCAGCTTGGCCTCGCCGCCACAGCAGCAGCTGCTGCAGCTGTCGGCCTCTGCGGAACGCCAGGGACCAGGGCTGATGGCAGCGCCATCAGTGCGGCGCTTCTTTGGAGGGATGTCTGCGGTGGGTGTATGCTCTGCACCAGCTTGCAGCCGCCCTCATTATCTTTTCACCTGACGCATGGCTATGGCTCTCATCTGTATGTACACTGTGTTGTCGCAGCGTGCTGCTTGGGACTTTGTGCATGTCTCCTGCACTCCCAGGCGTCATCAGCTGCTGGCATGAGCATGCAGCCTCTGGAGTGTAGCGTGCTTGATCAGACAGCAGGGCAATGCAATGTGATTCCGCCGCTCCGCATGAGACGCCACGTGCATTTGCAGCTAGCTTGCGCACGCGTCACACGCTGGCTGTGGGCCGCCGGTCATGCTGCAGGTCACGGCCAGGCACGTGTCCACGCACTGCTGCGCGGCCTGCTGCGGCAGTGGCTGACAGCAAGCGCGCCCACAACATGCCAGGCCCCAGACAGTGCACTGCCGAACGTGCAGAGCTGCGCCGACCTGCTGTCTGAATTGCAGGTGGGGGCAGCAGCACACCGCAGCAGCAGCAGCCTGCATCAGCTGACCTGCTGGGCCGCTTATCCAGCCGTTGCTCAGGGTGTCAGGATATGCCGTACTATGTCACCAATGCAGAACGTGTATCTTTGTGTTCTTTGCAGGAACACATGCTCAATGCCTGAAAGACGTGTGTGCTCTGTGCTTCGACAGGACAATGCTGTCGGCTTGCACGGCAGCGCGACAGGCACACCGCTGCAGTGCTCCGGCTCTGTGTATTTGTCAGACAAGCAGCAGCTTGCAGCCGACGCAGCGCGCCTCGTCAGAGATGCTCTGCGTGCTGCAGAGGCAAGTGCGCTGTCCCTTGTGCTGAAGCGGCAACAATCAGAAGGGCAGCAGCCGCCAACACTGCAGGCACAGCAGCAGCAGCAGCAGCCGGCAGCGGCGGACAGCAACCAGGAAGCCGCCATGACACAGAAGCAGGGGCAGCAGTACTGGGAGCAATGGCAGCAACGCCAGCAGCAGCAGCAGCAGCAGCAGCAGCAGCAGCAGCCGAGCAGCGTGTGGGTGCCCAGCAGCTTGGGTCTTCCGATTGACAGGTATCATTCCCTGCTGGAGCAGGTGGCAATGGTTGCAGAAGTGAGCGCGCTGCTGCCTGCTTGTACTTGTGCCTGCAGAGTCCTCTTGAGCAGTGCCGCGAGCAGGCCGCTTGCAGAAAAGCTGGAGGATGCGCACAATGCTTTTGTGTGTAACTGCTTGGACCTTCTGCATGCGCCAGCGCACTATGAGCTGCAGCATTGATGACCGCATCTAGGACGGCCGAGCCGCACAGTGGGCTGATACAATTGCTGAGTGCTCGCTGTTTTGTTTGCTGATCCTGGGGTGTCGCTGCAGGCCAACCTGCGCAACAGGGGGCTGTTCTCCGAGCAGGGCTGCCTGGTGGCCTTTGCCAGCAACCTGGCAGGTGCGGCAGTTACCTGTCAACCGCTAGTCCAGGCTACACCCGGGCCTGCTCGGCAGTGCTGTGCAGTTGCCCATTGGGGCCCCTAGGGTTTCTACATGCGGTCTTCTAGTAACCAACGGCTGCACATGTGCTTTCTAGTAATTTTCCACTGTTGCCATGCCAACACAAACACCTGTTAACTTGTGTGGCTGCTTGATTTGCTGTGTTGCCTGCAGACATTGCTGCAGAAGCGCAGGAGCTGGTAGGCAGCCTACCAGCAGCAGCCACGTTGCAGCAGCAGCAGCACCCAGAGCTCCTGCAGGGCCTTCAGGCTCCTTCGTTGAAGCTGCTGCTGCAGCTGCTGCAGCACGTGCTGTACTATGCCGTCAACGGCCGCATCGCAGAGCTCTACAAGCATGGTACACCAACCAAACCGGCTGCTGCTGCTCCTGCAGCAGGCACGGCTGGCGGCACAGCAGCACACCAACAGCCGCATTGCAGCACTGACGATGGCAGCCGCTTGGGTATCAGCATGAGCAGTCGCAGCAGCCCCGCAGGACAGCTGGCGCATGCGTTGCTGCATCTGCGTGAGGCGTTCATGAGCCTGTTTCCTGTGGGAAGGCAGTACAGCCCTGCAGAGGCTGCACACCTCAGGCAGCAGGTGGCTGAGCACCTAGAACGCGCCCAGCAGCAGCAGCAGCAGCAGCAGCAGCAGGGAGGCATGCAGTCAAATCCTGCAGATGGGCAGGCGGTAGATGCAGCAGCAGCGGTAGGTGATTTCTTCAAGTTGCTGCAGGTGGTCCTGCGCTGGCTACAGCCGCCGACTCTTGCTGCCTCTGGTGTGCCTTGCGATGATCACCGGGCCCAGAGTGGCATCAGCGATGGCGAGTACGAGACAGAGTCAGCAGATAATCAGCACCAGCAGCAGCAGCAGCAGCGGAAACTGGCACCGCCGGCTGTAGCTGTTACGCAGGAGCAGCTGCAGCAGGCTGTGCGTGAGCTGAGCCAGGGCTCGGGGTTCAGCATTGCAGGGCTAGCAACGCTGGAGCAGCAGCTGCCAGCCAAGTTTGGTGTGCAGAGCTTTTTCCAACTAGGGTTGGGGGCTGAGAGCTTGCTGCAGCTGCTGCAGCAGCAGCCGCAGCTGCTAGCATTGCTGCAGGGCAGAAGCGCAGCAGGCGCAGCAGAAGTAGCTGCGTGTGATGCACTGGCGCCGGTGTCACTGGCCGCTGTGCTGCGGGTTGCTGGCCAGGCGAAGGCCTGCTGTGGTGACATGGAGGATCAAGGTGATCTGGCAGAGACTGTATGTATGCTGCGTTGTTTAGCAGACGGTGCAGCAGTATTCACGGTAGACAAGGCGGGCGTTGGCTTGCCAAAAGCGTCGTGCTGTACAGGGATATGACGATGCCAGGGGTAGCATTCAAGCACTCAGGCTCAACCTGGACTGAATCACGCTGCTATCTGCCGCTGCATGGAATGCAGAGCTCGCTACAGCTGTGTCAAGGTGCCTCTGCAGCACATTTGAAGTGCAGCACGTGCAGCAGCTGGGCCATGGCAGCGTGCAGCGGCTGCTGCATCTCTGCTCAAGTGCTGCTGCCGATGCTTCCTCAGGCAGCAGCCATGAGAGCCAAAGCTGCGTTTGGAGTGTGCATGCGCTAGCAGCACCAGCAGTTGCAGCAACGGAGGAGCAGCAGCAGCGCCAGCAGATGATCAGCTGGCCCGTCATGCAGTGGCGCAGTACTCTGGAGCAGGACCGGCTGGAGAGGTTGCAGATCTCACTGGCGGCGTGCTCGGGTCAGCCAGCAGCGAAGACGCGCTGCGCTGCCTTGCTGCAGCGCCTCCCTTGGCTGAGCTGCACAGCTGGTCAAGCTGGCGTCAGGTGAGGGCTGCTGCTGCGCGCTGGCCGTTGTTTTTCTTTGATCTTCACCCGTGCCGGCGCCTGCTGCACCGCAAGGAAATCATTGAATCCCGACCACCTCCCAACAACGGTTGGTCTCGTCTGTCTGAATAGCGCCTGGCATGGACCGTGATGTTCGGCAGTGCGGCCTGTCGCCACCTGTTTGCTGGTGTGCTTGAGCAAGCTTGTGCTGGGCTGCAGTTGCGGCTGTCCTCCCGGCCACTCGGCTGTGCTCATGCACTTCTCCTGCAGGTGTACCAGCCCAGCTTGGGGCCTCTTGCGCATTTCCTGGCAGTGCATGGCGCCGCATCTGGACTGCTGGTGCTGGCCGTGCCAGCAAGCGCAGCCGGCAGCGCTGTGGCTGGTCAGCAGCAGCAGCAGCTGCTGAAGCTGCGTGCATCTGCAAACAGGGAGCAGCTGATGGAATGCAGCAGCAAGGTATGTATGTTCAAACGCAACGGCAGCAGCCAGCTGCAGTGCCTCTGCCAGCCCTGGAGCATATTGCAGTGACCAGGCGGCAATTGCTGTGTTTCAGTTGCTTCCGCCACCAGGCGCGGTGTAACTATATCGTAGTGCTTGTGGTGTCTGCTATCTATGGTCAGCTTGTCAACATTGATGCTGCTGCCGCAGGGCAATGCCGTGGGTGCAGTGTGCGGCGCACTGTCGCTGGTGGCGCTGTCAGCTGGGCTGCGCTTTGCTCCACTCGGCCTGATGGCTGAACGCATTGCAGCAGGCCTGCAGGTGCTGGCAGCAATGCACAGGTATGGTGCGCTTGTTGAACCAATGGTCTTGTCATGATTCTAATTTGCAAGTCGAGGTGCAATCGGCTATTGCTTGGATCATTGTGAACTTGCACTTGCACCCCTTGTGCAGCTTGACGGGCATGACAACTCTGTTTTCGCTCCGCTAACTGCTGTCATTGCCGCCAACGTAGGTCTGAAAGGCAGCCACGCAGCTTGACCAGCAGCGGCAGCCACGATGCTGCAGCAGCAGCAGCAGCTCCGGCAGCAGCAGCAGCCACACAAGCAGCATCTGCAGCTGGCGCTCATGCAGCTGCAGCATTCATCCTGCGCTCGCTCGTGCTGCTGCCCAACCCCCTGGCAGCCCCTCTTGCTCAACAGCTGCTGCTGCAGCCCCTGTACGACCTCATCGGCAGCCCTGCAGCTGCCCAGCAGTTGCTGTTGGAGGTGGCTAGCCTGGCAGCTGCTGAATCGGCTGCTGTGGTGTCATCACTGTCAGCAGCAGGGCAGCCGTACAGTGCTGAGCTGGCGGCGTTGCATGCGTTGGGCTGGCAGTTGGGAATCGCTGCGTGGCAGGAGGACTGGAAGAGCCGCTGCATGGTGGCAAGCGCTGGCGTTGCTGCTGCTGGTGTCCCAGCGCTTCCGGCAAGGGACGCTGGTACAGCGGTAAGCACTCCTACAGCGATCTGGGAGGTTGCTTGTACTTGAGCCATGCGGCGTTGACAGGCAGCTGACGTGCATGGCGTGGCGATGCTGCCTCGATCCTTGTGTTGCAGCAGCGCAATGAAGCTTGTTGGAAGTGCGTGCTTAATACTCTTGTTACGCAGTGTGCACATGTCTGCTGCTGCTGCTGCTGCTGCCCTTGTTTGCGCCCTCAGATTCTGCCAGGCCTAGATGCCACTGGTCAGGCCAGTGATGCCGCACAGGCAGCGCTGCAACAGCTGCTTTTGAGGCTGCAGCAGCAACCAGCTGCTAACCCAGCAGCCACACCTGCTACAGGCATCGCCCACAGCACAGCAGCAGCAGCAGCAGCAGCAGCAGCACTGCCAGCATCCGATGCACAGGTGGAGCGCTCAGCGAGGGTGGTGGTGCAGCAGATCCGTGCGCGCGAGTTTGGCATAGGCCTGGAGCTGCAGGGCCCAGCAGGGCAGCTGATGGCGGCTCAGAACGCACGGCTGGGTCGCGCGCTGCAGCGGCTGAGCCAGGACCTGTACAGCAGCAACACCCACTTTGCACTGGAGCTGGTGCAGGTGCGTGCTGTCACGTGGCTGTGTCGGGCCAGCTGCAAGTGCTGCGGCGGCCGAGCCATGAGCCGTACGGCTGTGCGCGGATATTGGCATTCGCGTACGTTGTTGAGGTAGAGCCATTGAAAGCAGGCAGTGAGCGGCCTTGGCAGCTGCATGATGCTTGGTCGAACTGCAGGCTCGGCCGCCTCTGCCTGCCGCTGTCCTGCAGAATGCCGACGACAACCGCTACACAGCGGGCGCCGTGCCGGCCCTGGAGTTCCTGCTGATGCCTGACGCTGTTGCCGCGCTCAACAACGAGGCTGGGCTGACGGCAGCGGATGTCGGGGCGCTTTGTGATGTGGGCGCGTCCACGAAGATGTCCAAGGCTTACATCGGATACAAGGGCATCGGGTTCAAGAGCGTGTTCAAGGTGCAGCTGGCAAGGCGTTTTGTGCTGCCATTCAGGCACACTGGCTCAGTTCACGGCTGGGCTTGATGCTCAGTGATGTGAAGTCTGGTGCTGCAGCCGGTGTTGTGCGTGGAATGTAAGCTCCTGCCCGGGTGCAGGGCTCCTGGCCGCAGCAGCACTCCAGGCTTGTGTATTGATCATCTGCCTGCTTGAACTCGCCCCGTAACAGGTCACCGACAGCCCTGAGGTGCACAGCAACGGCTTCCACATCTGCTTTGACCTGGCAGCAGACGCCACACTGGGCTACATCCTGCCAACATGGCTGGAGGCGGAGCAATGCGCTGCAGCAGGTGAGCGCTGCCGACGCGCGACCGCTGCGATGCCTGTCCTTTTCAACCCGTGTACTGGCGGCTGCAAAAGGTGCACAAGGGGGTTCAGCATTGCATTGCCTGTGCTACGCCCTGCTGGTTTATCTCATTTCTGTCTCTGCAGGCGCTGCTGCGAACTCAAGCCGTCTCGGCCTTCACTCCTCCAGCTGCACTACCATCCTGCTACCACTGAAGCAATCCCTCCTTCTCCACGGCAGCAGCGAACAGCAGCAGCAGCAGCAGCACTCCCTGCGGCAGCGCTTCCAAGACCTGCGCCCCACGCTGTTGCTGTTCCTTGGGCAGCTTTCTTGCATCTGCGTGACGGATGTGCTGCAGCCGCAGCGCAGCACGATTATGCTGAAGCAGCAGCTGGGGCAGCACCTGGTGCGGCTAAGGCATGGGCCTGCAGCTCAACACGCGGAGCACTGGCTGCTGGTCAGGTGAGTGGTGGCCGACCTCGAAACCAGAACTGCAAAGCAATGTGTGTTACATGGTGGCGAACACTGCACATGCAGAGCACTGGCTGCTGCAGCTGGTCAGGTGAGCGGTGGGTTGTTGGAGTGTGACGGAGTTTTAAACACCAACACGTGGTGGTTGCCCAACGCCAGTGTGTGGCAGCTCGTAGGACGCTGGCTGCTGGTTAGTGGCTGGCTGCTGGTGCATTGGTGCTGGATCGAGTGCTGCCCACACCTGCATGACACAGTTGCATCACACACCCTGGTACCAATACCATTTTGCTGCTCAATGAATCAGTCAAAGTGGAAAAGCAAAACATATCTGCAGACCACGGTAGGTGGGGCTGAGTATGCAGCCAGCAGGGGCAGTGGTTGATGTTGTGATATTTACAGGGGGCAGCAGTAATAACACAAGTGCACACTCCAATTCATCAAACCTCGGGGCTGCTGGCATTGGCTTTCACAGCTACATGCCCCATGAGGTGTGCTGCATGCGGCCGGCCTACTGCTGCTTGCTTACCAAGCACGGCCGCTGCTGCGATCTACCTTCTGTGAGGGTGGCAGTAGCAGCTGGCTGTAGGCTGGCACTGCTGCAGCACCTAGCCGACCCTAGCACAACACAACCCAGCTGACTCGAGCAATAGCTAGCCATAGCGTGCCACATTGCACTGTGCTTCCGTAGCCGTTGCAGTGCAGTGTCCGCGGTAGGGAGCAGGCATGATCAGGCAGCTAAAACAAGGGTCAAGGCCCAGGACAAGTTGTCGCTTGTCGTGTTGGCAGTAAGCCCTGCAGCAGGCTGCAAAGGTGCTGGCGGTTGCGGTACCACAGATGTATGCATGTATGTATGAAAGTTGCACAAGCAAATGTCTTGGAGGTTCAGCACCAGCATGCTTGCTGCAAGTGTGCTTCAGCCCTCACCCCTCCAGCCAAGTAACCTTTTGCGTTGTTTGCACTGCATTCCTGCACCCCACTTGCATGCGCTCACACTGTTACTGCTGACGAGTCTTCACATGAAGCCTGCTGGGGCTTGTTGAGAAGCTGAGGGGTGACGCTGGACGTGTTTGATGGGGAACATGCATGACCCTGTGGGCGCTGCCGCCCCAAGGATGCATATGTATGTCCCACCCGAGCATGGACCCACATCACCCCGAAGCAATAAAAAGCCATGTTCTGTTCCAGATGGCAAATGGCCATCGTCTAGCGCCACCTCCTCAAAGACTCCTTTTGCATGCGTTGACAGGTCATCAGCCACACTGCCCGCCGCTTGGCACGGCCGCTTCCAGCAGCCTAACAGCAGCCAATCAGCCCACAGCAGCAGCAGCAGCACTACCGTGGCGCAACTAGCCCTTGCATTCCAGCTGGACCAGCCTCGGCAGCCGCAGCAGCAGCAGGTGTACGCGTACTTGCCGCTGCGCAGCTATGGGTTGCGCTTCGTGCTGCAAGCGGACTGGCAGGTGCCCAGCAGCAGGGAGTCTGTTGACGCAGACAGCTGTTGGAACCAGGCGCTCAGAGACGAGGTGCCGGGCATGCTGCTTGCTGCAATGCACGCTTTCATCAGCCTAGCAGACAGCAGCAGCAGTGAGCTAGGCTGTGCTGTGAATGGTGCTGGTAGCGTTGGCGATGCAGCTGGGCTGGAACATGCACAGCAGCAGCTGCAGCAGCCACCGCCAGTGGGTAGGGCTGATGCCGCTGCTGTGCCCAAGCTGAGCAGGGAGGCCTGGATCGACTGCTGGCTGCGTACGCTGCCACTGGAGGGTCAGGCGCAGGGCTTCTTCGCCGCTCTGCCGCACAGGTGAGAGGAAGACGGCACCGCAGCGGCAGGCACAAAGCATGCTGTACTGCGCACGTTCCAAATGGCGGAGCACATGGCGTCCTTGCTGCCCTGTCGTGCACGGTGCCACTGGTGAGAGGACAGGACGAGTTTTCAGCATGCAGCCAGCGTTGGACTTGTTGCGATGCAATATGTGTGGCCAGGCTGTCTTGCAACGCTGCCCCACAGGTAGGGGCATAGCGACTGACATGTAGCCAGCGTAGACTGTTATGCGATGCTTGCAAGCCTGTGGTCAGGGACATGGGTATCTTTGCGGCGCTGCTTCGCTGAGAGTGTGAGGGAGGCACCAGCATGCAACCAGCGTACGACTTGCAACGCAATCACATGGCCAGGCGACTTTGCTGCACTGCCCTACTGGTGAAAGCAAGAGACAGAGGGTTCCGCTCGCGGCCAGCGTAGGACTTGCTGTCATGCTTGCAATTGCATACTTGGCCAGGATGGGTTGCTCTGCAGCACACTCTTGGACAACACTGACAGTGGCAGGAATCCCCTGTCGGCATACAACGTGCACCGTGTTGTTGCGCGTGTTGCTGCGCTCAACCACTTTATCAAGCCAAGTGCGGGGCTGCCCTGCTGCACCGCTTCATACGGTGCATTGTGTGGGACTGCAAAGTACAGCAGATGCAGACAGCAGACAGCCACCACCTGGTAGTGGTATGGCTGCCCTCATGGCTTAAGCGCAAGCCACCTGCAGCGCCCGACAAACAGCAGCCTGCGCTCTGCTTCCCCGTGCCCTCATCACCCTGCTGCATATGCTGCATGACACCGCCAGCCCACGCCCCCCCTGTGACGGACCCCTGCCTGCGTACGTCTGCTGCCTGCGCAGTGTGGCGGCCCTGCTGCGCAGCAGCTGCTGCATCCCGACGGAGACCGGCGAGCTCTGCCGCCCCGGCGACGTCCTCGTCTGCAACAGCAGCACCGTGCGGCAGCTCGTCTCGCATGAGCAGCTGCAGGCGCTGCTGGGCAAGCACTTCTGCCACTCGGACGTCACGGCGCTGCACACCAGCGCCGAGCTGCGCGCCGCGCTGGGGGTCGGGGAGTTCTCGCCGATGCAGGTCGTGCAGCTGATCGAGCAGATGGCGAACGCAGGGAAGCTGGAGCAGCAGGGCATCCAGTGGGTGCAGCGCATGCTGCTGTGCCTGTTTGCCATGCTGGAAGCCACGGCGGGGGGTGTCGCGCCTGCAGGGCCTGCAGGCGGCCGCCCTGGATCAGCGTCCCCTGGAGGCCCTCTCGCTGCTGCTGCTGCTGCTGGTGCGGCAGCTGGCGATGCTGCTGGCTCTTGGGCGGTGCAGGTGGTGCAGCTGGGCAGGAGCAGGGTGGTCTCCAAGCTTCGGCAGCTGCAGATCTTGCCGTTGCAAGACGGCCGCTTCACAAGCATAGAGCCCAGCGGCGCAGCCAGCGCAGCGGCGCCCGCGGGCGCAGAAGCAGCGTCTGCAAGGCAGCAGTATGCAGCAGCATCAGCTGCTTCTGCAGCGGCGGTGTTCTTCCCCTTGCAGGGTCTTGTAGCGTCGCCTGCTACGCCCGTGCCGCCCGCCAGGAGGCCCCCAGGGGCGACGCCGCCAGCTGGCACAGCAGCAGCAGCAGCAGCAGCAGCAAGGACGCCAGGCAGCCCTATTTCTGCCAGCCATGGTCCCAAAAGGAGCCTTGCAGCCTCCCCTGCAACGCCTGCTACACCCTCGGTATCTGCTGGTGGCGATGGGGCTGCTGCTGGCAGTCTGCAGCAGCTGCTGCAGGAGGCTGGTGTGGCTGAGTCTTGGCTGGCGCCTGGCCTGGCAATGCTGTCCTGCAAGCTGTTTGAGGGGCTGCCGGATGACGAGCTGGAGCTTATGGAGACGGGCCTGATGGTGAGCTGTCATGATTGTTCCTTGTGCTGTGTTAGTAATAGTGTTACTTGCGTAACAGGCAGCATGAGTTGCTGCTGATCCGGTGGAATTGCTGCTGCGCCCCCATTGCTGGGCTGTCAGGTGCTTGAGGCAGCACTCATGCTGGGTTGCTGGCATGTGATTCGTGGTGATCTGGTAGGGCTGTTGATAAGTGAAGAAGGGTGGGTGACAGTACAACCTCAGACAGCAGCCCAGATCGCAGAGGCAGCAGCATGTGCCCGTGACGAGGCGCAGCAGGCGCATATCACAGCAGCCCGCTTGCTCCGCCGTTCATGCCTCATATCCCTGTTGCCTTTGTTGGCATCACACTGTGATGAGAAGCAGACTCTCAGCACAGCCACCGGCATGCAAGACTCACGTTTATGTGCCCCCCCCCCCCCGGATCCTGCATGGGTTGGTGTCTACTGCCCTGCAGGCCCTGGGCGTGCGTGCTGCGCAGCCCATGGACGTCATGCAGCTGTCACTGCTGCCATCCATGGCTTCCGATGACGCACTGGCCTGGCCCACAGACCGCCTGGTAGCATACCTGGCCTTCCCTCTGATGGCTGGCCTGCTGCAGCTGCCCGCTGACTCAGCAGTTGCTGCTGCTGCTGCCACGCCGGCAGGCGCGACCCCTGCTACGGAACTGCTGCCACTATCACCAGCTGCAGCAGCACGTGCTGCGTCTGCTGCGCCTGCTGGTAACGTCACCCTGCTGAAGAGCGGCCGGGCGCATGAGCAGCAGCTGCAGCAGCAGCAAGCGGCCTGGCTGATTGCTCAGCTGGCAGAGTGCGCGGTGGTGGCGACCACGCGTGGCAACGTGCGGCTGGCCGGGGCCACAGCAGAGCAGCAGCCGGAGCAGCAAGCAGGTGGAAGCGGCTGGAGGGGCTGGTGCAATGCTTTGGTGTCTGTGTGGTGTGTGTGGTGCATTGACGTGAGGGGAACAGTAGCATTGTACAGTTTGCTCTGGTCGCACCTTGAGCACAGGCTGGGCAGCACAGCAATCTAATGCGGTATGCTTGGGATGTGTGCAAGTTACAGAGGAAGCACTGAGAAGCGGGTGCATCGTCACAATTTTGTTCTGCAGGTGCTCGCCAGCAGCAGCAGCGTCCGCGCAGCAGCAGCGTGTACCTGCCGGCCTGCTGGACGTGGCACGGCACAGACTGGCAGGAGCAGCTGCCACATCTTGACTGGCAGGTGGTGTCGGCGGCATACCAGGCTGCTCACCCCGGGCTGGCACACCAGTGGTATGTGCTGTTGCTGCAGCTGGGCGTTGTGAGTGTGCCTCCGCTGGTGCCAAGGCTTGTAGACAGAGCTGAGCAGCAGCAGCAGCAGCAGCAGCAGGCCGGCGGTGCAGGCGGCACCTTGGACGCTGCTGCAGCCGCTGGAGGTGTCACAGCGCCCGCAGCTGCTGCAGGCGCAGCCGGTAATGCAGCGAACGCAGACCCCGGCAGCGACCCACCAACAACGCCAGCAGGAGTGAAGGCAGCGAGTGCAGCGGCAGCGACGGCAGCGCCCGCAACAAGCAGACAGCCAGGCGGGTCAGGTTTGCAGCAGCAGGTGCGACAGCAGACATCACCCGTGACGACGAGAGCAGCAGCAGCGGGGCGCTGCTGGATTGGTGGTGCCCTGATTTGGAGGCGCTGCTTGCCAGCATGCCAGCAGTGCGGCAACCAAGCAGCAGCAGCAGCGTTGCGGCGCAGTCTGGTGACATGGTGACTCAGCATGCAGCTCTCTGCAGGTGAGCGAGAGGTCGGAGTCCAAGCAGTGAACCAACAAAGGCAAGGGAGGACTGCACTCTGCTGCTCTGGTGCCTTAATCTGGGTTGCGAGCTCGCATGCAGAACGAATGCGCTTGGTTGTACACAGCCGCAGCATGCAGCACTTGCTGGACAGCTGATTGGACACTGTTGTGTGTCTGTATGCAAATGGCACTTGGCTGCACGTAGTTGTAATGCTGCTGCTACTGCTAATGCATTGTATCGTGCAGGCTGTTGCAGCTGCTGGATGGCCACTGGGAGACGTACAGCCAACACCTCACAGTCACCCCAGCAGCCGCAACTGTACGCACTGCATTGGGTGCCCCAAGCTACAGCACCCCCGGGGCAGCAGCAGCGCTTGCGCCAACAGCAGCCTCCATGTCAGCCAGGCGCATATTACACAAGCAGCAGGTTGCACTGCCCAGAGCTGCACCACAGCCGCCGACACCCCTGCCCTTGGCATGGACAACGCCTGCAGCTACACGCACAGCAGCGCGCACGCCGAGCTTACAGGCAGCAGCGGCAGCAGAAGCGCATGTGCCTGGCTCACAGGCTATGCTGGCGCCTAGCTCGTTTGCACAGCTGCTGCGCTCAATGGTGCTGCCATGCACGTACATGCAGTCAGCTGCACAAGTGCCATCTGAGCAGCAGCAGCAGCAGCAGCAGCAGCAGCAGCTGCAAGGTGGTGCGAAGCGCAAAAAAACAAAGCGTAATAAAAAACATCCAAGACCACCGGAGCTGGCGCTGCTGCTGCCAGGTCAGCAGCTGGTGCTGAGTCATTGCCTGCTGTCATTCTTTGGCCGCTTCAAGCTGCCATACCTGGGTGTGGAAGTCAACGAACCGCAGTTGCTGGGGCTGATTGGGGTCACAAATGAGTTGTCAGTGCAGGTGGTGCTGCAGGTGCTGGTGCAGCTGGCTACAGGGCAGCAGCTACAGCAGCCAGGTGATGCCCAGCAGCAGCAGCAGCAGCAGCAGGGGCAGCTAGGCAACCCAGAGCCAGAAGCTCAGCAGCAGCAGCGACAGCAGCCGCCACCAATCGTCACCAGCTGTGAAGTCATGGCTGGGTTATACAGCTACCTGCTGCAGCAGCTGCAGCTGGCACAGCAGCAGGCAGCAGCTGCTGCAGCCGGCACCACCCCCCAGCACCAGCAGCAGCAGCAGCAGCAGGTGCATTATCAGCAGCTAGAGCAGCAGGTGCAGGCAGCCTTCCAGCGCTATCCCCTCGTGTGGCTACCTGATGCACCCGATACAGCTCCTAGCGAAATATTCCCGGGCAGGTTCTATCACTTGCATCAGCTGTGCTTGTCTGATCCTTCTGCAGTGCTTGAGAAGCTGGCATGCCAACAGCTGGCAGCTGCGGCAGCGGCAGCAGCAGCAGCAGCAGCAGCAGCAGCAGCAGCAGCAGAGCCATTACAGCAAGCTGGGGTTGGGTCAGGCAGCACAACAGCAGAATCAGAAGCAGGAGCAGCAACGCCTGCTCTCGTGCTGCGGCCTGTGCTCCTGCACTTTGCAGCTGCTGGGCAGCTGTTCAGCGGATGGCTGGCTGCAAAGCCCACAGCAGCAGCAGTTGGGCAGCTGGAGACAGCTGGTGCTGCTGCATGCAGCACTGCTGCTGCTAGCGACGCCTGCATTGTGGCTGAACCAGATATGGAACAGTACATTGCTGCCTTGCAGCTGCTAGCAGCTGAAGCCGCGGCACAGCAGCAGCAGCAGCAGCAGCAAGTTGGCGAGCAGCAAGGCATCATGCTCTTTGATGCAGGACGTGACTCGGCCATCTGGACCAAGGTGAGCTGCCTGCAATGTGCTGACACATGCTATGTTTGTTTGACCATGCTGCCCATCATGAGTCATGGCAGGTATGTGTACATCTTGATGCTGCGCAAGCCTAGCGGTGCAGCTGCCCAACCCCTGCGAGACCCAACCTCCACAGCAGTGCTAAAGCACCGCATGCAGCACAGCAACGCGCATGCCTTTCTCATGCATGCTTACATGCGGAGCTGCCAGCACACACTCGACCTGGTGACGCATCAGCCGTGTCGCTGCTGCTGCTGCCCGCCCGCAGCTCCTGTCCGTGCTGCTTGTGCTGGCGCAGCGCCTTGCCCAAGGCGCGCTCGCCAGGCCGCAGCTGGTGCTGCTTCAGCAGGCTGTAGCAGCTCTGCCGGCCTGGCTGTGGTGTTACAACAGGCAGTGCTGGGCGGGGCTCGACCGGGAGCCGGTCGTGGCAGATGACGCTGAGCTGGCGAGCGTGATGGGCGGCTTGCCCGAGGTGCATCTGGTGCAGCTGGAGGGGGCGCTCAGCGGTGTGGCTGAGCTGAACCAAGCGGGCTCAGCAGGTGAGTGGACCAGTGAAGAGGATCAAGCACAACGCCCAAGGAGATGCTCTCCTATGCTGTTGCACCTGCATGAGTGCTCAAGGAAACACAACAGTTGTTTGATTGAGTATTGTCTGTTTCTTCTGTTGGCAAGTAACTTCTGGCGACCGTGTGGAGTGGGCGGAGAAGCTGGCCAAGTGGGGTGTCTGCTCACCTGGCAAGGGCGGCAGTAGTGGGGCCCCCCACTGCTGCCCCCTTTGCCAGATGTGCTCACTCCCCACTTGGCCAGCTTCTCCGCCCACTCCATGCGGTCGCCAGCAGCCGGCGCACAATCGCCGTGAGCCGAGCCCTCCGTGATGAGCCTCCATTATGCACCAATTGGGTGGATGGCTACATGAGTGCTCAGAGCTCTGCTCTGACATCAGGTCTGGATTGGTACCCTTTGTTCTGCTCCTGTTGATTGTGCTAAAGCAGTTTGTGTGCATGGAAGTGTGACTGAAGGTTTACGGTGCGCAGTAAGTAACTGGACAAGTGGTGGCCTGCTGAAACGCCCGCTGCTGCTGCTGCTCCTCCACAGGCGCCTCCACTGCAGCACGGCAGCTGCAGCAGCTGCTGGAGCTGCTGGGGGTGCACCCGCTCACCGGGTGCGTGGCCGCTGACGTGGCGTACGAGGAGCTGACGTCATGGGACGAGATGGCGCAGCGCGTCGCGGATGCGCTGCTGCTGGCGCAGCGGTGGTGCTGGCACCGCAAGCCGCGGGAGGCGTACGAGGCCATCGCAGGTGCGGGTGCTGCTGGCGGGTGCCGCGAGGGTGCCAGCAGCAGCCTTAGTGCATAGGAGCACCGGCTGGCGGAGCGACTGCTGCAGCTGCACGGCTTGCCATGCATCAAAGCTGCCGGTCGGCATGCACGCATGTGTTGCTCATGCAGCTGAGCATCACAACTGTGTGCAGTATGGAGCCATGGTAGTGCTACAGCAGTCGATGCTCGCTGCAGCAGGGTCTGGTCAAGTGGTTGCCATACTGTCGTCTGCCAGTACACCGTGACACCCTCTGCATCGCCTTGCGAATGGACCTGGGGCCCCTCCCTCACCTGGCATCACCCCGAGAAATGTATCACAAGGCACCAAACTATGCGTGTTCTGCGTCCTGCCCTGCAGCGCGGCTGCTGCACAAGCTGGCCTTCCTGACTGTGGTGGCTGTGCGTGACCTGAGCACCAGCTACAGCCTGGCCGTGCAGGGTGGGCAGGAGGTGGCGAGTGCCCCTGTGCCTGCTGCCGTGCTGCAGCATGACATGCAGCTGCTCGTGGCGCCCGACAGGCCGGGGCTGTACCTGGAGATGGCCAAGCAGCTGGCGAGGTGCGGCTGCAACAGGCTGCACTGCAACGCTCCTGCCATCATGGGATGGGTGTTGAGCAGGCATGCTGAGTGCTGTTCCAGGGTGGTGGTGTTCAAACCTCAGAGCTCTGGGTGCTGCAATTGATCACATCATGCCCGAGGTTGTATCTGTTCAGCTGAATGGCATCAGTATTGCTGCACTGTGTGTCTGCTTTGTGGCGGCCGAGGCGGGCGGGGCTGCGCTGGTCTGGAGTCCTGTGCCTTGCACTCGTTCTGTGTGGGCTGCGCATCGCTTTGCCCCAGTCAACGCTGCCTCCGCCTGCCCGTCAAACACCAAAACACGTATGCTGCAGGTTGATCAGTGATGACCCCGCTGACACAGCGCCACTGTCAGACCTGCTGCTGCCGCTGCTGCATGAACTCGCAAAGGACAACGACCCTGAGCCGTTCATGCGCAGCAGAGGCATCCCTGATCTACCAGCAAGAGTGCCACCAGCCGCCACCGCAGCAGCAGCAGCAGCAGCAGCACCTGAGCAGCAGGAAGGGTGCAGCTGACGCTGTGGCAGCTGTATGTGCCGCCAGCTCCCGCGCTGGACTTCGAGTTGGGGATTGAAGGCGATTACGGGGATGAGGACGCAGACATTGCAGCAGGTGATGATGTGTTGGGCTATGGGGATGCTGTTGATGACTACGAAGAGGAGCTCGAGGAAGCGTCTGATGAGCTGGGAGGTGCAGCGGCAGCTCGCCAGCAGCAGCAGGAAGTGGTGCCACCGCCACCGCCGCCACAGCATCAAGGCAACGCGCAGGACATGGAGCTTGCAGCTTCGTCTGACGATGACATGGATATCGGCTTTGACGACAGGTATCATCAGCATCAGCAGCAGCAGCAGCTGGCGGCGGCAGCAGCACCTGAAACACTGCAAGCGCTGGTGCAGGTAGCACTGCAGGCAGCTGCGGGTGCTACTGCTGCAGGCCGCAGTGCTGGCGGTCCATCTGCAGCAGCAGCAGCAGCAGCAGCAGCAGCAGCAGCAGCAGCACGTGAGAGCCAGCAGCAGGTGTTGCCTCGTGCACCACAGCCACTGCAGTGGTGGCAGCAGCAGCAGTGTCCAGTTGAAGCGCTGACCCGTGCTGCGGTTGACAAAGGCAGTGGCACCGCAGACAGGCAGGTCATCCAGAAGAAGGTGTATCAGGAGGTTTGGCTGGCAGCGTTAGACATGATACCTCTGGTCAGCTGTCCACCTAAGCAGACTGCAGCAGAAGCAGCAACAACAGCATTGAGAGCGCTGCCGCAGCCGGGTTCTGCTGCCAAGCGGGGCAGGGGTGTCACCGCTGCTGCAGCTGGCGCTGCAGCAGCAGCAGCACCACCAGCAGCAGCAGCAGGTCCTGCTGCGGGTTTGAGCTCATTGCCCACCTTGGCTGATGCCACTGCTGCAGCAGCAGAGTGCTTCCTGCAGATGCTGGGCGCAGACAGCATTGCAGCCGCTCTGGGCGGCCGCAACCCAGCCACGCTGGCGCACATCTTGGCTGCTGCTGGCGGGGTGGTGGCTGCGCTGGCAGCAAGGGCAGGCTGGCGTTACGGGCCTAGGGAGCACGTCGACTTCCTGGCACAGCTGCTCAAGGGCATGACAGGCGTGTCCATTGGCCAGGTACGGCACAGGCTGGCTGTGACGCTGACGGTTGCGGATGAATCCTTTGCTGTTTCGGCGTTATGCTGCTCAGCTTGACGTGGAGCCGCGCGAGCGCTGGTCGCGTGCAACACCCCTGAACATGCATCGCCCGTGGTGCCGCTGGCAGAACTTCTGCTGTGTGCTGCTGTTGGGGTTGTCTGCTTGCCGGGCAGGCAGCGCGCAGGTCAGACTCGATTGGCTTCGGCTGTGGCAGAGGCACTGCCGTCAAGAACTGCCCAGCAGGGCATGCTTGGGCTGTACCATGGCCGTCCATGCGCCCACTGCTGCTGTTGCGCTTGCAGGAGAAGGAGTGGAAGGGCGCCAACAGGGCGCTTACGGGTGAGCGTGACCTGGAAACGGCCGTCAAGCAGGGCATGCTCAAGGTGTATGACGTGTCGCTCATGCAACCGCTGCTGCTGTGGGAGGTACCGTCATCCAGTCAGCCTGGAGGTATCGGAGCATAATGCAGGTGAGCCTGGAGCCGCCACGGCGCAGGCTTTTGTGGCAGCACGCATGTGCTCTGGGACGAATGCACGTGCGCATAAGCATGCCTGCAGGAAATGCCTGCGTCTTTGTGTGCGTTGCATGTGCTGCCGTAGCATCGCAGCACTGTGAGGACCATGTACTGCTGCCTGCAGGCTACGTGCTAGAGTGAGCAGCTGGTTACCAAGCACCTGGCCTGCATGCTGGGCATGTCAGCTGCTGTCGCGCTCACCCCTCCTGGCAGTGGCCATGAGCCGCGCTGCGCCCCAGCAAGTTTTTGCATGCTAGGCATATGAGGGCGGTGAAATGCTGCACTTTAGAGAGGAGTTGTCTTCCAGTGTGATGTGTCTGCCTGCCTGCTGCATGCTGCGTGTGTACCTGCAGACTGGGCGCTGGGGTGAGCAGCTGGTGGCGCTGTACCTGCGGCTGGACCTGGCTGGCCGGGCCGAGGTGTGTGGGTCAATGACGCGCAGGAGACGGGCCTGCCGTATGACATTCTCGTCAAGTGAGCATGGCTGCTGGCACTGGGTCTTCAGCTGACGCAGTGCGATTGAGAGAGGGTGGTTACACGTGGGTCCAGTCACCATCTTCTGCAATGCAAAGTAGCCTGGATGTGACACCTCTGGGTGTTTGGGATGCGTCACATCATCGGCAGTACATGTGCCCCTTGTGGATGCTTTGATGCAGCTGTTGGCGGCAGGCAACTGCTTCTGAAATGTGTTGAGCCACATCTGCTGCTGAGTGCCCCTTGCTGAGCGAGGTGCATCCCTTGCCGCTTTGCTGCCTGCACCGTTCGCTCCATGCTCCCCCATCTGCAGGTATGCTGACGGCACCACGCAGTACGTCGAGGTGAAAGCCTCCGTGCTCGAGCAGCTGCACATCTTCTACGTCTCCCCGCGCGAACTGGAGGCCGCTGCCAAGTACAAGGCGCAGTACACCATCGCGCGCGTGTTTGGCTGCCCAGAGGAAGCCTGCCGGCCCGTCGTGCCGGCCGGTGAGACTGCTGCGCTGGTTGCAGGACACCTGCCAAAGAAAATTCCGGCCCGCAAGCTGCCAAAGCTGCCCTCAAACCTGTCCCAGATCAGCCACAAGCAGCTGGCGCAGATGCAGGGCCGCAGCGGCACCACGCGGCTGCTGTTCCTGCGCGACCCCATCGAGCTGCTGAGGAGGAAGGTGGTGAAGCTGGCACTGGAGGTGTAGCACCGTGTGCTGGTGCGCTGAGAGTCGCGCAGCGCAACTGGTTGTGCGAGCGCCCAACAGCAGAGGTGGCGGCGGGCGGTGGATGAGCGCGGCGTGCACCAGGTATGCTGCGGTGCTGGCTGCATGGCAGTTCCAGCAGTACTCATAGGCAGGGAGCTGGTCAGGAGAGGCTGGTGCTGTTGACTGTGAGGTGCAGCACAACACATGTGTAGGTCGCTGAGCTCTGCGGCGCTGCAGGTGATCATGTGTGCAGCCACTCCACATGCCTTTGGAGTGCTCAGGGACAGTGTGTCCCACAACGGTGTGTGCTAGCCTAGTGCTAGCCTAGTGCTAGTAGCATGCACCAACGTGCTGGGGACGGCAACTTGTGTGCAGGCACGTCACTCCTTGGCACGCGTGCAATATGCTGTTTCTTGTCACCACGTCAGCTCATGTGTGCTGCATCTTGCAATGGTGTGATTTGTGCCATTCGCACAGACGGTGGCCGCTGCGGCCATGGGATGGGGGCGAGAGAGGAGGGGTGGTCTTGTGATTGGTGATCGGTCTTTAACTTTATTGTGAGTGGTGATTGCTTCCTTTAAAAAGCGATTCATTGTGAGTAGTGATAAATGAGAGAAGCAGAGGTCCATGATGCAAGCCAGTTCAGCCATAGTGGCGGGGGCCCCATTCTAGCAGTTTGTGCTATACATGTTGCTGCTCTGCAACCCTTGACACATTGACTGTGCTGACTCAAACAGAGGATCACTCTGGCTTTCATCCTGTACTGATGTAGTAGTCTTCGCGGCCGGCATTGCGCTGCCAGCATGATCAGGGCCTGCTCTGCACCGCTTTTGATCATACTTTTTTTATTAAGGATCCCTGGTCACGATTCTCGACGCAAACCGCCCTGACAAGAGGTCTCTGACCATGGATCGTGCTTTCTTACGCGTGCTTCTCTGCAACCCTGAAGGCCTTTCCATGGTCCCCTGATCAAGGACTCATTTACCCCCCCCCCCTCCCCCGCTACATGGTCTTAGCTGTCTGATCTTCACACAAGCGCCAAAACATAATAATTAACGCAGCATTCTGATGTTGCCGCTTACGCCCACTCAACTGTCGTCCGTCATGGACGGTCCATGACAAGCTGGTCAAACATGTTACGCAGGTGGGGTTCAAACTGGTGTTGCCATAAACAAACATTATTATGTACCAAAAGCTGCAATAGTCGTTTACGTGCTATCACATGCGCTTGGACTGTTCTGCACCTCGCATGTCAGTCTTCATCGCGTCAGCAGAGCATTGGCTGCCTACTGCACAATTCAAGCAATGAATAACGCGTAACTGAACGCAAAGTACGCGAGTTCTGGCTCGCTTGTTGACCATCTAGCTGACTCTCGGCAAGGCCATCACTTTGATTTGCTTTCAGTGTCCACGAGATTGCAGCTACAGTTTGGTAAAATATATCAAGACCAAACTACGTGCAGCAAGCGTTTCACCACAGTGCGCCGCTGCTAGCGATGGTGAGCTGCAGTGCCGATGGCTGTTTGCTTTG
The DNA here is from genome assembly GCA_014080715.1 of Scenedesmus sp. NREL 46B-D3. NCBI lineage: Eukaryota > Viridiplantae > Chlorophyta > Chlorophyceae > Sphaeropleales > Scenedesmaceae > Scenedesmus > Scenedesmus sp. NREL 46B-D3. Next base: position 194,773 of record JACERP010000032.1, read on the forward strand.
AGCAGTACCATGCAGATGCAGCTTGGCTGCCAACATCTGCAACATCCACAACTGCAAGAGGGTCATTGATTCTGTATTTGCACCCTTGCAGGCCCCTTCCCTCTCTTCTTGCTGTTAGTCTTCCGTCTTCAGCTGTACATTACAGCAGAAGACATGGAGCAGGTGTATGGCGCCCTTGCAAAGTCGCCAGCCACAGCTGCCGTTACAAGCTCACCAGCTGACCATGAACCCCAGAACCTCTCAGCAGCAGCACCATCAGGCATGCATTACCTGCCCAATGGCCCACTCCCACCACCCAGCTCTGGCCTTGCTGCTGGCGCCACAGCTGCCCCCACCCCCTCCTTTGCCCCAGCAGCAGCCCACTGCACAGCATCCCTAGAGCATGTTGCAGCAGCATTTGCCACAGTGGCATGCAGAGCCGCACCTCGCTCGTCTGCTCCAGGCAGCAGCGCTGCAGCAGGGCTTGCAGGAGATGCAGGCCTGCTTCCAGCAGGGCCTGCAGGAGATGCAGGCCTGCCCATTCCACCTGCAGTGCAGCCCACACCACACGCGTCGACGTTCAACCCATCCATGTGGAGCAACTTTGCAGCAGCTGCAGCAGACCCCTCCTTCTTCAGCCACCTATCAAACCTGCTGGCACAGCCCCAGCAGCACCAGCAGCCCGACTTCAGCATCACCCCTCTCAACACAGGGCTCAATGCCAGCATTGATCATGCAGCTGCGCCATCAAGCTTTGCAGGTGCAGCCATCAATACCACAGCCCCAGCAGCAGCAGCACCAGTAGGCAGCCACCTGGAATACCTTGAAAGCTTACCGGGCAGCCCTTCCTTCCTCCACAGCACCCTTTCTGGTTCCCTGAGCAACGCTGCAGCGGCAGCAGCAGCAGCATTCAGCAACGCCTCCTTGGGCACGTCGTCATGCGGAGAGGCCTGCGACAAGACCTGCTCCCACTGTGGCAAAGTGGAGCAGCGGCAGTGGCGCAAGCGTGGTGATGGCACGCTGCTGTGCAATCGCTGCTTCATGTGGCGCAGGAACCATGGAGGCATAGCACTGCCACCGCTTGACCCTGCCCCAATGCCGCCTGCCATCACAAAGCAGCACAGTGTGGGCGCACGTGCAAGCAGCAGCGGCGGTGGCAGCTCACAAAGCAGGCAAGCCCGCCACTTCAACCCTGGCATGGACCGTGCTCTGCAGGAGCTTGCAGGATTGCAGGATTCAGGCCAAGGGATGCGTTACGGCTCGCTCAACAAAGCCGGCAGCTACAGTGCTCCTTCATCACCCGCCTGCCGGCGCTCCCACAGCGGCACCGCAGCATCTTCACCAGCCCGCAGGCGGCGGGGTGGCAGCCCAGACGACCCAGAGTACCGGCCACGTGGCAACTCCAAGCTCAACAGATCTACCAGCCATGTCTCAGACGACTACAGTGCTGCAGCTGCTGCCTCAGCAGGTGCCAGGTCATTGCTTTCAGGCCACAACATGATAACGCAGCTTTCAAAGCTGCGGCCGCGTAGTAGGCTAGCCAGGGCGGGTGGCAGTGGGGCATGGCAGGATGAGGAAGGGTCAGATATGGGACAGCCTGCAGATCACAGAGCTGAGGGACGCCAGCTGCAGCATCAGGGCAGCAGCGGTGCCTCCCGGCTGGCTGCTGCCGCCGCCACCGCAGCTGCCGCTGCTGAGTCAGATAAGGAGGTTGTAAGTGCTGCAGAAGTGCTGGCTGGGTTGCTGTCCATGGGTTCTTATGAGGCGAATGATCTTCATGCAGATCAGCAGGAAGCAGCCATGCTTGGTGGGCACGAGCTTGCGGCAGCAGCAGCGCCACCACCAACCTCCATTGCAGCACACCAAGGCGGAGACAGGCATCAGCTGATGCAGCAGGCCGTAGGTCAGATAGCAGAAAAGAGCATGGCAGTGGGTGCTGCAGAGTTGCGGCGCAGCAGCCCTGGCAGCATTGGAGGCAGCTGGATGTGCAACCCCAGCACTGCTGGTGCCTTGGGCAAGGGTAGCATCGCAGTTGGCAGCATTGGCAAGGCAGCTGTTCCTTCATTTATGAAGGCAGCAGCACCACCGGCAGCGGCAGAGTTCTGCAAGGGTCAGCCGCTGCCTCTGCCGCAGCAGCAGCCAATAGAATCATCACCAAGCAGCTTCCTATCACCAGTTTCAGCTGCCAAAGCCGAGGAGGCGCGTGCAGCTGCCGCGGCTGGCGCCATCAATCCGCATGTTTGTCGCGCAGTGCTGACAGCGCTGGCTGCAGGAGCATCAGCAGAGAGCATTGACCTGGCCAGCACGCAGCGCAAGTTTGAAGTCATGGAGCAGCAGCTGCATGTGCCACACTCACCGGCTGCTGCCCACTTGCTCTCGCGCATGAGTGGCAGGTGATCTTAAATGCATGCATGGCATAGTGAAAGTCCGCTGCAGCAGCAATAAGGGCAGGTCCACATGCTTTTGCACCTGACGAAGTTGCTGCAACTTGGGCCAGGTTCAGTGTTGCTTATGACAGTCATGCGTGGTATGGTTTTATGGGTTTGAATGGCAACAGATATTACTTTGGAGGCCGATGGTTTTGTGCACGGCACCTATGCATGCACTATGCCAAGGCTGCAGGCCCATCTGCTAGGGAGCCAATGTGATACTCAAAGGTCGCTGACGGAGTTTGAGCCAACCGGCCCTGACAACCAGTAGATTAGCTGCACAATTTGGTCGTGCTGCAAAAGCACGCATTGGCAGTGTGTGTTGCTCTGCATGGCACCGTTTTCTTGACAGGCCTGTCTGTGTGCAGCCTTCATTATCTTGTACCAAAAGCAACATTTCCGGCACAACATGCACTAGAGTACTGTGTACACACTGTGCTTGCTGTTGACCGCTGTGTCGCTGGCCACCAGCCAGCACTGAGCTGACCCACACAGCCTAGGTTGACAACAGCCATCACTGTAACCGTATCTCTCAGCTGAGCAATCTTGTTGAGGAGAGCTGAAGTGCATGCTATAGCTATATGCATGCTGAGGTTGTGTTAGATTGCACTGCACGTCCTGAGTGCCGCTCAATTAACTCAAACCCACCTGGATGTGGCCATAAGGGTTGTTGCCCAATAATCAAAGGTTGGCACACCCGCCGGGTGTGGCGGCTGGCCCTCGCTTACTGCAACATGTTGTACAATGATTGAACAAATGCATGTACGAGCACGGTCGGTCCTCATCCACAAATTGCTTGGTGGTGCTGGTGGTTCCACAAGCTACCACCGGTGGTAGCTGAAGACGTCGACACCCACAAACTCTGATGTACTTTGCTGATTGAGCCGGCCACAAGCTTTACTCTGCTGCTGTAGGATCAACCTATGGCTGGTCAATTATCGGACTCAAATGCTTAAGAAAATTAATCAGAACACATAAGGGGTCGATAAACCAGCAATGCAGTCTACATTCTGAAGTTATCACAACATACAGGCCTGTCGTTGTCCTGTACAATTCTGCCACTACATGCTGAGCATCATCATCATCATGTAACCCATTCAAGCCATAGCATCAGCGCCATCGGCCCCGCGCCCCACCGGGGCGGAAAGAGGAGGGAGCACTGCTCCAGAATGTTTGCATGCATTGCGCACATCCCAAGACTTGACAAGAAAAGCAGCAATACACGGTGACACCGTCCGACATCTTCCAGAACTGCCCCAAACAGCATCAGATGCAAAACGCAACACCTTGATTGACGAATCAGCCATGGACAAATGCTGCGCAAATTTTCAGCGCAACCAGGCAGGGATCTGATCTCAGCAAACATATCATCCCTCTGAGCAGAAGTAGCAGGGCAATCAAACATGAAGTGTGACAAAGACTCAACTTCTGCACCACAACAAGGACATCCTGAAGTGGAGTTAGCTCTGCGACCCCCAAACTGACAAGTACGCTCATGCACACACAGACAACCCATGCGAACACGCAAAAGCAATTCGATACCACGTGGTATTGCCGCTGAACGCAAGTACGGCCTAGGCCTCCTGAAACCCATAGCATCAACATGAGTGGGATGCACATGAGCCACATACCGACTCAGAGTGGAGTGTTCCAACGTTTCACATGCAATCCTTTCAGCATGTAATGTCCTGATTTGCTTGTTGACATGGCTCTTGCATGCACTGGCTCTGCCTTCGGTCACAACATTCACACCATACTTGCACAGCAGGCTCTGCACATACTTGTGCCACGGTGTCACCGCCACAGCACCACTAGGACGCCTCCATTCAGCTGTAAACACTTGATTTGGCAGCCGAGCCCCCTGCATACGCTGCACCTGTAATAGTACTCCAAAGCCCTCTGATGAAGCCACATATGCAACAGTTTCACACCCCATTCTGCCAAGAGAGCTGAAGATCATGGGCGCTCCTTGCCACAGCGCATTGCGCAGTTAATGCACCTTGATGATGTCTGTCTGCACTTTGTCAATCAGCTGCAGTTGCCTAGCTGTGGACGGAAACCAAACCTCACTGCATATTCAACAATAGGACACACGTCAGCAACAGTATGCGTTTAACCTCCACACTGATGCTACGGCTGTTCCAAATTGGCATGAGCCCACCCTTCACACGTTGCACCTTAGCCAGCATCTTCTCAAAATGTGTGGTCCATGTACAGGTATTGTTGAACCACAGGCCAAGATAGCAGTACTCCGATACAACAGGCACAGGGACATTGTTCCAAACAATGCCGGAGTCGACCAGCTGGCTGGTCTGTCTTGCTGGCAGCACATGCATGACGGCAGACTTCAAGCTGTGGAGCTTGAAGCGCCACTGGCAACGGTATTTGTAGTCAGTTGCAGCCACAGCCTGAACTTCAGACAGAGACCCGCAGACAGCAACAAAGTCGTCAGCCTGCATGGCTGCCACAACTTGGCCTGCAGGTTTGTCACGAGGGCCCATGAGGGTAACGCCAGGGTGCTTTGCATGCACGTCACGCAGCAAGTCGTCGATAAACAACAGGTACAGTGTGGGCGCAATGACATCACCCTCATGCAGGCCAAGGTCGCAGGTGAACCTATCCGTAGTGCAACCCTCATGAGACACCACACGCTGCGCGCCCTGATACAAGTTGTACAACACACGGAACATCTTGCCACGCACACCCTTATCCCACAGCTTCTGGAACAAGCCATCAAGTCAGACCGTAGGGAATGCCTTGAAGGTGTCAACGAACGAACACATATGACTCCTTTCTCTCAGCTTCCTGCCATTAAGGACCTCGCTGAGCACGCTTTGATGGTCAGCACAACTGCGCTTGGGGCGGAATCCGTTCTGACTCTCGTGCAGCAGCGGCGCCTCTGCTGCTGTAGCAGCAGTTGCTCGTGGCTGCTGCTGCTGCTGCTGCTGTTGTTGTGCTGAATGCTGGCCTTGCTGGCCTTGCTGCTGCTGCTGCTGCTGCTGTGCTTGTGTTTGCTGCTGCTGCTCCTGCTGCTCGCCCTCGGCAAACTTGACAAGCGCTGATTGAGGACGCTGGTGTAGTACTTAAGAGCACGCTGAGCAGGGTGATGCCGCGGTGGTTGCCTGGGTCTGTCAGATCGCCCTTCTTAGGCATGCTGACGACTGTCCCCGGCACCTGATGTACCTGCTCAAGCTGCCACATGAGGCTACGTACTGCAGCAGCCTGTCTGCAAGGACGTCTATTCATGCAAGATACTTGCATCTGTGACACCTCCGCTGCACATAAATCTTCAATCCATCATGGCAAACAGAACTATGTATGCTGAATAAGGCTGTTCCTAACAGCCAGTTCATGTGTGCTCAGCATTGCCTGCGGCACCCGTCAACACCTGGGACCCATTTTTGCAGCCTGCGTTCAAGAAGCACACCCACACCGCGGCACTGGCAGGAATAGCCTGCATGATTAACATATGCGGGCCCGGGGCTCCAAGCCCTTGGCGTGCTGGGGTGTTGCTGCTGGAGGTGTCGCCACATGCAGCTGGCCCAGGGGAGTCATTGCCAGCCTGCATTGCAAGTGCAGCACCAGCCAGCAAGTCCGGGATTCAACCCTTATAGAATCGGCACGGGGCGGGCATTCCCATACTGGCGGCTGCCACTGTGACACAACATATCAGTCAAAGCAGCAGCAGTCAAAGAAGTGCTGTCACTGCACTGGACGCCGTCACTGCACTCAGAAGCAGCTGCTGCAGTCTGGCATTGCTTCAGTTGGCGCCAACAGTAGCTAGCATATGCATGCTCTGCAACCACCTTACCTGAGCTTCTGCGTGTGGATACTTGCATGCGCCGAGGCAATGCCCTGCTGCTGAGCTGGGCAGCTGCCACCAGAGCGCACAGTCAGCCGCTCATCACTTGGTAGGCTGCTGGGCCTGCGGAAGCCGTGTGGGTGCCGCTGCCGTACAGCCAAGCAGAGCGCATGCAGAGAGCGCACACTCAGCATCATGTATGCGCGCAAATGCGATGGTAGCACACAGGTGTGCACCGTCATGAACCTACTGTGTCTTTGCAACATGCTGAATGCAGCATAAAGCCACAGGGCGGCTCAAAATACAGTCACAATTCACATTTTTCACATCCGGAAAGTACATGTCATAGTCAACTGCGATGGCCAAAGGCACCCTGGGAGAACGGAATGAATTGCTGTGCCACAGTAGCATGCACGATTGTGGAATAGGCAGGAAGCAGCACAGCGCACCCAGCAGCTCACACCTCGTGCACTGGCACCTTTGCCCAACACTGAGAAGCCTCCGCGGTGTGAGAGGCTGTGACTGCAGCTGCCACTGCTACTGGACCCAGCTGTGGACACTTCTGCCGCCGCGCTGCTGCTGCTGCTGCTGCTGCTGCTGCTGCTGGTACTACTGGTACTACTGGGCCAGCACCGGTGCTGTCTATATAGATAGAATATATTATATATATATTTACTGCTGCTGCTTCTGCCTGTTGGACAGCACTGCGGCCTGCAAGCGGATGGCATCGCATGAGATTGCAGCCCAATCATTGATTAAGAAGCTGTGCAAGCAGCAAACCTGGTATACCAAGCCATGTACGCCACTGTGCAGCCGTGCAATTCGAGAGAAAGTAGATACACGTGGTCCAGTCACCCATTTATACGGTATGAGCCTTTTGGTTGGAGCAGCTGCAGCAAGCACTGCCAACCTGTGCAGCAATGTTGACATATTACCGTCAAGCCTGGCCTGGACTCAACTCCTCGCACAATGCTGTGTAGTGTGTATCTTCCAACCGAAATGTTGCCCTGCTGTAACCGCATGCAGAGTTGCAGTGGCTGCGTCTACCAAGGCCCTGGCAATGACGTGAACTGTCTGCGTTACTTGCTCACTACCAAGCTGTGCGTCCCGCCAGCCGACCATGTCCTGCTCAGGAGCCTTAACAACAGCAAGGGCAAAGACTGCATGCCATTCAGGTGCGCCAGCACGCGCGCAGATGCGCAGGTACGCGCAGATGCGCATGTATGGGTTTGAACTGCTGGTGCGAATGCGCCTGTGCAGGGTAGATGTCGCTGGTGCTTAATTGAGATGTTTCGTGCCAGTGAAAACAAATGACGGAAGAAGGCAGCATGCGGCGTGTGCATAGGACGCAGTGGCAGTGAACAACTGCCAGTTGTGCAGCCGCGGCAGTCATTCTGTCAGTGACTAGGGTTTACGACTGGAATCAGCCTTGACAACTTCACGCATGAGCAGGCATATCACCGAGTGCTGATTGGGGATATGCTAGAAGGATGTGATGAGCAAAGTGTGTGGCACGGGGGCAGTGCCACATTTGCTGCATTGACCAAGACCGAGAACTGTTTAAAGACGTGCACGAACATCTTGGAGTGTCCTAGTCATTTACAAGTACTCCAAGGACACATAGTACGAGCGTATTGTCAGTTTCTCGCCTTTGCGGGAGCCCATAATCCTCGACAAGAGACGCGTACAGTAATGAGGGGCTTGGACAGCGCCCGCGACTCGGTAGATGCAGTCAAGGGTGTTAACAGTGACACTAAAGTCAAGGATACGGACATCTATGGACAGAAGCCTTTGGGCAAACTCGGCAGGGACACCAATGGCTCCTGGTACTTGCGGGCTGGTGGACGCTTGTCCAGGACCCTCTCTCGGCAGTTCGCCCTGGCCTTGGACGACGAGCTCTATGAGAAGTTTGCAGCAAACTGGGGCAGGTCACGAGTCAGCAGCAGGCGGCGCATGTGCTTCTTGGTGGCAGCAGTGCTGGCACTGCTGCTGGCGGTCTGTGCCGCTCTGGCAGTCAGGTGAGCTGTGACTGCAGCAGCAGCGCTAGTTATAAGCTGTCAGTATGTGAGCTCTTCATTCAAAATACATCATCTGCATTTTGTCCATGCAGGAGCTTTGATCATGCAGTAGCGTCTGCTGCTGTCGGCGGGCCTGTCACTGCACAGTACATCCACCGCCTTGCAGCATGGCATGAAGGCAGTCAGGGCCACGCAGCCGACCACTTTGACCTTGGTGCCATGTACCGCATGTGCGGGCAGGCAAAGCTGCCAGCAGTAGAGGTATGCCTGCTTGCTGCCAGGAACTCCATTATGACACCAGGTTGAGATCAGCCCTGACAGCCCCAGCAGTTGTAGGCAAGTTGCTATCCACACGCACATGTGTGTACACATTTATATGATTATAAGGCTTGTGCTCCCATGTCTGAGCCAAGAGCATGTCCAGTGTACTGTGCATCTGACAGGTCGATGCTGTGCATGCGCTTGCATCAACCACTGTATCCTGTGCCTGCAGCTTCCCAAGCAGTCCCCAGCAGCAGTGACCTGGCAGCAGGATGGTGTCTACCCTGCCAGCCCATTCGACGAACTGGCGCTCAACTGCAGCACACTCAAGGACACAGCAGCGTGCAGTGCAGCGGCGGCAGCCAGCAATGCATACGAGGGAGGGCAGCTGCTTCTTGATCCTGAGGACCTGGCTGCACACATAGAGGTACGTGCCTGCTGCCAGTTTTGGAGACTTGCGCAATTGCAAGCCAGCCGGCTTACAAGCTGCAGCAGCAAGCTCTTGGACTTGTTATGCATGCACGGTCGTCAGCACATGCCTGCTGCATGCCATGGCATTTGCTGCCAGCTTTCGCAGACTTGTCATGTAACTTGTCATTTTCATCCCTCCCGTGCCATGCAGGCAGCCAAGTTGCTCAGGATCGCCCTGCAGCAGGCGTGGCTGACACCTGGCAGGAGCTGGCCAGCCTGCACTTGGACTGTGAAGCAGACGCAGCAAGCTGTGCAGCAGCGCAGCGCAGCAACAGCTACAGCGCTGACGACGCCACATCACCATCAGAAGCGGGCTCTGCCAGCTTCAATGCGGCGGCAGCCGAGGCAGCAGCATACCTGTACGCCGCACACGCACCCAGCGGCTGGGATGCAATCATCGGCAGTCACGCAGCAGCGGCCGAGCAGCAGTCCGACGGGCAGCAGGCCGCCGCCGCAGCAGCCAGCAACAGCTACGATGCCGCTGAGGCGGTGTGGGTGCAGCGCCGCAATGCGGAGGAGGCCGGGCGCAGTTCATGGACGCCTCACAGCTGGGGCTGGACTGCGGAGGCAGGCGGCGCGGCGACTTGACAGCGCAGGAGTGTGAGCGCAGCGGGGCAGCCAACAGATACGAGGCTGCGGCAACAGCAGAGGTGCGCCACCTGCTGGCTCCACTGCTGTTCACGTGATAGCTGTTGCCCACCAGTCCAGATCAAGAGGATGGCATAGCAGCTGCCGATGCACACAATGATGTGCACACATCCCCGGTTGTGCTGTATTGATGCTGCAGGAACTCATCCCCCATGTTGGTGGTGTCGCTATCCAGCTGCAGCGCTTCCCTCATGGCATGCGCACAGTTGGCTATGACATGCCTGCTGTCGACTGGATGGACTACGATACAGCAGCAGCAGCAGCAGCGGTGCAGCCGGCAAAGCCACCTGTTCACAACGCAGGCAGCAATGCAGGGTCAGGGGGCTGCTCCTGTGGTCTTGCTGGCGCTCACAAGCATGCAGCCAAGCAGCAGCAGGCATCCGCATTGGCAGCGTCATCCCCGGTGTCTCAGGCTGACGCAGCAGCAAAGCCGGGTCTGTCAGCAGAGCGGCTGCAGGCCCTGCAGCAGCAGCTGCAGCACATTGTGCAGCAACGAAGGATGGCTGGCTACGATGTGCCGGCTTTAGATCAGCAGCTGGAGCTTCCCAGGCAGAGTGATACACCGCAGCAGCAACAGCACCAACAGCCTGACGCTGCTGCTGCTGTTGTTACAGCCCCGGTTGGTGTGGTCTGGGCGGCCGGCTTGAGCAGCGTTCAAGAGGATGATCTGCAATATGCCCGCAAATACTTCAAGAGCCCCTGCAACAACCCAGAGGGCCGGCAGCAGTACAAGAACGCAAAGAACGACCCGCTGCAGCGCTCCATTTACAAGAACTCTGGCAACGCACCAGTGCAAGTTGAAGAGGCACCGCAACAGGTGCAGCAGGTGGGTTGGTGTGAGGATAGTAGCATGCCGCAGCACCACTGCTGGCACTTTGCTGGACTTCCTGACAGCAGTTGCTGGCTGGCTGGGCAAGCCACATTGTAACGCACACTTGCATGTTGGATTCCTAGCTGTGCTGTCTGCTCAACTTCACCTGTATCGTTGATGTTCAGTGTTGTCTCTGGCTGGCATGACACTCGCTCAATCGCTGATGACGGGTCTGCACAATATGATGGCCACCTGCCTGACCACACCTGCCTGTGTTGGGGTGTGTCATGCCTGCAGGTGCCGCCCGCTCATTCAGCCATACGCAGCGGCCCAGCTGTCGCACTCGCTGCCATCACACAGACTCTTTCGCGCATGCTGGCATCAGCATTTGGTGTCTTGCTGACGGCTGCGGCAGTGGCGGCAGGCACGTGGCATGTTGCAGTGCTTGGCTTTGGTGGCAGCAGGCAGCGCCGCACGGAGCAGCCAGCACTGGATAACGTTGTGGAGGGCGAAGGACCCCAGGGTGGGTTGGTGGCCGCGTCACGCGATGCTGTGTGTGTATGCATGCTGCAACACTGGAACTGCTGCCGCTGTGAGGTGCAGGGCTGCAGGCAGAACTGCTGTGATGCGTGGCAGCCATTGCCGACATGGCAAGTTTTGCAGCCTGGTGCCTGCATGGTTGTTAACTTTTCCTGCCTTCCACTGCAACTTGACATTGTGCTGTATCACATCCTGAGAATAACCAAACTGAGCAGAACATTTCCTGCATGATGGTGGCCCATGAGAGTACATTGGAAATGTTTGTCATGTTTGTCATGTGCCGACTGTGTTTCTCCTGTGCTGCTGTCATTGCCTGCCGGCAGGCTGCTCAGGCAGCGCCAGCAGCGTGCACCCCAGCACCTCCAACAGCCTCCTTGCTCTTGCTGACAGCGGCAACAGCGCAAACCCAGGCTCTGCTGGTCTACCTGAGCAACACACAGCGGCAGGCCAAGCACAAGATCCTGGCCAGACGTTGACACCGCTGCCACCGTCACTGCTCACCTGCGCATCTACCATCCTCGAGTCGCCGTTTGATGCTGAGGGTGAGGCAGCGGGGGCTGCTGTTGCCGCCGAGTGCCTTGGCACACGTGTGCGCGTGTCTCAGCTCGATGATGTTCCAGAAGCAGACATGCACAGCCCCAGAAACCAGGCGCGCTGCGAATCACCCTTCAAGAGTGTGCAGAGGTAACATCTTACAGTTGCTGTTCCATAGTTACATGGGTCGCCTCTGCAGTGGCTTCAGAAATCAGTGAGGCAATCGTGAGGTCAGCAGCTGCACCTGGCAGCAAGTTGGGTGCCTTGTGATGCCCATGGCTCAAACCGACTATGACAGCGATGTTGATGATGATGATGATGATGATGACGATGATGATGATGATGATGATGATGATGATGATGATGTTTATGATGATGCTAATAATTATGAGCCTTTAATAATTTGCTGTGCAGTTCAGGGTGTTGGTATGACCCTGCACCCAGCCACTGTGCGCGTTTGCATCGTCACAAGCGGCTAGTGCAGTGCCACCAGCAGGCGACATGAACTGTGCCAGCTTTACTTGATAGAAGCATGTTTATAGCATAGCATATGCATTTGGTTGCCTGTTGGCCAAGCTGCTGGCAACTGACATTCTACATTCTACATCATTACTCATCATGTTACTCATCATGTTGGCTAGTGGCATGCTAGGCTGCTTCACCACAGCTGGCTGAGTTGCCAAATTGATGCTCTTGCAACCTTGCCAATTGAGGCAAGGGCAGTGCTGTGACGGCGTTTAGGTTTGGAAGCCTCGTCCAGCCCTTTGCCAGCGGGCAGATTTTCCCTCTGGCTGTCTGGCGCTGCTGCAACAATGGTGTGGTTTGGTGAGGCTGAGGCACATGCCGTTGTACCTGAACTTGAAAACCAGCAATTGGCTGCCTTCAATGGCCTGATTTGCTGTGGAACTTCACACTGTGGCAAGCAGTTGGAGTTCCTTGGCCAGTCACGCCCCATATACCAGAGCTGCCAAAGGGCCTGTGCTCTGCTACACCCCCTGAACTTGACCAACACTGTTACCTTGAACTTGGTTTTCCTTTGGCATGGAACTGTGAAATTGGGGTGCGTGCAGATGGAAGCTTCACAACCAGCATCAGCAAGTTTTCATCATCTGCGCCTCATGTGGGCGGCAGCATGTGTGCAACCTCCTATGCCCAGCACAACATGCTGGCAATGCTATCACAGCATGTGTGCATCTATGTGGGGTGTTGCACCTCCTTACGTGCTGCTGCTGCTGGCCGCAGACTAGTGATTTAGCAGCTCTGATTGGGCCTGATGCAGGGCCTGCAGTCGCCCGAGCAATAATGGATGCCTGACACTGCAGTTTTCCCTCAATTAAAGCAAGCATGCCGGCATGCAAGTCTGCCAGTTTGTAACACGGTTTGGGGAGTGTAGCATGTGGTGTGTCGACACAATGTTGGGCCAGCGCTAGCTGTGCCTTGACATTAGCCTGTCCGTGCATGTGCTGGTTGGCCTGGCTGCACGGTGCTGCAGGAGGGGTGCCATTGTTTTGGATGCGATCGATGTCATGCAAACTTGGCCAAGGGACTTACAGTGCGCATGGGGTGGTCACTACATGAGATGGGTGCAAGCACTTACTGTAGTACCGCAATAAACTGGTGGCCACTCTGGGTTTGTATTGGTGTGGCGCTGATGTGTATGTGGGAGCCCTTGACGAAATGACCCCATGAGCCTTGTTTGGCTCTTTTGTGGGTGGGGTGGTCTTACTTCGGTAATTTGGTAATTTGGCTCCGTTTCACCATGCCACACAGCATACAGACAACACAGAAGCACACGTGCGGCTGCCAGCTGCACGTGCAGCTGCCAGCTGAGTTGTTGTGCCTTGGAGGTGCCTCCTGACAGCAATGTAGTTGAGGTGCATGATTGTTGACTGCTGACAGTTCAGTTGGTTTTGATCAAAACCAACCAAAACTGGCAGCGGCTCTTGTTTAGGAATGAACAAGCAAGTGCAACTGGCCTCCTGCACCCTTGTTTTCTGCTGCAGCTGATGCCTGTGATTGGTGTACCCGTCACAGTGGTGTGCCGAAGGATAGACCCTGACCTGAAGCGTACCTCAGCTTATGGTGTGCCAGCGTATGGCTCATGCCTGAAACCCTCGACCTCTTCCCCTGCTGACCAGCAGCCGCCATGCTCAACCTGATTGCTGATAGCAGGTGCTGCATAATCACCAGTCTGTCTCCAGCTCACGCAAGCTACTCGTAGTACATGAGTGGCCGCTGTAAGTGGGCCCAGCTCTTCCCAACAGCTGGAGTGGCAAACCTGGCATCTCAACGCCAACAGCAGTGGTCCGACCATATATGATGGGTCAGGATGGTGTTGCAAAAAACTGCCCCCCCCCCCTTGAGGCCACCATGTGTACCCATGCAGGAGTGTTGAGTCTGCTGAGGTGAAACTCGTTGCAGGACGAAGTGTGGGGGTGGCGGACCAATTAGTGTTCCACCTGTGAACACAGCACTGCAAGCCTTGTAGTACAGCTTCCTCTGTGTTGCATCAGAAGCTCTGGCTGCCAACCTGACAGGCTGGCTTCAGTGAATTGTTGGCGGCAGTGCTGCAAGTGCTTGAGCCTTTACATCACAACACATGCTCCAGGCACTGCAGGTGACAGCAGGGCTGCGTTTGGGAGCAGCAGCAGCTGCACACCCAGCCGTCCCCACACATGCACTGGAGCGGATAGCACACCGTGGCTACCCGCTCGACACACCCTATGACAGGGTTGACCGTCCTACTGCTGTAGGACACTGATTCAGTTACTGAGATCATCTCAACAATTGACAATGATTATCATTTGTTTGCAGACATGCAGAGCAGGACTCTGCGCTGATCAAGGCCGCTAGGCTGCATACATAGGCATCCCTAGTGATACAGATAGTATCAAGTTCCATCATGCCTATCCTGTGGGCTGCTTGTGTGTGTATGCGCATACCATAAGCACTCAGGCGAGTGCAGCCGTTGCCCTGTGGCAGGGCCAACCTGATCGTTCCCGCCGTGGGGCACAAGCCTTGTCCCGCACGGCATGTTGTGCGCCTGGCGCATCAGGCACACAGATGCACAGCATGCATGCGCAGGCAGCTTCTTGGCAAGCAGCATTCAACAACAAACAGGCAACAATGCTCTTTGCTAGCTGCTTCAAAGTTGGCCGCAAACCAGTGCATCAAACTCAACGCAACTGCCACAGACCCGCTCAAGATGCTGCCTGCAGCGCAGCAGCTGCGGCAGCCAGAGCACCCTCACAGTCGCAGCTGCTGCTGGCCACCTCCCACACCTCCTGGCTGGCCTCGCCCGCAAGGCCCTGCCAGCTGGCATCACCCGCATCAACTTGCTGCTGCTGCTGCTGCCGCTGCAAACAGGGCCGCTGCATTGGAGCAACACCAGAGCCCGTTTTTGCACAAAGATCGTGTGCTACACCTGATGCTGCATGTCTTGTACTGTACCCAGCTGGGAGTACACTACTTGGTTCAGCTGACAGATGTCGCGTGTTATGACTGCCGCACACAGGCTGCTGCTGTTGGTGTGGCTGCAGCTGCAGCTGCTGCTGCTGAGTAACGGAGGCAATTGAGGTAGCCAGCTTGAACGCCGCGCTGACGCTGCCATGACCAGCAGTCCTGCTCCTAGCACCATCAGCAGCGCGATGCTGTTGCTGTCCATCAACGCTGCTGCTGCGTCTGCTGCTCCCAGGCGGGCTGCAGCTGCTAGCACGGCTACAAGGTGAGTCCGACTGCACACCTGCAGCACAGCGCTCGCCCTGCAGCGGCTCTCCATGCAACGACTCATTGCTGCCGTCAGCACATCCTGCATCACCAGCAGAGTCATCAGCATCCATTGGCGGCCTGCTGCTCTGGCCCCTGCGCTTCTGCTGCAGTGCAGACGATGCATAAGCCTGTGCAGCTTGCAGCAGCTGCTCAGCAGCAACGCTGCCTGGCCTAGCACCGTCTGCAGCTTTGCAGGGCTTGCAGGATGAAGCCCTGCCAAGCTGCAGGTGCTGCTGCTGCTGCTGCTGATGTGCGCCGGGGTCCTCGCGCTGCTGCTTTCGCTGCTTGTGGTGCTGGCCAACTGCATGCTTTGGCTCACGCACTGGTCGGTGTTCAAGTGCAGTACATGTGGCGTCTTTTGCGGGTTTGTCAATTTCATTACAACTGCAGCCCTCAGTGCTGTCGTCACCATTGCACACGGCACGAAAGTTGTTGCTGGACTCATGCACGCTGCTGACGCTGCTGCTGACGCTGCTGCTAGAGGAAGCCTGTGTTGGTGGCTCGGGACCATTCAGTTCAGCAGCAGCTTGCTGCGCACCCCAACGCCCTTCTGACTCTCCAGGTACGCGTGCTGGCTGCTGCTGCTGGTGCCGCTCCTGCCGCAGCTGTTCTGCCAGCTGCAGCTGCCCCTGCAGCTTCGTTGGTGCCTGGGCTGCTATGGCACGTGCTGCTGCCAGCTGACCCAGTGGCTGCTGATGTGCCTGCTCTGCCGCACCCGCTGCTGCTGCCAGCTGCTCCTGCAGCTGCCGCACCTCGCCTCTGTGTGACTGCTGCCGCAGCACAAGCTCAGACCGTGCAGCAGCCACGTCAGCAGCCAGCTCAGCAATGCGCACATGCGCGCCTGTCAGCTCCTGCTGCAGCTGCTGCACTTGCCGCTGTGCCTGCAGCACCTGCTGCTGCTGCTGCTGCGGCGGCGGCCCATCATCCTGCTGCTCTATTTGCTGCTGTTGCCAGCGTATGGTGTCTTCTGCGCCTGCCAGCTGCTGCTGTTTGTTGCTGAGCTGCTCCTGGCTCTCAGCCAGCTGGCACTCAGCCTCATGCAGCTGCAGCTGCGCATGCGCAACAGGCAGCAGCGAAATGTTACAGATGAGGGTACTAGCTAGTCACTTGCCAAGGACCTTGCTTGTATTAGCAGGCCTACCTCATTGCAGCACCAGTGCGAGCAGCGCTGCATCGCAGTACTGCGACTATCACCCCGCATGTGTGCAGCAGCTGCACGCCCAATGCACGTGCTCCCTCACAGCCAACCGTGCAAATGCGACACCAATCTCATGCATTGTCAGAGCCTCACCTGCAGCTGGTGCAGCTGCCCGGTCAGCCGCACAACCTCGGACGCCTGCCACTGCAGCTGCCTGGTCACCTCCAGCTGCAGCTGCGGCTGGCCCACACACCCGGCGCTGCTCCTGCCCAGCCCACCTCTCCTGCAGGGACTGCCTGCGCTACTGCTGTGGGGCCTGCCAGCTGCTGCTGCTGCTGCAGTGCCGGCTGAGAGCGGCCGGACATAACTAGCAGCTGCTGCAGCACCGCGTGCCACGCGTTCTGCATTGCTGCTGCTGCTGAGCCGCATTTGCAAGCCACACGCAGCCATGCGCTGCAGGGCCACCCCCAGGTCTGTCTCAGCATCCGCCAGCTTCTGCCGCGTCTGCTGCAGCTGACAGCTGTCCTCAACACGCAGGTCGGACCACTCGGCGACATCTAGACGGATGCCCGACAGCTCTGCCTCTGCTGACTCAGCTCGCAGGACAGCAGCAGCACATCGGCGCTCGCAACCGGCCAGCGCCTGCTCACAGTCTGCCAGCAGGCGCTGGTGCTGCTGCGCCTGCCGTGTCAGCTGCTGGTTGGCCTGCTGCAGCTGCTCACCCTGCTGCTGCTGCAGCTCCACGGCGTGCTGCTGCGAGCGCTGCCGCTGCTGCTCCGCCTGATCCTTTGCAGCCTCCGCTGCACTGTGTGCCGCTGTTGCACCTGCTGCCGCGTCTTTCGTGGCCGCCAGCTCACGTTGCAGCGCCGCCGCAGCTGCCTCTGCTGCTGTTGCACGCTTTGCCTCTGCTGCATGCGCCTTGTGGGCTGCTGTGCTGGCCCTGCGAAGATTGTGGGGGCATGTCGGGGGCATGCCTCAGTGCTGCTGAAGACAGACGCGCACGGCCACCACTCCGCGCATGACAGCAGTACAAGATGTGAAATTGCGTCATGCCACACTACCTGCGGCACACCCAAGGCCAGGACACCACAGGAGCAAGCACACCTGCGCACCACGACGCCGGCCAAACCAAGACAGAGGCGCTGCACGATGTGAGCATGCATGGGAGCCAGCATGGGAGCCAGCATGCATGGGAGCCAGCATGCATGGGAGCCAGCTCGCCCCACGCCGCACCAAGCAGAGCAGCGGCAGAGGCAGGGCAGACAGCAAACCAAGCAGGCGCACCTGCGCGCCTTGTCCAGCTCAGCGCCCAGCTCGTCCAGCAAGCCAGCCTGGCGCTGGCTGCGGGCCTGCTCTGCTGCGAGCGCCTGCCCAGCCTCCTTGGCTGCGGTGCGCGCTGCGGACAGCTGCCTTGCGGCGTCTGCTGCCTTGGCCCTGCTGGCCGCCAGCTGCTGCTGCAGCTGCTGCACCTCGCCAGCTGCCTACATTGGCAATCAAGTTGTGAGAGCAAGGACAGCCGCAGGGAAGGACACCAGATGCTTGGTAAGATGTCCGGGCGTATGCAACAGCAATTGGACACATACAGAGACATGCACGCGTAAGGCTGCAAACAGCCAACCACTGACCGCATCAACAGACAGCACGCTGCAGGCTGCTGGCACCCCAGTCGCAGAAGACCTGCGTCGCCCTCACCTGCTGCGACTGCTGCTTGGCTTCTCGCAGCTCCTGCCTAGCGTCCGCCACCGCTGCTGCCTTGCGTGTGCGGCCTCATCTGCCCTGACGCATGCTGACCGCCGGTCTTCCGCGGCCTGCCGCGCCTCCAGCAACGAGCCTTCAAGCGCCGCCAGCGCGGACAGCAGCTGCTGCTGCTCCTGCTGCAGCACGGACACCTGCAGGAGGACGTGCAGAGAAGCCGCAGCATGGATGACTGTGGCACAGCAGCCACAACAACTTGCGTGCATCCATGCTGTCTCAGTGCTGCCTAGCCGAGGCCATAGCACGAGTGCGCAGAACACGTGCAACGCCTGCATATCAATCCAAGGTATACACACGCCAGGGACTAGGTGGCAGCAACATGCCAGGCAAAGGCAGCACCGCTCATGACGGGAATGCAGCTGCTGGGGCTCAGCCAGGCAGGCCCCTGCCATGTGTGCTGCAAGGGACCCTGCGCCCGCTGCAGCACCCTGTGCGGCGCAAGCAGCCTCACCTGGCCCTCTGCGGCCCTGCTGGCTGCCGTCTGGCCCTCCAGCTGGCGCTGCAGCCTGGCGCAGTCTGCCTGCGCTGCCGCCAGCCGCGCCGCCACGCGAGCTTGCTCCTCCTGCTGCCGCTGCGCTGCCTGCTGCGCTGCCGCGAACGCCTGACCGCCGTCCAGCAGCTGCTGGCGGAGCTCTGCCACCTCAGCCTGGTGCTGCTGGGCCTGGGTCGCAAGAGCGTGCGGCAGAAGCGACCACGTTGCGGCACTGATGTGGTTCCGCGTGTGCGGCACAGGCACGTGCAGCTCGAGGCGCAGGCACGGCAATGGCAGCTGGTGCAGTCCCAAGCCAAGCTGCAGCACAACACCCATATACTTGCCTCAAACACCAACCGCCAGGGTGCATGCGCGCCCCCTCAACAGCACGGGCGCAGCAGCAGCAACTCACCAGCGCAGCAGCCTTCTGCTCGGCCCGCAGCACCTGCTTGCCCCACTTCTGCTGCAGCCTCGCAGCAACCTGAGCCACCGTCAGCTCCGCAGCCCTGCCGGCAGCACCCAGCCGCTGCTGCAGCAGCTCCCCAGCCTGCTGCGCCTGCAGCAGCTCGACCGCCTGCTGCTGCAGCTGCTGCTGCAGCTGCGCCAGTTGCTGCTGCCGGCGGTTGATTGCCGCATCAAACTCGGTTGCAGCAGCTGCAAGGTCGCGTGGCAGTTGGCTGGGGTTGGCCGAGAAGCGCAGTGAAGAGCTGACGGGAAGGTTGCGCCATGCTGCTCAAGGTCGGCTTCGGCGGCCTGCACAGCAGCTCGGCTGCAGCCCTGCGCTGCTGCAGCAGCTGCAACAGCCGAGCAGCAGGGTCACCTGCGGCAGTGAATGTGCAGCGATGAACGGCAAGTGGGGGGTGGGCAACCAAGGCAGGTCTCATCACAGGTTGCAGGATACGGCTGTGGCAGCGCAAGCAAAGGATGAAGTCGCACTCACCAACACGCACGGCGTCGGAGCAAAACAGGCAAACAGGAGCAAGGGTGCACAGCATGCAGCCGTTTTGCACGCCACGTGCAGTTGCTGAACAGCAGCCTGCATGGCTGCGACATGCACACCGCTGGCAGGCGTTCCTCTGAAGGACGAACAACCTCTGCCCAGACACTGCTGGCAGTCCCACCTGAGCACGGTCCGAGGAAGCCAGCTGCCCGCAGCGCACCGCCGCCGCTGCCCTTGGCGCTCCCAGCACTGCTGCCACCGCCAGCAGCAGCGCCGCTGCTGCTGCCGACACCTGCAGCGTCTGCTGCCAGCAGCACTGCCAGGCTGCGCAGCTGCGCCGCCATGAGGCAGCGCTCGGCGAGCAGGTACGCCTTCTCTGCTGCTGCGTCGTCAGCTGCTGCTGTGAGGCGGCACTGGGCGGCGCGCAGCAGCGCCGAATCCTCTCGAGCCTCCTGCAGCTGTACACAGCAGCAGCAGCAGCAGCAGCAGCAGCAAGTTCAGGGGTTGGGCACGGTGCCGGCCAAACTAGGCATGAAGGCAGGTGCATATGGCGTGTTTTTGAACGGTCTGCACATCAGCAGGTACTTTAGAAGCAACACACACCCGCAGAGCAGCACTGCACTGTACTTCACACCTGCGAAGGTTGCATGTGAGGCTGCCATGCTCTAGCGTCTGCCATTGCTGCTGCTACACAGGCGGCCCGCAGCATCAGTCTTGCAGCATCCGGGTGCGGCAGCCAGCCAGCCAGCCACGTCATGCGCCTCACCTCTGCGTAGCACCTCATGGCGTCCTCCAGAGGAGCGCGCAGTGAACGCACACGCAGCCGCAGCCCGGGATCAAGCACGCCCGCTCACCACCACCAGCAGCACCAGCAGCAGCAGCAGCAGCAAGGCCGCCTGCTGTGCTGCTGTAGGACCCTGCGGATGCCAGCCGCAACCCAGTAGCAGCAAGGCCCACACCAACACTGCCGCTGGCATCTGCTGCTGCTGCTCCTGCACTCCTCGCAGCAGTGACCGGCTGCTGCTGATGCTGCAGTGGCCGGTGCCGTGCAGGGGCTGCTGCAGGGCTGACGCTGCCAAGGCTGCTGGAAGCTGCCATGCGAGCAGCCACGCCTGCTGCAGCTGCAGCCACAGCCGCACAAGGCCCCAGATGCAGACCAGCACTGCCCTCTACTGCTGCTGGACAGTGTGCCTCTGCTGCGGCTGCTTCTGCTGCTGCTGCTGGCGTGGATGCGTACAAAGAGTGCAGCGCACCACCAGGGCCGGCTTCAAGAAGGGTGGGGCCGTCGGCCAGGCAGCTGCTGCTCCAGGGGCCAGCCAACTGCTCATGCTGCTCGTCATCTGCAAGCAGCTGCTGCAGCCGCTGGTGCTGTGACACGGCATCTGCCTGCTGCTGCTGCTGCTGCCTCAGCACGTGCAGTTGATACTGCTCCAGTGCAGTGCTCCAGCTGAGGCTGTCAGCTATTGGATCAGCAGCAGCAGCTGCTGGTAGGTCATAGTCAGCTTGCTGGCTTCGGGCTGCAGCACCCCCATTGATGCCACCACCACCACCACCAGCATCTGTTGCTGCTGCTGCTGCTTGAGGGCATGACTGCCGCAGAGGTTGCTGAGTGTAGTCCAGGCAGCGCCTGATGCTGCTGCTGCTGTTGCTGCTGCTGCTGTCGGTTTTGTTGTTGATGGCAGGCACCCAGGGTTCATTGGGCGGCGACGCAATGGTTGTTCTCTATGCACTGTTGTTGCTGGGCTAGCTGCTGCTGCTGCCTCAATCTCCTGCAGCAAGTCTCTTGCATGAGCAGCAAGTGATGCCACGCCAGGGGGTTTCCTGGCTTGAGCTGCTTCGGCTGCTGATGCTGCAGTTGGGCTGCTGAAGCTTGCACATGCTTGCTGCTGCTGCTGTTCAGGTAGCTGCTGTGCTGGTTCCTGCACTGCTGGTGGTGCAGGTGGCAGTTGCACAGGCTCCGCTGTGCTGCCAGCAGGCACCTGGTGTGTTGTGTGCTGCTCTGGCAGTGCTACACCACCTGCATGATGCTGCGGCGGCTGCTCCTGTTTGGGATACTGCTTGGTATTCAGTAGCCGCTGCATCAGCTGCCGTAGCTGCGCTGACGAGGCAGCCAGCTCTGCAGCGCTCTTGCTGCTGACGCTGTCATCATCTCCGTCATTCAGCTGCTCCAACACAGCTCCTCCTGCAAAGGATGTTGCAGCTGCGGGTACTGCACCTGCCCTGTCCCGGCACCTGCGGAGACTGCTGCAGGGGCTCCATGTACAGACATGGTTGCTCACATGTCCCAAGGACATCAACGCTGCATTGCTGGCCTGTCAGCTGCTGCTGCCAACGGCAAGCAGACTAGCTCCCGGTATCTAACATTGTAGGAATTGCTGCCCTGTTCTTCTGAGGTGTGTAGCAGTGCTGTACAGGTAGTGGGGAGGCAGAGACTGAGTCAACAGCAGATCTTGTTGCAGCTGTTGTAGCTCCTGAACACATGTGACATGCAATTCTTCTTACAATCAGCACATCAGGGAACAAGATTCGGAGTTCAGCACAAATTCTCGGCAGCGTTTCAAATCGATGTCACATGGCTCGTAGTGTCACTCAAAACGTCACTTTAACTGAGTTCCGCAGTGATCACAACGCTGTGTCAGCTTGCTGAGCGTGTGGTGTAGTTGATGTGTTGTTGAACGCCGTGCCCACTACCACCGCACGTCTGTTTCTACATCACCGACAGCAATGCAGCATCAACCGCAAGGAGGCTCCATTGCCACCTTCTACGCTGAGCTTGTCAATGTACCAGCAGCTGCTGAAGATGACGCCAATATCCAGCAGAATGGAGGTTCTGAAGGAGGGGCACTGCAGCAAGACTGGCAGCAGCAGCAACAGCAGCGATCCAGCACACCCTTCAGGCCTGTAAAGTTTGCGCAGCCAGTTGTTCTTGACCCCAACACAGGCGTGGTAACCTTACCGCCAAAGCTATCAGACCCCCATCAACAACACCAGGACGAGCAGTATCGACGTGTGCATACTCAGCCTCCTCCATCCCACCATGTCCGTGCCAGCAATCTTAGCAGCAGCAGCCAGGCAGCACCACAGCTGGATCTGGCCAGCCAAGCTCGCCGCTACCACACGGCATCAGCTCGCGGTGCTGGCAGCACAGCAGCAGCTGCAGCTGCGCACCCTGCAGCACCCGGAGCTTCAGGTTCCAGCTCAAAGCGTGCGATTGATCGCGGTAACGTGGGGTACCAGCTGCTGCAGAAGGCGGGCTGGCGGGAAGGCAGCGGGCTTGGCAGGCAGGAGCAGGGCATGGCGGCGCCGCTGCAAGTGCAGCCACAGAAAGGCAGCAAGGGGCTCGGCTTTGCACCACATGACCCTTTGCAGCTGCAGCGGCAACAAATTGCAGCTGCTCCTGCTGCTGCTGGTGGTGGGGCTGCAGTGGCAGCAGCTGCGCCGGCTGTCGCTCCTGTGCTTGGCGGGAAGCGTGTGGCGGCAATTGTTGCTGCTGAGCTGGCATCAGAAGACTTGGACACAAAGGTGAAGCGACACAGGCAGCTCTTGGAGCAGGAAACAAAGGAGAAACGAGACAAGGCAATACAATTTTACATGCAGCGCGCGTTCAATGAGCCATCGCTGGCAGATGTTGGTGATCATGCGAACGTGCTAGGCAGGAACAGCAGGCTGACCAGAACCAATCCTTTGCTGGACAATGATGATGATGACTACTGAGGTTAGCTGGGCAGCAGGGGTGGCCTGCATCATGCGGAACCCTGCAGGCAGCACTGGCATCCCCGCCGCCAGACACCACCAGATGTGTGTTTGTAAAGGGGAGAGGCCATTGACCGATGCAGCACATGCCTGCGACGTGCGCTGCACGGCTGATGGCTTACCAACAGCTTTTGCACACACCTCCTTTTTCTAATGCATACCCTGGACTTGCCGCCAACCTGGCTGACATGCTGTTGCTCAGCAGGCACTGGTGCATCTTCCCCACCAGTGCTGGCAGTGCGGTTGCATGTGCTGAACACATGCGGGAAAATGGTTGCGGCTTCGCAGTGGGTACAAGTGCCAGCTGACAATTGATTTCTCCTCGCCTGGCACAGAGAACCCGCGCGTGTTGCAGCTGCAGTTTCTGCTGCTGCACAGCACATGCACATTGGCAGAAGCGGATGCACTGCCTGTGCTGATCACCATGGTACAAAATGTATGCCTAAAGGTGGCACTGTGAGGGACTCAATCCTGGAAACCATGCGTCGGCTGGTGCTCTGCACTGAAATGTTGGGAAGAAGTTGGACGGCTTTAAGTCATCTGATATGCATGGTGTGGTATGCTTGGGGTCAAAGGCCCTGTTTAGTGGCCGTGTTTTATTGTGCGACAACGTTTTGTGCTTTAAGTAAGGGAAATTATAAAGGTGCATGTGGTATCTGGTGGGCCTGCCTTCGTGGGCACTCTGTAATGTGTGACATACTCATCATGATACAGTGTATACAGTAGTGTGTGGTAATATAATATGTGAGGTAAGCAGCTGCATGCTTGTGTTTGTGTCCTTGTACATGTTGCCTGCTTTCTGATTCTAAGGCTTTATTGCTGGAGGCTGCCAGTTCATATAGCTTGTGTCAAGAAGCAGCAGCACCTTAACGCAGCAGCATAAGGCAAGCAAGCAAGCAGTGTCACCCTACCCCTGGCTTGTGTGGATGCTGTGTGGTCACTGCATGCCTGCTGTGGTGAGCAGCCATGGTAAGCCCAAGTTACTGAGAGTCTCAGCAACGGGCCAGAGAGCTAGCTCTGCATGTTTTGTTGCCTTGGTAAAGGCAACAATTATTGCTTCCTGACAAGCCGAAAGTAGCCTTCTGGGTTTGTGAAGGACCTGTGATAAATGGTGTTGCAGTGACCTGAAATCAACTTGAATTTTCAGCCCTAGCCTATACTGCAAGTTTCTGTGCAAAAGGACACAGCACTGATTGCAACCTAAAGATGTACGGATTCCGCTACATGTAGCAAATTGTACATCTTGTGTTGAACACGTCGTAAAAGTACATGGTTTGCTTCTGCCCTGCAGAAACCCCTGCTGGAACCTCTCACACGCCAAACTGTGCCGGGGAAGATGGTTTTGTTTGCAAGCAAACTGACACATTCTTTGTTTCCCTGCTACGTTGCAGTGCTGCTGCTTAGTACATTCAAATTTCCTGTTCTTCACACAATAACTGCGCGGGAGCTGAGCCTCCATGAAGGGAATTTATTGTAGAATGGCTGACTGGAGATGTTACCGGATTTCTGCAGTTTTCTGGTGAATCAGGGAGCAATTGCGGCGCAGCCGCATGCACACACCAAGCAATCTCTTCTTCTTCCATCCTGATGGGCTACCTCTGAGGTAATGGGCCGGCAACACCTGGTCTACAGCAACAACTTGTATGCAATAAGCAGCAGCACTCTAAACTATCAGGCTTCTAGTAGTTGCCGGAAAGCAAAGCAAGGGAAAGCAGAGTCCCCTGGGCCCCCTCATGCAAAGCTGCGCATGCAAGCAAGCTTACACCATCTACGTCTGTACAACCTTGCAAGGATGAGCTCTACCATACGGCAAGGATGAAATCTTCTCAGCGACCATGCTCTACTCTGAAGAGATCTCTTCTAGAAGGTCATCGTTGTTTCAAGCTTAAGGGGCCCCTCCCGGGACAGAGGAGGCAGAGTCAAAGCAGCAAGCGCTGATCAACAAGGGGGTGTTGACTCCCTTAACTCCTGTCACACCCCTTGTAGCGGAGGGGTAAACGGTGGAAGTTAGTGATTCTGCTGGCACAGCTGTGTTGTACGTGGTCTAAAGGGGCCAAATCAACATAGTGGAAAATAAACTTCTGCTAACTCCCAATTTCCATAATTCTGGGTCTCCAGTAGATTTTACCTCCTGACTTCCTGCTGAAAGCCTCATTTCAGGAATTTAGGGGAAGTTAGTGACACAAGCCAGGAAATTAGTAGTTGCCAAGCCACTAGTGTTATCTGACATCATTTCAGGGCACAGGCTACTCTCACCACCGGCTTTATTGACGGCAAGTGCCCATGCGCAAAGCATGCAACGCAGTGGCACCGTGAAGACATTGCTGCTGAATATAATATCAATGGCTATACTTGAAGATGAACATGTCCATCACCACCGTCATCATCAATCAATCCATGTCTTGAGCAGCTAACTCCCCCATGTCCGTGGCTGTTTGCACTAATTTCCTGCTTTTGCCTTACCACTAAATCCCACTAGCTCCAAACTTCCCCAGTTTCAACCATGCCCACTGAAATTCAACTCTCAACTTCGCTGATTTCCCACCCTTTTTGCAATGTGTTGGAAGTTAGTGGAAGATTAGCTCATAGACATCCCTCTGGGCATGTAAAAACATTTCTGTCGTTTTACATTCACTAACTTCCATCATCTACCCCTCTGCTACAAGGGGTGTGACAGGAGTTAAGGGGAGTCAACACCCCCTTTGATCAACAGTGGCCGTTTGCATAAGAAGAAGCACAACCAGCCTTACGCTCGTAACAGCTAGCGTACGGCTATTCCAAAAAGCAAAGCCATGCGTCTGCAGCTACAGTGTTACAAGCAGCTGCCAGGGCCACCTGCGGGGCTGGCCTGCTTGCTGTTTGGTAAGGTGCACACGTGTTCAAGCACCAGCCAGGAAACCAAGAAGGAGATAGGATCGCACGTGCCGATCAGACACTGATCGAGCACCTCCCGCCTTGAGGGGCCGTTGGAGTACCGGCTCTGCCTCTGTCCAGCAATTGACTACACTTGTACTGCCCAGTGGTACTGCAGTCACACTGCACTGAAGTAGCTCACTCATAGAGCTATCCTGATGTATGTATCGACTCAGTCAACTTACACGTTGTCTTCGTGCAGGTTGCGTCGGCCTGCCTGTGTTTGGGTTCTTGCATCGCGTTTCTTCGCGGTACCGCGTCTTTCGCATCTCTTGTGCTCATTGCTTCCTGTCTCATCTACCGTAATCCTTTTCTTTCAATCCTACATTTCTATAAGCTACTAGTATCTCACTATACAACACGCTCGACTGCACTTTACCATCTCAGCCTTCAGCCCATTGCTGCGCACGCTTTACCACAAATCCAACATTTCACCTCCGTATTTTTCAAGTTGCTGCTAGCCCGTTCCTTGTGGCAGCGACAGCGCGTGCTGCAGCTCGTACCGCGCCATCAGCATTTTGCCTTTGCACACCTGGCTTCTCATCGTGTATGCCGCTATCTGTCAGTTGTCATGACATGCTGATCAGATGTGCATTCATTTACATTGTTGCTATGAACAGGCAACCTTTGCTTCAATCGACCAAGCCTCTTGGCTCAGTCAAGAAACAGCAGTCACGGCGTGGCCCTGGCCTTGGCCTTCACATATGACCTGTACAGACCCAGTTACTGGCCCCGCAGTCGTTTAATCTGATGAAAGCTTGATACCCATTGACATACTACGGACCAGCACGGTCTACACAGACAATGTGGAAGTCAGGGACCAGCGCACGGCATGCCATTCAGGTAGAGTACCAGGCGGCCTTTTGAGATGCTAGTTTGCTGCCTTGCGCCATATTTCAAGCCTATGCGGGCAGGAACGCATGCCAGCTGATCATGCAGAGCAGTACTGTCATGAGTGTCATGCCCGACTTGGTGGCAGCCTGGTCACCAGGCCGGGCCTGGTGTTTCAATGCAGTAACTCGCAGTGGATCAACAAACAAACAGTGCAGATCTGCAAGGTGGTGTGGATGTAACTCTGTGGTTAAGCACACATTGCACATGCACGGCAATGCTTGTTTTTCAACTTCAACAGAAAGTCCTGACCCTTACACCATTCAATTATCATCTGCATCTCTAGTATCGAAATAGCATGAAGGCAGTGCCACATGTGTCTGCTTGTGCTGCATGTGCTTCTTCATGTGGGTTGTTGATGCCACTCACAACTGCTGGTGCTTCAGCCTGTACTGACTGGTCATCATCAACATGGACCTGCAGCAGGCAGGCGGGCGGGCAGCCAGGGCCAGGGCAGCAGCAGCAGCACAGCAGCTCAAAGGAGAAGCAAAGCGTGTTCCTGACCAGGTGGGCGCAGCTCTGGTCGAGTTGGACACCACTGGTTTTTTTGTTATGTGCACACCTGTGCATCAGCTACAGTTGTAGCAGCAACACCATTTGTTTGCAGATGCAGCAACTCTGTTTTAGCGGCCCACGCAATGTGTGTGGCCTCATCAATATTGACGATCCAGCTGCTTGCGCAGAAACTGCATGTTGGCCTGCGACCAGGAGCTGCGCTGCTGCTGCTGCTGCTGGTGGTGCTGGTTGTGAACCTTCTGTTGGTATGTGGCATGGAGTTCCATGCTTCTGCATGCAATGCTGCTGCTGTTGGCTAGCTTAACGTTGGGCTGGCACCACCTCTCTCACATTACTCAATTGGTGGTCCTGCATTGTTATCCACCAGGCCTCTGCAGCTTGACAGGCAGCTGTGATATCAGATTATCACATGAATGATGCTAAGTCAGCACTCACATCAGCCAACGAGGCAGCAGCTGCACGTATCGGCAGCAGCAGCGCGGCAGCAGCGTCACTTTGCCTGCTGTTGACATTCGTTCCAGCATCATTTGTGCTGGTAGCAGCAACGCCCCAAACAGCAGCAGCAGCAGCAGCAGCAGCGGCAGCAGCGGCAGCAGCGGCAGCAGCAGCAGCAGCACCATGCCACTGGGTGTGCTGCCGCAGCAGGATGGCAGCTTTCTCCTGAGCAGTTGGGACCTGGTGCAGCTGTCCAAGCACCCCAGAATCCTCATTCCAAGCAGCCAGCAGCTGGCAAACCTTCTCAGTAGTGCTGCTGCGGCTCACGATGACCAGCAGATGTAGCAGGTGAAAGCAGCCCTGCCGGCAGGTTTCAGCACATGGCTGCAGCACTTAAAGCGTGCCAACAAACTGGTAGCCCCTTGGCCAGCTCATCAGAGCGGCACACGTGGTTTGCAGCAGCAGTGGTAAAACTTGCAGGAATCACACAGTGCAGCAGCAGTGGTGACGCTGGCAAGATTCCTACAATGCAGCCGTTGCTGGTGCTGGCGGGATGCATACAGAGCAGCAGTGATGAAGCTGGCATATGCATGCAGTGCAGCAGTTGATGAAGCTGGTAATATGGATACACGGCAGCAGTGATGAAGCTAATGAGATGCATGCAGTGCAGCAGTCGATGCAGCGAGTGTGAGCTAAAAGATGCATACAGTGCAGCAGTTGGTGGAGTTTGCGGCAACCATGCAGTGCAACATTTGCTGATGTTGGCAGGATGCATACAGTGCAGCAGCTGCTGGAGCAGGCAGGATGCATACAGTGCAGCAGTTGCTGAAGCTGGCGGGATGCAAACAGTGCAGCAGTTGCTGGAGCTGGCAGGATGCAAGCAGTGCAGCAATTGCTGGAGCTGGCGGGATGCATGCAGTGCAGCACTGGCTGCATCCGGTGGGATGCATACAGGGCAGCAGTTGCTGGAGCTGGCAGGATGCAAGCAGTGCAGAATTTGCTGGAGCTGGCGGGATACATATAGTGCAGCAGAGGTGATGCTGACAGGATGCCTACAGTACAGCAGTTGCTGGTGTATTTGATCTCCTTGGTCTGTTTTGTCGACATGCTCATGATCAGGGTCTTCACCCTTGTCTTGGTCATCTTAGTGTCGGTGACCTCCTTGCCGTACGTGCCGTCGCTAAAGCAAAATAGCGATATGTGCGTGAGCTTTTTGTATATGTCATCAGGAGGTTGCTTGCCATACTCGCGCAAGTACTCACGCTCCTGATGCTCTCTCATGTAAGAAGGATACACGCACATGTCTGGCACGTACTCCGTCGTCCCTACCTTAGTATACCGGGGCACGTCTCGCATAGCAGAGTTGTATGACACTATACCGTTCAAGGGCATGCTGCGGTCTTTGTCATTATAGTTGCACATCCCCAGGATAGAGTTGATCTGGTCTGGGCTGTCCGTCATCGGAGTTGCTGTTGCGATCAGGAGCCTTACGTTAGCGCACAGCTTTAATAGCCTGATGATCGAGCCGTACACGCTGCTTTCTGCTGCCCTCTTCAGGTACCTCACGTTGTGCACCTCGTCCAACACTAGCACGACGTTCGAAAACGCCCTTGTGACGTCGTCGTCCGACATGCTGTTTATTTGGTTGGACAGAGATATGTAGTGCCTCATGTGGAACGCAGACGCGTCCCATCTGTCGCGGCTGCTGCACATGTCGTGGTACATCTCTATCTGTTTGACGAAATTGCTAGTGCCGGTGTCGCCTTTAGTGACGATGATGCACCTCTTGCCATCATACAGGTAGTGATCGACGGCCACGGCTATGCATGCTATAGACTTGCCGGAACCAAGCGTGTGGTACACGATGAGCGACTTGTACGGCGTGTAAGGTGACATGAACCTCCTGACAAACTCTTGGTGGGGATACAGCCCGTCCATGTTTCTGAGATCTCGAAATTCTAACCTTCGGGCTATATAAAATTGAAAGTCTGGGTCGCTAATTTCTGGATATTTATCCATGACGAAAGCAGTTTGATTACGTATTGTACCTCATCGAAAATAAAATAGGTAAACTTATTCAATTTTGTCCAGTATGGACGACATAGTTAACACCGTGAACAAGTTGTTGCAGAAAAGCAGTCCGTCGCCCCTAAACAAACGCCAGGGAATCTCGGCTGCAGAGCAGTGTGATGACGAGGTGCTTCATGTCAACGACGACCAGCAACGGTTTTGCGAACCGTGCGAGATAGAAATAGAAGCGCGCATTCGCAAACAACTCGTAAACAGGTACACGTCTAAATTGTTGTACGATTACATAGCCAACGATGGCATCCCGTGGAAAGTCGACGAGTACCTCGAGAGGAAGAGAATATCAAAAAACAACAGAAAATGCACTTACAGGCAGCGAGACGAGATAATGTCAGCTCACGCGCATAGGGTAACAATATGCAAGTCGTCTGTAACGAGAGCGGAAATCAACGACGCATGGTGCACAATGCATGTCAGCATAGAAACCAACGTGCAATACATGCTGAACGAGTTAAACGCAACCACGCCAATTCGAGTCCAGAGATACAGAGCAGAGATCAACGACTACTACATAGACATAATGCAATCAGAAGACGGCATACGCATAGAAGTAGAGGTGTGTGATGCGCAACGCTTCGATCCATCGGCAACACTGGATGTAGTAAGGCGCGTGTGCACGGTGCTGCAGGGCAACCAAAGGTTCATCGGGTACTACGACTGGAAGACCGCTGTACACATCGCAAACACAAGCTTTGGCCCTTTCTGCATCGACCGCAAGCAATACCAGAAGCCATCGACGATGACGGTAGACGTGCTGTCAAACATAGCAAACCACGCTTGTGACTGGTCCGTAACGCCCAAGGTCGACGGAGTTAGGAAGTTTGTGATATGCGCAAACGGCAGGGTGTATTCCATGGGAACAACCAAAGACGTGTCGATAGAAGGCGATTCTTTGATTGAAGACGTGACCATCCTAGATTGCGAGCTGGCAGACAACGTATTTTACGTGTTTGACGTTCCCGTGTACATGGGCGAGTACTACGGGAACGCGTCGTTAGACGACAGAATTACTGCAGCACACGACGTGCTGCTACAGCTGCCACAGCGCGCGATGGTAAAGGAGTACGAAACGTTTGATACTTTCGACGACCTATCACGCCTGTATGATAAATACCGCCAAAACACGGAGTACGCAATTGACGGCATGATATTTGCAAACACGCAAACAGGATACATGCAGAAAGTCGCAAAAAAATCTGGTAAGCTGCATGCAGTGCAGCAGTTGCAGGAGCTGGCGGGACGCATGCAGTGCAGCAGTGGCTGGAGCCGACGTGATGCATACAGTGCAGCAGTTGTTGAAGCTGGCAGGATGCAAGCAGTGCAGCTGTTGCTGGAGCTGGTGGGTTACACACAGTGCAGCGGGTGCTGGAGCTGGCAGGTTACATACAGTGCCTCAACAGCAGCGCCCGCAGCAGCTGTGCCCTCAGCAGCAGTGCCCTCAGCAGCAGTGCCCACGGCAGCAGTGCCCTCAGCAGTGCCGTCAAAAGAGCCGTCAGCAGCAGTGCCGTCAGCAGCAGTGCTGTCAGCAGCAGTGCCCTCAGCAGTGCCCTCAGCAGTGCCGTCAGCAGCAGTGCCCTCATCAACAGTGACCTCAGCAGCAGTTCCCTCAGCAACGTTGCCCTCAGCAGCAGTGCAGCAGCTGGCGTAGCTGGAAAGTTCCATACATTGCAGCTGTTGCTGGAGCTGGGAAGGTGCAGGCAGAGCAGCAGTTGCTGGAGTTGGCGGGTCACGTGCAGTGCAGCAGTTGCTGGAGCTCGTAAACTGCAGGCAGTGCAGCAGTTGCTAGAGCTGGCGAGTTACATACAATGTGGAACTTTCTTGAGCTGGAGTGTTACATACGGTGAAGCAGTTTCTGGAGCTGACGGGATGCAGGTAGCGCAACACTTGCTGGAGTTGGCAAGTTCCATACAGTACAGCACTTGGCGAAGCTAGTAAGTTGCAGGCAGTACAGATGTTGCTGGAGCTGGCAATTTAAACACACTGCAGCAGTTGCTGAAGCTGGCGGACTACATACAATGCAGCAGTTGCTGGAGCTGGGAAGGTGCAAGCAGAGCAGCAGTTGCTGGAGTTGGCGGGTCATATACAGGGCGGCAGTTGCTGCAGCTGGTAAAGGTGCAGGCAGTGCAGCAGTTGCTGGAGCTGGTACTTTGCTAGCAGTGCAGCAGGTGCTGGAGCTGGTGCGGTACATACAGTGCAGAACTTGCTGGAGCTGGTAAGTTGCAGGCAGAGCAGCAGTTACTGGAGGTGGTAAGTTGCAGGCAGTACAGATGTTGCTGGAGCTGGCGTTTTATTAAATTCACTACAGCAGTTGCTGGAGCTGGTGGACTACATATAGTGCACCACTTGCTGGAGCTGGTAAGTTGCAGGCAATGCTGCAGGTGCTTGAGCTGGCGTGCAACATACAGTGCAGCACTTGCTGGAGCTGGTAAGTTGCAGGCAGTGCAACAGGTGCTGGAGCTGGCATACATAGAGTGCAGCAGTTGATGGAGCTGGTACGTTGCAAGCAGTGCAGCTGTTGCTGGAGCTGGCGTGTTACATACAATGCAGCAGTGTCTGGAGCTGGTGTGTTACATACAAGACAGCAGTCGCTGGAGCTGCCGGGATGCAGGTGGTGCACCACTTGCTGGAGCTGGCAAGTTGCATACATACAGCAGTGGCTGGAGCTGGTAAGTTGCAGGCAGTGCAGCTGTTGCTGAAGCTAGGGTTGTAAGCAAACTGTAGCAGTTGCTGCAGTTGGTGTGTTACATACAATGCAGCACTTGCTGGAGCTGGTAAGTTGCATGCAGTTAAAGCAAGTGCTGGAGCTGGTGTGGTACATACAGTGCAGCACTTGCTGAGCTGGCGGGTTACATAGGATGCAGCAGTTGCTGGAGCTGGCACGTTGCATAAAGTGCTGTCAGCAGCAGTGCCCTCAGCAGCACCCACAACAATGCCCACAACAGTGTTCTCATCAGTGGTCACAACAATGCCCAGAGCAACAACCACAATAGTGCCCACAGCAACGCCATCAACATTGCCCTCAGCAGCAGTGCCCAAAGCAGTGCCCTCAGCAGCAGTGCCCTCAGCAGCAGCGCCCACACCAGCAGCGCTTTCAGCAGCAGTGCCTTCAGCAACAGTGTCCACAGCAGCAGCGCCCTCAGCAGCAGTGCTGTCAGCAGTTGTTCCCACAGCAGCGCCGTCAGCAGCAGTGCTGACAGCAGCAGTGCCCTCAGCAGTGCCATCAGCAGCACTGCCGTCAGAAGAGCCGTCAGCAGCAGTGCTGTCAGCAGCAGTGCCGCCAGCAGCAGTGCCCACAGCAGTGCCCTCAGCAGCAGTGCCCTCAGCAGCAGTGCCCTCAGCAGCAGTGCCCTCTACAGTAGTGCCCTCAGCAGTAGTGCCCTCAGCACCGGTGCCCTCAGAAGCAGTGCAGCAGTAGCTGGAGCTGGTAGGTTGCATACGGTGCATCAGTTGCTGGAGCTGGCAAGGTGCAGGCAGAGCAGCAGGTGCCGGAGCTGACGGATTACATACAGCGTGGCAGTTTCTGGAGCTGGCGGACCACATACAGAGCAGCAGTTGCTGGAGCTGGCGTGTTAAATGTGGTGCAACAGTTGCTGGAGCTGGCGTTTTAGATGCAGTGCAGCAGTTGCTGGAGTTCAAGTGTTGCTGGTGTCTTACATAAAGTGCAGCAATTGCTGGAGCTGGTAAGATGCAGGCAGTGCAGCAGTTGCGGGAGCTGGCATGTTTCAAACAGTGCAGTAGGTGCTGGAGCTGGTGGGTTACATACAGACAGTACCCGCTGGAGCTGGCAAGATGCAGGCAGTACAGCACTTGCTGGAGCTGGCGGGATGCATGCAATGCAGCAGTTGCTGGAGCTGGCGGATGCATGCAGTGCACCACTTGCTGGACTTGGCAAGTTATAAATTATGCAGCAATGGCTGGAGCTGGCGGGTTGCATTGAGTGCAGATCTTGCTGGAGCAGGTACAAGGCAGGCAGTGCAGGACTTGCTGGAGCTGGCGTGTTGAACAGAGTGCAGCAGTTGCTGGAGCTGGCATGTTGCGTAAAGTGCAGCTGTTTTTGGAGCTGTTGGGTTACACACTGTGCCGAACTTGCTAGGGCTTGTAAAATGCAGCCAGTGCAGCAGGCCCTAGAGCTGGCGTGTTGCATACAGTTCATCAGCTGGTAGAGCTGGCTGCTTGCTTGAAGAACAGCACTTGCTGGAGCTGGTAAGATGCAGACAGTGCAGCCCTTGCTGCAGCTGGCGTGTTAAAATCAGTGCAAAACTTGCTGGAGCTGGTAAGATAAAGGCAGTGCAGCACTTGCTGGAGCTGGTAGAATGCAGGCAGTGCATCACTTGCTGGAGATGTTGTGGTACAACGAGGGCAGCATTTGCTGGAGCTGGCTGGTTACATACAACGCAATTGTTGCTGAAGCTGGCGTGTTACATACATTTCAGCAGTTGCTGGAGCTGGCAACATGCATGCTGTGCACAACTTGCTGGAGCTGGTAAGGTGCAGGCAGAGCAGCAGTCGCTAGCGCTGGCAGGTTACTTACGGAACAACAGCCGCTGGAGCCGGCGAGATGCATGCAGTGCACCACTTGCTGGATTGGCCAGTTTATATACAGTCAGCAGTTGCTGGAGCTGGTCAATTGCAAGCAGTGCAGCGCTTGCTGGAGCTGGTGTGTTACATACATTGCAGCGGTTGCTAAAGCTGGCGTGTTACATTGAGTGCAGAACTTGCTGGAGCTGGTGAGATGCAGGCAGTGCTGCACTTGCTGGTGCTGGATTGTTTATTACAGTCCAGCAGTTGCTAGAGCTGGTGTGTAACATACAGTACAGAACTTGCTAAAGCTGGTAAGATGCAGGCAGTGTAGCACTTGCCGGAGATGGCGGGACGCATGCAGTACAGGACTGGCTGGACCTGGTGTGGTACATACAGTGCAGCAGGTGGTGAGCTGGAGGGACGCATGCAGTACAAGAGTTGTTGCACCAGGTGTGGTACATACAGTGCAACACTTGCTGGAGCTGGCGGGATGCATAAAGTGCAGAAGTGGTGGCGCTGGCGGGATGCTCACAGTGCAGCAGTGGTGACGCTGGCAAGATGCCTACTTTGCAGCAGGGGTGACGCTGGTATGATGCCTACGATGCAGCAGTTGCTGGACCTGGCAGAATGCATTTAGTATTGCAGTGGTGAAGCTGGTGCAATGGATGCAGTGCGGCAGTTGGTGGAGCTGGTGTTATGAATGCAGTGCAACAGTTGCTGGAGTTGGCAAGAGGCACACAGTGCAGCAGTTAACAGCAACATTGCTGGAGCTGGCGGGATGCATACAGTGCAGCAGTTGCTGGAGTGGTGGCGCTGGCAGGCCGCACTGTGTGCACATCGATCGCTGAGGTGGCGGGACGTCAGCAATCCGTAATGAAGTTGCTTGAGCTGGCAGTATGCATGTGGTGTAACAGTTGATAGATATGGCGGGATGCGTACATTGCAGCAGTTGCTGGAGCTGGCGGGATGGATATAGTGCAGAACTTGCTGGAGCTGGCTGAATGCCTACAGCGCAGCAATAGTGAACGTTCGCAAGATGCCTATAGCACACCAATTGCTGATGGTGGTGATACACATACAAAACTGTACTTTCTTGAACTGGCAGGATGCCCAGGGTACAGCAGTTGCTGGAGCTGAAGCTAGTAGAGCTCCTGTCACTTCATGAACGGTGATTACCGTTACTTGTCACCCGTTGAAACCGCTGCAACTGTCATCGACAGCTCAAGCTTGTCGCGTATTTCAAATGCCTGTGAATTTTCGTAGTATTCTTCGACGAAAGAAAGTATTCAACTGCATGGGTCGGCTTGCCACTGCAAGTGAACGGTGGCTGGAACATCACTGCGAAAACCATCCCTCGGCAATTCTGGTTGTATTGCAACCGGCGTCACAGTGCGGTGGTCATCGCAAACTGCATTGAGTCACCATTTAACCTTATTTTGGTGACTGATGCTGCCCTTTTTTAAATCCTTGTGGCGTTACGAAGCTGTGAGTCGTCTGATCAGAAGTCTTACCGCTCGAGCGCCTAGCGCCGTACTCCAATACTTCTGCTGGTTGATTGTCAACGGAGACAGGCAGTCTAACAATATCACAGTTCCTGCAATTCATCTTGGGCCAGCGCGCCACACCTACACACTTTGTGTCAGCAGCACACCGTGTAACAGGGTATGTAACAGCGAGCCATCACTGTCTTTGAGGCATGTACTTGCTACTTTGGTACAGAAGCAACTACGAGGCTGTAACTATTTGCTGTTTAGTGTCTCAATCTGTAGCCACGCTCCCGTCAGCTATAGCTCGCAGTCTATGCTGTAAGCCTGGCCACAGCGCCAGTGCCAGTGCTTGCACCGCTCGTGCTGCCCTTTTTGTTTGTAAGAATAATAGGTTTGCTGCACGAGAGCCGCCAGAGCGCTTGCATTCAACAGTGAGTTGATTTGATGTGATTTGCAGATCACTGCCACCAAGATACTCTGCCTGCGTGCAATTCTTGCCAAACAACACTTAACGAACTTCGTCTATGAGCTTAAACATGGAGCGATGGTGTGGCTGGAATTGTTGTTTTTGTCCTCTGGCGCGCCTTCAGCATCAGCGCAGGCTCAGCACCACATCCTGGGCTCACACTACTGCAGATGCGGCACTGACGTAGTTAAGCTTGCGTCCTGTCGCAGGCCCGATGGCATCCCCAGCCTCGTCCACTTCAAACGGGAAGCGCAGCAACCCTACGCCACGCCACTGCAAGGTGAGCAGATGAGAATTGTGAAGCATTGCAGCTTCCCGAGTGTTCGTCTGGATAGCTGTGTCTTAACAGGGACGCGCGAACACCGGCCGTCCAATAACACAAAACGAGTGGTTCACAACAAGGCAGTACATTGACGCAAGTAGCAGCCAGCACAGCACATTGTTGTGATCGTCTCTTAGCTGACCACACGCTATTCAATGCTTATCTCGTTATCAAGAAGCGCTGTCTTGGTTGCAGGTTCAAGGCTGCACAGCAGACCTATCTGGTACTGGCAGCAGTAAGTACTGCCTCAAAAAGCGATTGTGCCCCAAGCACCTGCGGGCAGACTCTCTCAAGGTCGATGGTCAGGGTGACAGTCTGTTCAGGTTCTGTCAGCAGTGTGGCAAGCTGGAGCTCCTCACCTGCTTTGAAGGCGACAAACGGTGGGTAGTTGGCAGCAATCGATGCATTGTGCACTGGCGTCTGGGGGCTGCAGGAGATGAAGCACTTGCGAGCGTGCAGCCATCATTTGGGCGAGCATCACCCACTGCTGATTGCAACGGACGCCACCTTTACTGCAGCAGAGGAGCCTGTGTGCCCATTGCCTTGAGCAGCGTGTGCTGAAGTGACAGCAGACACACGCCCTGCATTTCTTTGCAATGTAGCCTGGCACTGTGTTGGTGGCCTGGCTCCAACACTGTGTGTAACGTTGCTGTGCTTGCAGGAGCTGCCGTGTCAGCCTGGCTAAGAGGCGTTTGCACAGCCATGCACCTGACTCCCAGGCAGTCGTCAAGCAGCAGCAGAACCCCAGTGACGTAGTCATGCGCACAAACAGCGGTCTCATCAGCAGTAGCAGCACCAGCAGCAGCCAGGACACCTGTGCTGCAGCCACTGAGACGTTTCCACCAGCCACAGTGATTGGTACCTGTTTGCCAGCACCACCGTCACCGCCAGCAGAGCCGTGTGCATGGTCAGCAGAAGCTGCTGCTGCTGCCCTGGCAGAGGCATGGTGCGGCAACCTGCAGCAGCAGCAGGAGCAGCGGGAGGAGTTGGACCCATGTGGACTTGAGTTGCTGCTAGATCTGGAGCTGCAGCGCAGCAGCAGCAGCAACAGAAGTGGGTGTGACATGGACAGCAAGGAAGAGCTCATGCTGCTGCTGGAGCAGGAGCTTCGGGCTGCTGCTGCTAAAGCTAATGTTGACCCAGCAGCTGGACGTGCGACAGAGTCGGTAGACAGGCGAACACCTGTAGCGGCAGAAACGCCCGAGACCACAGGCTACGACCGCCCTTCAGCTGTGCCAGGGCCTGCTGCAGCTGTCGCAGCACCTCCTGGGCACTGGCAGATGCTCAACACCTGGCCAGCGCAGCAGATGATGCATCGCATGGCAGGAGCCTTCACAAGCTGCAGCAACGCCGCTTTCCAGCAGCCCCATGCAGCACTTTATGCAGCAGGTTCTGCGGCAACAGCAGCAGCACGTGATGTGCCAGCAGCTGTGGCGATGTCAAAGATCTATGTTCAGCAGCAGCTGCAGGCGGTAGCAATGCAGTATGCACGGCTTGCTCAGATGCACGGCATGCTGACGATGATGCATGGCCAGGGCCAGCAGGCTGCGGCTGCTGTCGGTGGATTCAGAGGCCACGGAGCAGGCGCAGTCACACACTGGCTCCCTTACATGTGATGTGAAGGTCTTGGCTGTGCTGCTGCAGCAGCATGGGGCACTTCATGTATGTGCATGCCATGCGAGTTCTGCAGCTGACCAAGCACGAGCTGCTATGCTGAACACAATAAGCTTCACGATTGCACGCAACTCACCGTGAGGTTTGCCAGACGTGCAGTGTGTCACACTCACACACTTGCTGTGGAGTTTGGCAGGCAGTGCACAGTGCGAAGCATGGCTGCTCAGTGTCAGGAGGGTGCTGCTGCTGGCACTGTATCTGCTGTTGCTGTCTGTCATGGTGCGCTGGCTTGAGGTCGCTTCACTGTCTTGCTTCCTCAGAGTTGCATGGTGGCACTGTATTTGCCTGTTTTCAAAGGGTTGAAAATTGAAGGGGTTACATGGTGTGGCAGGGTTGCACGGTGGCACGGTGGCATGGTATGCCTTTTTTGCAGGGTGTATGGTGGCATAATGCCTGCCTGTTTTCATAGTGTTGCATGGTGGCCTGATACCTGCCTGTGTTTGCAGGGTTGCTTGATGGCACAACACTCACCCGTCTATTTGTGGTTGTGTGGACAGTCCAAAATGGCATTCCTTGAGCACAATCTTGTCTTCGTGAATCAATATATGTATGCGTTCCTGCAGGCAGCCAAGGTTCCGTACGAGTCACCAACACCCACACTTCCTTGTGCTGCCTGCTCGCTGCTTGTGCACACACGCATGTCATCAAATGAGTGTAACAGTGTCTGGCCATGCATCGTGCATATTATTTCAGTGGTGATGTTTGATTATGTGAGGGCCAGGGATCTTACAGCATACTACGTAGGGGCCCTACTGATAGTTTGTCCATGTTGCTGGAGTGCTGTCAGCAGCGCTATTGCATGCCTTGTGCGGTATGACACAAGTGGGTGGGTGTCTTGGTGCTGTGGCAGTGTCCTGTGTGGTGGAGTGGAGAGTCTTGCAGCTGAAGGCGCTGATTTGTTTGGTGAGTGTTGCGCAGCAATGGCGGCCATGCCACCCTGCTGAGTTATATCGCGTCACGGCTTCATCTGTCACCGCATCTGCAGTGCCATTTTGATTGTTTCGATCGCTCGCATCATTCAGATTATGATGAATAGCAGACGCAGCATCTATGTGCTGCTGGTACCAGCCTCCTTGCTGGGACATGCATTGCTGCTGCACCTTGTGGCAACTCTGCGTGAGATGCAGTCCTGTGGAGCCACCTTCGCAGCACCAGCCAGCCCTGTGAGGTGGTGCATGCTTGCCGCGGGTGTGGTTGTGCATGCATTGCACGTTGCAGCTGTGCAGGTGGCCTGGCTCGCTCACTGCACACATTGAGTTGAAGCCTTGGTTGTTCACTGCACGGAGATGCGCGATCGCATTGGTTTCGAGAGGGCGATATAGATACCTTGGGCTCCAGATATGTGAGGGCTTTTACCTGCTAGAGTGCAGGGCGTGTCAGCAGCTGGGAAGAATATCACCTTGTATCAATCTAGTCTCTTGTGGCAGTGTCTGCTTTATCAGTAAGCACGAGGTGAGTGTTGCCTTGGTGCTGCTGCTGCTGCTGCCTCACGTCACAGCATTCAGCCTCTTGGCTCTCTAAACCCAACTGGCCTGGCATACTGTCTGCTGCACTGCTTGACCACCGATTGAATGGCACAGATGGCAAGGCAGGTTGTTGTGCGGATAGTGTGCTGTCAGTGATGAGGGCTGAGTTGCGATGGGCGCGGGCTCAGCAGCTAGGCCGGAGATGGCCGTATGCGCTGCCCGCTCTTCACTTTTTTGTGTGTAGCGGCTTGCTTGACAGCCACAGCAACCACATTGCAGTTTGGCCAGGTCAGGTCTCGCACTATGACGGTTGGAGTGACATGATCTTGTCAGAGGAAGTAGAGTTAGCCGAGTGGTATGCTTCCATCCACCATCTTGCATACATCTGTGCTGACTTGGCACGGGTTGTGAAGG
Source organism: Scenedesmus sp. NREL 46B-D3 (assembly GCA_014080715.1). Taxonomy (NCBI): domain Eukaryota; kingdom Viridiplantae; phylum Chlorophyta; class Chlorophyceae; order Sphaeropleales; family Scenedesmaceae; genus Scenedesmus; species Scenedesmus sp. NREL 46B-D3. The sequence continues at coordinate 235,285 of JACERP010000032.1, forward strand.
TGTGTAGTAGTCATATTCGCTGTTGTGTTGTGTTGTGCTGCGGCACATCAGCATTGGTTGGTCCAGATTTGTATAGGCCGCTCTGGCGCTGTGCGCTGGCGCATGATTGTGTTTGGCTAATTAAGGTTGTTTCGTGCTAGCATGGGCGCATAGCTTACCTAGTAGTTGAATGTCGAGGCCGTAATACATGTGTGAGTAGCACTTCAGCAACAAAGCACATGCATGTGCTGTGTGTGGCGGTGCCCTGCCTTGCACTGCTGGGTGTGCCTGATCAGAACCCAACAACAAACCCCTGCAACACATCCAGCTGGGTGCAACCTGTGCACGGTACAGCAGTCTGGGGATGATGCACATGCAGCTGTGTGTGTTTGTGTGTGCTCCGAACACGGTAGTGTATTTGTTGCCGGGAAGTGCGACAGCCGCTGCTGCACGGCGCTTTTCATGTTGACCTGTCACCCATGGCGACAACCCATGGAACCGGTTCCAGGTGCAGCTTGTGCAGGCCGCCTGGCAGGTCATGAGCAGGCAGGCGCGCCGCGCCCTCAATGATTTGTTCAAAGGATTCAGCACACCTCAGTCCTCGCTCCCGTGACGCAGGTCTCGGCTGCCACGGGCGCCAACAAACGAAGAAGAGCGACATCATGTTGCTGTGCTGTCACCCCTGTGTGCAGCACGAGCTCTGCCGCCTTACTAAACATGGTGTGAACTTGTGCATGGCGCTTTGTAGATTCTGTCGGCTTAAACCTGCAGTGGGTCATGCAGCTATCGCATATCATTGGCGCACATGCGCAACGTGGTGTTGGCAGCAGCGTGCCCCTTATGTCGCAGATGCGCATGGATGCATTGCAACAGGTGCCTGATGCATAGGCTGGCAGCAGCAGACACACAACATTTACAAAGGTTGTGGCAACATGGTGGCAGTACTGTCTTGTTGTGCAATTCACTGCGTAAAGCGCAGCCGTTGCAACTGACAGCATGTACTGCACTGACACACGCTGGTATTGGTGTGGTAGCAACGGGCTGGTGGTCGACGTCAAGTTGGCTGGCATGTGTTGCACAGCGGACTGGGGTCCGAGTGTACATTGCAGCCTGCTGGGTTGGGCGGATCAGCTCTGCGACAGGCAGTGAGCCCCCGTGGAGGGGAACAGGCGTTGTGTGCTACAGGCTGCTGCAGCAGCGCTGCAAACCATGGCCGTTGTTGTGCGGTGAGTCCTTCATAGGCTGTCACGATGACCACTTTGGTAGAAGTAGGCTTATGAGGGAGGGAGTTACTTGTAGGTTGTTTGCCGTCTCAGACGGTTTTTGCTAAGAGGCCCGCACTGCAGTGAGTAAGCATGCATTGTCCATGTCAAATTGACTTGTATGATGGTTTGTCGGTGATAGCAATAACAGCACACAGCTCTGTTTTGTGGACACACAGCTCTCCTGGTGTGGACAGTCCGGGGCGTACAGGTGGCCATGCCATGCGCGCAGCGTCACCGCATCGCACGACAGGCGGCTGCATCATGGCTGCTTATCTTCGGGTGGGCCTGCATTGTGCATCATAAATGCACTGTGAGGCTCTCAGCTTTGGTGTCAACAATGGTATCCTGGAATACTTTGTATCACGCATTGCTGTCAGCTGCGGGCTGGACTTGGTCTTCGCTCACTTTCCCGCGCTTTCAACAGGCTGTATGTATGATGCAGCAGTGCGGCAGCAGCTATGTACTGCTGCAGTGCCATGTTGTGGCAACGCACTTGCGCTGCCGAGTTCAGATCTACAGCTGCTTCTTGTGTAAGAATTGTTCTAAATCATTGCAGTTTCGCCTGCAAGTTACGTTGTTCTTGGGCACAGCACTGGCACTGCAGTGTTCACTGAATTGCAGAGATCTGGACATCATGTTGAACGCCTTGTGTCAGCTGATGGGCCGGCAGCATATAACTACTTATTTTACATTCCTTCCCGGTGGGGCGGGGCCGATGGCGCTGATGCTATGGCTTGAATGGGTAATATGATGATGATGATGATGATGATGATGATGATGATGATGATAATCAACAGGATGTATGCTGCCAGAGTGTGGCCCCTTTGAGTTTCTGGTGCAACTGTCCTGCAGTGGCTGTTGCTGCCAACTTGTCACGCAGCAGCCAAATTGTACATACCATACAGTGCTGGGGCACACCCAGGGGTTGCACGGCACTGCCTGACATCGCTGCATGCATGCATGCATGCAGGAGGCTGGCTATCTATGTGTCACCCGGTTTGACGTCAGGTTGTTGTAATTTGCACCCAGGTTGTCGATGTAGTGTAGTGCACAATGCATACGACATGCATGAATTGCTTGCTCTGCAGAGCTACTAACACGGTGTTGCCATATGGATCGCTGGGCGATGGCGTTGATGCTATGGCTTGAATTCAAGCACACCCAGGGTTGCACGGCACTCCCTGACATCGCTGCATGCATGCAGGAGGCTGGCCATCTATCTGTCACCCGGTTTGACGTCAGGTTGTTGTAATTTGCACCCAGGTTGTCGATGTAGTGTAGTGTTCGAATGGGTAACATGATGATGCTGGTTAGCTGGCCTACCATCGGCATTCCTGTGACTTGGCTGCAGTCAGTCGCATAGGCATTGTGTGGAGTAGTATGATCAGCACTGCCAGCTTTATGCTGAGGTTACTGATGATGATGCCAGCTTTATGCTGAGGTTACTCAGCTTCCAGCCTGCAAAGCAACACTGCACAGCAGTGGCACGTGCCACAGCCATGCCCAGCAGCTGGCTCAGCCATTTTGCAATGCATGCTGCAGCTGGCAGTCGATCTTGATTCTATTTACAACTGAACCCAGCCGGAATTGAAGCACAACCCCGGCCCCCCTCATGCATGATGTGTCACGTTGCATGTTGATGGCGGCAGTGACCATGGCCATGGTGGCCTGCCACATAGTGCTGAGCCACATTTAACCTGACCATGTAACCGCAACATGTCACAGTGATATTTGCTGCACATATAATCGCTGCTAGCAAGCAGTTTGATATGGTACCTTCAGTAACAAGTGTCTGCCCCTCCACACAACTGCTGCTGAGGCAACATACCTGAACCTTGGCGACACAGACGCCTGAGAAGGCTAGCACTCTGGCCGCTGGAACAGCTGCAGCAACTGCTGCAGACTGAGCAGCACTGCTGCTACTGCAGGCTGCCGGCTCACAGTCGAAGCCAACAACGTGTGATAAATGCATTGTCTCCTGCAGCTAGCCTGTGGCACACCACACCGCAAAAGCAGCATGCTTGCTCGCACTCAAGGTCTCAGTGATGTGCCCTTCAGCATGCTGCATGTGCCTGCTGCACACACACTGGTAGGGGCGCTCATGGGCGTGCACGCAGTGCCGTGTCCTTCACACAAAACTCCTGGCAACCACCACACCAAGCGCCTCAGGCATGCTCCACCAGCACCAGCACCAGCACGCAAACGGAACGGATGCACGCGGCTCCCTGCACAAGCCACACTGTACAAGCGGCCACACCAAAGCGAACGCTACTTGGCATGCACATACTACTTGCAGGTAGTGGTGTCAAACAAGGCACTGGGACATGCCAGCCTGGCCGGCACGCAGCATCACGAGGGTCACATGCTTGCGGCCAGCCACCGGCTGCAGCACCACAGGGAAACAGCTGCGGGAGCAGCAATAAAGGCACTCCTCAGCTGGCACACTTCCTGACACTGCAGGCGGGTGTGCTGTTCAGCAGCACCAGTGTCCTGCCAGGCCACATAAGAATGCCAGCCCTGCGTGCTTTGAGGTGATGACACGCAACAACACGGAGCACTTGAGAACCTAGGGCAGCCGCCAGCAGCCATGCCAGAGGTAGATCCAAGCTGAATGCAGGCATCACGCAGCTCACACGACACCCACAAGTTGCACATGCAACTGCCCATGCTACCGCTTTACACGTTTGGAGGTGCCTGACCCGAAGGTGGACCAAGCTGCTGCGCTGCCGCTGCTGCGGCAGGGTTGCCCGGCTGCTGCATCATCATAGCCAGGCTTGACTGAGGCATGTTGCCTGCGCCCAGCTGCCACAAGTTCAGCTGTTGCGCGCCCACCATCCCGGGGTGCATGCCAGGCGCACCTTGCATGCCTGCTGTTCCCACGCCGCCCGCCTGCATCAGCTGCATCTGCGCCAGCTGCTGCTGCTGCTGGGCCGTCAGCGCCTGTTGCTGCTGAGCATTGCCGAGGCCTGCTCGGAACAGTAATGCAGGCGGATGAACAGCAGGTGAGCAGACAGCGGCGCGGATGATGTGGCGACAGGAGACAGCAACACCACCACGCGACGCAGCGGCAGGGCTTTGCATTGCAAGATAACGATCAGCATGCACAACAAGAACAGCTTGTTGGCCAGCTCAGCAATGGCAGGACCAGAGCTCACACGCGCCACGCACAAGCGGCAGCACTACGGTTCCTGTACCACCTGATACCACCGGAAGAAAAGATGCAGCGCCGATTGCTATGCACACGTTGCATCACGCCTCCCCCCACCACCACAAAACACCTCGGTAACCGCACCCCCTGCTGCCTCAATGCTGTGCACACCCCGTGCTTCCACTGCCGCACAGCTGGCATCATGCGTGCCAGCCACATGGACGCATCCCCTGCTGCCCCATTGTGCTGTGCGTGCCCTGCACTTGCATCGCTGGAGACCCGCCCTGCCCCGCAGCCACAGCCGGCACCGCCTGCCCACCTCCTTGCATGCCAGCCATCTGATGCAGCTGCCCGCTGTTGCATTTCTGCATCTGCAGGCCTGCCTGGCCCTGCGTCTGCGCTGCAACTTGCGCCGCCAGCGCGGGATTCAGGGCCAGGTTCTGCATGGCCATGCTGCCAGACGACGGTGCGCCGCCTTGCATCTGGTAGCCCTGCATGCGCTGCGCCTGGCAGTGACAGCAACGCAGCGCAACACGCACAGCAGACAGGCGATGCAGATGTGGCAGATGCACGTGATGCCAGCAAAAGTGATTCCCAGCAACAACGTGCCAGGGACGGCAGCAGCAACGCGCGAGTACGCTCAGCAGCACCAGTGTGCTGCATCTGTGTTCACCCAGCCCGAACAAACAAGCCATGCCACCCGTGATGCGCCTACATCACACCAAGCTCACCATCAGCTGCTGCTGGTACTGCACTTGCGCTTGCCGCTGAGCCATCAGCGCTTGCTGCTGCTGCTGCTGCTGCTGAGCTGTGGAGCCCGGGGACGCCACCTGCATGCCTGCGGCAGCCAGCTGCTGCTGCTGCATGCCTGGCTGCTGCTGCCCTGCGACACCAGGCTGCATGCCCGGCTGCTGTTGCATTGGCACACCTCCGACCTGCTGCTGCATGGGCTGCATGCCAGCCGCCTGCTGCTGCCGCTGCTGCTGCGCCACTGCTGCCTGCTGCTGCATCAGCATCATCTGCTTCTGCTGCTCTGCCGTGAGCTGCTGCTGCGCACCGCCGGGCCGTGGCGCCAAGGCCCCAGCAGCGCCACCCGCGCCGGGTGTGCTGGGGCGCACGCCGCCTGCTGCTGCCACTGCTGCCGCCCGCTGTGCTGCTGCTGCTGCCGCTGTGTCGCTGCCCTGGCCTTGCATGAGCTGCGCGGACGGGGTTGCCGTGAGTGCTGCAGCAGGGGTGGCTCCTGTGAGGGAGCCCTGCCGCTGCGTCAGCGCCTGCATGTTGGCTGCTGCACCTGCAAGAACATCAGCAGTCAACGGAGTGAAAAACTATATTGCCGGCTGTTCAAAACTGCTTGCTTAGCTGTTATAGGGTCTTGCGAACCTTCTTAAGCGACTGTGGTGAGCACTGCACAGAGAAAGCTGCAAACCACATGTAGACAAGCCATACACACCATGACAGCTGCAAGTGATAGCACTCCTCCTGTTGCTGCCTGGTGACACGACAGTTGTGCAGACACGCCAGTACCATTACCAGATGTAGACACGCTGCCGCACACACCTGCCGAGTTGACCTGGCCAGGTGTACTTGGCCGCTGCTGCAGGCCCATGCCAGGCGCGATGCCGCCACCCTGCTGTGCAGCCACGGCTGCAGCCATCGCCTGCTGCGCTGCCATCTGCTGTTGCTGCTGCGTAGCTTGCTGCGCCTGCACCTGCGCAGCAGTGCCGGGGTGCAGCACACCGCCCTGGCTGCCCATCGACCCACCCGCAGGCACAGCACCGCCACTCACAGCCTGCTGCGCCATGCCCGGCTGCTGCTGCTGCTGCGCGACCGCTGCCGCAGCCGCCTGCTGTTGCTGCTGCGCAGCCGCCTGTGCCGCGGCTGCCGCCTGTGCTGCTGCTTGCTGCTGCCGTTCGAGCTCCGCCTGGCGCGCCATGGCCGCCTGCTGCTTCTTCGCCTGCTCCTCCTGCTCTGTGATCTCCAGCGGGCTGAGGATGCGGCCGCCGGACTGGCCGAGCGCCATCTGCGTCAGCTTGAAGTGCGACGCATGCGGCTCTGCGAGCTCCATGTTCTGCCTGCGCACGTTGTCCCGGTCCTGCGCAGCCAGCCGCACACAACGCAGCGGCACGGCGAGGAGCAGCAACACCCGCGGCATGGCAGTGGTCAGCACAGGCACTGCCAGCCAGCACAGTAGCCGACAGTACACTGCCACAGTGGTTCAACAGATGGTGTTGGTGTGTTCAACCGAAGCGCGCACCTCAGAACTGGTGCAGCTGGGCGCTCTGAACTGGACGGCGCAGTCCATGCTGGCCTGCCGCCATGCTGCTTACCTGCAGCATCTGGGCCTTCTTTTTGGTGAATGCTGGCGCGATTGCATCCACATGCCGTTTCAGCACACCCTCAGGCACAGGCAGGCTGCGCATAATGAGCTCCTTGGCCTGAAAACAACAGCAGCAGCAGCAGCAGCAATGTTCAGGGGCTTGAGCTTAGAAAGCGAGCGGCGTTGTCATCTGGCTGGTTGTAATAGCATGCAGTGCCAGCAAGATACACATCACAACACAACTTACAGGAGCATGCAATGCCAACAACAGCACAGAAGCAGGACTGCTTGATGCTGCATGCGCCAGCATTCAATCTCACTGATGTCAGCGCACATCAAGCACCGACACAAATAGCAGCATGAACGTGTCGTCATGACGTATCATGACATGTTCCACTGACACAACTACCAACCAAAGCACCTGATGCTTGTTGAGGTTGGACAGGTTGTTTGCTGCTGCGCCGTCGCCTGGCTGCCCATCCGGCCGCTGCTCGCCTGCTGCTGGCTGCTGCTCTCCCAGCTTGATGATCTGGTTGTGGCGCTGCTTGCACCAGTCAGAGCGGCGCGTCACACCCTGCAGTGCAATCAGCACGACGGAGCAGCAGCAGCAGCAGCAGCAGCAGCAGCAGCACATGCAGTCAGTGGATCATCAACCGGGTCAAGTGTGCTCACTGTGGTGGCCCTTGCAGAAGCTATTGCCTGCTGCAGGTGCCAAGCCAACACAACAGCCATTGCTGAGCTAATGGCATGTGTGAGTTTTGCGTAACCTGCCAGAGGCCATGTGCCTTCAAACAACACCTGTTTCAGTGCGTGCATTTCATGTCATCTGCAGTGCGCTGGTGCTGCTGCATATATCAGGTGTGACGTGTCCCCTGGGGCAGCACTGCAGCGCCAGCGCCGCCAGCACCCTATACACCACCAGCACCCACTGTTGCGCTGCTGCAATGTACAAGCACATGCTCACGCCGCACATGCTCACGCCGCACACGCTCGACAGCCCTGCCGCTGCAGACCGCTGCTCCTGCAAGCTGCTCTCCCACCCCTGCCAAGGAAGCCCGTCCGTTGCAATCCTGCGGCAGCCGACCCCACCTGCAACGCGCTGGTGCTGCTGCACGTGTCGGCGATGAAGTGCCAGTTGAAGCCGTACTCCACCACCAGCGCAGCCAGCAGCGCGTCATCGTCGTAGCCCCAGGAGTGCGGCAGCACCGTGCCCGGCGCATGCGGCAGCCCGCTGCGCTGCTGCCCCAGCTGCCCATGCAGCCTGCAGCAACACAAGAGAGGCAGCAACACAGGCTGTTGAAGACACATGCTACACGCTCACAACCAGCACATGCAGACATGCCCTGCAAGTTTGATGCGAGCTGACTGCTGCCATCCCAGGCAGGCTGCTGCAGCCCAAACCTGACTAGTTTAGCTGCAGCCCACTCCGCACTCCGCACTCCGCGTGACCACGTGACACGGCAGCAGACGCCTAGATGATGCGACATACAAGTACGCCAGCTCGTGCGCCTGCGCGCACCTGGGCTGGCCCGGCTCTCCCGGCTTTGGCGCCATCTGGTTCTTCAGCCGCTTGTTTAGCCGCGGGTCCAGCCCGGCATGCGTGGCTGCGAGGCTCATGTCGCTGCTGCTGCGCGGGATGCCGCCCGCTGCTGCGCCAGGCATGCCGCCCAGCCGCTTGTCGCCGATGCGGCCAGACTTGATGGTGACGCCGCCGCCGCCAGCCACGTAGTCCTCGTCGTCATAGTCGCGGTTCTGCAGCGCACACGACGCCCTTGGAGCGAGAGTCTAGCGTGCCGGCCGCGCAGCAAGGCATGCCGCCACACGGCTGGCACATCTGGCACGCGTCTGGCGAGGATGCCTGTGCGGATGACCACTTTGCACAGAGCAGCGCCGGCAGCAGTCATGTCTGTGCTTGCTTGCTGGCGCGCTGGGCTCCAGTGTGACCAAGCGCGGCGCCAGCCCATGCCCAGCACACCCACCTTGCGTTTGCGCTTGTCCCTGCCTGCAGCGTATGCTGCTTGCGCTGCCTGGCCCTTGTTGGGCATGACCATGGGCGTGGGCGTGCCGTTGAGGTCGTCGCCCAAGTCGTCCTCGCCATCCACGCGCACCTTGGGGCCTTTGCGCTTGCCACGCTTGGCAGCGGCTGCAATCAGGGCAGTACAGCCGGTTGTGTGAGCAAGGCGTGAGCCTTCACCGACGGCGCACAACACAGCAGCTGAGCAGTCAGCACTGCATGCATGCATGAAAAAGACGATGCATGCATGAAAAAGCCACATGTACCGCCACCGCCGCTGCTACTGCCGCTCCTGCCCCATCCTCGGCCCCTGGCACCTGCTGCGTCGTCCTCCTGCGGCTGCGGCTCGTTCTTGCGCAGCTCTGCTGCACGCTGCTCTGCCTGCAGCCACGCCAGCTCCCAGTCCGCCTCGTACTTCTGGCTGTACTGGTAGATGCGCAGCAGGCGCTGGACCTGCGGGAGGCAAGCGCATCAAAGGCGACACCGATTCGGGTGAGACACACCCGCCACTTGGTGGAGGCAGGGACAGTATACAGCTCATGTTGTACATGTACTTGCTCAACTGTCATGGTCATGCTTCCTTGGCGTGCTGCTGCTGCTGCTGCTGCTGCTCCCTGCTGCTGCTGTTCCCTGCTGCTGCTGCTGCTGCTGCTGCTGCTGCTGCTGCTGGTGTATGCTTGCGGGACATGCATGACAGACAGCCGCAGCAGGCCATACTCCTGCACCCAGCCGCAGCTGTGCAACGTCCCTTAGTTCTAGTCTGCTGCTGCTTGCTGGCGGGTCCTGTGTCCCTGCTCACGTCTGCGTTCTCCATGTGTGCGATGACGCACTGCGTGAACTCCCCGTTGTTTGCCCAGAAGTGCAGGAAGTCCACTGCGAGCTCCAGGTTGGGCTCATCTAGCGCTAGGATGTCTGATGTAGACAGCAGCAGCAGCGGCGGCATCAGAAGCAGCAGCAGCAGCAGAAGCAGGCATCCAGCCACTGCTGCAATTTCTTACAAACAGTCATCTAGCCACCTATAGCGCTCCAAGCCACCACCGTGCGAATGCACATGCTGAAATTTGCGCAGTGCTGTTGACGATATAAGGAACTCAGCACTGCTCACCTGCTATACTCTCTGCCTTGTGCTTCTGCTTCCGCTGCTCTTCATCCTGCTTGGCTGCTTTGCTGGTCTTGTCCTTTGCTGCTGCCTCTGCTGCTGCCGCTGCAGCAGCCAGGCGCCGCCTGCCTTCAGCAGCTGCTGCTTGCCCTATATGGTAGGCTGCTCGCCGCTTCCACAGCCGCTCCTGCAAGCAGACAGCATAAACAGACCCAACCATTGCAGCGACCCCATAGCATCGCTGATTCTTCATCAGCAGCTTGTGCACAAACATGTGTGTAGGCAAACTGACAGTTCAATGCTGGACAACCTGCCAGCATCACTCGGCTCTTAGCTGCCTGTGCAAAGTTGCACTGTTGACAGGGCCCAACACCTGGCATCTGCAAATGCTGCTAAGCAATGCAACTTATCTAGCAAGCGGGCATAATCATTGTAGCAGTCACCGTTGGCGAGGGGGACGAGCCTTACCAGAGCTGCTGCTGCTGCTGCTGCTGCTGCTGTTGCTGCTGCGCACCTGGCCCACGTCCCGCGCCAGCCAGTACGCCTCTTTGAGAAGGAAGTCCCAGTGGCTCAAAGGCCTGTGAGGGTCCTCGAAGCGGGGCCCATAGCCTAATGCCAGACGCTCGTACTCAGTCTGTGGTGCATATACAGCGCGTCACAGCACAGCCCAGCATATGGCAATGACACAGAGGTCACAAACTGAGTTAGCTGTGTAGCACACAGTGCAGACATAGCTGTGTTACTGAACATACAGCGACAAGACAACACCATGAATCGCTACCGAAATGTTCTGTACAGGGCTGCAAGCCTCATTCATGCTACGGGCATGCAGCCGACACTGCTAGCAGCGTACACAAATAGCTGCTGCTGCTGCTGCTGCTGTTGCTGCTGCTGTTGATACCATAGCGAGTTGGAGCTGCTGTGCTTCCACTGCTACCTGTTGCGTGATACGAAGTTGCTATGGCATGGCACTGCCACGCACAAGCATGCCGCTGCTGCTGCTGCAGGTGTGCGCAAGCGCTGACAAGCACAGCTGCTGTCGCTGATGGCTGCAGCTCTGGCATGTGCACTCCACAAGTGCAGCTGCTGTGACAGCAAGGCACATACCAGCTGCCACTGCTTTGACAAAATCACGCGCACTGCTCACCGTAATGAGCCGTGCCTTTTCGAGCAGGACATCCTCTCTACGTCTCTGTTCCACTGAGTCTTCCTGCGGTGCTGCTGCCAGTGGAGTGCCACCTGCGGCTGCAGCAGCACCAACAGGTGCCGCCATGGCTGCTTGCTGTTGCTGCAGCTGTTGCTGCTGCTGCATTTGTATACCTGCATGTTGCTGCAACTGCTGTGGCTGCATCGCCTGCATCTGCTGCGGCAGCTGCATCTGCTGTTGCGCCATAGCTTGCTGCTGCTGCATCTGCTGCATCTGCTGATACTGCATCTGTTGCATCTGCAACTGCTGCTGCTCAGGGCTCATCATCCTGCCTGCTGCTGTTGTTGCTGCAACAGCGCTGTTGTAGTGGTAGCAGCAGCAGTAGCTACTGCTGCTACCTCAAATTTCAGCACCCCAGATGTAGCCAGCAACAGTTCTATGCTACTGCTGAAGCCTGCAAGGAGGCAATCACGGGCCGTACGGACATGACAGTGTGTCTGATTACTGCCCAGAGGAACCAGATCATGCACCGTTCAAACTGCGGCGTTGTTAGCTACTGCTGCTGTGTGCCGCACATGTTGCTGTCTGGCAACAACAGCCCCATGGCGGCTCCAACACACCCTCATTGCATTGTATGTGGCTCCATGTATTACAACCTGAGTTCAAAAGCCCTGACACCTGGTCCGCCCTGGGTTGTTGAGCAAACAGCTGTGCACAGTGAAAACTGACATGGCCTCACGCGCAGCACACTCACGTAGCATCCAAACACAAGCACCAAACGCTCATGCAAAACACTGATGCTGATTTTTGACGATTGTGCGTAAAGCAGTGATGCACGCTGAAAGAGACCGTGCTGTGATTTCATTGACCATGCTGCCAAGCACTCATATACGAGGCATAATGTTCAAGAAACAATTGAATCATATCATTTCTGTAAAAGCTGTCACGACCTGACGTGCTGGGCGCACCTGAACTCCCTCGCAAACATCACGGCAGCAAGCCTGCGCGTTTAGTCTTTCAAACGATTCCCTTAAATGTACCATATCATTTTCACATCTTCTCTGCAGTCGAGAAGGGCCACTTGCAACATGAAAGGAGGCGTCTACGCAGGGATCTCCATTCAAATGCTCACTGTCATTGTGATGCCTGCCCTCTCCCGCGCATAGCACCAGCTGCATCAAGGATCAAACATTTGGCAGGAGTGCTCAACACTTGGGGTGAAATTGCCCGTGCCTGGGTATTGCGGTTCAGAACTCGAACACCACTTGTGATTGCACGTCATCACCCCTAGCACACTCGAACCTTAGGTTTTTAATCCAAGAGCCTTATTGTTGGCTTCGTGGCACCACGTCGACACGTGCTGTGTGATAACATCAGTTTCGTTGCCACTGCTGTTGCGATAGGGGGCTGATTTTATGCTCTTATGCACTAGCATTGTTCCCACCTGTTCCGTATTTTGCGACCAGTCCACGGCTCGCAGTGGAACACTAGTCAGGCGCGGAAGGAGTACCAGACACAGCACCTGTTGCTGTTATGGCAGCTGCAGGACTACTGCAGAACTCAGCTGCAGCCGAGGCAGAGTTTGCCTATGATACAGACTACCAGCCTGACCATAGTCTGCTGCTGGGTGGCTGCCTGTGCGTGGTCCTGGCAGCATATGTGCTGGTGTCCGTGCTGCCCTGGTCATTGCTGCGGCATAGTGCCAAAAGTAGCAGGAAGCAGCAGCAGAGGTGTGTTATTCTGAACTGCAGTATGCAAATACTGACATGCATCACGTGCTTGCAGGGCATTTGTGCATCACATGTATGCCAGCTCCGGCAGCTGACAGCATGCTGCACTGCATGGTGCCATCAGATTGCCAGTGACAGAGCAGCTGCTGCCGAAGGATAGCGCGTGGCATGTGACTAATACAGCAGCATGCCATGTGCAACCAGTGTAAGCGCATCTCAGACGTGCACCTGTTTGGTCTCAACCCGCCCGCCGGAGCTGGCTGCTCATGGTTGCTGGCTTGTGGTTCACATGGGCGCTGTGCACGTCCTACGGCATGCATTGATGACAAGCCGACTGCCCTCCTTTCTTCCCACAGTGTGCAAATAGATGAGGCTGCAGTGCAGCCAGCATCGCCAGCACGCAGGCCACCATCACCGGAGTGCACACAGACGTCTGTGCGCCCCACACCAGTGCCAGCGCCAGCAGCACAGCCCATGATGCTGCCGCAAACTGACTTCATATCAGCCATCAGCGACCACGCCCCTGGCAGGCCTTTCAGGTTCAGGGCGCCCGACTGCGAAGCCGACGGCACAGTGTGGGCATCGCCAGATCCGCCAGTGCAGAAGCAGCAGGCCAAGCAGCAGCAGGAGCAGCAGCTGTACAGCACACCGCCAGCGACAGCCAGGCGCCAGCGGCAGCAGCAGCAGGAGCAGCTGCAGGAGCCCGAGTCAAGTGAGTCTGCCATGGCGGTCAAAATGCAGACCTGCGGCACGCAGCACCTACATGCAGTGTGCTGCAGCATGCTTGCAGCTGCCAGGGCCAGAGGCATGCGCATCTGCATTTGCAGTGCAGTTCAGAGGGTGTTGCGGACACCACACCCTCACCGGCCGCAACTACGCCGCAGGCCACCAGCAGCATCGCTGAAAACGCTCGTGCCTCTCTACTCGCCCCTCACAGTCGGTGCGTGTGGCGTTTGTCAACACTGCCTGACTGCAGGCTGGGACGCTGCGCTGCTGTCCAAGTGTGCTGCCGAGTCGCCCTTCATCGGCAGTGTGGAGGCGCTGCAGCGCTCGCCAGCCTTCCGCAGCCACATCAGGTGCGCCCAGCTGCTGCTGCTGCTGCTGCTGCTGCTGCTTGCCTGCACGCTGCCAGCTGGCCTGCTGACCGATGGGGGGGCAGCAGAGCATGAGCAGAGGAAGAGCAGAGGATGTCCAGAATGTCAGCCAGCTAGCAAGTTGACAGTGTCGAGATGTTCATTTTTTTGAGCTGCAGGAGTAGGGCGAGCAGCTGCGAGCAGGGTCGCATGCCACAGCATAAGCTGCAGAGGAATGGGATTGTGCAACTAGGTCTGGCTGAGTGACATGGCAGTCGTGCAGGCAGCCGACCTGCAGTGACGCCATGACACGCTGGCAGTGTCGCCCGGCCAGCCGACACCCTGTAGACCACGCGTGTGTGCTGCTGGTATGTCTCATGTAGTGGTTGCGTTTGCACCTGCCCGTCTAAGGCTGCTTGTGCTGCATGCCAACCGGCTTGCTGCAGCCAGGTCAGGGGCCGCAGGCTGAACTACGAGACCGCAGAGTCGCACAAGCTGCGCGTGTACAAGGTGGGCGGCTGGCTGGCTGGCTGCAGGCAGCCGCCAAGGGGTGCTGTGATGTGCTTGGTCATACAAGCGTGCGCGGCTCCATGCAATCCTTTGGGACGCCTGGCAGCGACGGCTGCGCGAACAGCAAACAGTGCACAGCCCCCCTGACGAACCTGTGCAAGTAGGTGCAGTACAGTGTCGGCGTGGCGTCGATCCCCAACTTGAACAGCCATCCACTCGCGCTGATCGCAACTGCTGGCTGCCTTGCTGTGCTGATGTCACGCTGTTGTTTGGCGGCCTGCTGATTGTGGCCAGGCGCTGCGAGAGGTGGACCCAGCCGGCTTCCAGCAGCTCTTCAGCAGGAAGGACGTCCAGGTGGGCTGACTGCTGACACTGACCAACTGTTTGCGTTGTCAAAAAACGGATGCCCTGCTGCCAGTGCAATCGGCAACCCATCATGGGCAACTGCCTGCAGGAGTCAATGAGGAGGCTTCTGCCCCGCATCAAGCAGCTAGCGGCAGCAGCAGCTGAACTGTCCATTCGCTGGAACAGTGGCTGCATAGGCAGAAGCTGCAGCACGTGCTGCCTTCTGCATGACAGGCATGCATCTGCCAAGCTCCCTCGGGCATTGCATGGTGCTTGCTCCGTCAGCCTAGGTGTCATCCCCAGCATGTCACACCTTTGTGCGCTGCACCACACGTCACACTCTGCAGGAGTATGACGAGGTGCCACCCTCCCGGCTGCTGTCAGCGTTAGAATGCCTCGCCAGCTCAGCGCTCAGCCTCGGCCTGCTGGCCCTGCCCTGGCTGCTGCCGAGCCTGCTGCCCTTGCGAGCTGCTGCTGCCGCCGTATGGGTGTGCCTCAGCCTGGCGGCGGCTGCCAACGGCTACACCTCGCCGGCCGCTGCGCTCCTGCGTGTGTACGCAACGGAAGGCCCCTGCAACATGCTGCCACCGCTGCGGCGGCGGCTGCTGGCGAGCGTTGCGGAGGCGGCTCTGGTGGTGCTGACATGTGGGCTGGGCGTGGTGGTCAGCCTAGGGTTCAGGATGCTGAGCCAGCAGCGGCAGGGCTTTGGGGACCGCCTGTGCAGGTTTGTGCCGCTGCGGGAGGTGGTGCGGCCGATGCACTTCAGCGCGATGCCGCCTGCTGCTGCTGCTGCTGCTGCTGCTGGTGGTGGTGGCTCCTGCAAGCTGCAGCTTGATGACTGATGTGGCGTCATGTGTCGACAGACACAGCAGCTGCTGCTACATGTCAACAGCCATCAGGAGCTTGTGGTTGTGGGCTGGTGCAGTGCAGTTGTTTTTTTACAGGCATACCATGTTCATTGGTGTCTGTTGTGATGGATGGCTTTGAGCTTGCACCAGCCTCTCACGTTTGCTGTGTTGGAGGCGTGAGCTGTTCAGCAGCAAGGTGGTCCCTGAAGGTGGTGGAGGCTGGACCAGGCCGGTGCATTGCTAGGCAAGCAGGCATCTTGCGAATGGAGCAGCGTCTGTTCAGCAATCATGTTTCAGCTCATGTTGAGGTTCAGTGTTTTGTCTGCAGCAATGCATGCAGAATGGTTCAAAAGCACGGGGTGATGTCATGGGGCAGCATGGGAAGGTGTTCACAGGAGGGTTAATAACGCTGGTCGCTGCACACTGCAGCACCCTCGTGTTACAGCAACAGCAGCAGCAGCATCTGAGAGGGTGGCCAGAGGCGCCCCAAGATCAACTTGCTCATGTTCAGGACGTGCAGCAGCTGTCACCTGAGTATCTTGCTCCTAAGCAGTGACAGTGCTGTGGAACATATAAGTTTGAGTATCTGCTGTTTTTGTTGCAGCGGAGGCGCAGCAACCCTGACGAGAAAAGCACGCAGTGGCAGTGGCTATAATGCCGCTGCGTTGCACTGTTCAGGCAAGCATGTATTGTGTGCTCCAAGATGGGGGGCGGAGGGGCACGTCTGCAGTAGATGACGTGCTGGTGTATCATCAACGGCGGGCAGCATATCTTTGGCGGAGAAGATGCAGCAATAGCAGTGCGAATTTGGGGCGCGACAGCAGTCAGTAGTGGTGTATGACACCTGCACTGTGCATTGGTTGACTGCTGAATAATTGCTACAACGGGGTGTTCATGTTAGCAGCTGACTCGAGTTAACTGAATTGAGGCAGATTGTGTCACATTTGGTGAGTATCACAAGAACTGCATGCCATCCAATAATCATCACTTGTACGTCCAGCCGAAATCCTTGCATACTGCAGCGAGGTATCATGCTGCTGGTGCTATGGCTTGAATGGGTAATATGATGATGATGCTGCTGGTGCATCATGCATATGCATTGTGCATCATGCACATGACATGATGGCCAGCGACAGCAGCGTGCATGCATGGCGTGTGCCACCTGTTGATGCATTGGGGTACATGGTATGGCACTCGTCTTTGAAGTCTTTGAAGCTGCTGGTGCGCAACTGCTCACCGCACTCGTCGGCATTTCACGGCTTGAAGTAAGCATTTAAGTACTGCTACGCATGCAGCTGCTCTGCATGTGAACGGGGTATGGCACTGCACGGCAGGCGGCCTGACGGTGGTGGGAATGTCTCAAATCAGCCCAAGACGGCCTGTTGAGGCGGTCAGGGAGGCAATTGTGGGGCTAGGCATGTTATGCTGCCATAGTACTGCCTGTCATGTGCTTTGTAATGCATCTGTAAATGAAGTCGGGTGCTTGACTTATGACGTGCCATAGTCTACATTTACATCACTCTTGCAACCCTTCAATAAAGCTCTTACGATGTCGTACATCACGATGTACATCGAGGAAAAATCTGGGTCATATACATGCATGTGTGCAGCACTGCGGCCGCGGGGAGGCATACTGGGCGGGCGCACCTTGATCGATATCTGTGAACCGCACCTTTGAATGCTGTTCGTGGGTGAGAACGTCCCTCCGTGCCATGTCTGTCAACCTTGACTGACTGACAAGGGAGATGACAGGCCACCAGCCTGCGACACAACAATTGTTCATGCACACAAGGGCAGAAGTTGAAAATCTTGAATTGCAACACATACTTTGGCGTCTAAGCGTAAACAAAGGGTACCGCAACAGTAGACTTGCTAGTCAAAGGCCGTCGGTTGAGCTCCAACCACCCAGTCTACCTCGCCTACAGCCGTCCACAGCACTTGCTCCTGAGGTATTACTCATATAAACTGCATTGACTGCAGAATTCAAGCTGCGACGTCGTCTGCTCGTCAGCACTGGCCTTCTGCTGACTGTAGTGCCGGTTTGTCGCCAGGCACCACTTGCGTGGCACTAATCAGCAGCATGCTTCTGGCAAGCCAGTATCATGAGTTTAGTATACAACTGCTGCGGCACCGGCTAAGCTTAAACATGCGTGGGCTCAGGTAGCAGCAGCAGCAGCTGAACAAGCAGCAACTGCAAGTCACACCACCCTTCTGCAACTGCTGCTGCAGGAACCATGGCTCGTGTAGTGTACGCGCTGCTGTTTCTAGCTCTGGCTGCTGTCGCTTCAGCAGCAGAAATCAAGGCTTGGAGGCAGTGCGGGGGCACCAGCTGCACTGGCGGTGGCTGCCCAGACGGCGCTTGGCAGGACACGCAGTGCGCTGAAGGCTTTAAGTGCCTGCGCTTGACAGCCTTCTTCTGGTGAGTGCAGCTCCAGCAGTCAATACACCAGCAGCAGCATGCAGCATGCAACACTGATGCGTCACCATGTGCGCTGGTGAACCTATGCACAGCTGCCAGTTACTGATGTGCAAGACTCACACGACGAACACTGACATAAGAAGGCAGCTGCGCCAGGTTCGTGCTGCCCTTTCCTGCCCTGAGGGCGCACACTGTCAAATCCTGTCCATAACTGACGTCACGGCTGCCTGCCAGCACGTGCTGTGCCAGATGCAGACCGCAACCACTGCCCGCAGCCGCATGCTCCGCATCACACCTTCCGCGCACTTGCCATCCTGACACGCACCCACGCATTTGCAGGCAGTGCAAGCCCGTCGCCACCCTCTACAGCCAGTGCGGCGGCAACGGGGCCGCCTGCAAAGCCGGTGGGCCCCCTTGTGGAGACAAGGCCTGGGCGGCATGCCCGGAGGGCACCACCTGCCTGCGCCAGTCCCCCTTTTACTGGCAGTGCGTGACTGACGGCGAGGTCGACAGCTACAAGAACAGCTTCAAGGTGCAGTCCTTCAGCTCAGCTGACGCTGCCAAGCTCAAGGCGCAGCCAGCCAGCAAGAAGCCCCAGGCCACCACGAACAGCAAGCCTGCCGGCGCGCCCGCCAAGGTCATTGCCGGCCCCACCAAGCCCGCAGCAGCGCAGCCTGCAAAGCCAGCAGCAGCAGCAGCAGCGGCACCCACCAAGCCTGCGAAGCCAGCAGCAGCAGCAGCGGCACCCGCCAAGCCTGCCCAGGCCAGCACCAGCAAGGCTGCCATGCCAGTGCTGCCAGGGGCAGTGGCGCCCCCTCAGGCGGCCAGGGCCGGCCCCAGGCTGCTGTGGCCGTGGAGCAGGGCGCGCAGCACCGCCCAGCCCTAGCCTGTGACAGCGTGCGACACGCATGTCCTGCATCAAGTGACCGAGGCAAGCCAGCGAGTGCAGCTTCCAGTGGTGCTGCGGCATGCATGTTGAGGGTCTGCAGCCTGCCGTCTGCATGCCAGATGACGCTTCCACCTGGTTTGCTGCAGGTTTGTGGTTCAAGATGTGTTGGATGCTGAATTGCCCAGAGACAGGATGTGTTTCCTTGGCATTGTGTCTTAGTGTCATCCCCGCATGCAGCCCCTAGAGTTTGTGCCACCATCTTAGCAGTGGCATGCTCTGCCACAATGTGTTGCATTGTAGGATGTGATGGTAGCATGCAGTTGCACTCTTGCTCTGCGTAGGTATGGACTGAACTGGCATGCACCAGCTGCCCTGCGATTGCGGCTGTTGAAGCTGCGCAGTGCTGCACCAATGCTCCGCGTGTGACAACAGTTACAATGGCCTGCATCTGCTGCACTTGTGTCGTGCGGCAGCACGCGTGCACAGTACTGTGCACTAGTGCAAGCCAGCGGTCCTGACCTTAGCGTACATACACCGCTGGATGATGAAGCGTGCTATTAATTTTTGCTGCAGTCTGTAATACAGGTTTCCGTCTTTCTCCATGGTTTGTAACTATTGGCTGTACAAGGCTGTATGTTGTTGGTTGCGAACAGTTCACCTCACATGCTCCAGTCATTTACGAAGTGGGCACTCCTGAAGGGAGGCAGGGACAAGCGCATGGGCTCTCACAGGCTCATAGGGAAGATTACTGACATAACCAGGAAGCACCAGGTGGAGAGCTGTGCACGCATGCATCTGATTACCCCCGCAAATCACCCAAAGCAAGCGGCATAAGTGCGGCGACAGGGGGTTTGCCAGCGGGCTGTTGTCTAAACACCGATTCCTGGTCCTGCCCCACTTTCCAGGAGTAAAAAGCAGCAGCATAAGCCAGCCGGAAAAGCAAAGCAAAGCAGAGTCACCCGGCCCCCTCATGGTGTTGCCAAAAGGAACAGCACGCTAACGCAGCAGCATAAAAGCAAGCAAGCCAGCAGTGTCACCCGACCCCTGCATGCAAGGCTGCGCATGTAAGCAAAGCTGGCTCCACCCACAGTGTGCTGCGCCGCTGCTTGTACTCTTTTCAAAAAAGAGAGTAGTTACACGTGGGTCCAGTCACCATCTAAGATGGTATGAGCCACCCCAAATGAGCACAGTGTCAAAGCCTGACAGAGAAAAGATGAGCGCACAATACAACAGATTATGTCCATCCAGATACATGCAAGGTCGCTTAGAGTATGCATCATGTATATCTGTGGCATGTCGAGACACACCCAACTCAATCAGCAGCTTGCGCCATGTACTGATGAACACGTTGCAAGCATCCAAGTCCAGAGTAGTTGCTTCGCCCACACTGTACCTGTTGTTTATCGACGACTTGCTGCGTGACGTGCATGCAAAGCACCCTGGCGTTACCCTCATGGGCCCTCGTGACGAACCTGCAGGCCAAGTTGTGGCAGCCATGCAGGCTGATGACTTTGTTGCTGTCTGCGGGTCTCTGTCTGAAGTTCAGGCTGTGGCTGCAACTGTTTACAATTACAGTTGCCAGTGGCGCTTCAAGCTCCACAGCTTGAAGTCTGCCGTCATGCATGTGCTGCCAGCAAGACAGACCAGCCAGCTGGTCGACTCCGGCATTGTTTGGAACAATGTCCCTGTGCCTGTTGTATCGGAGTACTGCTATCTTGGCCTGTGGTTCAACAATACCTGTACATGGACCACACATATTGAGAAGATGCTGGCTAAGGTGCAACGTGTGAAGGGTGCGCTCATGCCAATTTGGAAGAGCCGCAGCATCAGTGTGGAGGTTAAACGCATACTGTTGCTGACGTGTGTCCGTCCCATTGTCGAATATGGCAGTGAGGTTTGGTTTCCGTCCACAGCTAGGCAACTGCAGCTGATTGACAAAGTGCAGACAGACATCATCAAATGCGCAATGCGCTGTGGCAAGGAGCGCCCATGCTCTTCAGCTCTCTTGGCAGAATGGGGTGTGAAACCGTTGCATATGTGGCTTCATCAAAGGGCTTTGGAGTACTACTACAGGATTCAACGTATGCAGGGCGTTCGGCTGCCAAATCAAGTGTTTACAGCTGAATGGAGGCGTCCTAGTGGTGCTGTGGCGGTGACACCGTGGCACAAGTATGTGCAGAGCCTGCTGTGCAAGTATGGTGTGAATGTTGTGACCGCGGAAGGCAGAGCCAGTGCGTGCAAGAGCCATGTCAACAAGCAGGTCAAGACACTACATGCTGAAAGGATTGCATGTGAAACGTTGGAACACTCCACTCTGAGTCGGTATGTGGCTCATGTGCATCCCACTCATGTTGATGCTATGGGTTTCAGGAGGCCTAGGCTGTACTTGCGTTCAGTGGCAATTCCACGTGGTATTGAATTGCTGTTGCGTGTTCGTATGGGTTGTCTGTGTGTACATGAGCGTACTAGTCAGTTTGGCGGTCGCAGAGCTAACTCCACTTCAGGATGTCCTGGTTGTGGTGCAGAAGTTGAGTCTTTGTCACACTTCATGTTTGATTGCCCTGCTACTTCTGCTCAGAGGGATGATATGTTTGCTGAGATCAGATCCCTGCCTGGTTGCGCTGAAAAGTTGCGCAGCGTTTTGTCCATGGCTGATTCGTCAATCAAGGTGTTGCGTTTTGTATCTGATGATATTTGGGGCAGTTCTGGAAGATGTCTGATGGTGTCACCGTGTATTGCTGCTTTTCTTGCCAAGTCTTGGGATGTGCGCAATGCATGCAAACATTCTGGAGCAGTGCTCCCTCCTCTTTCCGCCCCGGTGGGGCGCGGGGCCGATGGCGCTGATGCTATGGCTTGAATGGGTAATATGATGATGATGATGATGAGTAGTTGCTTCGGGGGCACCAACCCTTCCGCGTACAGGAAGCACAGGCAAGAGGGCTGCCCAACCTTCAACCTTCTTGCGCAAATTACCTGAAGCATGGTGTTGTACCTCAGGGCGGCGTCACTGGAGCAAGCCTCACAACTCGATCTCAGTGTACGTGTTGGGGCACGCTCAGCATCTGCAACAGAGAATCCTGAAATACAACAACAAAGCACTGCACCAGCAGACTGGCGTTGAAACACAGATTGCCCGCAACCTGGCACAGGCCGTCATTGATGCTGCTGTCACTGCAGCTGTTAGGGCAGCGTGCTGCAGGGTTTTTTTATCAGCGTTACTAACATTACGTTATTAGGCTCAATAGTATGGCAGCCTTAGTTACGGTGATACCTTGGACATGGACGGGCTGGTGCCGTGGAACGGGCGATGTTCCCGTCGTGTAACATCCAAACTGTGAAGCTCCTTGCTTGGAGCAGGTACTTACTTCGCAGACATGCCATGGTACAGTGTACTGTGTGTTTAGCGTATACAATGGGTGCATGTGGCAGAGCTTGCAATCAGGGCAGGTGCCAGGCTATGAGGCACTCCTCCATGCATGCAGTGCCGCATATGTGCTGTACAGTGTGTCACACGCATCAGCCTCAGCTATCAGGCCGCCCACTGCAATCCTCTTGAGCCATGGCGAGCTGTCAGAGATCATCGCATGACGCAGGTGACTCAAGTATGATACGCTAAGTGCAGGGTTCAACACGAGCTCGTGGCTTTGATGTCGGTTGCATGCCGACGTATGCATGCCATGATGTGTACCGCACACTAGGTTTAGGTTCGTTCTTGGTACCCTGCTCCACCCAAAAAGTCCGAATCGGAACGAAGGCGTCTCTGCAGCTGCACTTGCATCCAATAACTTTTTTAGAAGACAACTAAGCTGATCAAAGCTGCTGAACTGTAGATCACGATCACCATAACTGACCTGCCTCTCCACCCGCACGGAGAGTGCTCGCGAGACAAGCGCCGGGTCTCTGTTGAGGTTAGATCATCCTTGTCGACTGAAACAGAAGACGGTCCTTTTTATGGACTAGTGCGTGGCTTGGTTACTGAGGACAGCAAGCTGTGGTGTGTGCTTCAGCTGCTGGATCCAGAAGAAGACGTGCTGCGCTTCGCTGCCAGGCCTCATCTGCTCAACTTCCAAATACAACGCAATATACTGCTGACGTATTCCTATTGCGATCCTCGTGTAACTTCACAAGTGTTTCTCGTGGTTCTGTGTTGAACGTTCAGTTTAGCTTATATTCGGACACTTACAAAAGTTAAACATGCATCATAAGTTTACCCTACTGAAGAGACTTTGGCAAGCAGGGCGTGGGTGCTGCTGGCTTATGGCCGCGCACGGATGGCTCTCAAAGATCTGTACATGCGTCAACATGCAGATAATGACGTAAAATTCATCCTTATGTATGCGTGGATCCCTTTGCGAACAGCAAAGGACGATACGCGCCAAGACCCTGAGCCAATCATGCCACGGCTGCTGACAGCAGGCCCTCGCACTATACTAATTGGCTCAAATCAAAGCTTTGTTATACCCATATCTATTTAGGTCGGACAGGCAGCCTGCGATGCTGGCACAGCGGCGAAAATCGCCGGATTTGACCGACTTCTGAGAACGAACATCTTAGTAGTGTGCGGTTGACGTCATGTGCTTCGTGGCTCTGCCTCCGGTGTCGTGCCGACATTACTGTCAGCTTGCAGGATGGCAAGAAAACGTTTCTATTGTGTATCTGCTTAAGCGCCCAATCGTCCTGCAATGCTGAAGTTGGATGGCGCGCATTGCGACGACGGCGCTCATGACACGTCCAAAGTCGTGTCCAATGTGAAGGGTCGTAGCGAAGCACAGGTCACATAACGGTAAGATTGATCCGTACGCCTGATGCCTACGCATCCTGTCGTCGTTGAACCGTCATCATCAATGCAGTAACAAAGACACACCGCGAGGGAAATGACGCACTGCCTTGCACATCAATCCTTTGCGAGCATGCAGTGCTGTGTGGCCTCCCGCATCCATGCCCGCAGCATCTCGACGGCCTGGCACATCGTCCAGCAGCATTGCACCCAGAAGATGACTTAGACATGTGGCACTGATCCTTGCACGTAAACAATAAAGGGAATGGGTTTGGCAGCCTGGAATGCCAAACATACACGCACAAAGGTCGGCACTCTGGCTTGCCGGCCCCTCTTGGAGGAGCCAGGCTGACGTTAGCAAAACTCGTCAGAGCCGGTGACACTGGCGCTGCAGAGGTGATGGCTGTGCTGCACACAGCACGACATAATCCTCAGCCTACAGCTCGCAAAACGCCAACCCTACAGTGTCAAACCAACACAATAATCTACATGCTGTCGAACCCAGCAGTAGCAGCGGCAGGCTGCCACAGCTGCTGGCTGTGCTGGTGCGGTGACGGCTGCTGCTGCAGCACTGACTTCCGCCTTAGGTACCTCGCACCAATGCCATTGCTGCTGCTCACATCAGCCATGTGCTGCTGGTGCCGCGGCTGCACAAACACTTCTTGGTCTGCTGCTGCTGCGTCGTGTCGCATGCCCTTGCTGGGATGCTGCTGCTGCTGCTGCGGCTGAATACCTGACGGCGTCGCAGCTTCGAGCAACACAGCCGCATCACGAGTGCCAACACCAGCCGGATGAGTGTGCTGCTGCACCGCAACACTGCCATTGTTGCTGCTGCTTGTGCTGGTGTTGCCAGCAGGACCTTCGCTGCCAGCGCTGTTACATCCACCAGCTGCCACTGCTGGAAATAAGCTTTGCGCATCTACATTATCTAGCAGCACCTGCCGCTGCTGCTGCTGCTGCTGCTGCTGCACCACCACCAGCTCCTGTTGGGTGTGCATTGCACCAGCCAGCGATTGCACTGTCTCGTGCTGCTGCTGCTCCTGCTGCTGTTGCCAATGCTGCTGCTGCTGCTGCTGCTCAGCAGGCTGCACATACCTGCCCCAGAGGTACCCTCCTCCATCAGGCAACTGCTGCTGCAGGTGCTGCTGCTGGTGCTGTGGCTGCAGCGGTACAACTGATCCCAGCTCAAGCTGCTGCTGCTGCCGCTGCTGCTGTTGTCGCTGCTGCTGCTGCTGATGCCGCTCCTGTTGCTGCCACTGCAGCGCTCGCTGCTGCAGCACCAGCGCCCGGTGCTGCTGCAGCTGCAGCTGCCGCTGCCTGTGCCGGTGCTGCATGTGCCTCAGGTGCTGGTGCACCAGCTGCTGGTACTGCAGCTGCAACTGCTGCTGCTGCTGAGGCCCAGGGTGAAGCTGCGGGCCAGCTGCCTGCTGCATGTGCAGCTGCCAGCGCTGCCGTGCCTGCTGCTGTTGCTGCTGGCGCCCCTGCTGCTGCTGTTGCTGCTGCTGCTGTTGCGCCTGCAGCTGCTGCTGCTGCTGCCGTACGCGCTGCGCTTTGAGCTCCCACCAGCTGTTCCAGCCTGCAAACTGCAGCTCAAACGCAGCACGCGGCAGCAGCAGGGCATCCAGCAGTGCAACGCTGCCTGCCTGCTGGGTCGCCACCAGGAACTCCAGCCGCTCAAACCTGCTGTAGTTTGCTGCAAACCCTTCCTCTGCTTGAGGCGGGCGCAGCTGCTGCCACTGCTGCTGCCAGCCTGGCACGAGCTGCAGCGCCGCCTGCAGCCGTGCGCCGCGCACCAGCAGCTTGGGAGCTGGCGCCAGCAGCAGCCGGCCGTTGTGGGCCGCCATGCCAAACACAAAGCCCTCGCTGCGTTGCAGCAGCAGCGGCAGCAGCTGGTAGCAGATGCGGACGTGCTCCAGGTTCCGGCGCAGCAGCTGCGGCGTCTTGTACACCACGACACGGCCAATGATGCGCGCGTCTTTGTGCATGATCGCCATCAGCACCTTGAGTTTGTTGTTCATGATGCGCGGCGACATGAACAGCGCACTTGGGTACGCAGCAACCAGCCGCTGCGCACACACGGGCCTCAGCTTAAATATGCCGCGCAACGCAACTGCTCGCTTCTGGATGCTGGGCGCGGAATCGCTGAGCAGCTCAGGCGCTTGTGCCACCATGCACAGCGCATGAGCTGGTGCAACAGCAAACCACGAGCACACGCCCTGCAGCCGCTGCAGCACTCCCGGCAACGGCCGAGCCAGCAGCGCCGGTGCATGGCACGCGGCAGCAACAACGCGCTGCGAGCTCGTGAGTTGCAACGCATCCGCCAACCGCTGTGCCGCCTGCAGGACTGCCTGTGCCGGCCGCAGCAGCAGCTGCAGCGGCCAGCGGCTGCACATGTAGGCTGCCGCTGCAGCGCTGACGCCAAGCGTGTCTGCAAGCTGCTGCACATGTGTGTGCACGTCTGCTGGCTGCAGCACCAGCAGCTGCGGGTGCTGATCAAGCAGGCGCTGGGCATTGGTCACCGGCAGCTGCAGCGCACCGCAAAAGGCCGCCAGCTGCGCAGGAGTGCACGCACGAGCTGCAGATGCAGGGACAGCACGCACACGCAACACAGTTGCAACACTTGCCGAAGCACAGATGGGCGAGTTCTGCAAAGAGGGCACTGGCGCAGCTTCGGACTGCTGCACTGACGGGTGGCACAGAGCTTGCGCTTATGTTCAGCAAGCATACCTAGCGATGTGTACAAACCACCAGCAAAGCTGACAGCTGCAGGCACTGCCTTGTCGGCCAAGCCAGGCTTGGCCATGCCTAGTCATGCTTGTTGGTTCAACGGCAGTCAACATATTGCACATTCAAAGTGGGTCAACAGCAGACCTTTGACCTTGCACATTGTGTAGCGGCATGCACACATGAATATCACTGCTCAACAGCGCATGTTGATGTCTGTTTCTGCCGGCCTGTGCTCACCTCCTGCTGCTGCAGGCCCTTCCAACGGCCTCACCAGCTGCAAGCCAGAAGCTAAACTGCTGCTGCTGCCTCCTGATGACCAACGCGATAGCTGTGTGCCATGCCGCTGCTGTTGCTGCTGCGCGTGCATGCCTGTGCCTGCTGCTACATGTTGACTGCAGCCATTACTGCTGGAGCCCAAGTCTCTGCTGCCTAAGCTAACTACTGCAGAGCTGTTGTGGTGTTGCTGTTGGGCACTGCTACTGTACAATAGGCCAGCGCTGCTGGCAATGCTGGCGGAAGTGGATGCACTGCTGTTGCTTTGTAGCCGCTCCAGGTGCTGCTGCACCTCTTGCAGCTGCTGCTGCTGCTGCTGCTGCTGCTGGGCATCCAGCTCCATGGGTAGCAGTGGCAGCGGCTGCTGCTGTTGCAATGCTGCTGCCTCAGTGCAGCTGCTGCTGCACTGCAGGTCTGCCCAACCACTGTGCAGCTGCACAACGCTGTGGCTTGCGCCGACCGCATCCAGCGCCGGACGTAATTGGCTTGCTGGCTGCTGCTGCTGCTGCTCATCAACCAGGTGCTGCAGCTGCTGCGGGACTGCTGCGTTGCTGCTGCATGGCTGCTTGTCGCCAGCACTGCTCACTAGTGCTTCGACAGCAGCTACCTGGCCTGCTAGTGCAAGCTCTCCAGCTGCTGCTGCTCTGTGCACACCTGTGAGGCGTAAAATAAATGCTTAAAAAACGTGAAACGCTGCAATGACATACACCATGTGCCCAGACAAGCTGCATGCAAGCTGATGTGGAACCCACAGCTCTCCTGCTGCTAGGAGGTGTCTCACCTGGCCGAACAACCAAACGCGCCTGCCTGCTTGGCGCAATACGATCTTGATGCACCTGTTTAGAACGAAGATGGTGATATGTTGATCATGTATGTTGCTGAAAGCTGAGATAGGGCCTCGCAGCGAGTGCACACCTTGTGCCTGCTCGAGGGGAGGCAGCTGCATCGTCCTGCCTGAAAAGCCATCCAGTATGTACCGCAGCATGTGATTCTGCTCAATCTGTTGAAACGTGCATGGTGCTCAGTGTGGCCTCTGCCTTTCTGTGCTAGGCGTTCCCGGGAGGCTCTGCGACATCGGTTGCAGCTAACCAAGGTAAGTTCAAACCGGTCTAAACAGAACTCTGACCGTTCGAGCAGCAGGGCAGCAGTGGATCTGTGTATGGTTTAGGGCCTGAGACGAGGGTCTCTCTGTCAAAGCTTGCCCTTGCTGTGCACACGCAAAGGGGATCTTCAACTCACGTCTCCGCTATGATTATGACCGAGCTTATGGAATGCGCGTCTTATGGTTCCGTACTGCGTGCCAGCATGTTGTGCTGCTGCTGGCTGCAAGTAATGCATGGGTGATTGCTGTCCTTTGTTGTGATGGCATAAATACGCTTTGTGTGAGGTAGGTCAGCTGTACCCATATCGTTGATAGGCAGTTGCCGCTGCATGCGTACAACTGTCAAGGTGACCACCCAGGTGACGTGGGTGTGCTGTGCACCTGGCCATAGATGGTACACAGCAACATCAAACATAGCAAAGCACGGTACGCATATTCAGCGGTGGATAAGTATTGCCAACTGAGGCGCTCTCTGAGCGTAGCACATACACCTGCATCAGCAGGCTGCTGTGGGCCAGCAGATGACGAGCGGTCCATGAGCCAACAAGTGTGGCAGCATGGCATGAGTGCTGCTGTCAAGTCACTGCCCTGCTGTTACACTCTTTTTCCTAATAGCATTTCACACCATTGGTTACACCAGCAATGGTGCCAACATGACCTGCCAGGCTGGTTGCAACAAATAGCAGCACTCTACCCCAACTGGCCAGGCTGGTTGTGCAGCAGTGCACCACATCAGGTGACCAAGAAGGAAGGCAGTGGCAGGTGACGCAAAGCTTGCATGCTGCGCCACCATGCATGTGCAGTGCAGCAATGTTGGTGCCAAACACAACAGGCAGACATGTGTTGCTGATGCTACAGCAAGGCAGTCCTAGGTGTACGTGAAATCGTCTGACCCAGTGGCTGCAGTGTCATCATCATCATCATATTACCCATTCAAGCCATAGCATCAGCGCCATCGGCCCCTGGCTGCAGTGTGAAGAGCAGTTGCCAGGCACGCTGGTGAACACTGCATCATGCTGCCAGCCTGCTCGTCACTGGCAAAGTTGCTACTGTTCCTACTGTTGCAATAAAGCTTAGCTTAGTTAAGAGAGTACAGCAATACTTCACTGCAACTACACTGCCGCACCTGCTCTACACGTCTCCTGCTGCTGCTTGCCGTCATCCGGTACAAGTGCTGAGCCTGCAGGCTGCCGAATTGCCAGAGATCACACACTCGCTTGCATCCCCACAGACACAACAGTGAGGCATTAACCAGCAGTACCAGGTGCTGCTGCAGTCATGCTGTGTGCTCACACAGGTCCCGTCACCACCCACCCACAAACCGAGTTCCTGCAGTTCCCCCGCTGCCCATTGCAATAAACACCAGCCAGCGGCTCCTGCGCTCATGTTACAACAGCCGCAGCCAAAGCCTCCCACTGTGGAGCTCTGTGATGACCGCAATGCTGATGAGTTCACGCCCTGCTCTTGCGCTTGCCTCCCAGCAGCACACCCAGCACGATGGTCGTCACTGCCAGGGCAATGCCGCCCACTGCCATCAGCTGCGCATTGGGGCCGGACCTGCCAGTCACGGCAGCCTGTGCAGCAGCAGACAAGCAGCATGCACAGCGCAAGCAGAGTGAGCTTGGTTGCAAGACGTCTGCTGCTGACTCGTAAAGCAAGCTGGCTGAGGATGATGGTGTGCTAGTTTGAGGCAGGGCAGTGTGCTCTGATAATGCTTCTTACCTTTGCCAAAGGTGACAGCAGCCATGCATCAGATCAGTGCGGGCGTACTTACCAGCTACAAAGCTGTGCGCAAAAGCCTGGCCGCCTTACACCTGTCGACGCAATAACATGCACAGCACAGCGACACCACCCCACCCAGCCCTGCCGCCCCAATCAACGATGTAACAAAGATTGTGCTCGCAAGCACAGCAGCAGCACGCATACATCCCTGCACAAAGGCAGCAAGCAGCAGCCACCACCGCCACTCTGAAGCAGCAACCACACATGCCGCCAATTGTCGCCGGTTTCCAGACAATGCTCATTGCTGCTGGTCAAGCATCAGGTTCAGGGCCAGCAACGCCAACAGCAGCAGTTGCATGTTCATGCAGCCATGCAGACTGCACACACATACATACACACACGTATACACACGCGCACGCCCCGCTGGCACACCTGCGCCCCCTCAAACCAACTGCTGTCATATGACCAACTCCAAGTGCGTGCCTGGTTGGATCCCTCGTCCTCTGCCTTGCCCTGCGCGGGACCACCATTGGCCTGCTGCACCGCTGCGGCACCGCCGCTGCTGGCAGCCTTGCCTGCTTCCTGCGCCTTGGCCGCTGCAGCAGCAGCCGTGTCCTTTGCCTGCAGGGTGTTGCAGGGTTGGCAGTTGTATTGTGCTTAGCGACCAGGCAATACAGCAGGAGCACAGGAGGGCGAACGGCACGTTGCACAAGGGACACAAGCTGCTGCAGGCGCGCGAGGCAGGAACACACGCGGCTGAGCTTTGTCCCGTGTGCGCAGCAGGTTCACACAGTGCATAGCCCTCACCACAGCGGCACACTCAAAGAACTCACACAGCAGCACAATTGGTGAGGGAACAAGCAAATCAACCAATGCCTGGAAGCAACGAAACCGAGACACCGCGCACCTTGCCCGCTGCTGCTGCTGATGCCTCGCAAGCCTCGTGCCCGGCCTCAGCCGCGGCCACCTTGGTGTGCTGCGCCGCATCAGCAACTGCTTCCTTGGCTTTGCTGGCTGCTGCTGCTACTGGCTGCTCTGCTCCTGCCGCTGCTGCTGGCTGCTCCTGCTTTGCTGCTGCTGGTGGTGGGGGCGGCGGCACTGCTGCTGCTGATCCTGCCTGCAGCAAGCTGAACTGCAGCAGCTTGTTGCCGTGCTTGTCCGGTTCGTCGCCATACTGCAGCTGAGCTGAGAAGCCCTCCTTTACAAACCTGCAGTTGCACAGTACATCAATCAACATCAACAATGTACTGAAGGTGATCACATCGGCCTTTAGAAGACAGCAGACCTCAGCGCAGCTTTGCACAGCAAGCGGCGGCGCTGAAAGGTGACGAGGTAAACAGAACCCCACAGCAGGCTCCAGGCAAGGAAGCAATAGCACCTGCATGCACTGCTGGTCACAACTTGTGCTTGACGTCACAACAGCATATCACATTGTTACAGATTATGGACACCAGGAAATTGTGAGTTTGCTTGTGCTGCTGCAGGCCAGCTGCTGCAGGCCAGCTGTGCACTCACGCCTGCAGCCATGCCTTGTCGCTCTTGGTTGCCTGGCAGACCACCAGGCGTGCTGAGGGGTCGGCGGGGGCCATGGCGCTGAACCATGCAATGATGTCACCAAGGTGCTCACGGATGGGCTGCAGCGGGGGTGGGTTGAGTTTTCAGCAGCAGTGTCAGCATCATGTGTTGAGTAGCAGACAGCTTTCAGGACACTATCCCTAGCATGGATTGCAGCGGACCTCCAGCTGCAATCACTGGCGAGCACTGTGTACGCAACTCGTATATTGCTGGTGGCTGATACCTGACCCGATCAACTGCTGATCAGGGTTTTCAAGCTACTAGGTGGCGGCTTGTGTGCCAGGCTGAGTGTGTTCCTGCAAGCAAGCGTCCTCCTCACCATCGACAGACGGAGAGCGCCGTCCACAGCAGCGGGCTTCTGCTGTGCTGGACACTCTGCAGGGTGCGCAGGGTACACAGCAACACCGATGGGGATTGGTACAAGTCGCAAGGCAAGGCCATGCCAACGCCACAAGTGCAGGACATGATGTGTCATCATTTTGTAACGTACTGTTGCAAGCATGTCGCGCAGGATGGGATCACTCTACTGTTGCGAACTCAAATAAAGCAACACATTCAACTGGGACTGGCATGCTGCTTAAGAACTCCTGTAACCTCCTACTGCAGCCCATCCGTGTGTAAAATTCAACGGCAGTCAACGTTGGAGCATCCTGTGGTGCTGCAACAGCACCCATAGACAACCACCTGCTGCTGCTGATAAACATGCACGGTGTGGTAGCCTGATCTGATCATGTATGCCTGCAGCTTGCAGGAACGCAGCAGCACTCACGATCCATGGGGAACTGGTCTGATGCATACAGGTAGAACTCCACGGGGTTCTGGGGTGCACCGCCGCCTTGAGGCTGGCCCACAGCACCATAACCCCCATTTCCGCCTGTCCTGCCACCACCCCTGCCACCACCCCTGCGCTTGCGGCCAGACATGCTGCTGCTGTTCTGCTGCGAACCTGCACCACCACAGCAGCAGCAACACGTGAGCTATCGGCCGCTACTGGGCGTACGTTCAACGCACGTGACAAAAACCTAGCCAATGTGAACGATATATGACGATTCAACGGGCAGAAAGGGCCAGCATCAGCTGTGTCGAGCCAGCAGAACAGTGTGGGCGCCTGAGCTGAATGCCTCAAAGGACCTCTTCAAATGCAGACTACTACGGTCTTGCATCATTCCAGTGCTCATTCTGTCGGCACAGCCTCTCGTAGCCTGAGATCCATGGACCTCACCTTGTTTACAACGTTGACACTCTCTGACTTTTCCTGTTGTGCTGTTACAAGCAGTGCCTACGTCCGTAGCATTGTTGATGTCTGAGCAGCTAGCTCAAAAAAAACGCCCACTGCTGGAGTGACAAACAGAACAACTAACTGACACAAAGGCGCGAGCACCAGTGCACTTTGAAACGGCTCGTACCCAAAACTTCACTTGCCATAAAGTAAGGTGGCTGAATGCGGTACGCTGAGACACAGGCCTGCTTACAGCAACACAGACACTTATGCAGGGACACTTGAGCAGGCATCACAGTCATCTTTGCTGAAGTCTGCTGCAGAGCTGCAATGGAAGATATGGCAGCGTATCCCAGAAACATAGTAGTGGCAGTTGATGCCGGCGATGCTTGCTTGTCAGCAGTACACTACGCTGTCAGAGAGCTGATCAGGCCCGGAGATGTACTGCACGTGTGCCATGTTGCAGCTGTGCTGCCGCCCTCCACGTCTATCACACATGGTGAGCTGACGAGTTTTTTTGCCGCCATGGTGCTGGGACATGCAGCGATCAGCTGAGCTGATGGAGCACATCAGTGCGCCACATTGGACAGCTGGTGGAGCAGGCCAGAACAAACTTAGGCACAGCGCACGTCTGAGAGGCAGTATACGATCAGCACGTTGTTGCCCTGCAAGCACAGCAGTATATCATCATGCTATGGTGAGACAGCCTGCATCTAATGGCCCTTTTAACATCACTATGCGTAACAGCCTGCTGTTGTCTGTCAAGGCTGCTTCCTGCCCCGATTCAGAACATTGCCTACAAACAAAAACATGGGTTCCTGTTGCTTGCAGTTGCTCCCCAGACCACCTACGACGTGCCTGGCCAGGACAATGACCCGCAGCAGCTGGCTGACAAGGTTCAGGCCTTTGTAACGGCAAAGTGAGTTGCTGAGCTGCTGGGTTGCCTGGTTGCTGCTGCATGTTGCTGCGTTGAAGCTCGATTGCGTACACACCATATAAAGCTGGCAGCAGCAGCAGCAGCAGCAGCATTCCTATCACCTATCGTTGGTGGACAGATACTCCTGCTCTCGTATTAAACGGCAGGCGGTATGGGGGATGTTCCCAGAAGGTTGATGCCAGTGCCAAGTGGTACTTGTCATGCCGTGTAGGGCTGTGGTTCCACTGGCAAATCATATGAACACCTGTGAGTCCGCGCGCCGATGCAGTACAACAGCTGGCAGTACAGCACCTGCTGAGTGCTCAGTGCGTGCAGTGGCACAGTCGTTGTAGCGCGCCTGCTGTGTGCTGCTGCCAACAGGTTTGTTCGGGACGCTGAGACCTGCAAGATCCCCTGCCGCCCTCACGTCTACCTGGCGGCTGTTGAGGCCAGCGCAGCTGACATTGCGGCGCATATATGCAGCACGTGTGAGGAGGTGTCAGCTGACATGCTGGTTGTGGCTTACAGGGAACAGGTGCGCTGCTGCTGTGTACTGCTACCAGCAGTAGTACTGCAGTAGTACTGCTACTGCTGCTGCTGCTGCTGCCATCCCTCTGAGAGATTGTGGTATTGTCCAGTACACAGCCAGATATTATGGCGTGCTCACAGATGTGACTGCCAAAACGTTGGGGCTGGGGCTCATGAGCAGGTGCGTGGCTTGATGCAAGCAAGCAAGCACGCAGGCAGGCAGGCAATGCTGTGCTGCCGTTCACCCAGCCCTGCTGGTGCTGCAGGGCACATGCATTTCGTCAAGCCTCTGCGGTAGCGCCTTACAGGCTGCAACACCAAAAAGCAGGTAGCAATCACAGCAGTTGTCTCCCCCCCTGGTCTCCCCTGCGTACTACCTGCTTGGAGGTTGGAGGATGCGAACCACAGGTGTGTTGCATCTGACCAATTTGCAACGTTTGTGACGTTCCTCCGGTTGAATTGCCTCCTGCAGGACCACACGCTCTGGGCAAAGCTCGGCCAGACATCAGTGCTAAAAGCAATCCTGACTGAAAGCCGCACACCGCTGATGGTGGTCAAGCAGTACACACCAGGGCAGCCTGATGACCTGGCAGCAGCGGCAGCAGCACCGGCAGGCTGCGGGGCTGACTCAGCTGCAGACCGGCCGGCAGGCAGCTGAAAGAGCACTGCTACCCAGTTATCTGACAGCAGGATGCAGCCTTAGGTATAGCGAGTCAGATACAGCCGAGAACCCGACTTCTCACATCATTTTAATGTTACTCAATCAAGCCACGAGATCAACGCATGCGCATCCATGACAGACTGTATTGCGTGATAATGGTGTGGCTGTGTTGTGTACAGTTACAATGTTTTCTAATCACCACCAGCACAGCACCTGCGCAGCTGCATGTCCAGGCCTGCCTTGGCTAGCCTTCATGTTCACGTTGTCAAACAGGACACAGCTGATCCGGAAGCCAGGAGGCTGCTTTCAGCTGGTGGTGGGGCAAAAGTTACCTATGGAAGCACCGCGTGAGGCACCTTGGAGCGCCACAGCCTGCATGATGCCATCAGCCCAATTGCACCACCTTCACATTTTAATATGTTGGCAGTTACCTGGGTAACTATGCCCGTTTGGGAAGCCAATGACAGGCTCATTGGGCAAAGAGAAAAAAATAGCAAGCCAGAAAGAAAAAGGGCAAAGCCATCCTACCAGATATCATCCTGAAAACCCTCCCACATCAGATCGCAAACTGTTTCCTGATGTCCTACGTCCATCAAATGCGCCAGTTCAGCCACAGCTGTTTGATGCAGCATGAGGTGACATGCATGTCACACTGCATTCCAGGGCGACAGACTGGCAGCAACGCACAGTAAGCGATGCCGTGTCAGCAGAACTGAGCAGCTTCAGCAAGCTTGCTTGCGTGCCTGCACACATCGGCATTAGATACTCACGATGTGCCAGGCTGGCACAGCAGCTGCAGCTGGCTGTCATACACTGTGCTGGCAGACATTGCAACTCATCAATAGAATGCATGCATCGTTACTGGTGCTTTAGGCACCAGCAGGACTAATTTGCAGCTGCTGGGCAACCATTAGCATATGTGGCATCTTGAGCCAGTGCAGTTCAACTAATGTAGTACTATGCTAGCCTATAATGCAGTGCAGCCACGTCTAAGCGCTGGCACCTTCATTTAATCACCTGCTATTAGGTGCAAGGGCCGCTGGTCGTACACGGTGGTGGTTGTGGCACTTTGGGTACCCACCGACTTGGGCGCACGCTGCGGGCTGCAAACATGCAGTGCATGGTATGCATATAACAAGGTATGTGTATAGGTATCTATCTGGACCCATGGCTGCATATGCACTGCATACGCCCAGCAGGCGCGCAGCATAGGCTGGTGTAACAACACATGCTCTCTGTCTCTGGCAGTGGCACGCCATACACCACAGCATGATGAGGAGGCACCTGCACATGACATGTGCGGGACGCCTTCGAGCCGTGGCTCAGCAACAACACAGCAAGCGCCCTCAGGGCGCAGACAAAGAGCAACAGCAATGCTGCAGCCATACAGAGCATTAGTAATGCTGTAGCCAAGTCAGAACAATCCGTTCCTAAAGGAAGTTGTTTTCAAACTAAGGTTTTGCCGCCCCAGACCATTGGCAGGTTGCCGGCGCCATTAAACCACATTCTGTGCTGCAAATACTGCACTGTTTGCATCTGCATCAGGGCGTAACTTTCAACTAATCCATGCATGCAGACCTCACCCTCACCCTCCTGCTACGCAGCACCATGCACCTCATAGGGCATGCAAGGACCCTGAGCAAAGTGCCCAGTGTGTCAGGTCAGGGACCAAAGTGCCGCGGCTTGATTATACAGCATATGTATGCCTGATGTACATCCCTGTCTGCAGTGTACTCCTTGCAGTGTGCAGCCTCAAACATGCGAACGACAGCCTGCAGATGCGTGCACGCAGGCCTGGCACATACACACAAGTCTTGGGCACATGAATGTACAAGAGCTGTGCTAAACCCAGGCACCCAGCACCCAGCAGCCCGCACTGTGGGCCACAGACATGCATGCCTCTGCTGAAAGGCGCACCCAGTCAGCAGTCGATGTGCCTGGTGACACCAGCAACATCGGTGGGTGTCTTCAAGTGCTTGTCAAGTGATACGGTGTGCACTCAAGCAGAAGGTGACGGTGGTGAGCGTGCCCTGCCATAAGCAACGACTGTGCTGTCAGCCTTCACCATGCCCTGCCCTCTGCCGATCCTGCCCTCCAGTGCCAAAGTACCAGGGCTGACAATCGTGCAGTGCACGACAGCCTGTCCAGCAGCATCTGTCTTTACCACATTTGTGGTACCACATGCCATGCTGTAGGTGGGCTTTGGCCGCAGCCTCACGCTCAAGTCCTTCACCTCAGCCCTGGCGGTGTCCAGGCTCGTGACCTTGGCCGTGAACCTCACAACGGAGCCCACATGCACCCTGTTCGTCACGTTGGACAACAGCTGCATGGTGCGCACTGGCGCAGCCGGGGGCTGCCTGGCAGGGTCCTTGGAGGGCTCGGCCGGGCTGCGAGTGCCGGTGCAGGGGTTGGCCTGCAGGTACTTGTGCGCTGCAGCAGCCTGCACGAGGCCGTGGCCAAACTCGTTGTCGTAGCCAGGGGTGCCGAGGTCGGTCGCTGTCCAGCTCATGGCTGCACGCAGCTCTGGGCCGCTGCATTCGGTGTGGGCTGACCAGACGAGGCCAGCAACTCCGGCAGCTGTTGGTGTGGCCTGCGCGTATGCAAGCAAGCGTGCATTGAGCTGTGTTTGCGCCAATGGCATGAGCGCGTCACTGCTGGAAAGCAGACATCTGCAAAGCCACCGCTGCATGAAAAGCGTTCAGCCGCCAACCACATGGTGATACATCATTGGGCAGAAAACAGCTCTGTGTGTTGGCAGCGCATACTTGGAAGTCATGCCAGTCCCACTGTCCGGCCAGGGGTAGGTAGCAACTCACCATGCTGGTGCCGGACATGAAGTCCAACGGCAGCGGGCTTGACGACTTGCGGGCATCAATGCTGATCGACATGCTGGGTGCCTGTGAGATCTTTTCCTTGAGCGCCTGGCCCTGGGCCTTGGTGACGGTGATGCCGACGGGCCACCCTGCTGATGGCTTTGTGCAGCCGCCTTGCATGCTGCCATCGAATGTCTCGCAGTCATCCATGTCATCCCTGCAGAGCATCAGGCGGTGGGGCATGCCGGGCTGTTGAGTTGGAAGCAAACCATCCGTGTGTTTGTTTCAATTGTACAAACGCACAAAGTGCACACGAAGGATCTGGACCAACAGCACAGAAGTGTGCAGGCTGAGTAAGATACTGCGCACCACAGTGGGTGGCCGGCAGTCTGGCATCAAACCCTGCTGTGCTGTGCACTTCAGCCTAGGCTCATCACGGTCATGCTTTGTTTGCTGATGCTTCAAGCTGCTGCCTCACCTGCCATAGATGATGGCAGCGATGCCTCCACCATTAACACAGTTGACCACCTTGGAGCAGAAGGTGTTGTCACCACGCTGCATCAGGCAGATCTTGCCAGTGGCACCTGCACAAATGTACAGCATGGAGCCATCAGCATCTGCTGCATTGCAGGATACTGCTTAGTGCTGCACCATCTACAGCTGTCTGCTGCGTTCGTAGCCGCATGAGTGGCAGCCACCCACTCACACTGGCTGGGTGGCTGCCAGCTGCCACTTTCTGATAAGAGGCCTGCTACTCGGCAGCTGCATGCTTAAAACATGGCTGAGCCCTAGACTCGTGGCTGAGCCCTAGACATGGCAGATGTTGTCAGCAGTTCTCAGCATCTGCTCGCTCTGCCACAGATTGGACGTATGGCGCATGTGCACGCACCTTCGCATGTTGTCTTGCCCAGTCCGCATCCATCAGCTGGCCGGTGATGCGAGCCGTCTTGCTTTGACCCAGCAGCCTAGGCGCTGGCGTCTTCAGGAGGCTGTCATCCAGGCTACTAGGCCCGTTGACGAGGCCCACTGATGGCATTGCGTTGTAGCTGCTGCTGGCGGCCGAGGCAACTGGTACAGTGGACAGCGTCTGCACTCCAGGGGCAGCCCTAAGGAGGGGGGATGGCAACCATGTAGGCAGGGTGGGGCGTTGGTCACTACTTGCATCAAACACGGACACATAGGCAACCAAAGTTATGACCCCTGTACATTTAGGCTGCAAACCACCCGAGCATGTGCTGCTGAGCATGTGACAGGGTATCCAGGAACTGGCCACAGGTTGTAGGTCTGGCAGTCTTAAGCAGCGCCTGCCATTGCTGGCACTCCCTGCACCCTGCTGCTGACCAGCGCCACAGCCAGTGGTAGTGAATGTCTTCAGATGGATCTATACAAGTCTAGCCTAGTCTCGGCCCGTCAGCAGCAGCAGCAGCAGCAGCAGCAGCAACAGCAGCATCACCTCACCAGTCGTTGCGGTCATTGACCTGACTGAACGCTGCCCGCTTGCCAGACCAGTCAACCGCCGCCACTGACACGACCTCAGGCCAAGCAGCAGGGTAGCTGTACACGGCACCCTCCTGGGCGCCGTTCCCGGCAGCAGCGATGAGCAGCATGTCGTTGAAGCGCTCCTGTGCGAGGGTTTTGACGGCCTCCCTGACCAGCGGTGTGTCGCCCTCGGCACCGAATGACATAGAAACCACCAGCTTCATGTCTGGTTCGTTCTTTGTCTTGCGGTGGCCGTCCAAGGCTGGACGCACTCGGTGACGGCCACGATGACGTCACTCATGCTGAAGGTGCCCATGGGGCCAAATGCATTGTAGCTGTGCAGGCAGGCGGAGCAAGCAGGCAGCGGCAGGGGCAGGGGCGTCAGCGGCGGGAGTGATTGCGGTAAGACAGGTTGAAACTGCCACAGCAGCTTGGCATCCTGCGCCTTGTGTCAGCTCTCGTCCTGCGCCACGCTTCAGGCAGGCGCGCAGCAGAACAATCACCACCAGCCCGCCTTACTATCCTGAGCCCACTCACTGGAACAGCTGGGATCCCTCTGCAGACACGCCCACAATGCCCCGGTTGTTGCGCAGCGCGGCAATGCTGCCTGAGGTATGAGTGCCGTGGGAGGACCAGTCTTTGGACCACGGGAACTTGCAGGATGTAATGGTGCCGTCGGCACGCAGCGACTTGGGCATGCAGCCAAAGGTGTTCTCTGTTTCAGCAGGCACAATGATCAGCAGTGGAGCAGGTGAACATGGCATCAGCTGAGTCAGCACCCCAGTAGGTCTGAGATTGTTTATATTGTTAGTGTGCTGCAGGAGGCACCTAGTATGGATATCATTCAGGAATGTTCTGCTCTGTTGCATGAGCGGCTCTGCCGCTGCTGCTGCAGCAGATGGTGCTGCTGCTCGTGCTGGTGCTGGTGGTGCTTCAGGTGCTGCTGCTGCTGCTGCTACGCACGGCTGGCTCACCTGAGAACTCAAAGTTGGTGTTGTCCAGGCCGGTGTCAATCACGCAGAACAGCACCTTGGACTTGAAGGACTTGCTGACCTGGATCATGGCAGGGTCGACCGCCTGCACCATCTTAATGCCTGCAGGGCGCACACATGCGAGCAAGCCAGCAAGCCGCAGCACAGTTGAGTGTCACAGCTGCAGTCAATGTAAGAACGTTGCATATCATATTTGCCAGGGTACAAAAGCTCAGCCCGCAGAACTTGCTGCATGCAAGGATTGGCAGCATGCCCAGAATGCAGTTCTGTCATGCAGCTGCAGCCAGCACAGACACTACGTAGCAGCAGCAGCAGCAGCAGCGCTTACCGTATGGCACTTCCTCCACTGTCCTGCCAATAGCGCCGTCCGGTCCTGGCGAGCATGCCTGTGACTGTGCAGGCTCTGCCTGTTTGATCTTGCGGTTCAGCAGATACACAGGCACGTCTTCCTCGACAATAGCCCCTGGTATGGCCATTGTCAGGGCCTGAATGGTAACATCAGAGGCTGGGTCGGCAGCAACGGCAGTCACAGCCTGCTGCGGCCCGGGGAATGTGGGCTGTGTGCCTGCTGCACACCTCGCAGCATCCTGGCTGCTGGCATACAGGGTGGTGTTTGAAGCTGTGTCACCCAGTGATGCGCAAGGTGTGTCAGTTGCAGCCTGGTCAGCAGCAGTTGTTGCTCCTGCTGTGACGACTTCCCCCTCGGTTGGGAGGGGTGTGGTGCTGAAGCTGACGAATTTGAACCTTGAGTCGATGTGCTTGACGTAGTAGCCCTGCTGCCTGACAACACTTGCAACCTGCAACAGAGACACAGCAGGGTGGACACCAAGTGTTTGATTGGTAAAAAGTTAAGTAGGACACTGGGTGTGTCTGTTTCTTGTGAATTAGCTGTACATCAAGCACTTCCCTCCCGAACTGAGCAGCGGGGCGCTGCATGGCACAAACGCCAATTGGGGTTGATTGTGGCAGGATCAATGTAATAGCATCATATTTAACATACAAATGCTGGAAATATAGTTCAAGCTGTCCGAAAAGCTACAACTCCAGGCGTGATGTTCATGCAGTTCTTCTGCCATCACCGCCTGATGGTAGTTCGTCTAGGGTGCTTACCTGCTCAAGTTTAGATGAATCTGATACACGAACTGTGAAATGCTTGGATTCACACACGTGTGCGACACAGACAAGGCCGAATAACACGATGCAGGCCAGGGAAGTGCCTTTGACGATCTTCATTGTGCAAGCTACCGACTGTGATCAAATAATACTGTCAGTACTAGAAAAATAAATGAGAAAAAACAATCTGACGAGATGTGTCGCACAGAGGAGTGAATTATGGAAACCCGAACACAGCAGAGTTCAGGTACCGTGATTATTACCGTATGGAAGGTAAACAAATGTCAACTTGACAAATTAACGTGATGTTTTTCTCTGTTGTCGTGGGAGCCAAAGGAAGCTTATATTTATTGCAATGGTTCCGTCCCGCCCTTCCAGATTCTGCAGACGGAGGTCACTCTACCCTGGCTAACTGGTGCGTGGCAAGTACTTCAATTTAGACAAGCTTAAATTTTTTGTTTAACGTTGGCGAGGGAGCTTCTCCGTCCTCAGCTGTCACAGTACTATTGTCATTGTCATGCACGATTCCGCAGCGGCGCTGTTGGGACGTTTGTATCCCAGCCAACATGACCGTATTTGAATGTTTAATATACATTAACACGCTAATAAACCAGTGACACGTACACCGACCTAACGGTTTGAAGGCAGTCTACCTTCAGCAGGAGTTTACTGATGGTGGACATGATCATAAGCCGGTAGCAGTCAGCTCCTCCTCATCATCAGCAACACGAGTCGAGTTACAATGTATTACAGCACATATATGTACCACCGCTTTGGTTCGAGTACCAGTCAGTGCTGCGAGTGCACAAAAAACACATGCAGCTGCAGCCGGGGCACGGCTTCGCACTGTCACTGACTGACCTCACTAAGACCTACGCCTGCTAGGCATGATGATCAGGCTGCGATAACCTTGAACTAACAAGTGAGCTTTCATGAAGCATCAACACAGCATGGATCGGTGCAAGTGCTCTCCTTGCAAGCCGGCTCTGCCAGCGGCTGGCTGCATCCATATGCCATGTGCGGCATGGAGCCACTGCTGCCTGGACAACTGGTCCAAGCAGACACACTTGGCAGTGGCAGCCTCACGCCTGTTGGGCCTCAAGCATGCAGTCCTGGTCAGCCGCGTCTGTGATACGAGGCCATCGACCTACCCGATGGACCCAGTGCGCCTGCACAACGCTGTTGTGCATGCACAAGAACGGCGCATCGCCAGCCCCGTGTGATTTTTGGTTGCACCCTTTGATTGCTGCCGCAATGAGGGGCTGCCGCACGCCATTTGAGCGCTGCATGGGCTTGAAGGCAGCTGAACTGCCAGCAGCGCTGTGCCTAAGTGCTGGGTGATCTGGGATTTCAAATGCACTAGGCCTGCTGCTGCCAATGGTGGCTGCTGCCGGCAACAGTCACAGAAACAGTGCCCGGCGGCCTCACAGCGTCAGGAGTTGAACTGCGGAGCAGCAGCAGCAGCAGCAGCAGCAGCAGCAGCAGCAGCAGCAGCAGCAGCAGCAGCAGCAGCAGCAGCAGCAGCAGCAGCAGCAGCAGCAGCAGCAGCAGCAGCACTGCACGGGATACAAGCTGCCTCTCAGGCTCTGTGCACTGTTCAGCAACCCTCAAAGCAGCACTCATGAGGCGGATCAAGGCGGAGGCAGCACTGCTGGGAGGCACGACACTGCTGAGTGAAGGAGTGATCAACTTTTGCATCCGCATCTCATGGTCAGACTTGCATTGCTTGCTTGTTTGCTTCAAGCAAGGTGCTTGCTGTGCTCGCACTCATCTTTTGCAGCACTGTCACGACAAGACGGATGTTACCGTTCAACCTCGCCCATATTATGTAATCCAAGCCAATGACAGGCTCACTGGGTACAGACCCCATAGATTCGGTCAGCCTGATTTGGCCGGTTGCCGCAGGCTCTACAGAACTGGCACGCTACACTACTGGGCCATGTGATTGCCTGCAAGCAACCCCCAGTCCAGAGTACGTGTACAACAGCCTTCTTCTGCTTAAAAGCTAATCAGCCACTGCATGCCTTGTTTCTGCACCGTCACTTCCTTCATACCACTTCACCTCCAATGATTTCTTTGCTCAACCTCGCTAGCGTGACCCAAGCTGCTTCTGTGGCAATGTTGCTGCTGAGCAGTGCCGCACTGCGGCAGCGGCTGCCGCTTCACCTGAAACGCGACACCAGCCACTTGTGTCAGCTCCACCATTCTGCTCCATCCTGCCTTGAAATCTGCTGGTGCTAAGGCTCCAAGTTAAGGTATCACGGTGCTCTGCAGGCTGTAAACTGCAGCAGGCAGCAGCACTGTAACCTAGCAGGGAAGCAGAGCAAGGAAACGCAGATGCACCCACCCCCTCAGGATGCAGCGGTAACGCTGCAGCTATGCGTAGTCTCTCTCTCTCTCTCTTTCTCTCTCTCTCTCTCTCTCTCTCTGTCTCTCTCTCTCTCTCTCTCTCTCTCTCTCTCTCTCTCTCTCTCTCTCTCTCTCTCTCTCTCTCTCTTGCGAAGCTGCGCATGCAAGTAATGCTGGCACCACCCATGTGTGTATGCAATTTCCAAACAATTCAATCACCGATTACTGAAGTAGGGCCACAGGCCCACCCACCAAGGAGCCAAACAAGGCTCATGGGTTCGCACAACAGCCAAGAAAATACCATGCAACCAACTGATCCAAAGCCTCAACAAGTACTACACTTGTTACACGGTGTCACTTGGGAGCACAAAATGCGCCATAGCAGCAGCACGTTATAAACAGATTACATATGGCTTGAATGGGTAATATGATGATGATA
The DNA here is from genome assembly GCA_014080715.1 of Scenedesmus sp. NREL 46B-D3. Lineage (NCBI taxonomy): Eukaryota > Viridiplantae > Chlorophyta > Chlorophyceae > Sphaeropleales > Scenedesmaceae > Scenedesmus > Scenedesmus sp. NREL 46B-D3. Next base: position 278,753 of record JACERP010000032.1, read on the forward strand.
AACAGATTACATGCAACATAATGCAGCACACTGCTATGACAAGATGTGCATGCAGCACTGAATCACGGATGGCAAGCACAGCAGATTACTCTAGGCCGGCTACCTTACAAGTACTGCTGGCTTCACCCACTGCAGTATGTTGTGCAGGCTGTGCAGAGGCTGTCACTTACTGAGTTGAACTCAGCGACTCACCGTGGGACCCACAGTGACACTCGCTTGCCTGTGCTGCTTCATCTTTTTCACAGAGATGACTGTCATGATGGTAATGGATGAGGGAACTGAGTGACACCGAGCTGCAGCCGAGCGCGTGCTGCTCTTTCCGAATATTTGCAGTTTAATATGATGGCATGCAGTAAGTTACGCTGGTGCTGCTCTCTTTGAACATAGGATGGCATGCCTACTAGGTTTAGGCCCTCTTGAAGCTTCAACCTTAAGGCAGTGACTAGTACCTGATGATAGCACTGAGTTTGGCCTTTAAGTCACATAATGCAGCATTAAACCAGATGAAGGGTGAGGCCATGGCCAGCCGCTGAGCTTTGCTTGCATACCAGCAGTTGAGGCTGCAGGAGTGCGGCTCGTCGTTCTTGCATTCAATGCAAAGCTACTGACTCTGTGAAAGCCAGGTATGTCAAGTCAAGTTGATCAACAAGTTGATCAACAATTGAGGGCTGCTTGTAATAAGCATAGTTGCACTAAACGTTTCAGTTGAAGCGAAATGTTTCGTTTCTAAACGCGTTTTACGCGCCAGTGCCTTGGCTGAAACGCTGCTGAGACGCTGCTGAAACGCCACATCACAGTATGCACTGTGGAGGCCTGTAGTGGCCTAGCACACCAATTCCTTGCATTGTAAGTGATTATATATTATTAGTAGTGTTGTTTATAAGCGGTGAATGACCCCAGAACGGTGCCTGCGGGCTGGGAGGGCTGCCTAGGCATGGCAGCAGGCTTGACTAGTTGACAGCAGTACTGCTCCAGCCTTGATCATGCATTGGCGATGCGTAGCACGACAGCTCTTCACAAAAGCACGTTTAGAACGATCGAACGAGCGAAACGATCCTGCTGACCCCACCGCTGAAAAAATGATTACAATGATGGCACACAACTTTGCTGTAGTTTTGTTTTGCTTCTAGCTTGTCGACATTGTCCCAGGCTATGCTAGCTAGCAGGCTATAGCCTGATCAGTGACCTTTTTGCCCATAGCGGTGAGTGATCGGACAGCAAGAAGACAATCTAAAAGCAGTAATTGTATACAGTAAATGTTTCGAGGAGCTCTAAGTGCTTGAACGGGCCGCCAGGCCGAGTAACAAGGGGTCTAAATACAAGATCTTGTATTTACCGAATTACCGAATTACCGAATTACCAAAGTAGGGCCACTGGCCTACCCGCAAAGGAGCCAAACAAGGCTCATGGGGTCCACAGAACTCAAAAGAAGACCATCAACCGGAAGAAACCGCAACCTCAACAAGCTCAGAGAGCTCAGAACTCAGAGAATCAGTAACTTCAGAAGCACTACTAGTAATGCCATCACTGGGAAGCAACAAATGTGCCAACTCTGGATCGCTACGTACCATTAAGCAACTGTGTATGAAAGCAGCAACCTTACTTTAAACGCCTGAGCCCCACTGCAGCTGCCGTTCAAAAGTAGGGTTCACACTGACAGCGTTTAAAACGCACGTTTAAAACGTTTCGTTTTGTTTCGTTTCATGAACTGCCTGACCCCGCGTTTAGACCCTGCAACTATGGTAATAAGGAATTGCAATGCGCGTAGCTCTGCGTGCATGCGAGGGCCATCCTCCCATTTCGAAGCACTGTATGCGTTGTCAGCTGGGGCTTTAGTGCACGCACTTATATATTAACTAAATTACACAAGCTTGCAGTGAAGCGTGAGCGAGCCAGTACGCTGCTCGGCAGCGCGGGAGCTTTGCAACCGTGAGTATCACTACGAGTAGCAGAGAAGTGACTGGAGCTGATGCAGCCAGCACTGCTTCCGCTCTCTCTTAAGACAGTCCCAAGGTAAGTTTCTGGCACATGTTGTCAGGGTCTAAGTGCCAGAGCGCCTAGGATGCAAACAACAACTTGCGGACCTTCGACTACTGCCGCAGATGAGGATCAACAAGGTGATGGTCATTGATGTTCTTTAAACTACGCAGATTCTTTGTCAGGTTAGCCAGCGGTGACTGCGGTGCAGTGGAAGGTCGGTGCACACCACACAAATGACAGTTCCCTCATGTTCGCTGTCGCTTGGGCACGCTTGTGAGCAGCTTGAGCAGCCGTAAGCAAGGTAGGTATGGTATTAGCAAGGTACTGCACTTAAACATATAGAGTCTTTTGTCACGCGTTGCTAGTTCTGTTCACGTATTGGTACTTGCCGCGACGGGTGGAGCATCCAGCTGCTGTCTAGGTCCTGCCATCACCATGCCAGTTGCCGACAGTACACCAGCAGGCATATGTAATAGTTGAAGGGTACGCTCACACTGCAGGAATGCAAGCCCGGCAGGCAATGGGCGCCCGGCACAGCAGCAGGCCAAGCTTGGCAGCAGCGAAATGGGGCTTGGTCCTAGGAGTGCTTCTTGGAGCAGCAGCCTTTTTTGATACAGCAGAGGCATCATCATTCGTAGTCCGCGTAGCGCTCGGTCGATCACTTAATAAGGTGAGCACGGCAATCCAGCAAGGCAATGGGTGCCATGCAGGGCTTGCTAAGGGCACGCATGCTCGAGACTGTGTGCACCCTGTTCAGATGCCTTGCCAGACCTTAGAGGCCGTGTGCATCGTCTTCCTCTAGACGGTCAGCCCACGCCCACGTCTCGGTGTACGCAGGTGGCAGCTCGATACGAGTTAAAAGGCTTTCTAATTAAGCGGCGTAACTACAAACACCGGTTCTTAGTAGTTGCTACGCGGGCTGATGCAGAGTCACCGCCCCTAAGAGTGTCACCACCGGAGCCTGGGCAAGCTACTGCTACCTATCCGGGCACTGGCAGCCGATCACCTGCGCAGCAGCCGCAGGATAGCAGCCTGTCACCTGGTGGTGAGGAGCCATGGCTAGCACCAGTTGGAACAGCAGCAGCCAGCGCACAGAGTGTGGGGCCCGTTCCCCTAGCACCGCTGTTCACCCGCGAAAATTGGGGCCAGCCAGGGGGCAGCGCTGTCAGCATCGCTGCGGCATCAGATGCGCAGACGCTGCAATTCATTGGCGGCAGCGACATCGTCAACGTGCAGCTGAACCCCCAGGCGTACCTTGTTGGGATGCGGCCGCTGCCGGCTGCGCAGCGGCGGCGCATGCTGCGGCAGCAGCAGCGCCAGTTGCAGGCTGCCTCTGTGCGTCCGGCAGGGTCGTGCCCACTGTCGTCCGCCCTCCCTGACAAGGATGCACAGTTTGGCAACGTCAGCGAAGTGGTGCCCTATGGTGTAGACATGGTCGAAGCTGTCCAGCCAGAGATGATCGAAATCAGCAAGCGGTTCAGGAGCAAAGTGCTGTACTGCGTCATTGACTCCGGTGAGCAGTAGCAGCAGAGTACGGGGAGGCTGGTGTTCAACAGCGGGGAGCCTAGCCTGTGCAGCTGGCAACAGTTTCCAGCACCCCCACCTCACCCTGCTGTGCATGCTGCAGCTCATCTTGAATGTGTCAAAGCAGAACTCTGTTATCACGCATCTCATCCCAAACGACTCATACTGACAACAGCCAGTATTGATTGAGTCTCCTACTCCATGTTGTGCTGCTTATGCCACGTCTGCTTTCTCCAGATGTGTCTTAGCAAAGTATTCTCTTCCAATGGTCGTCTTGCACCATGTCTTGTACTGTGTCCTGACACATCATGTGGCACACGTGCCCTCTGTGGTGCCTGCCTGTGCAGGGCTCGACACAAGCAATGCAGAATTCAGGCGGGACAGCTCGTCCGGCTGCATTGCTAATGGCACACGTGCAAACGGCACACCCTATCTATGCCGCACCTCCTACAACCTGACTGCTTCAAATTCGGTTGGGCAGCACGGCACGCATGTCAGCGGCTCAGTGGCGGCAGCACGCAACGGGCGCGGAGTCGTGGGCGTGTCGGCAGAGGGCGGCTTGCTGTACCAGTGAGTGCTGGGCCAGGTTGTTAGGGCCGGGAAGCCGGGGACGGACCTTGCTGCTTTGAACGATGCTGGTTGCACAGACGTACAGCATTGCTGTGCCTTGCCGGTGGACAACAGCAACTCAGTTGTGGCAGGCATGTGCCAGCACTCGTATTAGCTGGCTTGGCGGCAGCCTGTCCAACATTGGCTGGCCTGCGGACGTCAGGAGTGCAGCAGACGCAGCAATGTGCATGCTTGCTGCCTTTGTGGAAGCAGGTGTGTGTCAAGCACAAACGCTCGCTGTGCTAATCTCTGCACCCCAAGTCAAGATATGAGTTCAACCTGGAACGCTTGGTGGCTGTTGTCTGCTTCCTGCTTTGCTGCCGCAGCTACAACGTGTTTGGCTTTCAGGGAACCTTTGATTATGCTGACGTCATCTTGGCCTGGGATGACTGCATTGCTGAGCTGGACCATCAGAAGGTCGCTACCAACACTCCAGACATGAAGATGGTGGTCTCCATGTCATTTTCGTCTGATGGTGACATGGATGTGGTGGCGGAGTACCTAAAGAAGGTGACGGCGCAGCGGCCAGACATCTTGTGGGTTGCTGCAGCAGGCAACGACAACAACGCAGCACCCAACTACCCGGCGATGTCACCCGAGGTGGTCTCCGTCGCCGCAGTGGACTGGAATGGCAACAAGGCTGCCTTCAGCAACTTTGGGCCGACGGTGGAGTGGTGAGCTGCCTTCTGGCTGGCGCATTGCAGCAGCATACCTCGTGAGTCATGACAGCTGGGCTTATGGCTTAACCTGTGCTAGACTGCTGTGCTGTGCACCCCATGCTGACCAGCTGCGCTGCTGCAACCTTGCCTTGCTGCTGCTTTGCTGCCCTCAGGGCCGCACCCGGCGTCAACACCCTGTCAGCACTGCCGATGCGCTCCAGCAACGCCTTGTACACGGATTTGTCCGTCACTCTGACGCCCTTCAGCGCACCAGCAGACGCCCCAGATGTCTTAACAAACCCCCGGGTGAACCTCATGGGAGGAAGCGGGCTGGGAAGAACAACGGCAAAGATGGTGGACTGCGGTTTGGGTGGCAGCCGCTGCGCGAATGCGACCGGCAAGGTATGCCTGTTGCAACGCGGCGGGGACCTGTTATTCTGCACGAAAGTGGCAAACTGCCTCGCTGGTGGCGGCATTGCTGCCGTCGTGTATGGTCGGGACGACCAGCCAGAGTGTGAGCAGATCACGGCGGTTACGCTCGTCTCCGACTCATGCACCACACCAGTCGGTGGCTGGCCCATCGTGTTGGCAGCCACGCGCAAACAGGGGCTGTTCCTCAAGAACGTCATCGCAGCGCAGCCGGATGTCAGCATCACGCTGAGCACTGGGGCGAGCGACTACTCCCTGGGCGTTATGTCTGGTACGAGCATGGCCACACCAACCGCTGCAGGTGAGCTGGGTTGCGCCGTTGACAGTGATGAACGTGCTTGCTGTATGCTGACCAGTTCTAGCAGGCGCTGCTGTGAGGCTTGATTGGTTTTTTTTGTTGTGGATCGAGACGACCGCAGCAGCAACAGCAGCACTACACGAGCGTACAGCGGCGCCGCAGTAATGCGCCTGCCAAGGGCAGTGCAGCGCCCCTGTCAGAGTGTATCTGCTGCTTCTTTGGTCAGAGTACACAGGAGGCTATCACCAAGCCTCTTCCTGCATCCGACGTTGCTCACACACCAGTTCACGCCAGCACTCACACCCCCGTGCGGATTGCCTGCCTGCCTGCTCAACACTGCCTTGCAGCCGTTGCTGGGCTGGTGTGGTCAGCGCACACTGAATGCACGGCTGCACAGCTGCGTGCAGCCATCAGCAAGACAGCACAGGACCGCGGCGCCGCGGGCAGGGATGACGTCTTTGGGCATGGCATCGTGAAGGCGCTGCGCGCACACAAGCACCTGCTGTCAAACCCCTGCCCAGGCGCCGGCAACAGCAGCGACTGTGTGGGGAACTGGACGCAGTGGGATGCCTGCCAGGACGGAGTGCAGACAAGCACGTTTGTTGTCGCATCGCCCGCCGTTGGCAGCGGCAAGGCCTGCGAAGCGGCGGACAGCGCTGTGCGCAACCGCACCTGCTCAGCCGGGGTCAGTGCGCTGCCAGACCTTGTCACAGCAGAGTCCGGTGTGTGGACGAGCGTGGATGCAATCGTGTCGAACGACATCGGTGCTATCATCGATGTTTCGTTCCCGAAACTGCGCTCGCCCAAGAAAGGCATCCTGCGCATCCTGCGGCCGCCGCAGCAGGGCACGCAGAAGACAACGCTGCTGACAAACGTGGTGCTGCAGTACCTGTCAGCGCCTGGATTCGTGGGCAACGACACATTCGGGTGAGCAAGAGCTAGTAGCTTCTCTGCTGCTGCTGCTGCTGCTGCTGCTGTTACCCTCAGTGTGTGGTTGCCTGCTTGCTCAGCTTTGTGGTTGCTATGGGATCTGCTGATATTGAGCTTCACCCTCACCTTGACAGGAAGATAAGCTGTGACAGGTAGAGCAGCAACCTGTGTGGTGCTGTTGCTTCAGTAGTGTGTGTCTTAGGATTGCAGCGCGCTCCTCCCACACTGGCACACCTGCGCCTTTGGGGTTCTTGGTAACCCATAATGCCCAATGGTAGGCTGGAACCCGCCACAAGCATTATTTCGTGCTGACGCGCTGACCTGTGCGCTGCCTAACCGTAGGTACACCGTGTCTGACGCCTTTGGCAGCAACTCAACTGCGTTTGTGGATGTTACAGTGACGCCATTTACTTGCCAGAAGTCGTCGTGCCTCGCTGGCGGCTCATGCACCGGCACTGGCTGTACATGTCCGCCGGGCACAGGCCTGCTTCCAGCATGGATCGCAAACAGCGACCGCCTTAATCGCCGCGTCATTCCGCGAGTGCCTGCCTGTCGCTTCCGGGCTTTCACGCCAGCGGCGCCGCTGACGCTCAAGGGCAACCAAGCCACTGCAAACTCCATTGTGGCGCTGGAGTATAGCGTCCTGCCTAGTGCAGTGGAGCCAAGATGTTACGCGCGCTCACCGTCGCCTGTTAGTACCGTCACCTTTGAGGCGCAGGCTGAAGCCCAGTGCTTGGGTATCACTGATAGGCTGGTGGCCGTAAGCGGGGCGGGCACTGCCACCTCCAGCTGCACTAGCGGCATCTACAGGCATGCTGTCAAGGTGCCTGACACCCCGGGCTGCTACATCATGCGGGTGGCTATGATTGATACTCGGCGACTGACATCAACATACGCATCATCCAGGCAAGGAGAAATCAGTAGCTGCAGTACACTGGATGTCATCTTTGTGGTTGGTTTGTTGCCACAACCCAAACGCCATACTTGATTTCGGCTGGTGTCAGAGCAGCAGCATGCCTGCTTGCTGATGACGCCGCCACAACGTAGCCGGCTCATCACTCTGCACGACATCGCTTTGATTTCATGCATGGACAGGGTGGCTCTTACCAGCTGCACCAGCATTCAAACAAGGTTGGGTGGCTGCCGTGTTCGATTGGTACTTGACATGAAGGCGAGCAGGCACATGTGCGTGCAGGTCATTGGACCAGCAGTACAAATGCAGTACACTTTATTTTGTCTGGTGTCATGTTGGACCAGCACGTGTTATGTTTGACAATCGGTTGGTTTAGGATGCCGTGTGTGTTGGCATCTGGTCTTATGTTTGACATTTCTTCATCAGCAGCACGGCTGCCCTACGGCTGCTCGGCTTACTTGGACGGTGCACTATTGGATGGCTTCATGTCTCACCAGTGTAGCAGCTACACCTCAGCTGTGCCGGGGTTTCAGGAGATTGTCAAGCGCTGCAGCTGCTGCTGGCATGCAGCTGAGACACGGGCAACGGGGCTCATGTAGGTGACTGCTGTGTACAGGCAAACGAAAACTCGTTTGAATGATTAGCAATGATTAGCACTGATGTTGGATCATTGTATGCCGTGTGGTTATATGTTTTATGATGTGACACAAAATGTGGCATGCAATTCATGGGCCTTAATGGCCTGCTGGTGGCCCCTGTCGGATCATTGATGCTGTGTTGTTACGGAGTTGCGGTTGCATCGTTTCATTTTTCACCTCCTGTACAGCACCACCTCTGCAGTCTGCAAGGCATGGGAACGGTGTGCAGCGCATGCAAGCGGTGTGCAAGGCATGCAGACAGTTGCTGGCTGCGCTGCTGGGTGCCATGATCGGTGCATTGCCGTGCGCTGTGTCTGCAAGCAGGACCGCCAGGCTGTCAGGAGCTGCTTGTTGTGGCTGGTGGTTGACGTGCAGGCAGCTGCTCATGTGCACGCAGCGGGCGGCGGGCGGTGGCGGTGAGAGGACTCTAAAGGCCCTTAGAGGGCTTGCTTGCGGCAACTGCCGCTGTGTTGCTGCATCCTGTGACCCGCGCAGGCGTGCGCCCTGCGCGCGCACTGCTCCTCTGCGGGCGTGTGTAGCCGACAGACACAGCGTGTGTCAGCCAGGCACTGCTCTTCTGTTCGGTGGGGAATGTGCGGCGTGTGCGGTTGGCAGCTGCTGCGTCAGCATGCCCACCAGGCATGTGCGAAGTTGCAGGCAGGAGGTGATACCTTGGCCGCTGTAGTTTCATTGAGGTGGGAGGTGTGTATGTATACTTTTGCAACTTGCTTTGCAGGGGGCTTTCACCAGCCAGATTTCTGCCGGCAGCTGATGCCATTACTTAATTTTGTTGATTTCGTGGCACTCTGCATCCACACGTGCTGTGGTGAGCAAACCGGTGAGCGGGCGGTGCATTGTTTTCCTTCATTTCAACTTGGTAGTGTGTGCGTGTGTGTGTTTCTGTCCCTGCAATAACAACTGACCACTGGTTACAACTCCACAGCTCACAGTGCCACGCAGCACAGGTGGCAAGTTGCCATACCTGGCAGGCAGCTTGCTCAGGTTGAAGTTTGCTATGCTGTGCTATTTTATTGCACAGCACTGAGGAGTGGTTGGTGCACTAGCACATGTACGTGGCACAGCTGACAGAGCAGACACAGCAGAGCATGTGTTTGTCAAGTTATGGCCTGGGCCGAGCCGGGAGGGTTTACCAGAGCGTGTATCGCGCTGTGGTTCAACACAGTGATGGTGCGGTTTTGGTGTTGTGACTCTTGTTCCCTGCAACGCTCATGTGTGGGCCTGAATCAGGCACCACTACGCAGTGGGGCGCATGCGCCGTCCATGATGATCTGCACCTGTCACCTACACACTTGCATGTTGCTTGCTTGCCACCACAGCAGGCTCGTGGAGGGCACTCAATGTTACTAGCAGCTCTGCTGGCATGGAATGAGCAGCAGCCTGGCCGACCAGCCTGGCAGCACAGCTGCTCATGGGCAGCAGCAACACTGCTGTGTCATCATCATCATATACCCATTCAAGCCATAGCATCAGCGCCATCGGCCCCGCGCCCCACCGGGGCGGAAAGAGGAGGGAGCACTGCTTCAGAATGTTTGCATGCATTGCGCCATCCCAAGACTTGACAAGAAAAGCAGCAACACACGGTGACACCATTTGACATCTTCCAGAACTGCCCCAAATATCATCAGATACAAAACGCAACACCTTGATTGACGAATCAGCCATGGACAAAACGTTACGCAACACTGCTGTGTCACTCGAGTCGACACTGCTGGGGTGACACCTCTGCTGATCATACACGCTGCAGGGCTTCTTTCCCCGGCTATCCAGCCCTAACGCATCATCGTGGCGTGCTACAAAGGTTTAGGCTTTGTGGGTTTGGCAACAAGGCCGGAGCAAACCCTGAACATCACTGCTGTTTGCAGCAGCAGCAGCAGCAGCATGCCGCCGTTGCTGTTGTTCAAGGAGGGACTTTGCATCGCTGGCAACGCTAGTCCACAATAATTCCTCTGAAGTCAGGGGGTACCAAGGATTAAAGTTCCGGACCGAAAGTTACACGGCCCTGAGCTGGGGTACCCACCACCCTACCCCATCGGATGTTCCTTTTCAGTTGCTTGATACATTGTATAAACAGGTTTAAGCTGCATCGAGGAGTTCAAAAGTGGGTTGAAGTAGTTACAGGCCTGTGAAACGTGTGCGATATGTGTGTTGCTGGCTCGTGGTAAGCTGCGACATTCTAGCAATTTCAGTGCTGCATTTGCTGCATCTTACTATGTAATGCGTGCTTCCTGCAACCCTTTCACAAGCTGCGGCACTTGGTCGTGCTGCAGGCGAGTGTTTTAATACGACACACATGCACAGGGACACGCCTTGGCTGCGGATGCATGTTTTTTCCTATCACAAATGAGCAGCAACCGCTTGCAAGCGTTTTCAAGCGTCCCGGCTGGCTGGCCGCAGAGTCAATCAGTAACCACCTGCACGGCACACCTGCGGCGCAGCCTCGGAAGTTGTTGCTGTTACCATTAGACGCGCTTGTATTTTATCTGTGCTGTGTAACAAGTATTTACGGAGCATGCATGCAGCCATACACGCTTGTATGGTCTGCGATTTCTGCTATGGCAGAAACGGCCAGCGCGTCCTGTCAGCGCAGATCGAGCTGCGCTCCACAGATAATGTTGCACTTGTATTTATACATGTTGTGCCTTTCCATGGGGATGCCGGGCTTCCGGTCTGCGCATGATATTCGCAGCATGTCGCCCAGCAAGGTGATCAGTTTGGTCTCCGGGCAATGTTACAGACAAGGTGCAACTTGACTTTTATTTATTTAGTTACAAAAACAACCAGTAGTCCGCCGCTGCTGGCGTGTGCCATACTTGAAGGCGGCAACCCACGCCCAGCAGCAGCAACATGCAGGGCTGCTGCCATTCTGTAGTGCCCAGCCACACCACCAGTGATGGCCAGGCATGCAAGCGACACCATTAAGCATGTACAATGACGACATACATGACTGAGAAGCAGCCACCAAACCAACATGCAGCAACGAATCCCGGTCCAACCGCCCGTGGCTGGGCTTAAAAAGCAACTGGAATTGACGGATTTGTGCAGGTGGTTTCGATCACCCAAAACAATGAAGAAGAAACTGGGTACAGTTACAAGAAACCCTCATGAGCGGAACAACGGCTCGCTGGGCTAGTGCCTGAGGCAGGTTCAGTCCTGTACTACTGCATTATATTGTACTGTATTGCAACAGCAGCATTTCCTTCAATGGGAGGGAGGGTGCTAGCTGCTGCCATGCTGCAGCCCACCAGCTCAGGGTTCAGGGGTCGAAGCTGTGTCACAGGGTGTACCTCACCACCTTGATCATCACCCTTGGATACCATGCACTAGTGCTGTGCATGTGTGCCTGCAGCTTCACAAAACGCCGCATGTGCTGCACTAGTCGGCAGCAAAGCACACAGAACTGTGTTGCTTGCTTCAAGTAATTTTTGGGGGATGTGTACAGATGTTCTAGAGCGTGTGTGCGTAGCCTTTACCTTTGCCTCCTGGACGTGGAAGGGCTGGCGCCAGTTGTGCACCCAAGCATGTTGGCGTGTGCAGGTGCACGAGTGTTCAAGTTGGTGAGTTACTTAAAGTACACCGAGAACATCACGCTTGCGTGCGCAACCAGGTAGGTATGTCGCACATGTCTGTCACACAAGGGCAAAGCCAGAGCAGGTTCGTGCTCAACAGGACAGCGCCGTGCAGCGGCAGCCTGCCACTGCCACTAACTGCGGTGCTGCAGGGTCACCAAAGCACATGAATCATGTGCACGGCAATCGCGGATGACACACCCATGGCATAAGCACACTGCTGTGCATGACTTTTGCTTGTAAAGAGTTGCAGGAAACACACTTTACAGAGAACAATGCAGCAAATGCGTCGCTCCGCTTGTTCACCAAGCCCACAGCAGCGGTCACAGCACCGAATAGGAGCAAAGAACTGCCGCATTCCATGCTTTCTTGCGCTGCTGCAGACACCAGATCTCTGCGCAGCGCCGTTGTGCACGGTTGAGGCACCACAAGTAGAACCTGAGCTCACACACAGACCAGAAGCCATGAATGCTGCAGCCGAGCTCCTGTACGACATCAAAGCGGTGGCCCGGCTGCCATTGCCCCCACCCAAGTGCAGCTTGCAAGCACTTGATGCCAACAAAATGCGTTTGCGCTGTTGCAGCAACCGCCTCAAGCATCCCACCACCCAACAGACGCCTGGCCCTTCCACCAGCCCAATGGCAACAGCCTCCGCTGCAAGACTGCTTGGCTGCTGCTTGCATGCAGTGTCGCGCTGCTGCAACAGCTGCAAAGCTCAAAGGGACTGTCAAGCTCGGCTGCCGCCCTTGTGCACTGCTCAGCACCAGCTTGCCGCACTGCGCGGCCAAAGCCAGTGGCCTCCACATGCTCATCCCAGTGACTGGCGGATCTTAATGAGGCGCTTGAGTGCTGTCAGCCAGGTGCCACAGTCGTCCCAGTCACTGGCAGTCAGCTCAACCTGCAGGACACATTGCGACACTTGAGTCGCAAGTCGTTTGGCAGTCATGATGCAACGGGTATGCAGCAGACGGTACATCTTGTGTCCTGCAGTGATTGTGGGGCAGCTTTCTGACACACACATGGCGTCGACATGCACAAGGCACAGCAACAGACCCTGCTGCTGAGCACTGATGTGCGAGCTAGCCACAAGAGACACCTCATCAGCCCTCGCGCGTCCCAGCGCCCCACGAACCTGCAGGTGCTGTGCCGCGGGCCAGTTGCCTGCGTCCAGTGCTGCGCACATCTGCAGCAGCTTTGCCACCACGTGGGGCGCCACCTGCGCCTCATTCAACTTCCAGAACAGGCCACCCAGCCGGCGGCTGTTGTCGTCCATCTCGCGCTTGCGGGCTGCACGTGCATGAAACGCGTGGTGCAACAAGTGCACAGCACAGCACAGCACAGCACAGCAGCAGCAGCTGGTCAGCAGGAGGCACCGCACGCCGTGATTTGCAGCTAGGATCTGGCCTGGCAGTGCAGGAGCAGAGGTGCTGGTCTGGCCAGAACACCGCTTCCTGTTGAGGTAGAGGCCCCAGCAGCCGCAGCTTCAGCCTGCAGCCCCCAAACCACTGCGCTGAGGCTCCCTGGCAGTGCCACGCCCCGCACCTGGCGTGTTTGCGAGCGGCATGCACGCGTTGAACAGGTTGGTCAGGCTCCCCAGCACCGCCTTGTGCTCGCCGGGCACCTTGCTCACATCCGCGCTCGCCATCGTGATGTGCGCAGGCGGCCCCGCGGGCGCCGCCGGCGGCTGCTGCCGTGCAGGGGGCCCTGCAGCAGCAGCACCATACCCGCTGCTGCCTGCCACGCCGCCCATCATGCCCCCTGGCGCCATGGACTGCCCCATGCCGCCCATCTGCGGCTGCATACCGCCTGGAGCCCCCATCATCCCGCCGGCCATCGGCGGGCCAGCCATTGCACCGCCTGCACCAGCGCCATAGCCACCTGCGGCTGCTGCTGCCGCAGGCGGCGGCTGCGCCACAGTTGCAGATGCTGTTGGCGTGAACATTGCCCGCGGCTGCACGGCCTGCTGCTGCTGCTGGCTGCTGCCTGTTGAGGCTGGCGTGGCAGGGGTGAATGCGCCGTGCACTGCTGAAGGGCCGTGGGATGGCCCTGGTGCTGCCGGCACTGCTGGGGTGAAGGTGGGCTGGGGTGCAGGCGCCGCCTGAGCATCGTGCAGGCACAAGTGCAATCAGTCCTTCTCTTGACAAGTGTAAGTGCACACCAACATGAAAGCAGGGAAAGGAACCGGACATGCATGCGGGTGGCTGGTTGCAACGTTGCCGCGCCCCAGCACTTCTGCACATGCGTTGCGCAGCGTCTCGTCTTTGCCCGAATGCTGGCACGGCAGCACCACCACCAAATCCTCACACTCGCTTACCTGCCCTGGTGCTCCAGCTGTGCGCTTCGGCTGATACACTGACTGCTGTGCGGGCTGCTGCTGCCCATACCCGGCCCCGTACGCGCCCTGCGCCGCATACGTTTGCTGCCCGTAGCCGCCTGCAGCAGCAGCACCATACCCTGCAGCAGTGCCATACTGCTGCTGCTGCTGCTGCGGCGGCGGCGCATAACTCTGCTGCTGCTGTTGCTGCTGACCGTATGCGCTAGCAGCTGGTGCAGTACCATATCCGCCGGCGGGAGCAGCACTAGCTCCGTACCCACTGCTGGCTGCTGTTGACCCGTACCCAGCCCCAGCAGCTGCTGCTCCATAGCCGCCAGCAGCGCCGTAGCCGCTGCCTGTTGAAGCAGCGCCAGCACCAGCACCAGCAGCGCCGTACGCGCTGTAGCTGCTCTGCTGCTGCACAGCGCTGCCACCTGCTGCTGCAGGTGCTGCGCCGTACTGGCCCGCGTAGGGGTTGGCTGCTGCTGCTGCAGCACCGAATGTCCCGTGCTGGCCCGCGCTGGGTGCTGCGGGTTGCCCGCTGGGCTGGACATTCTCCAGCTGGAAGGGGAAGGGCGGCGCAGCAACCTCTGTCGGCACGCTGGCAGCGCCGCTCCTGCAGGCGACAGCAACCAACCGGTGTGGAGCGGACGCCAGGCGCAGCGTGCACTGCTGCATGCAGGCCGCCGCATCAGTGGAACAGCCATGCTTTCGTTTCGGCCGCAATCCTGCCGTACGCTGCCTCGACCATGGTCAACTACACCATCGGGAAGCAACCCTGCTGCAGTCGCAACAAAACCCCTGCCCTTGAGCACGCTCCAGTCGGCGTAACCAGCCTGTGCGCGCGTGCATCACGTCAAACGCCACCCGCTGCGTCTGTCCGAAGGGCGCGGCGCACCTGTAGATCCTGTCCTTGAGCACGGCCACGCTGGTGCCGGCCTCGCCGGGGACCATCTCAAGGTAGCGCAGCGCAGCACCCAGCCGGCCCTGCGGGTGCAGCACAGCGCAGTCGGCGGATGCACCGCGAGCGCCAGATGCAGCGGTCATGGCGGCTGACGCGCAGCAGAAGGAGCGTGGCATGTCAGACATGTGTAGCGCTCAGCCAACATCAGCTGAATGGGTGCAGGGCGATCGGCCCGCCATGGTGCAGGCAGGCGTACCTAGTAGAGGCAGGCGCGCACACCACAGCAGTGAGGCGACGCTGCCGTTGACGGGTGGATGCGCATGGAGAGGCAGCGCCTGCTCACCTGTGTGGCCAGCGTGCCCGCGTATGTCGTTACGATGTCGGCCAGGCTGTTGCTGGCGGCTGCTGCGTTGGTGGCCAGCCCCAGCACCACGCTCTTCTCGATGACCGCCTGCAGCGACTCCACGCTGCCGCCAGACGCGCGCAGGCCCTTGCTCCAGTACGCCACAGCCTGCACACAGGGCACACCCACAGCGGGGACGACGCCTGTGGCTGTGGTGCAGTGCACGTCATGGAGCGGGCGACACCAGCCTCTACGCGGCCACATGCGCACACGCAAGTACCGGTGCGCGGCACGCGCAGCCGGCACGCCAGGGAGCACGCAAGCTACTCTACACCGCGCTGCCTGGCCGGCAAACAACACCAACACCACACGCATCCGGCGTGTCACACCCTACTCTTTAACCATGTCGACACAGCACTGGCCCACCGCGCCGCGCCGCCCGTCCTCGCCGCCCTCACCTGGTCGACGTTGCCCGCGCAGATGTAGCACAGGCTGGCCGCGTGCGCCATGCCCGTCTGGCCCAGCCGCGCCGCCAGCGCGTCGCACAGGCCGGCCCACTGGTCGGCGCCCGTGTACGTGGCCAGCACGGCCAGCGTCTCGCGCCACTGCGCCACGGGGCGCGTCTTGACCAGGGACATGTAGTCGCCGTCCACCATGGCGGAGATGACCTGCGTGGTCGAGGTGGCGGGAGGGTGTGCATCGGCAGCACTCGGATGCGGTGATGGTGTCTGCGCCATGAACAGATGCTGCCGGGGTTTTGCACGACACGCACATCCCTCCCACCAGCCCTGCCCGACCACAGCCACACGTTGAGAAGTACATGGCTTTCAGACTCCCTTCAGCTTCGATCCCGCACACTGGTGCGCCCTGCGCCAGCGGTGCACCACCACACAGCAGCGGCCAATGCTGCCCCCTCGCAGCCCGGCAGCACTCACCGCCATGTACGGCCGCGGGTTGCGCCGCATGTAGCGGTGCATGGTGCGCTTGAACAACTCGGGGCCGCCGATGTTTGCGACCAGCAGCGCGTCAGCCAGCCGGCCGACTTTGAGGCAGGTGTCCACCGCGCCCTCGTAGTTGCCCACAAAGATGGCCTTCTGGATGTCGTCCTCCTGCGGAATCGGCGCAGCAGCAGGTGCATGTCAACGGGCACCGCTGCGGTCCTAATGTAGCCCGCGCAGGCCACCTTTATGATGTCAAGCTGGGTACAAGCTGGGTGAAGTGCAGCAGGCAAGTGCAGCGGCACAGGTGGCGGAGCAGCAGCGCCCTCAAGTTCGCCGGGAAAGTGGCTCCTATGTTGCACTCTGGCAGAGCAGACCGATTGATGCACCGCAGCCACCTGCACCAGGCTGCAAGGGGATGCACATCCCTGACGTTGAAGAAGCGACGCGCGGCGCGCAACACTCTGATGCGTTTGCAGCATGCAGCAACCAACCCGTCCGCAACGCACCCGCTCAGTGCCCTCCTGCACAGGATTGGCATCCGCCATTGGCGTTGCAGGCTCACTGTATGAGCCCCCGCCATTGCTGAGGCCAGCAGCACCGCCAAGGCTGAAGCTGCTGCCTGCAGCGGCAGCGGCTGCTGCTGCAGTTGAGTCGCCGCTGTTCTGCTCCGGCAGCGAGTCGAAGAAGCCGTGCGGGTCATCTGCCTGGTTGAAGAAGTCCTCTGCTTCACCTGGCACCTCAATAACGGGCCTGCCTGCACGTTGTCAGCAAAGTTGAGGAGGGCAGCAGCAGGTGAAGACAGGCTATCCTGTTGTGCTCATGTAAGAGCAACCGCCACGGTGGAGCCGACCATATGCCATATAAACAGCACAACAGAGTGTCCGGCAGTGTGTGTCAACGTTGTTTGCTCAAAATAATGGGTCCTGCGTTCACCTCAATGGCATTGTTGCACCCTGCACATCATTAGGTTTCTGCAGTGTTTGCAATGCAGCTGCCTTCTTGAAAACAGAATTGTTCTCGGCACAGCTACTGATGCATCAGCTGGTGGATTGATGCAGGCCTAGCTCACATAACACACATCAAGGCCCAGCTGCTGCAGCACACACTTCAGCTGTTGACTTTGTCGTAGACGACAAACCACAAGGCAGCGGATGGCTCGTCTATATGCCACCAGAGCAGCAACTCACCATCTCCCAACCCCAGCTGCTCCATCGCAGAATGCAGCTGCTGGCCCGCAACGTCCACGCTGCTGGTGCCAGCAAGCCCGCCCGCAGCATCGCCATTGCCGTTGCCTGCTGCCGCTGCAGGTGCTGCTGCGCTCAGCGCATCTGCAAAGCCCAGCTTTGCCAGCAGCTGCCGGCGGGCATCGTCCTCGAACAGCACGCCCATGAAGGTCCAGGTCTCGCTGTCATCCAAGGAGCCCGCTGCTGCTGCATTGGTTGCCTTGTGCGCACACAACTCCTGCAGAGCAAGCGCAGTAACGCGCGCTGGATGGATGGTGGGGTGTGCATGCAGCACATGCATGCCCGCCACGGGCTGGAAATCCCAAACACAACGCTGTCCTTCAGCTGTCAACACCCTCCAGGTGCCTAGCCATAAAGCACAAACACACACACCCCGACATCCCTTTCCCTGTACCCAAGGCCCAGGCGTGATTCCATGTCCACCACTACTGCTGCTGCTGCTGCTGCTGTTGTTGCTGCCGCGCACCTGCAGGGCCGCCCTGTCCCTGCCTGACACTGCCGCCTCAAAGGCCTCGCTGTGCTCCACCAGCTTCTGCTCAGTCACCACCTGCAGCGCACATGCGCGGCGGGGGGGACCAGGCGCATGCCGCAACAGGCCGCTCAAGCTGAGACGGCATCTTCAGCACACAAAACATGAGTATGCAGCGATGAGTGGACGTCGTGGTGCACTTCGACGGCCTCAGCCTGCGCACGTGTGCAGCCTTTCAAGGTGGCGCCACCGCGCAGCAGCACCTGCAGCCTGCCAAGCACACCAACTGTACGAGAGCATGTGTATCACATGATAAGCATGGCAGTTGATAGCAGGGCGCAGATCTGCAACGAGCCAGCCGACCGCCCTGTTGATGTGTTGGCGTCGTCCGTTGCAGCTTGCATGCAGCGTGGCCCCTCACCTGGGTGATGGTGATGGCGCCGCTGTCCACCGGGCGCACCTGGCCCGTCATGGGGTCCGTCACCTGCTGCTTGACGTTGGAGAAGCTCACCACCCGCCCACCAAAGCCAAAGCACACGCCAGACGGCCGTTTCAGCCAGGCGGGGGGCTGCTTCAGCGGCTTGACGTCGCCTGCAGCGCGCACGGCGTGACAGAGGCTGTGGGGAGGGAGTGCGGGTGCGGCACCACTGCCCGAGGGCGCATGCATGCAGCCGCCCAGGTGCCCTCGCCCCCGCAACCAAGCGCCATGCACGCGTCAGCCGGCCAGCTGGCAGTGCGCCACGCGCACCAAGCAGACCAACAACCTCGGACGCTGCACACGCCGCAGAGTCCACCGCATGCAGGCTTGCACAGCGTTGCTGCTTCCCAGGTCAGTCGCGCGCGCACCCGCTGCTGACGTGACGCTGAAGTCCGCATTGAAGGTCTCCACTGAGCTGCCTGCTGTGCACTCCAGCACGTTGCAGAGCGACACCTTGCCGTCAAAGGTGCTGGTGCTGAACACACCCGGCGTGGTGGGGCTCCACTGCAGCACACAGCAGAGGCGCGGCACAGGGTGTCCGCGTGCTGAGCACAGCGTGAGAGGTTCGCTCCAGGTGATGCTGATGATGATGCCTGCGACACCTTCGTCATCAATGAGCGCGAGACCGCTGCCAGCGTCAGGCTGCAGCACCCAGCAGCATTTGGCCTGGCCCACTGCCTTGGAACGCACCGGTGCGCTGCAACTGCTCCCGGCACCGAAACAGCAGCAATGGGTGACGATGGGGCGCTCAACATGGGGTACGTGAACATGCAGCTGGCGCCGCCAGCTGGCATCGCTAGCTGCAGCTTCATGGACCCCATGTTGAGCGCCTCCTCGTCACCCACTGCTGCTGTGTCGGTGCCGGGAGCAGTTGCAGCCTCTTGCTGGTTCCAGCTGCACATGCACCACGTGAAGCTGGCAGTGCTGCGGTTGCACGGCCACGAGACCAGCAGCAACGCACCTGCACATCAAAGTTCCAGTTGCCGCTGCTGGGCAGCTCACAGACCACGTCGGTGGTGGCCACGTCCCAGCAGATGGTGCGATTGTCCTTGCTGCAGGACAGCAGCAGGCTGTGGTCCTGGGGGCACCACGACATGCCCAGCACGCCCTGCACACACGCGCAGCGGCCACAGCGACAGCGCATCACATGCAGGTGTTGCCCAACAGAGCAGCGATGCGGAGCAGTCCTGCGCAGGCTTGTGCTGTCTTTGCTTGGCAGGTATGCTCTGCTTTTTAGCTTTTGAGCTTCCAAGGTTTACGCCAGCAACCAGTGTGTTGACACCGTGCCGCTCCTGCGCGCAAGCTGCTCTGCTGCATGACGCAGGGCATCAGCAATAAGAGCGCTTCCACCAACATGCAGGCGATGCAGCTGACGCGACAAGCTCCCCGCAGCTGCAGCTGCAGATCAAACAGAGGCCCACCTTGGTGTGTCCCACAAACTCCTTCACAGGCGACATGCTGTTACGCAGGTCCCACATCTGCAGCGTGGGGCTGCGGTCGTCATCACTGGCCACAACCAGCTGCGTGGCAACATCAGGGTTCCACTGCAGCACCGAGCAGCGGCGCTGGCTGCAAGGCAGCAGGAAGCATATTGCAAGATCCAGTAAGGTACATTGCAGGATCAGCCGTGAGCTGCAGGTGCATTGTCACTGTGCAAATGCTGCTGTGTCGGATTAGCCACTTCAAGGTTAGCAACTTCTGCGCCCTCAGCTGCCCTGACTTCCACCCCGAATCTCCCCAATAAGTTGCCCGCGCGCACCAGTTGTCAGGGCCGCCGCTGCTGCTGCTGCCGCTGCTGACAGCTGCTGCCAACACCGCCTGTTTGCTGCCCCTTCCACAACGCCTGCTGCAACAGTAGCCTGCAGCCTGACGTGATGCTGCCCAGCTGCTGCAAGCTCTGCCAGCCTCACCTGTTGGGGTCCTTGAGTGTGATGACTGGCCGCTGCTTCTTCAGGTCCCACACCACTGTGGCACCATCAACCTACACACAGCAGTACCAGCACATACAGACACAGATTGCCATGGCATGCAAGCAGAGCGACATGGCACACCATGGCAGTTGCTTGCTGGCAGTCCTGCTTATGGTGCGCTGCAAATGCCAGCCACTGCAGTTGAAGCAGGTTGCTTGTCAGACCAGCTGTTGCTGCTGCAGCCTGCCTGCCCTGCTGTTGCTGCAGGTGTGTGCTGCTGCCTCACCTGAGTGGAGGCCAGGATGTGCTGCACCTTCCTGTTCCAGCTGATGTAGGTGATCTCAGATGCTGATGCAGCACCAGGAGTGCCTGTGGTTGGGCCCTGCACAAGCAACAGAGGCGGGTGTGGTCACACATGCACGACAGTGCAGGCAGCACGCATGAGTGCATGCAGCACGAAGGAAAAGCATCGCGATGAGTGCTGTGCGTGTGCAACATCACCATTGGATTGATGAGTGCGCAATCAGGCAGCTGTGCATCACAGTCGCTCGCCAAGTCTTCGACAACAACTGCGCAGGAGCTCCTGCTGCTGTTTTGCTGTTGCTGTCGTGCTTCACTGTTAGCTGTGTCATAGCTGTGCCAACACACACAATGTTACATGCATTCACTGTTGGCAGCCGACTCCTGCGCACCTTGAGAGCTGGGTACAGCGATGGCTGAGCTGGCACTGCCACATCCCAGATGCACAGCTCGCCGCCTGCTGCGCCGGATGCCAGCAGGTTGGGGCTGAAGCCATTAAACTCAAGCCCCTTCACCTGCACAGAGGGAAACACACACAATGTTGCATGCTTATCTGCTCACCCTGGTCAGCTGTGGCACAGGTCTGCCAGCTAAGACCTGCAAATGGAGTCTGTACATGCTTGTGCTGACCCTGCGGCTTGCGAGCCAGAACAGCGTTGATCACCTGCATCAAGCATGTCTGCTGCTGATGGTCTGAAGCCACAACCACTTGGAAAAGCAGCAATCAGTGCTGCACTGCACTGCACATCTGCTGCTATGCTGAAGTGGAGGAAGGCTCACCGCGCCAGAATGCTTTTGCATCTTTGATAGCAGTGGGTTATGGCCAGACCCGTCCACGACGGCAGCCGGATTCCACAGACAAATGCTGCCATCTGCCAAACCCCCAGCAAGGATGCCATACTGCAGCAAAGAAATAAAAGTCAGAGACCGTGGCGCCTGAGACGTCTGCAGGATGCTCAGCGGCAGCCCTTACCGGTAGTTGCGTTGCGTCTGAGGGCGTGTTGCCCCACGCTAGCCTGTGGAAGCGTTCTGGCACCTGTACGTGGCCCGCGAGAGCCGGGCTGGCGTCGCTGGAAGCAAAATCAACCTTGAAGATCTGCGTTGTCAAAGAAATACTATGATCTAATGCTCCAGGTGCGCCAAACGTTCGCTGCTGCTCTCCAACCAAACGAGTGCTGTCCTGCATTGTTGCACGCAACCGACCTCAAGCACGGAGCTGGTGCTGAAGGACATATCAATAGCTCCAGCAACTGTGCCACAAGCCAGCAGGCTGGGCCCCTGAACGGGGCACCAGCCCACTGTTGCACTCCTGTCTATGTGCAGCTTCGCCATCCTGTTCGCTCCTTTGTGATCTGACTATGCCAACATCGCCATGTTCACCGATCAGTAGACAGCCAAAAGCCTGGCCAAGGCGTGCAGTGAGGCACCAACCATGGAGTTGTACTACAGCAGCAGTTTGTCAGTTGCAGCTCAGCATGCTAAACCCCCGACGGTACAGAGCATGTCTGTTCCAAAAAAGTCTGGTCTAATTCGACAGGACGTTACTGACACCAGTCAATGCCTACCTGCTATTACTGATGCAGAGCATTTTATTGGACACACAAACTACTGTCTGTAAGTGGAGGCCCTCCACTGGAGGGGATTTCCAACACCAGTGCTGCGACTGTGTTTGCAACTGCTGACAATTATTGTGCAAGACGCTGCTGTCCGACAGTTAAAATTTTGAGGGTCGCAGTGCATAACGTCTGGCACTTGTCATACCCATGAGTGGCCAGCCGCAGCAACTTCAAGACACTGTGCATGCACCATCACATGTGCAGCCCAGAAGCCACATATTGCCGTCCCTTTACACGCCAGGTGCTGAGGTACACAGAGGACTCCTTGAGGCTGAGCATTCCATATAAGATCATTGTGGCTTCTCTGTCACATGCTGGCACCACAAACACCACGCCGCCGGCAGTGCCACTTGTTGCAACCCTTGTCAATTGTTGTAGTGGCCACTCCTCGGCGACTACCATTTATGAAAACTACCACAGCCTCAACTGCATGTCACATGAAGCAGCGGCAGCAGCAGCCTGCAGCTGCCCGCGCAGTCGTTTGGCAGCCTGCTGCTGCCAGCCGCTCCAAGTTGCCACCGCTGCTCCGGTACCAGCAGCAACAGCAGTGCTGTCATCACAGCTGTTCCCCAGTGTGCCAATCAGCTGCAGCAGGCCTGCTGCCAGGTCAAGTGCGTGTGTTTGCTGCAGCGACAGGCTAGCACCGGCACCGCCAGAGTAACCACCACCAGCACCTGTCCTTCTACCTGTGTCCTTCTGCTGCTGCTGCTGCTGCAGGTTATGCTGTTGCTGTGCCAGCAGCTGCAGCCCCTCTGCCATCTGCTGCTGGGCCTCCCCTTGCAGGAGCTGCTCCAAACATTCCAGCACATCGGCAGCACTGCCACCACATCCCTGAGCTGCAGCATCAGGGGCTCCTGCAAGGGCACGCGGCCTCCCCTCCTGCCGCTGCTGCTGCTCCTCACTGTCTGGCGTGAGCAGCTGCTGCAGCAGCCACAACCTCCCTGGCATCTTTATGCCAAAGCGCACAGGGAGCAGGATGTGCTGCAGCACTTCCCGTACACCGCGGTTGCTGCTGCCGCTGCTGCCGCTGCTGCTGCTGCCGGCAGTGCTGGCAACTGCTGTAGTGATGCATCCCCGCACACAGCTTGCCAGGAACTGCGCCAAGGGCGACGCCTGCTCCAAATAGCTCAGCAAGCACAGCATCGGCTGCAGCACCCTCCAAGGCAGCACGTCGCTCGCTGCCTTGGACTCCTGCTGCTGCTGATGGGCAGACAAGACCACAGCGGCAATGCTTCCAGGACCAGGCTCCACATTCGTCTGTGCTGCTGCTTGCTGTTGGTGCAGCTGCTGCCTCCAAGCTGCTGCTACAGCATCCTGCAGAGCGGCTGGAACTGCATTCAGCGTTTCTGCCAGGTAGCGCGCAGAAACAAGCACCTCACCAGCTGCTGGCAGCAGCAGCCCATCTGCAGCCAGCAGTCGTGCCAATGCAGCTACAGCTGGCAGGTTCTTGGCTGCAGCTGCAGCTGCTTCAGTGCTTGTTTGCCGGCTGACTTGCTGCTGCTGCTGCTGCTGCTGCTGGTGGAGCTGGTGCTGGGCAGCGGCTTGCCACTGCTCCTGTGCCAGCTGTAAGAGCACTGGCACCACATGCCTGCATATCCAGGTAGCACTCACATTGGGTGCATCAGGCATGACCTGTTGCAGTGGCACAGGAAGCACCTGCTCTGCTGCTGCAGCAGCTGCTGCCATCCCTTGCTGGTGCTGCTGCAGTTGATGCTGCTTGCCTTTGCCACCCCTCTTGCCCTGGTGCTGCTGCTTGCCCTGGCATGCAGTGTTTGGCAGGGCCCGCCATTGACTGGCTGCTTTTTCAAGCAGGTGTCTGAGTTTGTCGTTGAAGTCGCCAAGGCCTTTGGCTGCAGCAGCATTGCCGTTGACTGGCGGTGTTGCTGCTGCTTGCCGCGCTGCTTGCCGCGCACATCCTGCTGCTGCTGCTGCTGCTGCTGCTGCAGCTGGCGCTGTTGCACCCATCACAATATGCACTAATTGCAGCACAAGTTCAGCCCCGGCATTGCTCAGCTGCTGCAGCAGCTGTGTTAGCGCCCCTGACGCCTGCAGTCCCACTGCTGCTGCAATCTGGGCACCAGCTGCACTGCCAGCACCACCGGCTGCAGCAGAAGTAGCGCCAGCCACAGCTGCTGGCGCAGACACAGGTGCAGTAACTTGCACGCACAACTGGCGCCAGAGCCAGCTGCTACACTGCAGTGCACAATTGGCGTGCTCGCTATCACCCGCTACTGTGGCTGCCGCTGCTGCTGCTGCCGGGGCTAGCAAAGACCGGCTGCCAAGCTGCAGGATCTCACAGCAGCATATACCAATCAGCAGCTGCAAGCCATGTTGCTTGGCGCGTAGGCTAGTTCCTGTGTTGGTGTCGCCCTGCTCCTGTTCAGGCCGCTGGTGCTGCTGCTTGGGGTCCTGCTCAGCCCGGCGTGGCCTCTTTGCTGCTGGTCCACAGGCGTGGTGCCCCGCGTCCTGCAAACCTGCTGCAGCTGCTGCTTGCTGCTGCTCCAGCCTGGTGCACTCTGCTACTGCGGTCGCGAGTGCAAGCTGCAGCAGCGCCAGCTGCTGGTGGGGCACGGCTACCAGCAGGCAATCGGCCAGCCAGCTGATGGCCGTCCCAAGGCGCTGCTCCGGTACACGCCCCTTCTCCTGCCTTGCTGGTGCTGACTGGCTGCCAGCTGCTGCACCTCTCACAACTTGCGTACTGCTGACAGCATGCTGCTGCCCCTGCTGCTGCTGCTGCTGCTGCTGCAAGGCCCACAGCTCCTGGCATGCGCACGTCGAGAGGTATGCTACTACGCTGCACACCACAGCCCCCTGCTGCTGCCAGCAGCTGCTAAGCTGGCCTGGTGCTCTGAATAATGCTGCTAGGTCCCTGCGAGGTGGGGTGTTCAGGTTGGTGCAGCCAGGGATCTGCATGAATGCTTGCAGGACAAGCCCGCAGTTTAGGGGGCTGGCTGCCACGTAAGCCTGCAGCACAGCATCCAGGAGGCACCTGCAAACACGGGGTGCAAGTGTCTCAACAACGGTGCTCGAAAGCCTTCAGGGGAAGTGTTTGTGACGGGATCTGTGATTGAAGGGTTTCCCGCCTTAGCAGGGACATGGAAACAGTGAACGTCGGACGGTGGCGCATACCCTGCTTGATTACATGTGTCATGGCTTTCTTTTCAGCAATGTTGCAGCAGACCCTGCACTGCACCTGCATGTGCGTGTGCCTCCTTACAGTTCTGTGCTGACTAGCACGACTGGCTGCCTACCTGAATGGTTTAGGATACGTTGAAGCCACGTGCTGGTGCAGAAAGCATTCAAACCATGGTTGCTGATGGCTGGCTTGCAGCAGCGACAGCATTCCTGCAATCTTCTGGCTGCGCAGGGGCACTTGATCTTTGCTGTCTGCAGCATCTGCCCATGCAGTAGCCAAAGCCGCCTGAAGGACCTGTGCGCCCTGCTGTGTCATAATCTAGCTGTTTTCAACTGCAGTGCGTTCTTGGTGTGTTGATCAGATGGTTGACTATGCAGGGCTACGCTCTGTTCAGAGCTGTGCTGGAAGCTTGACAGTGGTGAGGACACGGCAGCCAGGCCTGCAGGATACGTGCTTGTCGGGTTGTGGGCTGTGTTGGCCTGATTTTATAACGCATATGCTCTCAAAAGGCACGCATGGCAGCCTATGGTAACCGTCCCTCCAAAACCTCGATGGTCTGATGTCCCCTGCTGGGTGTGTCCTCTGTTGGTGCAGGTAGATGACCTGCAGATCCGTACGTCACCCGAACGTCTGATACAAACTATAAAGGTTCAAGCCTATCCACCACACCTAAGCACAATGCAGGCCACTGCCCTATCGTCCCGTCCGAGTTTGGCGAGAGCTAGCTGCACAAGGATCTCGCACCAAAGGGCACCCAGGGCGGCCATTAGCGTCGTTCAAGCTGCACCAAAGCAGCAGCAGCCTCAGCAGCAGCATACGTCAGGTGAGCAGTTGTGTCTGCAGCAGCAGCTATCTGGGATGCTGATCATCCATGGCACACTCATCAGGGGCTCTGTGTCTACGCACCCAACCCAGTTGTACATTTGCTTGTGCTATTACGTTCCTCAGTTATTCGACGAATTAGGTACAATGGGCTAACACAAGAGTTACAGCACTGCCCTGACATGCGTGCTGCAACCTGTGCTGCACTGCAGGTCTCGATGGCACCACCCTGGCACTCACCAGCCTGCTGCTGCAGCCCCAACTAGCAGCTTGGGCGGACGACACAGCAGTTGAATCTGCAGCAAAGAGCAGCTCAGAGGTGCTGGGAGCAGCAGCAGATGCGGCACAAAAGAGCGTTGATGCGCCAGCCTGGCTGGGTTATGTGCTGCTGTTGTCACCCATACTGCTGTACGGTTTCTTCACCTTCTACCGCAGCCAAGTAAACCCCAGGTAAGCAATTGCAAAGAATGCGCTGCACGTCACCGTCATGCGGCCTTTTTCACTAATTCTGGGCAGCAGAAACAGCATTGCATCATTACGTGGTGCCAGCAGAGCCGTTTTTACAATACAATACAATACAGTACAGTAGTACAGGACTGAACCTGCCTCAGGCACTAGCCAGCGAGCCGTTGTTCCGCTCATGAGGTTTACATCAAATGCTGTTGCACACCTGTCAGCTTTCTCAGCAATTCAGTCTTTTATTGTCTGTCGCTGATGCTTCCGCTGATGCTTTCCGCCCGGTGGGCGCGGGGCGATGGCGCTGATGCTATGGCTTGAATGGGTATATGATGATGATGATTGTCTGTCGCTGCCGTGTTGGTGCCTGCAGGGCTAAGTTCACAGACTTCCTGTTCATCGTTGCTGGTATCGCTGTGGTGGGCAACCTGGTCAGCATCCTGGCTTTCAAGGTTCGCCTGTTCTGATCTGTCAACCGATTGGAGTGCGCAGCACTGCTGCCTAGCTATGCCTGTGCTGGCTTCGTGGTGCATCCTGCTTTGATTCAATGAGATGACGGGTGGCTACAGGAGTGTCAGTGACATTGCACCGCACCTCAGTGGTCGAGATTCCGCGGCAGCTCATACCAACTCAGCCGCACATGCCTATGCATCAAAGACTGAAGTTTGAAGTTACCTGCGCAGTTCAGGGACGCACAATGCCTGACTCAGCGTGGTGCTGCGTCAAATTTGATACCAGGACTGGGTGGTCTAGTAGTTGTGCAGGCATTCAGTGATCACGTTGCCCCAGCTATTGAGGCAGTAGGCATGCCGATCCAGCACTTTGAGTTGCAACGGTGTTGATAAGGATGAAGCTGTTGGTGCTGCAACTGTTCTTGTGGTTATGATAGTCATCGCAGGCGCAGTGTAGGATGTCATGCTGCTGGATGACAACCTTGCCATTGCAGATAATGTGCAGCACAATGTGTTTCTACATGAGCAACATGGAGCCATTGGCATCATCCGAGGTGCAGCCAGGTTGAGATGCTGTATCTGCTGCCATGTGCCCGCAACGTGTGTTTTCCTGCGACCCTGTGTAACGGTCGAGGTGGGTTGCTCTGTGTCTGTGATGCAGTGTTCATGCTGAGCATAGATTTGCATGTGCAAGTTACAATGTCAATGCAATTGAGCAAAAAACATACTTGGAATAGACGACGCCTGATCCTGCGAGTTGCCATGCTCGTCCCAAGACAAGTCGGTCAAAACGTTTGACCCCGTGTTATCACGACACGACCTCGGGTCACTGAACTGCATTGTAGCAGTGCTGACCTGGCCGCGTATGGAACGCCAGAAACAGCGGGTTTGCAGCAGGAGGCCCTGACAGCGACTGCTTGGAGTGCTCGTCGTGCTGGTACAAAGCATGTGATTACTCTGTTGTCACGCGCTTCACTGACGTGTCGGGCTCGGCTTGTTGCACAAACCTACTTGTAAAAGTTTTTTAGTTTGTTGATGAATTATCAGCTCATCACGAAGTGTTCCAGCTGCTTCACATAAAGCAGCTGCAGTAGTGCCTGACTGCCCTCACCCTTTTCAGGATTTGCTGGGCAGATTCAAGGTAGTCCCGGCCTCTGAATGGTGCGGTTAATCAGAATTTTGATGGTTTTTGACAGAAGGCAATGCAATAGGCTGCATGGAAGGCACAGCCAGCAACAGAACAACCAGCCTGACCTGTGCATGCGGGGGACTGTCGCCTGCAGCCTGCAGCAACCCTGTGTGATAACCTGAGTCGTGTTGCATGAGGGCTGCTGCTCCTGCACTTCTTACTTGCACAATGTGTGTGCTGGCGTGCAGATGCAGCTTGCGAGGAACATGTCAGCCTGGGCCAGCAGCAGTAGCTGAGAGGGGCCTAACTTGATCTACTGCTGTGCATTGCATGCTCGTGAATCATGACAGACGCAAGTGATAACAGCAGTTCTGCTGAAGTACACAGCAGCATTGAGACACCGCTGGCATCGATGCCAGATGCAACAGTGGAAGTAGAGGCAGTTGTTTATCCCCGGGCAGACAATGGCATTGACAAAGACGAGCCGAAGAAACAGGCAGCATTCACTCCCTCTCATGGATTGACCACACTTGGTGCGTTGCCAGCGCAAGCAACAGGCATGGCTTGCTCTTGCACGGGCAGCAGCAGCCTGAGCGCAGCCGTAGTACACACAGCTGAAGCTGTGTGTTGCAGCCTGTTGTCTCACCACAGCAGTGCATGTTGAGGTTTGAGCACGTAATGCACAACCTTTTAGGCGAAGACACAGGTTTTAGGTTTGCCTGCGCTGCAGAGGCACCGGTAGCAGCAGCAGTGATGGTGTGGGGGTCATATCCTGCATTGTTGTTGCTTCTGCCGTGTTGGCGTACCTGCCATGGTGTGCTTGCTGCAGAGGCTGATGAGCTGCGTGTGCAGTGGGGCAAGAATGAACTGGAGGAGAAGAGCAAGCCCAAGTGGCTCGTGTTTGTGGAGCTGGTGCGTGCTGCGTGCGGCAGCTGATGCGGAGGTGCAAAAGCCCAGGCTGAAGCACCCTTTGCGCAGCCTGCGCACCTGAGCTGCCACCTACAGCTGGCAGCACAATTGTTGCCAGCAGAGCAACGGCCCATGCGGGGAATGCAGCACCTCCTTAGTGCTTTAGCTGGCAGCAGGGTGAAGCTGCGGCAGTTTCAGCCGTTGCAGGCGGTTACTGCCTGTTTACCAGTCATCACAACAGCAGCACATGCTGCCTGCGGCGTGCCGTGTGCCTGTGTGCAGCTGTATGGGCCCATGCCGTGTGTCATCTGGGTTGCGTTCATCATTGAGATGGCACTGCACAACTGGTTGGACGGCGGCATCCTGTTTGCCATTCAGATGATCAATGCCGTGCTGGGCTGGTGAGCAATCGCAGTGCCTGGCACAGCAATGCAGCAACTTGCTGCTGTCTATGCAGCAGCAGCAGCAGCAGCAGCAGTTGTGCAGTGCCAGTGGTTCTTGGCAGCAGCTTATGTCTCATTTTGCCCGCCAGGCCCAGCATGGCACCTGCTATGCATAAGGCAGCAGAGGGCATAGCAGCTGGAGTGCTATCAAAGGGTACCTGCACTGCGCAACTGTTGTCTTTGCCCCCACCAGTTGTGCCCCAGGTGCTGCTCCATGCATGCTGCTTGAGTTGTGCGTCTGTGCTTCAGGTACGAGACCAACAAGGCTGCTGATGCTGTAGCTGCCCTGAAAGCGTCGTTAAAGCCGACGGCAACAGTGAAGAGAGATGGAGTGTGGCAGAACACGGATGCAACCCTGCTGGTGCCAGGTACGCGCAGCGCATGGCCCTGCGACAGGATGCGCGTGCTGCAACTGCACACACGCACTGCAGTCAGTGCGCCGACGCGTGCCGGCAATAACTCCCCATGCGGTGCGGCTTCTGCGTTGCTTAGAGTCTGACAGCACCCGTAGTGACGCTGCTGGTGTCTACACCTACAGTGGCGCCGCTGGTGTCGGCAAAAACTCCCCATGCGGTGCTTGCAGGAGACCTGGTTCTGCTGGGCGCCGGCTCAGCCATCCCTGCGGACTGCCTGGTCAACGAGGGCCGCATCGAGGTCGACCAGTCAGCGCTGACAGGGGAGAGCATGCCCGCCACCATGTACAAGGGTGACGGCGCAAAGATGGGCAGCACGGTCACACGCGGAGAGGTGGAGGCCACCGTGGAGGTGCGCTGTGGGCAGGCGCAGCAGGGTGCTTGACGAGGGCTGCCGCAGCTGCATCGTTCTGGCCGTCTCGGTCAAGAGCCGCGCGCATGGAATGACAGTCATTTTTGTGCTGAGTGCGGGGGAGGCTGACGCACTGGACAAGGGTGTACTGCCCAGCTCTGCTGAAAGCTGCAGCATTGCAATGCAGATACGTGAAGTGAAACAAGATACAATGGCACGAGGAGGAGGTTCGTGGCATGCTGGCATTGGCTCACCCCTCATGCCTGCTGATGTGCCGCGCAGTCCACCGGCAAGCACACCTTCTTCGGCAAGACAGCAACCATGCTGCAGGCCGCAGACGGCATCGGGCACCTGGCTCAGATCCTGCTGCGCATCATGATGGTGCTGGTCACGATCTCGGTCATGCTGTGTGTCGCCATACTGATCTTCCTGATCGTGTATGGCAAGGAGGAGTTTGCGACGGCGCTGCAGTTTGTGGTGGTGGTGCTGGTGGCGTCGGTGCCGATCGCCATCGAGGTGGTGTGCACTGCGACGCTGGCGCTGGGTTCGCGGCAGCTGAGCGCACACGGGGCGATCGTCACCCGGCTGGCCTCCATCGAGGAGATGGCCGGCATGAACATGGTGAGGGGGCATGCGCAGTGTCAGTGCGCCGCATGTCAGGTGGCATGGCTGCAGAGCGCGTGCAGGCACTGCTGATGGTCCGCGGCAGCAGCTGCAGCAGTGACAATTTAGTTCTGGCTGTGGTCACTTTTCTCAGTTGCTGGTGTCAAGCAGCGTGAGTGGGTCATGGTATTAATGGCAGCTGGTGTGCAAGCGCAGCCTGCACCTGCAGCTCGTGCTTGAGCGTGACTGGCCAGCGCAGACTGCACACGCAGGCTGACAATTGTGTGCGTTGATGCTGCTTGCACTTGTGCAGCTGTGCTCTGACAAGACCGGCACGCTCACACTCAACAAAATGGTCATCCAGGTGGGAAGCGGGACGCGCTCACATTGCGTGCGGGTGCACTTGCACACTGCAAACATTTCAAAGGTTGCTCTAGCCTTTGTAGTGCAGCTGGCTGGTACTCATGCTGCACAACATGCCTGTCAATACTGCGCCAGTTCCCTGCCATGCTACAGCAGCTGTTTCAGCTGGCAGAACCTGCTTGCCTGCGTCTGTTGGACCAGAGTCGGCATGCTGCTGGCAACCCTGCAGGACGACTGCCCGATCTACACGCCAGGCGTCACAAAGGACGACGTGCTCACAGCAGCAGCACTGGCTGCCAAGTGGAAGGAGCCTCCCAGGGATGCACTGGACACGCTTGTGAGTGCATCGGCGGCGACACTGGGCCTGACTGACAGCAGCTTACTGACATCCTTATGATGTGGCTGCAACCCCATGAGCCTTGTTTGGCTCATTAGTGGGTGGGCCTGTGGAACTACTTTGGTATTTGGTATTTGGTAACACAAAGCTGTCCCCAAGCTATATCCTGTCTTATGTATGCAGTGCAGACCTGTGTTACTCCGTGCTTCTGGCTGTGGCCTGGCCTTGTGTGCATCATTGCTCAGGTGCTGCAGAACTCGGGTCTTGATCTGAGCCAGCTGGATGCGTATGAGCAGCTGGAGTTTGTGCCGTTCGACCCCACAGTGAAGCGCACAGAGGGCACACTCAAGGGGCCTGATGGCAAGGTGTTCAAGACAACCAAGGGTGAGGCATGCTGCCAGCAGCGTGCGCAAGGAACAGATGACTTGGCTGCCAGAATCCTTGACTCGTGTGCGTGTTCATTCAGTTCCACACAGCAGCCAGTGCAATGCTGTTCTGACTGTTTTCTCCTTCACTTTAGGACTGTTTGTGGACGGCATGCATTGGGGCTACCGTGACCGCCCGCACCAACTCATTGTGTCCTGCGCTGCCTGCAGGCGCTCCTCACATCATCCTGAAGCTGGTGCAGGTGGATGCAGAGGACATCAGCAAGCGCGTGCACTGGAAGGTCAGCTGCGCAGCTGGCTGTAGCACATACGGTGTAGTATAGCCAAGTGGCCTGCCTACGCTTGCAGTGTCCGTGCTTGGGCAGCATAGTGCGCGTAGCAAGTGTGCTTTCATCCATTCGCACTGATCATGCCAACCCACCAGGACTCTCGTCAATGCGCACACGCTGCAGGTGCATGAGCTGGGCATGCGCGGCATCCGTTCGCTGGCGGTCGCGCGCACCGACGACGAGGGCAGGTGGCGCATGCTGGGCATCCTCACCTTCCTGGACCCACCCAGGTGGGCGGCTGGCCAATGTGCCTGTAGTGCAGTGCCATGGTGTGGTTGGACATTACATGCGTGTCCGTGCATGAGCAGCACACCTCTGTTTGTGACTACCTCCTTGCTGGCAGAGTCTCAGCCTCAGTCACAACGCTGTCCTTTGCTCTGCTGCTGCTGCTGCTGCTGCTGCTGCAGGCCTGACACCAAGGACACCATTGAGAAGGCCATGGAGTATGGGGTGGACGTGAAGATGATTACAGGTGTGATGGCGATCTAGGTTGTGCTTGTCACTTTTATAACAGCAAAACGTTATAGCATTCGAGTAATAACTTTGTGTGCTGTTGTTTAGGAGTCCTACAGACATGGTGCAGCAGCACCCTTCGTTGCAGCTCCCTGCCAGCTGCCACCAACCGCACTGGCAGCTGCCTGCCTCCCGGCTGCGCCAAGTGTCACCAAACCAAAGCTGCGATGCTGTTGCCACTGCTGTCCGATGCTGCACATGCAGGCGACCACACCGTGATTGCCAAGGAGACTGCGCGCGCTCTGGGCCTGGGTGCCAACATCCAGGAGGCCGCTGGCCTGCCCAGCATGGACGCTGACGGTAAGATACCCAAGGACCTGGGCAAGAGATATGGCGCCATGATCATCGCTGCTGATGGCTTTGCTCAGGTGGGAAGGCCAGGATGCTGGCCATGTTGGACACTGCCTGCTTGTTTTGTGCTCTTCATGAACAGAGACTATGGCTATCAAAATGATGTATGTAATGTGCCGTCATGCACAGGGTGGTATTGGCCAACGTGTGTATGTTGTGGCTGGCGGACTATGTTTTATCTGTACATATGTGGAGGATTTGTGCTTGACTGTCTTGCAGGTGTTCCCAGAGCACAAGTACCTGATTGTGGAGGCGCTCAGGCAGGAGGGCTTTGCAGTGGGCATGACCGGCGATGGCGTGAACGACGCACCCGCGCTGAAGCGCGCCGATGTGGGCATCGCGGTCTCTGGCGCCACTGATGCTGCACGTGCTGCTGCTGACATGGTGCTGACACAGGTGGGCCATCAGTGACTGCCGATACAACGTGGCAAGGATATGCTGCTGTGCAGTTCATGAGTGGGTTGGCTATGCTGCAATCTTGCTGCTACAAGGCTCCCTTGTTGCTGCGTGTCCTTCCTACTCTGCTGCATGCTGTGTTGTGCTGATGCAGGAGGGCCTGTCTGTGATTGTGCATGCCATTGAGGTCAGCCGTGCAATCTTTGCGCGCATGAAGAACTTCATCAACTACCGGTGAGCTTGCTGCCAGCACGCTACCAACTTGGTTGGCTGCTGATGATTGCACCAGGTGCTGCATGGTCGTTGCCAGCGTGAACATATCAGGCTGGAACACTGCTTGCCAGTGCTTTGCGGCAGAGCCAAACTGATCTTTGGTCAGTCAGCACCATTGCTTCATGTTGATGACTGCTGCTTGCGTTGCATATGCTGCCTTGCTGCACCTGCAGCATTGCCTGCACGCTGCAGCTGGTGTGCTTCTTCTTCGTGGCAGTCTTTGCGCTGGAGCCCAGGAAGTTCCGCCCTGACGACCCCCTGGCGCCCGACTTCTTCAAGATGCCCGTGCTGATGCTGATTCTCATCACGGTGCTGAACGACGGCACACTCATCAGCGTTGCGTACGACCATGTGGTGCCCAGCAGGCAGCCCGAGAAATGGAACCTCAAGGTGTGCTGATGACAACCTCCAAGCATATCTGCTGCCATGACTTGGCTTGCGTCGTGTGGCAAGCAGTTATGACAGTTGTATCAGACACATGTCAAAAGCGGTGTGGTGCACACTGATCCACTTGGCATTCATGTGGAGTTTGCATGTGCATGCCGTCTCCTGCAGTCTCTTGACCCTGCGCTGTTGGCCAAGCACCGCATGGCGACGCCAGTGTTCCGGCTTGTTGATGCCCTGCAGGTGCTGTGGGTGGTGTCGGCTGTGCTGGCGTCCATCGCCATGCTCTCCTCCATCCTCTTGCTCTGGGCAGCGATCGACTCCGGCAACCCCTCCGGCGTCTTCCAGCGCTGGGGCCTGCCCTACATCGCGTACGACCAGATCATAACCATGATGTACCTCAAGGTGTCAGTGTCGGACTTCCTGACGTTGTTTTCGGCAAGGACGCACAGCGGGTTCTTCTGGAGCACGCGGCCGTCCCCCATCCTGCTGGGAGCCGCCACGCTTGCGCTCGGGCTGTCGACGATCATAGCCTGCCTGTGGCCAGCTTCGCGTCCAGACGAGATTCCAACAAGGGCTTGGTGAGTGCTGTGCGGCTCTGCTGTGCTGCAGGCTGCTGGCGGGCTTGCCGACTTGCTGGTTGACTGACTCGTAAACGTGGGATAACAAATGACAACCACTGCCGCGTGTTGGCATTCAAGCAATGCAAACAGGCGTCGCGTGGAGATGGTATGATTGTGATGGAGACAGCTGGACATGAAGGCATGCGCCAACCCACTCCGGGAGGTTGGGTGCTGCACATTTCTTGCAAGCATGCCCGCGATCATGCTGGCAGACTTGCGTGTGGGATGGTGGTCTGCTGATCGACCTGCTGCTGTGCTGCTACGCTGCCCGCTGCCCAGGCGCTGGATGGCGAGTACAAGCTGTGGGCGCTGTGGGTGTGGCTCTACTGCATCGTGTGGTGGCTCATCCAGGACGCCTGCAAGGTGGCGGTGTACTGGCTCATGCACAGGTTCAACCTGTTCCAAATCAACACGGCCAAGCTGGTCAACATGCGTGGAGCGCAGAAGTTCTCAGACAAGCCGCTGGCGCGCGCCAGCGCTGGCCTGGTGGAGGTGCGCCTGCAGCCGCCCGCACCTGCAGCGCTGCGGACTGCACTCCAGAGCCACCACTGCTGACAGCTGCTGGATGCACCTGCTTTGCCTGTCCGCAGTTGTGTGCAAGTGTAGTCGCGCGCTCGTGCGGCCATAAAACTGTTGCTTGCAGATCAGTCGCCTGTTGGACGAAGCCATGGGCACATGAGGCTCTCACGCAACACCTTGCATGCCCTGCTAGCTCATTGTCCTTGGTACACAATCGTGCTGTCGCCGCCCGCCTGCGCTGCGCCCTCAACAAACCACCGCAGAGCAAGCTGGTGGAGCTCAAGGTGGACAGGGCCATCGACTCGCTGGGGCGCATGGCCAGCGCGCCAGGCGCAGACGCGGCCGCCTCCACCAACATGCGCCGCATCAGCGCAGACCTGGCGGTCATGCGCAACGCGGCGCGCCTCACACGCAACAGCATGCGCAACCTGCACGTGCAGCAGCAGAGCGGCGGCGGCGGCGGGTGCGGTGACGTGGAGGCTGGGGCGAGGCATGTGGAGCTGGAGGCGGCGTGCATGCGCCAGAGCATCGCGCAGGTGGGCCTGCGGTGCTGCACCCTGGTCCTGCTGCAGCGTGTGGTGGCAGCCCACGACGTGGCATCGACGCCCACAATCCCCACCTTGCAGCATGCAGATGGACTGTTAGCCAGTGCCTGGGGTGGTGAAATGGAATGTGTTGAAGTTGGGCTCTGGCTTGACTGCGGTTGCTGAGGGTCGGATCTTCAGCAGTGCTCGTGCGGCGTATTCAACCACTTGATTGCTGCACTTCACAAGTGCCGCCACTGCACTGCTGCTGCTGCTGCAGGTGGGGGCCGCCATTGCTGCCGCGTCACCCGAGGCCCACCCTGAGCTGCGGGTGACGCTGGATGGCCTGAAGGCGGCGACCGCTCGCCTGGAGGCTGTGCACCAGGTGGTGAGGACGCAGAGTGTGGCCGGGGACAAGAAGGAGAGTGAGCTGTCCAGGGCATCACTGTGACCCTGGGCTGTCGCAGGTGCAAGGTGTTACGCTCATGGAGAGTTCACAGTGCAGCAGCTTGTGGGGTGCTGCTGGCTCAGCACTGCTGGGTCGGCCAGCAGCTTGTGGTGGCGGTACTGCATGCTGCCGTACACAAGGTGGCTGCTGTGTCGTGCAGCTGCAGCGTGGGGCTGCAAAGGTGGTGGGCGGCAGCTGACACCAGCATTTTGGTCGGGGATGTTGATTGGGTGGACCAGGGTGGCAAGTTGAGGAGCACTGAGAGCACGCATGCGCCAGAAAGTGCAAAATTGATAGTTGCACTTGTGGAGGCCAGCAGTGAAGCAGGCAGGCACTTCGCAGTTGCAGTGTTGGGCAGTGCAAGTGATCCGTGTGACCATTCATGATGTTTAAGTGCAAGCAGAAGCCTGCTTGTTATGGCATACATGTTGTCATGTGTTACCTTTGTGATGTTATGTTCTTTTCTGACGACCGCAAGCATGAACTGGTGGGTTTTTACAGCCCTGTGTGCACATGCTGGTTATCCCCAGCAATTTGGTGCACACTTCGGCACATCATCATCTGTCCATATGCGTATTTGACAGCGTAGGTGGTGCTACCAATATAACACATCACCGGAAATCGCACCTACTTTCAGCTGCTTTGGTGTGCGCTGACAGCTGCTGCAGCAAGTACAGCATGTGCCGTGTGCACACACGTACAGTGACAAAAACCAAGCCATGCTCTGGGCTACTTGTTGGTCTGCACGAGATCTTACTTCAAAGCACTCAAATTTGACATGACACTTGTGAGTTTATGCATGCCATTTGCTTGCACAGCACTCATGGTTGACATGACAAACACGTTGCATCTCTGTTGTTGATGGTGTTGTTATCATGATGGGGGGCTCCCCAGTCTTCACGTTCCTCCTGGTGCCTGGGTTCCTCTCCTGTCAAAAATGTGGCAGGCTGTGGCCTGAGATGCTGAGCATGCAGGCATAATGTCAGTGATGTGCTGGTGGTTGAAGCATGCACGTTTGACGTGAGAAAGTACAAGTTGTGACGAGTGTGCACTGCTCAACAACAGATCAGCTACTGGAGGAACCCAGCCATTCACCAGCGCGTGCAGCGCGTCACCAGCCGGGACGTAGAGTATTCACCGTTGCGTAATCCAGCAGCAATGCACAACTGGCACAGCAACTGGCATAACTTGCAGTGCCCGCCAACTTCGGCCTGTGGGCCATGCACCGTTATCAGGGCTGGTTGGGCGGTGGCCAATGACCCTGGGTGTGTGAACTTGCGTAACAGCTGTTATGTCATTGCCACAATGACTTGCAAGTAACACCCTTCCAGCTGTCACCTGGTTTGTATGACATGGAAGGGGGGGGGGGGCTGAACACCATGTACGTTGCTGCATTTATGCCTCCTTGCGCTCAGCCTAAACTTGAGTGCATCACTGCTACAGAGCTCAGCCCAGCACCACCGCCATCTTCATCCCTGCCTTGGTCACACCCGTAGTCACAATGCTGTTCACTCGCAAGGCAGCAACTGCGTCTTGCAGAACTGTTTCTAGGCAGCAGACGGCCCGCGTGGCTGCAAAGCGGATGCTGGTGGCCGTCAGGGTGAGTTCATCTTGCTAGTGCTGCTGCTTGTGGAAGACAGATGTGTCATGGCTCAAGCCGCAGCATAAAAGTATATATTTTAATCTAAAGCACTTTTTCAATCATTTGGAGGCTGCAACTTGGGAGTTGACGAGACAGGTGCACAGCCTTTGCATTCAGCGCCATGTGGAGTGAACTCGAGCGCACAGCGCAATGACCTTTTTGAGGAGGTAGATGACACTGCAAAAGTCATGTTCGTTCTTTCCGAACTGTTTTGCAAAGTTTGGAGCCACAACTGGGTTGTTTTTACATTGGCAGCAGCAGCAGCAGCAGCAGCAGCAGCAGCAGAGCCCACCAGCAGCTGACCATCACCTGAAAGAAGTAGCTGGACCACCTTGAACACAGCTGCCTCGGTGATCATTCGCATCACATGCACCCGTCGTCACAGGATGCCCCTAAGACTGGCCAGCACTCAGTGGAGGAGGACTTGATGCATGAGGCTCTGTCGTTCTTCTTCACACCAGAGCAGCAGGCTGCCACAACGCCGACAACAGGCGGTGTGAACAACGTGGTGAACTACGTCAGCACTGCAGATGGCCACAAGTAAGGGGTGCAGAAGCGATAAGTTATGCTGAACGAGAGGAGACCTGGCTTTCAGCTGCAGTGAGCTTGACACATACCGCCAGCCGGCATATCAGCTGTGGGAGCTGCAGCGCAAGCAATGCCGGGCGCCTTGGCTTTAACTTTCTGCAGATGATGCCGGTCATGTGTCTACTGCAGCACAGATAATCCATACACCTCAGCTTCTGAGTAGCTCATTTGAATTTCGCTGCCTTGTGCTGCGTGTGCAGGTACATTATTCGCATCTACAACAATGGCAACAAAACAGAGAAGGTGTGTGGATCAAGCGCAGCCAGTGCTTGCAGCTGCGCCAACAGCAGCAGCAGCAGCAGCATCCAAGCAGCTGTGATGGGCAGCGCCTGCAGTGTGCTTGCAAGCAGCGGGGAGTGCCCAGTGTGCCGCATGTGCAACGTTGCTTGCAAGCGGGCAGTGAGACTCTCCCAATCTTCATCAAGCAGTAACGCTGTTCATCAACAGCGTTACTGCTGACGGCAGCAAAATAACGAAGCAATGAGCAGATGGTGAATGTGCAGCTTCAGGCACCACCCTGGCCGCCCCTGACAAGCTGCGGCTTGCGCCGATCTGCCAACAATCGCAGGTGAAGACGGAGCACGACATCCTGGCCCAGCTGTCTCAGCAGAGCCTGAGCTTCAAGGTGCCTGCAGCCAAGCCAACACTGCAGAGCAACGAGCCGTACGTAGTGCTGAGCAATGGAGCTGCTGCTTGCGTGTTTGAAATCATCCCAGGTACAAGCGTTGGTGGCGATGTATGTGCAGTGGGCTTGGATGCAGTTGAGGCAGCAGCTGTGGTTGTACGTACAAAACAGAGCAGCCACAAATATAATGACGAAAGGTAGCTGCTGGGTTAGAGCAGCTGTGCTGTGAGTGCCAGCAGAAACAGCCGCTGCAGCTGAATGTTGCACCTGCGCATTCATCGTGCGTTATCAAAGTCTGTCAGCTGCCCATCAGTCCTCTGCAGAAGTGTATGCCTTTTAACGTGCCACCCATGCACACACGCTGTTAGCTGTGTACCCCGCCGACCTCCGCCCTTGAGCCTGTCAACCCTTCACTAATGGCATGACATGGCACTGTGTGCACCGTGCACGGGGACCTGAGTCTTGCGCTGTCCACATCACATGAGTCGTGGCGTGACATGGCACCACTCTGTCTGCGCGCTGCAGGCGAGCTGGCCAAGACGACCAGCCCCGAGGAGGTGGGCCGCGCCACTGGGGAGCTGTGCTCAGCCATGGCTGCAGTGACGCTGGACGCCGTGCCGCCCATCCCGCCCTACTTTGACGTGTTCAGGGTGCACCACGCCATCAACAGGGAGCTGTTCTATCAGGATGCCGCAGGCAACCCCGCGCTTGAGGTGCGCTGGGTGTGCTGTTCAGGGCCACATGCCGCTGACATGGCGGCGGGAGCGCACGCGCGTTGCTGCGCTGCTCACACAGGGGCATGGTGTTCATCCACAGTCCACACACCCAAACTTCATCAGCCGTCTGGTTGTGCATAGTCGTCACGCACGGTATGTCGTGTGTCTGTCAGCAAGCGAGTGAGCCTGGGGGTTGCGTCACCTGTTTGGCCACGGCCCACAGCAGGTCAAGGTTTTGGGGCCGCACCTCCAGACAACCCAGTGGTGCGCCCAGCCTGACTGTTCTGAGTCTGCGTCACTGCGCGCTCCCTGCAGGTGTGCCGGGAGTCGATGGACTTCCTGGTTGAGCAGATCAAGGCGCTGGAGCCCAAGCTGGAGGCGTACCAGGGCCTGGGCCTGCCGATGCAGATCATCCACGGCGACCTGCACTACGACAACGTGATGGTGCTGGGGGACAGCGTCAGCGGGTGAGCGGTCCCCGCCCCAGCTGCGTGGTAACAACCGCTGCGTAGGACGTTTAGCGGAGGACCCTGCCGCTGTGTCTGTGCACAACCAGAGTAATGTGGAGGAATGCGCAGGTTCCTAGAGCTACCTGGTGTTGAGCTCCCACCTAGAGGCACCTGGTGTTGAGCTCTCACCGAAGCTGCAACGTCCGCTCCTGCCAGGCATGCATTGGTACCATCAAGTGCTTGCATGCAGCTGCCCAGCACTGTGCCGCCGCATTGACGTTTTGATGTCAGCCTCTGAGTACTGTGCCTGCCCGCCTGCCTGCCTGCCTGCCTACTTGCTGTCACGCTGCCTACGCAGGCTGCTGGACTTTGAGGTGGGCTGCGCAGCCAGTGCGGCTGATGCTGTTCACATTCTGGCAGTCCAAGGCAGTTGCTGTTTGTCTCACCAAGCGCCGCACCAGCATGCGCTTACACCTTGGACAACACACAGCCTGAGACTGCTGCTGGCTTGCAGCAGCCCGTGCAGCTGATGCAGCTTGGCTGCCTTGTGGTCGGAGATGTTGCTTGCAATGCCTGTGCCTGCCCATGCCATGCCAGCACTAGCTGACGCTGCGGCGGCTGTTGCTGTTTGCAGTTCTGTGCCTACGACTGGCGTGTCATGGAGCTCGCGGTGGCCCTGTCCAAGTGAGCGGCAGCGGCTGCACCTTGTGCGGCTCATGCACAACATGCTTGGGCTGCATGAGATCAGTGAGCAGCGGTGATGGCCGCCCTGTCACCTTCAGAGCCCTGTCTGTGCATGTACATGGCAGCATTCTACCACCTGCTCAGAATCTTTACATGATACAAATCCTTGAACATCATCACCCAACCACCCTTGCAGCTATGCGCTTGATGCCTGTCATCCTCCACGCTCAAAATGGGTGCTAAACTTTTTCCACCATTTCATATGCTGATTCTGAGCACGGGCTGTTGCATGTGACTGCAGGTATGTGGGCGAGGATGAGCCGCTGCCGCTGATCACCGAGTTTGTCACCGGCTACGCCCAGAAGGGCCAGCTCAGCAGCACAGAGATCGACATCCTGCCGGACCTCATCAACCTGCGCATTTTCAGCAACGTAATCTACTTCACCGGCAGGTGCGGACAGTGAAACAATTGTACGGCTTACGTTGTGCAATCACATGTTGTGTCAGACCTCACCGGCCGAGTGTTGATGGTCTCAGTTCAAATCTTGCTAAAAACACATCTTTGCGCATCAACCGTGATGTATCAGGACAGAAGCAACCTATAAGATGCTCTTGGTGGCGGTCTTTGGTTTGAGAAAAAGTTTGTTGTGCCAATTTCATATCTCGTCCTCGCCTGTGCACATGTGCAGGGCGCTGGCTGGCGAGGATGGCATTGACAGCCTCACCTCCCGCGCCCGCAGCTACGCCAAGCGCGTGGCATGGGTGAACGCCAACAGGGAGGCCATCGTGGCAGCAGCGAAGCAGCGCATGCTGCAGCTGGCCACCACTGCAGCGTGAGCGGTCAGCTCAAGGAGGGTGCTGAGCTGTGAGTGTGAGAGAAGAGGGCGGACAGGACTGGCCAGCACTGGATCAGATGCAGCAGCTGATACTGCGCAGAGTGTGAGTGAAGAGGGTGAATGCGCTCGGATGCTTAAACAGGCAGTAGTGTTCTGTACTCAGTAGTGGGTGTTAGTTGACAGCTAGCTGCCTGTGCAGCTGCGGCGTGTGGCACGCGGACTCTGTTGCGCTGTTGTGCAGGCCGCATCTTCTTACTTGTGTGTGTGAAGGGCTGTGCGCTGTGTTTGATAACTGTGTCTGCCGACTGCTGCTTGAAGCAACGCCTTTTTGCACAGCTGCCGGGCTGCAAGGGAGTGAGCATGCATGATGTACGAGCGTGAGCGTGAGAGAGTTGAGGCGCCACAAGCTATGCGCAAGGATATCAAACTAGTGTGGTACATGCAGAGAGAGCATGAGGACTGCTCCAGGCCCATTCGCTGCATGCCATGCAGTGCATGCGGGGTGGTGCATGTACAAGAGTTGCGGTTGATATGCAGACCATGCATCATGGGTGCTGTTTGGCAACTTGGAACCCAAGCAAGAGTATGCATACGTATGTTTTGCGGCTGATCATTGTGCCCTTGCATGTGGTGATTCCCAGTGAGTGGGTGTGCCGCAGCCTCTGTTTGCTACTAGTGCTGGCGGCTGCTTGGGGAGCTGCCTCCTTCATTTGAGAGGACACATCCAACCTGCATCCAATTGATTGGGGCATCGTGTGATATTGCTGGCACATGATCAGCATCGCTCAATTCGTCGCCTGAAAGCCCCATGGCCATGACCATTGCATGCATTACATGCTCAATCTATTCAATGAACGGAGTTCGAACGGAAGGCTTGCAGGGGGTTACGCGGGTGGCGGACAGCGTTGGCAGAAGCATTGACATGGTCGTTTGTTGCAGCGAAGCGAATTGCCGCTGCCCCTGCTGCTGGTGATCAAATGATCTGCATGGGGCATGTGGCCATGGTGCCAACTGATCCTTGCCACAAGGTTTCGGAAACCATTCAAAGTTGCAAACGGTTACAACAAGATGCATGGGCACCTTCAGGGCATCGGCTCCGCATTCTAAAGAAGGGTGCAGGAAAGCACTCTCAAGGCTGGGGCGGGCACAAAATGGTACTGTCAGATGGTGCTTGCCCAGTTGCTGCTGCTTTATTGCTGATACTGAGTGAGCAAGCTTGTATATACAAGCGTGCACGGCTGCATGAATGCGTTGGTATCTCATGTTGTGGCACACATTCAAGCGCAAGTAATGGCAGGAGCAGCAACCTTTGGAGGCTACGCCACAGGTGCGCGGTGCAGGTGGTTACTGCCGCGCTTCTGCAGCCAGCCCAGCCACGATGCTTGAAATCGCTTACAAGGCAGCTGGCAGAGACAAAATACATATTGTGTGGTGCGATGCGGAAATATGAGGTGCATTGTGCACTTGGTCGGCTCGAGCCGATAGCGCGCTCGCTGTGCGAGATGCTGCAAACTCGTGCACCAAACAGAAGCACGGCATCCGCACTGAACGGCAAGGCATTACTGTTCACAAATAATCGAAAATAATACCCATGAAGTGCAGCTCGTTCCGCGCTGGCAGAACGTGCCGTCCGTTTCTGCTACAACAGAAACCGCAGGCCGTATACACGTGCTCGGCTGCATGAATGCTTCGATAGATTAGGTTGGTATAGTAGTAATTTAATGCATGCCGTAAAATTGGCTTTATCAGCTGCCTTTGTAGCTGCGGCGCAGGTGTGCCGTGCAGGTGGTTACTGTCTCGCTCCTGCAGCCATCCAGCCACGATGCTTGCAGTCGCTTGCAGTTGAATTGGCGCACCCTAGCAGTGACGGAACTACTGATGACGTATGACACAAAACACATTGAGTGGCACACTATTATTTGGTATGGCTTGATCAACAACATTGGTGAATAGGAGCTTGTTCCGTGCTGGCTCGTTCCGTGCCGTTTCTGCCACTACAGAAACTTTTGACCGCAGGCCATTTACGCGTGCACGGCTGCTTAAATGCTTTTATATTTCATGTTGTTGTAGGACGCCTTCAGTACATGCGCGACCAATGGCACGAGCAGCAACGTCCGAAGCTGCGCCGCAGGTGCGCCGTTCAGGTGGTTGCTGCCTCGCCCCTGCAGCCAGCCACGATGCTTGAAATGTCTTGCAAATAAAGTGGCAGAGACAATTTATAGAAGTTGTACTGTGACACGCAACAAAATCGTGGCATTTTTTCTCATGATCGGCTTGCTGTCACAGCAGCACCGTGTACACGCATGTGCGAAATGCTACGAGCCGATGCACCAAACAGAAGCACGGCACAGATGTGAATATCAGCACTGAAGGGCACAGCGTTACATGCTATGCGTCTGAAACAATATCTATGAATCGCAGCTCGTTCTGTGCGGGCAAATGTGCCGCCCGTTTCTGCTACAACAGAAACCGCAGGCCATGCAAGAGTGCACATCTGCATTTAAGCTATGAATTTTTATAGTGCAACATACGCATATTACAAATGCGCGACTTGTGGCAGGAGCAGCACCCTCCGAGGCTGCGCCGTGGATGCGCCGTACAGGTGCCGGTGGTTAACCACGTAACGTTACTGTTCTGCTCCTGCAGCCAGCCAGCCACGATGCTTGAAGTCGCTTGCAAGGGGTTTCCGTTAATAATTAGCAGGTCCCGATACGCGTTCCGCAGCCAAGGCTATCTTTGTGCATAGTTGTTGTAATGAAGCACCCGCCTGAACTGCACGACGAAGAGCCTCTACAGCAACAAACATACGTCATGAATGTCTCAAGGTGTTGAGCGTCGACTGTTGTATTGTGATTAATGCAAATGTGATCAATGCAGAGTCGCTTCTTGAACCACAGCAACAGTGCTGCTGCTGCTGCTGCTGCTGCAGACAATGATGTTCAGGCTATGCCCCGGCTTATTATCAAACCCACCGTTGCTAAACAGCTTTAGCAGGCCAGGATGAAGGCCAGGATGATGCGTTGGGACCGCGTAACTGGGACAAACAAGCCCTGCATGGTGTGTAGTCAGCAGAGGTGTTGCCGCCAAGGCAAGCAAGCAAGCAAGCCTTGCTGAGCAAGCAAGCAGTATCCCCCTACCTATATGTGACACATGTATAAGGTGCTCACCAGAATCAGTCCCTGCTGC
The DNA here is from genome assembly GCA_014080715.1 of Scenedesmus sp. NREL 46B-D3. Lineage (NCBI taxonomy): Eukaryota > Viridiplantae > Chlorophyta > Chlorophyceae > Sphaeropleales > Scenedesmaceae > Scenedesmus > Scenedesmus sp. NREL 46B-D3. The sequence goes on from JACERP010000032.1 coordinate 323,726, forward strand.
TGCTGATGATGATCTGTTCTTTCAGAGAATATAACACAAAGGCCGCGTACAATGATGCACACACATACAATGACGCAGCACTAGGGCGACAGGCTGGCGCTATCTAGCATTGAGTGGGAATCGAGCTGCTGCACAGTACAGCCAAGGAGCACACACTGCATTGTTTTTGCTGCTGTGTAAAAGTGCTGCTCTTTTTGACTGCACTATGCAGCACTATGCGCGGCGCTAAGCGTGCTAAAATGGTGTGCAGTGTAGATATGCTTGTACATTGCTGATTGGCACACTACACTGAAGAGGGGCAGCTTAAGCAATGGCCTTGTGCCAGAGACTGGAATACGTAATCACAAGCCGCTGTTCAGCAGAAGAGATCGTCCACAACAGCCATCCGACCAAACAAAAGGTTGCAACATGCCGCGACTCTGTTTCTAATACCAGTGGTCAGAAGCGCTGTAGCCTGCTAGAATCGTCCAAGCAAGTGAAGAAGCAGCAGCACTCCAGCATGAAAAGGCAAGCCCACAGTGAGGCACAACAGTCTCAGTGTTGCAGGCGACTGCTGACGACCTCTGCCAGCAGCTACTGTCCCGGGCAGCACGCTGCTGCACAACCACCCCATCTGCTGCCAGCTGGTGGCTCAAAAGCACTGCCTGGTGCCCGCTTAGAAGCCATCCTGCAGCAGCGCAACAAAAAACAGCAGCATCACTTGAATCAGCCAATGGTCATCCATGGCAGCAGTGTTCCGTCCAGATGGGGCGCGGGGCCGATGGCGTTGATGCTATGGCTTGAATGGGCAATATGACGATGATGATGACGGTCCACGGCAGCAGTGTGCAGGGCTAATGCAGCAGGCGGGGAGTGGCTCACATTGCCACCGTCACCCTGCTGCACGGCCCACGCGACAGAACACGCTCGCGCGTCACTCATGATGAGCAGCTGATGCACATGCAGTCGAGCAAGCAGCAGGCGTGTGCAATCGGTGCAGAGGAGGACGCGCAGCCAAGGCAAACAGCCACGGCATGCAAGGGGGCTGTGCGGCGCAACTCACAAAGTAGCACATGATGTCTACTCTAGTTTAAACCCTAAACCCTAAACCCAACTCACAAAGTAGCACATGACGTCGCTGGTGGTCCAGCGGGTGGATGTGTCGACATCGTGCAGGCCCATCGTGTAGGTGGGCGCCATCACCTCAACAATGTCCTGCAAGGGCGGCGTGGTGCAGGCATGTTGCAAGCATGGCACGCGCGGGCCGGCGGCGCACTCGGCCCCTGTGTTGCAGCTGCACTGATTGAACCAATGAAGCCTCCGACAAGCAATGGCCTGACCAGCAGCTGGCGGCAAGCAGCACAGCAGCGTGTGGCATGCAGCAGCAGGCCTGCTGCAGAGCAGGGCAGAGCAAGGTGCAGGTTGCAGACAACGTGCGACAACCAGGCTTGCTGACATGAGGCCAGCTACAGCTAGAATTTGGCCGCAATGCCGCATCACAGCGTGACACCACCAACAATTTCAAACCATCCAAAAAAGGCTGCAAAGGCTGCCTGCATGGCGGGTGCGGCGCAACAGCGGGTGACTGCACTGCACTGCACTGCACAGTTTGCACCGCAGGCGGCTGGTGCGCACCTGCAGGATGAGGAAGCCGAACAGCGGCGTGAAGTCCAGCTGGCCAAACAGCGGAGGCAGGATGCCGCGGTATATCTGCAGGTACGGCTCGGTGATCTGACCGGTGCAGCAGCAGCAGCAGCAGCAGCAAAAGCAGCGAAAGCAGGGAATTGTCAAGCAGAAGCCAAGTCAAGTAGAAAGGCAGGGGCAGGGAAGAGAGGCAGATATCACCAAGCACGCAGCTGCTGAGAGCAACAGCATGTGGTGTGGGCCAACCACCAGATGCCTTGCTGCAGGCAGCATGCCACCAAATCGTGCTGCTGTCGCATCAAATGGCAGTCCTGTCACTACACGCACTGCTCAGACTAATGCAATCCGACACTGCTGGCTGCAGTTGCTGCTGGCTGTGGCGCGGCTGTGAGCTGCCGTGTGCTGCGTCACGCACCAGCCGCAGAAAAGTCCAGGGCTGTGCGTTCCAGTCGATGCCGGGAAACCAACTCAGCAGCACGCGCATGAACAGGCAGAAGACGTACATCTGCAGCAGCAGTAGCAGCAGCAGCAGCAGCAGCAGCAGCAGCAGCAGCAGCAGCAGCAGCAGCAGCAGCAGCAGAGAGCAGCAACATGAGCGCGGCAGATGGTCTCTGCTTCAATGCCGCTGTCGAATGGTTGGTCACGGAACGGCAGTCGCTGCCCGCACACTACTGCCTGCAAGCATGCGCTGCCGCAACTGAACATACGCAGCAGCGCCTTCAACGCACTTCCCACGTGCAACTGCTGTGTGTGCTTGGCTGGGCAGCCGGCTGCCAGCTGCTGCTGTGTGCGGCACAAGACCATACCCGCGGGCAACTGCAGTGTCCTCAACACCAACTCCTCTTACAACGCAGAACAAGCTGGCACACGACGAGACGCTGCCGCTCCCAACCATGGCTCGTAGTCACGCAGCAGCGCTGCTGCTGCAGATGCCTGAATAGCTGCTGCTGCAGCTGCCGTTGCTGCCTGGCCGCACCTTGGCGAACCCAAATGCTGCCTTCTCGAATGTGCGTGCATACACTGCTGTGAGCGACTCCTGCGACACGCGCGCAAGTGGCAGCACCAGGAAGGCCATGGCCCGCATGTTGCGGTACAGCTGCTTCAGCTGCTGCCCGACCTCCTGCAGGGGCAGCGGAAGTGCAGGATGCGTGATGCTGTTTGTGCTTAGTTAAATACTGAGGTACATGCACAGGTTTGAAAGCAAGGTGTTTGATTCAGCGGTAATGAGGGGGCTGGTGATGCGCGCACGCAGGCACTTGCAGCTGCTGAGTTGCGTGCGCAGGCACCGTGGTGCACGGAATGCAGACAGCTCAGCACTGCAGATGAAGCAGCTCACGTGCATCTGGATTAAAAGGAACATGGTTTGGTGAGCAAACCAAAAAGTAAAAAGTATGTGTTTCAACGTATGACGGCAACACCTGCCGCTGCCAAAAGAACACTAGGTACATCAACGGCATTGCTGCCACTGGCCTGCCCACTGTGCTGCATACTGCGTATATAAACCAGACAACCCATATGCTTACCTGCTTGTCCACATTCTGCAGCTGTGGGAAAGCCTGACTGAACTGATCACGTGCTACATTGATGAGCTGTTGACACACCCCGACGACGGATGCTGCTAGCTGGAACACAGGCTGCTGCTGCACTGCTGCAATGGCAGATGCCTGCCAGGTAGCTGCTGCTGCGTTGCACTGCACTTGAAGAGCGCCTGATCTGCGCTGCAACGCTGCGGGGTTTCTGGGCAGACTCTTCAGCAGTGGACTGCCTGCCCGAAGTGCTGCTTGCCGCTGACCCAACACAGCTGCGCTTTTTGATGCTAACATTGCTACTTTATATCAATGTGGCTAATTGTTTACGATACGCGTCTCTCAGGCGTCTACTTCGTGTTCCGCCCACCACGTCTCGTCAGCTGCAAGATCCGTTTCAAGTCGTTTTGCAGATTGAAGCAGAACAGTGATCAGTGCGTTTGCAGTGCTTTTGGGCCTTCCGAAGCCTGACAAGGTTTCTGCTGCCGGAGGTGCAGTGCGTCAGCAGTGTTCAGGATGCTATGGCTATTGGCTTTATGTTATTGTGTTGAACAATGCTGATAGCCTTTGGCTAGGAGTGCTTGCTTTGTCACATCATAAAGTACTTGGTGTTGTTCTGTGCACAGCTGAGCGTCAGGCGCGCGGCACGTGTTGCACTGCAAGTGCTTGGATGCTGTCCAACAAGCAGCAAACAGTGAAATGTGTGCCCTGCTTGATAACTGCAACTGCCAATTAGTAAATTGCTATTTTGTGATAGTGATGCCTTACAGTGAGCAACTGGCACCTGGGCTGCAGCCAACAATTGGCCACCCTGCTGGATGAGCATATTTCATGTCACGACATACAGCATTCAAGTGCTAGCCCAGATCCACGACAGGCACTAATAATGCACATCCCAGTCATGGCTGGGCAGCTTGGAAATTGCTGAGTGTGAACATGGTGGCAGCAATTCGCCTCCTACAGGAGGGGCCCTAACTGTCCCTTCTACACGGCTTGACGTAAATGATGAGGGCCAGGTGTTGCAGGAATGCGGCTGCAATCAATTGGTGGTCATCATCATATTACCCATTCAAGCCATAGCATCAGCGCCATCTGCCCCGCGCCCCACCGGGACGGAAGGAGGAGGGAGCACTACACTAGTGTAGTAGTACAGTACTGTACTTGCAAACATTCTGGAGCAGCACAATCCAAGCCTTCAGCGTATCTGACAGAAGCAGTGGTGGCAGCTCGGTGCATTTGATCGCAACAGAAGCAGCTCAGGATGCCTCGCTACCAACATAAGAGGCTGAGGTGGGCACCGTGTTACCCTGGCTTGCCGCGACTGCTTTCGCCGCTCGGTCTTCTGGTGTCACCAGGTGACCTTCATGGCGTATGGCGCGTCACGTGGTTGCGTTGAGCAGGTATGTGAGACGCTGGTTGGTCTATGTGTGAAAGCTGCAAGCACTGGTCCGCACATGAACCCCACATTCAACATCGCCAGGCCTGTTGCTGCCTCTTGGCCCTCCTCGTTCTGTAGACGACAGACGACAACAAGGCGAACACTGTCGCAAATGGCATCCAAGTGGGATAACATTCCAGCCCTCTTTGCCAACGAAGACGCAGTGAGTGGAACGGCAGCAGTACATGCCACTTGGCCAGGCTAGGGCCCATGGGCACGTATGCCGTGCACGCATAGCTCCAACTGCACCTCCAGCCTTTGTACGATGGTACAAGTGTACACGAGGTGTATGTGTATGGGTTCTGTATTGCTGTGCCTTGGAGTTGAATGGCATTGCCCTTCTGAGTTTGGCCTGACCTGCGTGCTGCTGTGCTTGTCACCCACGGCTGTGCACACCTGTGTCAGCAGTTTTGGGATCGGCACTACTGGGACACACGGTGAGCAAAGCACACAGCAGCAGCAGAATCAACAACACTTTCAGCATCTGAAGCACTTCAAATGTCTCTCAACAACAGCGGCAGCACACCACCTGCAGGTGCCCCTGCGTCAACGTTGAACGCTGCCACTGCAGCTGCCTGTGCAGAGTTCTGCAATTGCCAGCCACTTTGAAGCACGTCACATACACGTGCCAGCATCACGACTCTTGGAGGTCTGTAGCGTGTCACATGTCGGTTTTTTTGTCAATGAGATGTGACACTTTCTGCGTTGGCTGTGCTGCGCTGGCTGGGCAGGTATCAGCAGGAACGCACCACCTTTGAGTGGTACAGGAGCTACACATCTCTGCAGCCAGTGCTGACAAAGTGAGTTCTTCAACTGGGTCAGGGTGCGGACGGCAGAACAAGCAGCAGCAGCAGCAGCAGCAGCAGCAGCAGCAGCAGCAGCAGCAGCCGCGCAGTAGCGGCGCCGGCGCGAGCTCTTGCCATCAATTGGCAGCCCGTGCGTGTATTTATGTATACTAAGCTGCAAAAGTGGCCGCCACACCTGTGGCGGGTTTTTTTCGCATGCTGGTGATGTGTCTGGGGCCCAGGCACCAAGAACCGAACACAACAGCTGCCGGCAGTCACTGCACTCTTGTTTGCACTGCTTCAGCCAATGCCCCAGTTGTCTGGCCTGCATTGCACCAACTCTGGCAGGCACCTCCCCAAAGAAGGCCACCTGCTGCAGCTGGGTGTTGGCACATCCCGCCTGCAAGTTGACATGGCGGACGACGGTTATAACAAAATAACAAGCATTGACTACAGCCCAGTAGCAATCCAACGGCTGCAGCAGCTGTACCCAGGCTACGGCGGCCGGTTGACATATGCAGTAGCAGATGCACGGAGCATGCCGCAGTACCCTGATGCAGGGTTTTCCGGGGTTTTGGACAAGGGCACGCTCGACGCGCTGCTGTGTGGTGACACCGAGGCTGCAGATGCTGCTGCGCTGCTGGGCGAGGTCTGGCGGTTGCTGCAGCCTGGCGCTGCTTACGTCATGATTACTTCAGGTGAGCCTGGAGCCTGATAAGGAAATGGTCAGTGTGTGACGCCGACGTCATTGTTACCAGCAGATGCATTTTTGTTGTTGGTTTTGCAGCCTCATACTGCCTGACGCCATGCCAAAATTGGGCGCTGCCTCGAGCTGGGTTGGCTCAACAATGTGCAATGGTTGCCTGCTGTATGTGGCTGCCTGTGTGTATTTTTATTGTTTCTGTTGCTGCTGCTGTGCTGCAGCCGCCCCCGAGTCTCGGCTGAAGTACCTGCAGAGCACGGCCACCCCATGGCAGCAGCTGCTGGTGTATGAAGTAGGGCAGCAAGGCGCACTAGCAGGCCCCTACGACTGCACAACCACCAGCAGCAGCAGCAGCAGCAGCAGCAGCAGTGGCAGCAGCAGCAGTCAGGACGCGGCAGACAACAGCAGCAGTGCAGCTGCTGGTGGCAGCAGTGGAGGCGTTGAAGGTTTGACAACAGCAGCAGCAGTAGAGAGCAACAGCAGCAGCAGTGCGGGTGAGCTGCTGGAGGCGTTGCAGCTGCCGCAGATGGCATACTCGCATCTGGTGTACGTCTGCTGCAAGTAGCGCAATGCTGCCAAGCAGCAGAGTTGCATTAGATAACGTACAATTTGGAGTAGTCTGCTTTTGTGTGTTTGTCCCTTTAGCGCTGCAACGCTTCCGGCCTGGCACCAAACCATCATGATGAACTTCTGATGATCATTAAAGGTTGTCACTACAGCTCCGCCTAAACCTGCAGGTTGCAAGCAGGGAGCACCCTTGCTTGCTGCCAGCGCTGTTGTATGGAGCGCTGCAGCTGCTGCTGCTTCCAGTTGTGCCAGGCGACACAGCTGCCGCATCGTTGTGTGCTTCCGGCCGGCCAAATCTCGCATGCCAGCTGCCAGCTACTGCCACGGCATGTCCATCAGCTGCAGTTGCCGCCATTGCCAGCAGGATGCTGTGCTGCACCAGGAACTTCACCATGACAGTGTGACAATGTTGCAACGCGATGCACCTGTCACTGCGTAGACAGGCGGCCCGACCACAAAATGAGGTACAACAGTGAACATAGGGTCTGACATAATCTACATTACATGCTTTACTCACTAAAGGAGTGGGAACCCCAATCAGGAGACAGTACAAGCGTACGTTGCTCGACCAGCAAGAGCTTGAGCTTACAATGGTGTGCTGGTGCAGGCCCCAGCTAGCTATAGGGCCCTACATGGCATCACGATGATAGGTTGGATCGCCAGCAGGCAGCTTGCCCACGCCGCTCTAGCCCTGGCCATCCCCAGTCCCACCAGTCAGTCCATGCAACCAACTACCTGCCAGCCTCGACCACTTCAGCAGCCAGCAGCTGCTGCACAAGTCCCATCACAGCCATAGACTCCCGGCCCAGCAGGCCGTGCCCCTGCTGCTGCTGCTGCTGCTGCTGCTGCTGCTTGCCACCCCCGGCACCCCCTGCGCTGACGGCCACTGTGGCTGCCAGCACTCGCTCCAGTGCCTGGCGCAGGCGCTTGACCAGCACCGCTGTCGCGGCCGGCACGCGGATCTGCAGCCAGCCATCCAGCAGCACAGTGCCGGCCTCGTGCTGCACCGTGAACGCGGAACCGCCGAGCAGCAGCAGTGCCAAGGGGCTGGCTACTGACACCTCGCGTAGGAACACCTGCATGGAACGGACGCAGCAGCAGCACCACCACCACCACTCAATGTCGCCTGCAGTCACTACTCAGGTAACGGCTGCACCCCTGCAGATCACCGCCCAAACCCAAGCTTCAATGGTGTGCACTCAGCAGCCGCTCTGATCCGCAGCAGCCACACAGCGCAAGTGCAACCTGCCATTGCTCTACCACCACTTGAGAAGTGCAGAGCAGCAGCGCAGCAGGGCAGCCGCGCAAATGCAGCGAGCTGGCGCTCACCCGTGTTGTCTTGGTCTTCTCCAGGTACACCACGTGCGGCTGCTGCAGCTGGCCCGCAGTCAGCTCATGCAGCACGCTGCTGGGGTGCAGGTAGACCTGCAGCAGCAGGAGCAGCAGCACACAGCACACGCGGCACAGATGCACCTCAGCACCACAAAGGCAGCACACGCACCACAGCTACAGCTCTGCTGTAGAAGCGCATGTTGACTTGGGGAACAAAGGACAGGCAAGGTGCCAGCTGCCTCATTTCAGCCTCTGTGTATCGTCTATACGACCGCAGCTGATGCTTCACAGCACCACTGACCCATCCCCTGCTGCCCTCTCCCAATCAGCCACCTGGTGGTACTACTTGCTGTTGGGGGATGGACAGCCTGTCGCTTTGCAAGCAGGCAACTGCATCCTTTCATGTGTACCTGTCTTCCGGCATCAAAAACAGTGCTGACATGCCTGCCGCCTCCTGCTGTTGACCCAGCCTGCTACAGCAGCTGCCGCGCCTCTCTGCATAAATCACACCTGTGTCTGTCCTTCAGGTCAAGCAGTGTCTCCAGCAGCAGCCGGCTGCACACTCCACCCCGCAGGCGGCAATGTCACCTCACCACGGCTCACTGCTGCACGGCTCACCTGCTGCCCCCGGCCATCCAGCCAGCCGGGTCGGCTCTCCGCGCCGGACGCCGTCATGACGGCCACGTGCGGCACCAGCGCCGCCACCAGCGCCGCCTTCAGCACCTCCGGCCGGCCGGCAAACCTGTTGGCAGGGTGCGCCGGGTCGTCAGCCCAGCAGCACCACTTGCTGCCGCTGCTGCCGCCGCCGCCGCGGCCAGGCTTGCCGTACTGCTGCTGCTGCTGGGGTGTGAGCTGCGGCAGCAGGTGGGCCTCCTGCAGCAGCGTCGCAAACTGGCGGCGCAGCTCCAGCATGGCGTCCAGCGCCTGCTGCGACAGCATGTGGCGCCGCGCAACCTGCGCGTGCCGGGTTGCAGGGAACACGCGACGCTCTGGTCTGGTTTGACATGCACACACGGTTGACTTAATGCTGGGTGTACTTGCGGATGGGAGGCAGCATTTTGCAAAGGCCTGGAGGGTACACAGCGCAGAGGCGGGAGGACATGGCGAGGCAGGCACGCAGGTTGCTTGCTGCTATGTTTGGCTGATCTCGCACCTGAGCCGCAGCTCTGTCCCCTGCTGCCGCCCCTGTGAGCCTCCACATCTCAAATGCAGCCACCAGCAGCAGATGGTCCGACTGCTGCCCAGCAGCCAATGCGGCAGCAGCGACAGCAGCAGCCGGCAGCGGCTTCCCTCCCGCAGCAGCATCACCCAGCATGCCCTGCAGCGCGGCAGACGCGCCGCTGCCCACTGCTGCTGCGGCTGGCGTGCCTGTTACTGTGGGTGCAGCAGCGGGTGCTGCAAAAGCTCGGCGGATGCGTTCCAGCTCGTCCTGCTTCTCCAGTGGCGCACTGAAGGGGGACTTGTTGCTGAAGGCAGCGGCAATGGTCTGGCAGGGCCGCAGCGTGCAAGGTTGCGGCACAAGCCAGGCGGGACAGGACACGCAGGCCAGAGCATGGGAGGGGTGATTGACACCGGAGCACAGCAGGTGCTGCAGATCGTATGTGAGCTAGTGGCTGGGCCAGGAAACACAGCAGCACAATGCACAGCATGACTGCAAGTTCTCCCTGCAAGCAGTGCAGCTGCATGCAAGCAAGCGAGATTTTTGAAGCGGAGCAGCTGCATGCAGACAACCATGCAATGCAGTTCACCAGCAGCTCGCCCGCCACTGCCGCTGCCGTGCCTGCTGATAGTCTGCTGCAACACAGTGCCACGCCAGGGGCTGCGCGTGAAGCCCAGCATGCACGGACCGGCGCTGGCAGCCGAGTGCACCCCGCATCGCCAGCAACAGAGGCCACAACCAACACAACTCGGAGTAAACCTCGCAACGAGAACAGGTCCAGGCAGCAGCACCGCTCACCAGTGCGGGGGCCAGGCAGCCCAGTGCAGCGCCCATCACCAGCAGCTTGCCCAGGCGCGGCTCAAGCGGCAGAACGGCCAGCAGCCGCCCCAGCGGCGTCAGCACCTCAACCCCGCCTGCCGCCGCCGCTGCCGCCCGGCGCTCCTCCTCGGCCGCCTCATCCCAACCCCTTGCTGCTGCTGCTGCTGCTGGGCCTGCCAGGCCCGCCATGCTGGGAGCGCCCGCCGCCAGCTCCGGCTGACTGCTGCCACCTGCTGCCGCTGCGGCGGCCGCTGAGTCAGCGCTTGCAGGAAGCACTGTGATTGCCCCCACTTCCTGCAGGGCGGCCAGTGCTGCCTCGACCGCCTTGGAGGGTGGCGGCTGGATGAGGCAGCGCAGGAAGGAGGCCGCAGGGCCCAGCCCCAGCAGGTGGATCTGGCGGCGCAGACGCGTGGCAGGGACAGGGGCAGGCACAGAAATGACGGCAGCAGCGGTGGCAGCAGCAGCAGCAGCAGCAGAAGATTGCTCGGAATGGGCAAGACACAACGCTTGTGGAGCGCCGCTGCTGCCCCTTGTTTGCAGTGTTCCTGACATGACATGGCTGCGTTTGACAGACGTACAAAGAGCATCGATACTGTTCGTTGCGCGTCAAACAGCCCCGCCACAACCGCTGGCACACACTAGCACCCTGACCAAACCAGTCACATCTGCATCGACATCCATTGTCACCCATCCGATGAGTAACCTGCAAATCCCCAGCTCCTCCAGCCGCACACGGGCCATCGCAAGCACTGCAAGCTGCCTGATAGTCTGACCGGCACTCGTTCCCAAGCCAGCAGTGCAACCAATGCCTGCTAACAAAACCAGCAGCGAACCAATGCCTGCTATCAAAGCCAGCTCTCCCGCGCGCATGCGCCCACCTCGGAAACATCTGGTGAACGCTGTCACACCAAACACCAATCATGACGCCACATGTTACATGACGGTTACGTAACACGTCACTCACCTGCAGCACCAGCTCCTCCAGGGGCACGCGCGCCACCTCTGGCACCGCGTACTGCCGCATGCTGCCCTCAAAGCGCTGCCGCGTGTAGCAGCAGAAGCAGGTGCCTGCGCGCACGCGGCCCGCACGGCCGCGCCGCTGCAGCGCTGCCGCCTTGCTGACCCAGTCCTCCACCAGCAGCGACATCCTGACGGCGGCAGAGCAGGCACACAGGGAGGGGCAAAAGTGGACCACGGCTTGGGGTTTGGATAACGCGCAATGACGGTATGGGCGGGTGCAAGGCATCGTCAGCGCAGGCGCTGCTGCGCGTCGAGCATTTGCTGCAAGCGGGGGACGGCACCCTACAAACAAAGCATGGATGCAGCACAGATCGGCCAGCAGGATGTGGCAGTACGGGCATGTCGAAGGCTCGCATGCTGCTGCGTCATCAGGCTGTAGCAGTTCATTGATGGCTGGGGCCTGTGCCACCCCACACCTCTTGTGGGGGTCAAAGCGGCGCTCCTTGTGCCTGCCGCCGTCTATGACCACCACCACGTCCTCCAGCGTGACGCTCGTCTCCGCGATGTTGGTGCTCAGCACGATCTTGCGCGTGCCTGACGGCGGCACCTTGAAGGCGGCGCGCTGCTGATCGGCGCTGATGGCGGAGTGCAGCGGCAGCAGCCAGTGCTTGCCACGGCTGTACCTGCACATGCACACAGTTTACAGCCACAACGATAGCCGTGCATGCATTGTCGCGCGGGTGTCTCCATGGTAGGCCTGTCATGCGGAATGCGAGACACACTGCCGAGAAAGAGACACAGCAGCTAGTGCACAGGCCGCACAAATGTGTGGATGCTTGCGGCCCAAGCATGCATGTTGGCTGCGCTTCAAGCGAGCAAGTGTCAGTTGCGGCCAGCAGCAGAGCAAGTCACCTCACAGCAACATTCAGGCAATGAAAGACACACACACACCTGCACACTTGGACGGGGTCCAACACCAGCACGCATTGCCGCGCCTGACGCGTACCTGCTGCTGCTTCCCAGCCGCTCCATGAGTGCCGAGATCTCCCCCATGCCGGGCAGAAACACCAGGATGGCGCCGGGCAGCGGCGTCTCATCGTCCGCCCAGCTGATCAGCTCCTCGACGAAGTCGAGGTCCAGCACCTCCTCGTTCAGCCGGGCGAGGTTCTTGCGCACCCGGTCGGGGTACTCCGCGTACAGCTCAGGGTCGTAGTTGGGGTTGAGGGCGTGCGTGCGTAGCGCCTCCTCGTCCCCCCAGCCAGCCGAGAGGAGCGCAGCGCGCCCGGCGTCGCCGCGGGCGGAGGCTTTGCGCTTGGACGCGGCCGCTGCCGCTGCAGCGGACCCCGGGCGCAGCGCGGCACGCGCGTCGGGCGCCAGCACGTACCTGCACGTGTGCGCCACGTCAAGCCAGCACCGCACGCGTGGCGGGTTTGCGCTCACGCCACGCATGGTTCATGGCGGTGTGCAGCTTGGTTGCTGTGCTTTGCATGCAGCTAGGTGAAGACGTAGCAGTGGTAGTGCTGCATCAGCGGTGTACGTGTGGATGGGCCCTCTGCCAGCTGGCATTTGAGCGCAGGCACCAGCAGCTGCCGCAACTACAACGCTGGTGCGGCGGGCAGAAGCCGGCTGGCAGAACCAAATCAGCCGCCCATCAGCATGCTCCACGCCTGGTCTCGACTCGGCAGTCCCACTCTGGCACTTCACAGTTACTCTGGTGACAAGGTTCCTGCCGTAACAGTAATTGTGGACGGCGCATGCATGTGTGCAGCACCGCAAGCTTGTGCACTAGGAGCCGCCACGTTGCACCTGCCCTCTGCCGCACCAGTCCTCAGTGCACCCTGCACGGGATGCAGGAACGTGCAGTGTGTTGAGGGAGCCGGCAGCGGCCGCACTCGCCGCACCTCGTCTCTGCGTAGCAGTCCTCCAGGTAGCGCACCGTCACGGGGAAGGTGCGCCCGGCGCAGCTCAGCACCGGGCAGCCCCAGTAATAGGCGCTGTAGATGTCCGCGTCCAGCGTCGCCGACATCAGCACCACCTTGAGCCGCTGCGGCAGCTGCCCGCCCGCCCGGCCGGCAGCAGCGGGCTGGCTGCCCAGCGTGACGCCGGCGGCGTCTGCTGCTGCGTTGCGTGCCGCTGCGATGCGCTGCAGCAGCGCCATGAGCACGTCGCCCTGCAGGCTGCGCTCGTGCACCTCATCCACGACGACATGCGTCACGCCAGACAGCAGCGGGTCGGAGGCCAGCCTGCGGTTGGAGACCCACACACATGCGGCGCAGCACGGCCGTGGGGAGCCTGTCGTCTTTGCACGAGGGTGGAGGCGGCATGCAGCGCGCGCTTGTGCGCGCTGGTGCGTCATGCGTGCGACGCAGACTGTGTGCGGGGCAGTGCAGCATGCAGAGATTGCGGATCGACCTGCGGCGGCTCTTCCAGGAGGGGTGCTGTGCGGCTCTCAGGCGCACAGGGGACCGCACAGCAGTCAGAGGGGGGCCATGCACGCAGCAGGCCGCACACCCGCACCTCCTGAGCAGTATGCCGGTGGTGCAGAACAGCAGCTGCGTGCTGTTGCTCACGGCAGCGTCCAGGCGCACGTGGTAGCCCACGGCAGCGCCGGGCGCGCCGGGGCCACCTGCAAGGTACGGCCGCCAGCACAACGCATCAGCAACACGTTCACACGCGATGATGGGGCCCGACTGCCTGCTGCACAGCTGCCCCTTGCCACATGCAGCAACCAAGGTCAACGCGCGGCGTCACATGACGGCGCACCACTTCCAAGCTTGGCCTTGGGCCTGGCTCCGCCTGCTTTCCTGACGCGGAACTGGGGTACCGTCAGCTGCCATGCTCTGTCGACACACTGCCTGCTCCGCTCGCCCTGATGACAGAGTCGCAGCGCATCACACGCCTGACTGACCCGCGCTGCCCGCCACACTGACAACGGCAGGGCATGTGCAGGTGACCTCGACCTTCGCGTCATCTGTAGCACGACTCCCCGCCCTCCCTGGCTCACAAAGGTGCGACACCAGCCGTTGGATATCATTCAAGTTGTCACACATGCTTTCTCACTCTTCTGCACCGTCAGGCCAGGCCACTCCCCAGACAAACGGCACATCTCAACAGCCCGACCCCGCCTCACCCTTTTCGCCGCGCTCCGCCGCGACTCGGTCCGCGACAGAGATGGCTGCAATGCGGCGCGGCTGCGTGACGATGACGCTGCAGGAGGAGCCAGCGCCAGCCAGCACCGCGTCCTCCAGCAGGAACTGCGGCACCTGCAGCAGCAATGGCAAGCACAGCGGCGACAGGAGGGGTGACGTAACGACAGCTGGGACTAGGGCATCACTGCAGAAGCCGGCAGTAGGCAGCATCAAGCAGGATTCAGGAGGCTGGCCAGCAGCAGCAGTGCCAGCACTTGGAGATGGGAGCAGCAGCGCTGAGGTGTGGCGTGCGCAGCGTGTTGACAAAGAGGGGGCAATGACAGGCACCACCAGCAAGACCAAGAGCAAGCCGCAAGATACCACAAGCTAAAGCTGCTGCTGCACGTTATATCAGGGGAAGCAAAGGAGGCTGGGTGGTGTGCCCGCTGCGGCACACGCAGGCCGCTCGCCTGTGTGGTCTTGCCGCTGCCGGTCTCGCCGCTGATGACTGCGGCGTCGCTGCCAGCCAGCGCCTCGGCGATCTGCTGCCTCAGCCCGGCCATGGGCAGCCGTGCGCGCTGCTGCTGCATGGCCGCGCCCTCGGCGCTGCCGCGCCTGCGGGTGCGTGACCGCAGCCGTGAGCCGCCCCCCAGGCAGTGGTTGCGGCGACGCAGGGGAAGCAGATGAGGCAGACGGGCCGTGTGCCAGACAAGAAGAAGAGGAGGGCTTGCATGGGGTGCACCACACCTCCGCAGCCACATCGCCAATGCTGTGTACACGCGTTTACTTGCCTGGGTTGAAATATCTGTGCAGCCAGTAAACGACGCATAGGAACAGCATCTGCGGTACAGAGCGCTGTTTGCGCTGTTCGTGTGTGCTTGCGCATGTAAGTGTGATTTGGAGCAGGGCAGTGGGCGCGTGTACTCACCAGGACAGCAGCTGCTGCCGCAGCCGCTCATTCCTCCTGGCAGCTGCCGCCTGCTGCTGCCGCCACTGCTGCTGCTGGTGCACCGCCTGCACCTGCTGCTGCTGCTGCAGGCGATCCGCTGCCTCTGCTGCTGCAGCTGCAGCAGCACCTACATCAGCAGCAGCAGACTCTTCATCGTCCAGGCCTGCCGCGAGCATCCATTCCTCCGCCTCTTCGCCGTGTGTAACAAGCTCGCCTTCAGCTGAAGCCGCTGAGTCAGCATCCGAATCTGCTGCACCCTCAGCAGCTGGTGGGGGCTCTGCTGCATCCGATCCAGCTGCTGCTGCTGCTGCTGGAGGTTCTGCTTCATCAGCAAAGGCTGCATCTGCCTGGCCGCTCTGCTGAGCAGCTGAGTCTCCTGCCTGCTGCTGCTGCTGACCCTGCTGCTGTTCAACCAGCAGCGACCTGCATGCACCAAAGCCAAGGAAGATGCTGACAAGGCTGGAATGGTCAAAGCAACACCACTGCAGTTGCGAAACCTAGCCTCAGCTGGTGCTGCTGCTGCTGCTGCTGCTGCTGCTGCTTTCAAGCTGTACCTCCACAAAGCGGCAGTTCAGACCACTCAGTTGCCCGCATCATTCCAACAGAGGTATGCAGGCACTGCCACCAGCTGCAGCAGCCAGACACGCGCACCTCAGAAACTTGTCTCGCTGCTGCTCCTGCTCAGCAGCCAGTACCTCCTCAACCCCAGCTCCTGAACCCTGGCCCCCTGACACCTCCAAACCCCACCAGGCATCCCACAGCCCTGCCCACTGCCGCTCCAGCTGCTGGTACACTGCCTGCATCTGCTCTAGCTGACTGCTGCTGCTGCTGCTGGCCCCTTTGCCGGTTGGTGCTGCAGCAGCACCGACAGCCTGCTTGTGCATTGCAAAGAGTGCACGGGCAGCAGCAGCGTTCTGGGCGTCCTGCACACTTGCCCACCCATCCTCATCAGCGAACAGTTGGTAGGTTTTAGGCCCTGTCAAACCACTGCTAAACCGCTTGCTACTGCCAGCCGCCGCACTTGCCGCACCACTCTTGCTGCCGCCGGGCGCCGCAGGTGCGATGATTACCTTGTAGCGGTACTGCCCCCGCTGCCCTGCTGCGGCCGCCGCTGCTGCCGCGCCCGCTGCCGCTGCTGCTGCATCAACGCCTGCCGGCTGAGTGATGCGTTCAAACCTCGGCGGCTGCAGATTCACTTTTTGGCAGTGCTGCTGCAGCAGGGCTTTGGGTGTCTTGTAGTCCACGGGTGGTGGCTGCTGCTGCTTGCTGTGCTTGGGCTTGGGCTTGCCCTGCTTGCCTGCTGCACTGTACTGGCCCCATGGTGTGAAGGGGGCCGGCTGCTTGAGCGTGGGCGCTGCAGGTGCTGCTGCGCCGTCGTCATCCACGCCTGCTGCAGCAGCACGGCAGCATCCGCGCCGGGCACCAGGAGACAGCGATCAGCCCGAGCAGGGGTTGGCAACACACGAGTCCAAGTGCTGGATGGGTTTGCAGTGCAGTGAGCTGGCGCCAGGGGTGGAGCGGGTGGGCATGCAGCTGCCGCGTTGAGGTGGGCAGCACTGGTGCCGCTGTGTTGCCGTCGTCGCCCATGCACTGCTGCCAGGGCAGCGGGGCAAGGGACGCAAGTTCAGCGGGAAGGCTGCCACCCAAGGACGGCCAACCAAGAGAAGCATGCACCAGCCTCTGTGTGTGAGACATGGCGCATGGCACACAGCCGTGGCAGACAGCCGTGAAGAGCAGGAGCCAACAGTGCGCGCAGGTGGCCACGCGGCGCAAGGAAACCCGAGATCACAGCTAGCTGCGAACAGCCCAGCGCAGACTGTCAGTCGGAGGCTCACTCCCCAAGACACGCCCCTGTGTGTGAGGCCTGACACAGGCTTGCCACGCAGCCGAGGGGTGTGCTCGTTGGACAGCCGCGAGCTGCTGCAGCCAACAGCGCACAGGTGCTCCATGACTCTGCCCGCTGCTGCCAGTGCCAGCCCCCCTAGCGTGCTGCCTTCACTGGCTGCCTTGCACTACTCCGGCTCTAGAGTGTAGTGGTTATCACACTGCCCTCTGATTCCAGTGACCCCAATTTGAACCTGGGTAGGGCCTAGTTTTAGCCACTGCGATGGCTCAACATAGCTGGTGGTGGTCTACCCAGTGATGTGGAAACCGGGTGGCAACGCTGATACACGGGGTTGACGAATGGCCATGCATACAGCCGTGTTCCTTCCCCTTGCTGCATGTCTTGGCACGCCCCAGCAGTAAGGTATCATCAACGTGTCATTTTAATATTTGTTGCAGGCAAAGACACTTCAGCTCGGGGCCCAAGCTCTTGCATGGCAACTGTGCCGCTGCTGTACAGTGCGTGCAGAGCACAGCAGCAGCAGGCCTTGCTGTGCCTTGCAGAAGCGGCCTGATTTGGGACATTTAAATTGATTGAGGTTTTAACGAGGGTAACTGGATGTTTTGAGGGGTTACATGGTGTGCTCAAGCGGCCACGCCACCACGGACACCTGGAAGAAAAGGAAGCTGCGAGCAGCTCAACTCAGACTGTCACTGAAGGAGGCTCAACCCCCAGGAAAGGGTAATTAGATGGACGGCGAGAGAGGCTTGTTACAGGAAGGGAAGCGACACACCCGAGGGCGGCCCTTGAGGAGAGTTACATGGGTGTGCACAGCCGAAGAAGAAGAGGGGTTACATGGTGTGCACGGCCCCTGCTGCTGCAGCCAACAGGGCACATGGGGCTGAAGGGTGACCGCTTTCTGCTATCTGCTATCCCCGTAGCCTGCTGCCTTCGCTGGCTGCTGTGCACTGCTCTGTAGTTGCGGCTCTATAGTGTAGTGGTTATCACACTGGACTCTGAATCCAGTGACCCCAGTTCGACCTGGGTAGGGCCTGGTGGAAAGTTTTAGGAAGCCCCAGTTTCAACCTAGGCAGGGCTTTGTGTTCAGTTTTAGGCAGCTGGTCAACGGCAGGAAGCTGCTGCCAGTGCACTGGTGGTGGTGAGGGACGGCGAGGGTGCAACCATGGCCGTGGCCAGACTGGTTTGGCTCCTGGGGTCAAACCGAAGGCTGCAGCTGGCCAGGTGTGCCTGGGCTGCACCTCTGCTGATGCTGCCACGCCATCGCAGCAGCATCTCCTCAACACCCCGCACCCCACACCCCACTCAACCCCTCTTCTCCTTTTGCACAACACAAAACCAGGTCAGCACAGCGCCCACAGAACCCACCCCTACCCACCTTCACCAAAGATGTCCGGAGGCTGCCAATCTTCCTCCTCTGCTGCCTTCTTTGCCTGCCCAGCAGCAGCGGCACCACCAGCACCAGCAGCAGCAGCAGCAGCACCTGCTGCACTGATGTCGTGCGTGTCGCCAGTTGCAAGCTGTGGAGCATCACCATCTGCACTTGCACTATCATGCTGCTGCTGCTCTTTGTTGCAGGTAGTGGTGGCCGTTGAGTCAGCAGTAGCAGCAGCAGCACTACCTGCAGCAGCCTCTGTGGCATCTACCCCAGCCACTGCTGCTGTCTGCCCTTCTTCCGGCAAGCTGAGCGTGATCATCTCCTGTGGCTGCACTTGCTGCTGCTGCTGCTGCTGCTGCTGCTGATGGGCAGCAAAGGCATCAGCTTTTCCAGCAGCTGCTGTTCCCAACATGCTGCTGCCAGCTGCGACATCCAAAGTAACAGCTGCTGGTGCTGCTGCATCTGGCTGTGCCACATCCAGAGCCCAATCCCCATCTGCCTCACCCTCTGCTGCTGCTGCTGCTGCTGCTGCTGCTGGGGGCGCCATTCCTTCCGCTGCTTCGGCTAAGCTTTTACTGCTCTTGTCTCTCTCCCTATCTGCCTTTGACTTTTTGCTGCTGCTGCCATGCTTAGACTCCTTCTCGCTCTTCTTCTTCGACTTGGCTTCCTTGTACTCTCTGACTTTGTCCATTGACTTGTCCTTCAACCTCTGCTTCTTCTTGGCAGCAGCAGCAGCATGCTCAGCTGCTGCCGCTGCTGCCGCCTCGGCTGCTTTCTGCTTCTCTGCTTCTTTCTTCTTTTTCCGTTTTGCTTTCTCAGCCGCTGCTGCTGCAGCCGCTGCTGCTGCAGCCGCTGCTGCTGCAGCTGAGTCCACATCACTACCATCGTCCTGCTCTTGCGATTCCCCCTGTGACCCCTCATCCTGCTGCTGCTGCTGCTGCACTTGCTGTTCATCTGCCGGCTCCTTTTGCTGCTGCTCCTTGTGCTGCTGCTGCTGCTGCTGCTGCTGCTGCTGCTGCTGCTGCTGCTTGCTGCTGCCCTGCCCTGTCAGCTCAAGTGCCTCACTGTCACTCAGCCCCAAGCGCTGCATCTCGCTCTTCAGTGCCCCTATCAGCTGCCCAGCCTCCTTCTGCTTCAGCCTGTCCCCTGCGGCCTTTGCAGCGGCGGCCCAGCCCCGCGCGGCAGCAAACTCAGCGGCAAGCTTGGTGCGCTGCTGCTGCGGGGGCAACGCCGCAAACGCTCGCTCAGCACGGCGGCGTTCAATTTCGCGAGGGTCACCCCAGAGCTCCCAGTCCTCTATGACCTCATCCTCCTGCAGGCAGCGGCAGCAGCAGCGGCAGCAGCAGCAGCAGCAGCAAGTGACTGCACACCGGCGACATGCAAAAAGCAAGAAGCGCAGCAGTGTACTGCAAGCAGGGAGGAGGCCATCGCAGGGCTTGTGATTCTCTGCCAGCTCACCACCCCTGCAGATGCAGAGCGCAGTACGTGTGTGTGACACATTGCAGGGGCGGTATCTGTGTAACAAGTACAATTGTGCATTGTAACAAACAGTGCAATTGTGACAAGCAGTGCATTGTAACAAGCAGTACAATTGTGACAAGCAGTGCATTGTAAGATAACCCTTGCAGCGGAAAGACCAAGAAGGGCTGGTGTGGGCGCGCAGGTCATGCACAGCCATCACAGCCCCCAGTCATCTCTAGCCAGCAGCAGCAGCAGCAGCAGCAGCAACAGCAGCAACATGGGCGATGACAAGGACGCTGGTGCGCAGAGGCTGGACAGTGCAGCAGAAGGGCACCCTACTGCTGCACCGTCCAGCCTCTGCGCACCAGCGTCCTTGTCGTCGCCCACGTTGCTACTGCTGCTGCTGCTGCTGCTGACTACAAGCCGCGACTTCCTGCCCATTCTCGCTGCTGCTGCCAGCCGGCCACCCATACGCGGCTTCCAGCACACAACCCACATTGCGCCACCTGCTGGGAACAGCCTGTCCAGCCTGGGGCCCTGCAGCAGTGCTGCACAGCTCACCTCCTGCTGTTGCTGCTGCTGGCTGTCCTTGCTGCTGTCCTGCGCATCTTCGTCGCTGCTGTCCGCCATGTACTGCTGCAGGATCCACGCCTTGGCAGCCTCCCGGTCATCCGCTGACGGCTCTGCTGCTGCTGCTGCTGCTGCTGCTGCTGCTGCTGGTGTGTCGTCTGGCTGCTCTTCTTCTTCGCTGCTGGCTGAGCTGTCATCGCCCCAAGCTGCTCCCGTCTCGGCTCCTTCCGCTGCTCTCGCCACAAGCTGCAGCAGCAGGAGCAGCAACAGGGGCATGGCTGAGACACGCACACACGCTGGTGCGGAGCCCAAGCTGCAGCCATGCGCAAGTCGCTGTGCAAGGGGCAATGCACAATGTGCTTGAGCAGCAGGCACCGCCACCCATGCAAGGTGCAAACCCTACTGTAGAACTGCTGTGTCTGTTGCTGCAATTCGAACAATTACACGCTTGTCCAGCAAGCCATGTTGCTGCTGCCGCACAGCACATGCACAGCAATCATCGCAGGGTGGTATTGTGTAGGCAGCGGGCCGCGCCAGCACCCTCCTGGCGCGCTGCCAGCCTGCTGTGCTGCAGCGCCGCCAGCAACGCTGCAGACACAGATGCAGAACAGCTGCTGCTGCCGCACCACCCACCTTGATGCCTTCACTGCCAGCCGCCAGCCTGCTGCCGCCCCTGAAGCGCCTCGGCAGCTGCTGCGGCGGCAGGTTGAAGCAGAGCCAGTCCAAGCAAGCCTCCACATCTGCAGAGCCTTTGGGAAGGGCAGCAAGCGCCGCCTGCACCTGCTGCTGTCTGAAGCCGTACTCGAGCAGTCTGTCATAGAGCTGCGCGTAGTGCTGCTGCAGTTGTTTGGGGGTGAGGCCTGCTGCTGCTGAACTTGCAGGAGCTGGAGGTTGGCACAGCTGCAAGTCCTGCAGATACGCAGGGGTGCACACACAGGCAGACAGAACACGGCGTGCAGCAGCAGCATGTTGTTTGGAAGCCGCTGCTTGCGCAGCGTAGCTGTTTAGTGCACTCGCACTTGCGGCCACGTACTGCAGGCAGCTCACTCATCTGCTGCTACAAAAGCGCATTTCATACAAAGCACGTACGCTGCATTATTTGCTGTGCTCACAGTCGGAGGCGCCCCCGCCTCACCTGCAGTAAGCTGCGGATCTTCTCTTCACTGGCCACACTGAGCTCCACCAGCTGCTGCTTTGTGTATGTGCCAGGCCCAGACGTGGCTGCTGCTGCAGCCTTGGCTGCCTTCTGCTTGAGCTTTGACGACATTGTACGCCCCTGTAGCACGGATCACGCTGATGCAGACATGCGATGCTTTGGCTGCTGGACTGCTGCTGCTGCTGCTGCTGCTGCTGCTTGCTGCTGCTGCTGCGGGTGCCAGTGTCAGATGTCTTGGTCCGTGCACAGCTGACGACAGCCAGAAAACCTACACGGGCAGGTTAGTTTTGATACTCTTGCAAGTGTGTGTTTGTGTGCTGACGACAACGATCGCCCCCCGCGAGACTCGCGTGTAGGCACTCGTTCCGCACGTGTGTGCTGCTTCTTGTGTTTCAATGGACGTGCTCAATCACCGCACCATAAAGATGCACGAATCTCATCGTTCGCTTGGCCTCATCCACTGTGAGCCCTGCTACTGACACCCGAAGAACCCTGTGGTTCAGTTTGAATGTCATGACACAGACCTGTGTCTAGGCAGGGTTCATGAGTGTGTGACGACAGCCACAGCCACTTATTGACGATCAAAACGCGGACATGCATGCAACTGCGGACCTCCAGCATCTGGGAAATTTCGAGAAACCTACAGCAGGCCTCAGTGAGTTGAAGACTCACGGGCTGTGCAAGTACAGCAGCAACGTAAAAGGAAGTACTAAATAGACTACTGAGCGAGTTGAATAAGCTGGCGTAGCAGTGTTACAGCAGCACAACAACAGGCCATACCAGGTACTTGTATTTTGCACATGCTTTGGCCGAGCAACAGGCACATGCGAAGGGAGAGGACAGCAACACTGCCTGCGCGGCCACCTGTCCAGCAACTCAAAGCAAAACTTAAAATACAGCTGCATAAAACTGCCGAAAAGCATGAAAAATGGGTGCTAGAAGTCACAAGTAAAAGCATTAGTAATAGATGAGTTTGCGAATGCCTGCAAATGTGCCCCAGGCGGGCATGTGAGCTGGCAGGAAGCATGCAGCCAAGGAAAGCTGACCTGGGCACAACATGGAGCTGAATCTTGAATGAAACTAAGCTGCCAGCCGACGGTTCAGCCATGATACAACCCTGCTGTGAAACCCTGGCACAGCTGATGCCAGAAGCTGGCAAGCAACAGCGACGGGTGCAGTGACACGGCATTGCGCGCCTGTTCCCATATGCATGACAACCTAGGGTGGCTGTACGCATGTAGAACTACCCTGCAACTGCACACACCGCTGTGCTCAGGGCATGCTGCAAAGCAACCAGCGATAAAGCAGACAGATTCATGTTAGGCATGTAATGAACAGAATCTGCACACATCTTGCAGCTCAACAGACTACACTTGATTTGTGGTATAATGGATTTTATAGACAGCTGTTAGTAGCCTGCCTGTTGACAATGTGCAACATCAGGTCATGGCACAACTGGCATTAAACCTCCATGTTCATAACTCAGTACTTCTTGTGGTTGCAACCAGACACTGGACACGCTGCTCGCGGTTGGAGTCCCACTGACACAACTAGGAGTCAACTTGCAGCAGGTAACTGCCAGCGCACCGGAACCAAGCACTTCACACACAAGTCAGAATTGAAGAATGTGCCGGCTCAATGCGCCAGGACCAGGCCAGAAGCCGTCAACACGTTGTGCTGCGCTGCACTTGCCCCGCCCGGCCCGCCGCCTCACAGGTACCAGGGCCACTGCTGCGCTTCCCGCCACACGTACGGCGCACCCAGCCCGCTGGGCTGTATGCTGCTGCCGACGACGGCTTGCTGCAAGCTGCTGCCGGCTGGCTTTGGGTGGATCGGGCAGCCCTTGGCTATGAGCCGCACCGCCTGCCAGTAGATCCAGAACGCAACACGCTGAGGCATGAAGCCAAACCTGGAGCAGCGCGGCGCCGCCACGCACAGCAGCGCAGCGGGTTGGTGGGTGCACTGGCAAAGCCGGCATCACTTGCAGCTCTTGAGTCAACCGTGTTGGAGCTAGTACGCGCCAGCAAGCAGTGCCTGCTGGGTGTGCAGAGGCGCGGTCACCGCACTGTGTACAGCTGGCATGCGGGCTGGTGCTGCTGGCAGCGTGCACACATGTTTGGCTCTGCCGCACTGTCCTGCTGTTGCTGCTGGAGCCTGCAGCCACAGGCATCAATCGTGGCAACAGAAGCTGTTTCAAGCCAGTCACCCATGCAGCAGCACACGCGGCTCTCCCATACCTCAGCAGGCTGCGCAGCCCTCCCTGCTCCGGCAGGCACTGCTGCTGCTCGGGGCATGTCTGCAGCAGCAGGTGTGCGTCGAAGTAGGCGCCCAGGGTGGGGTGGCGCACCAGCACTGACACAGACAAGCCGCGGCCCTTGGCTGGGTCGGTCGCCTTGAGGTGCCTGGCAGTGGAGCAGGTGTGCAGGCAGCCACCACCGCAGACAGACGTAAGATAGGAAGCGTGGATGATTGTCAAGCAACCAACAGAGCAGAAGGCATCAGGGAAGCATGCTGTGCACGTGATCGCTGCTGACACGGCCCCAGCACTGCCGTCTGCAGAGCTAGCACGCACGTGCAGGCTCCGCAGACGGAGGTCAACACGACACCAGCTGCCCTGAACACGCCCAGCAGACACAGAAGTTGGCCCCCGCCCTGACGCATGCATGCGGCGGCCACACCAGCAGCACAAGCGGAGCCGCGGTGCCTCGAGGCACGCACCATTCGTTGTGCATGTCCATGAAGGGGCTGACGTGCAGCGCCTTGGGGCTGATGTCCCCGGCAGGGTTGAACACGAAGGTCACGCGGTCGCCCCAGGGCGTGTTGGTGACCTGGGTGGAACCGCCGCCGCAGCAGCAGCCAGCGCACCAGCGTTGGGTGAACAAGACGAAGCACAAGCAACAGCAAGCCGTGCTGCAGCAACCCAGACACAGCAAGTTCTGTGGACCCCTGTGAGCTGTTCCTGCAAGCAAGCATGGCGGGCATTGTGAAGCACCCAGACTGAAACAGCTGACGGCAGCTGCTCTGTGGCAGCATGATCACAGAGAGGGCGGGTGCAGACACAACGTGTTTCACCCCATACTTGGCATTGACTGGCACGCTCACCTCAGAAATGGCCCTGACAAGCGTGCCGGCTGCGTCGTAGCAGAAGTAGACGCTGATGGGGTTCTGGGCGTACCCAGCAACCACAGGCGTGGTCAGCAGCAGAACCTTGCCTGTGCACACAAGACGACCGGTGAGCGCTGATGTCATTTGCACTGTTCGAAACACGAGCAACCCATGGGCACACCCCACAGCCATCAGGCATGCGCCAGCATTGCCCCTGGAAGCCTTGCCTGAAGCCGGTATGCTGCATGTGCCAAACCTGGCTTGTCCTGTTCCACTGCTTCCACGCTCTTCTTTACTTTTCTGCAAACAGGCACCTCCCCCCCCCCCCCCCTTGCACGCCTCTTGCAAGCCTCCCACCCCTGCACAGCTACGTTGCTGCACGCCCAGCCCTGCCGAGAGCCGCAGCTACCAAACAGCACTTGTGTTGCTGCACTGCCTCTCTTTCATGCAAGTGCCACTGGCCTCCCTGCATGGGGCTAGTTTCCTGCAAGCAGGTGGCTGCTTGCGGCCCTATAGCCCGCTCACCATCTGTTGTCGCAAACACCTGTGCCTGCTCTGCGGTCATGTGGTCTGCGGCCTGGTGCTGCTGGAACCAGGGCGGCTGCTGCTGCAGGTCGACAAGAGCCATGCGTACTGGGTACCTGTCAGGGAAACGGCAGGGAGACACCCAAAGCAGTGGTAGTGGTGGTGGTGGTGACGGCTGGGTGTGCAGCAGCAGCAGCAGCAGCAGCAGTTACTTGCGCCAAGCACAGCTGCTGAAAGTTGTCCATGCACACTGACATCCGCCAGCCACCAGCGACATGCTGCATGCATAACCAAGCCCCATGCAACCAGGGGCTTCAAAGTCCTGCCCCGCTGCGCAAGCATACTGAAACCTGCAGTTGGTAGCTTTGTCCCGCCATTACTGCTATGCTGTGCTGAGTTGCATTGCAACCCACTCAAAGCTGTTCTCCACGGGTCTCCTGCGGACGTGCGTGACCTTGCCCTCGTAGAATGTCGTCCCAGGGTGTGCTGGAGGGGTCTGCTGCTGCATGACATTACTAAGCAGTAGTCGCGGCAGCAGCACAGCCAGGCGCACAACACAAGCAACTTGAGTGTAAAGCAGTGCTCCTGCTTTGTACAGTGTGTCCATCACTGCGGTCTGCTGCAGCTGTTGGAAGCCTCAGGGGCAGCACAGAGTATTGGCAGAACGTGGTGCCTGGCAGCTACCACCAAGACCTGCTGCTGCATAACCAGACATATGGTGCTGGCTGAGCTGAAGGACACAACAGATGACGAGGTGCCGCAGTTGTTCCTTTGGTAGTAAGCTCATCAGACTTGGGAAGTAGGACTGAAAGAATGCAAAGCCACTTGCTCGCAGGCTCTGTCACATGACTGTTAGCAGGTGGCTTCCAAACCTTCTCCGCCTCAGCACCAAGACGAAGACGTACAGCTTGATGGCTGTTAAATTGCAGAATTAACAATCTAGCCAGTTCAGCACTTTGCATACACTCGAATATAGTAATGTGACCGGTGTCCACCGTACAATAGAGATCGGGAGTAGGGTTGGCTTGATAACTCAACCGCAAGGGTATTTAAAGTGCATTGATAGCAACAGTTGTATAAACACGGTCTGCACGCAAAGGATGAGGATGATGATGCTCACAGCGGTCTCATGCTTTGCCACCGCAATCGCACAGGTGAGGTTAGTGCTATGTTGTGCTAACAATTTATGCGGTCTTTTGCCGTAATCAGCTCGTTCGCAGTTTATATAAGTCCGGCTGGAACTTTGCCGAAGCCAGGTGGCATGGTGGGCGAACGCAGGCTGCGTGGTTTTTATAGGCGCGTTTTTTGATAGCTACGAGACGAAGATGGTACTTGTAGTCGTAAACTTCGGTCGACCCGGTCCCATTGTGCGGCTCTCAGCACCTGCTGAACACGCCGTTGTTGATGCATAATACTTCGTTGTAGTCCTGCTTGGCTGACTGATCTTCCTGCTGGGCCTTTGCCCTCGAACGCGCCTCGTCACTAAGGCACATCAGACAGGTCACTGTGTGACCAACCGCTTTCGGTCCTGGGCCCCCTGCTCTGCTGCTCACCGGAATCTTTGCCTGTCTGTGCCCTGTGTGCAGTTGGGCCTCACCGTAGCCATCCTGGTACTTGTACGGTACCAGCTGCAAGGCATGTCAACAGTGGCAGTGGATGGCAAACTCACACTTGCTGAGACCTGCTACCTCTCCCTACCAGAAGACTGGACCGGGGCTTGTGTATATGGTGAGGCATATCCTGCTGAGCTTTCTGCTGGCTTGTCTTCGCCTCTGGCACGTACCAGCTGCTCCCACTGGTCAGCAGCACACATGTGCACATCTGCACACGTGTGCAGCTGCAGTTTTCACTGGCCAGGAAACAGCTGACTGTTGGGTGGCTGTGTGTCCCTGATTCAGGGTAACCCTGTCCCAGTTGCTGTGTTGTTTGCTGGCATGTGCGCTCCACACCAAAACCCTCACACACCAAACATGTGTCTGCAACTGCTGCACCAAACATGTGTCTGCAACTGCTGCACCAAACATGTGTCTGCAACTGCTGCACCGTGCTCGCTCACAGCGGACGCTGCAGCATGCGTCAGCCTGGCGCTCACATCCGCCTACTTTGTGCTCCAGTTGTGCGCAACCATGCGGGCTAGCAGCAGCACCAGCGGCAGCGCCAGCAAGCGCGTCCCACGGCGCCTGCAGGCTGCACAGGTTCTGGCGCTGCTGCTTGGAGTCGTGTGGTGGCTGGCAGCAGCATGCACCCTGCAGTACTTCACCACGCGTGCAGATGCAGCAGGGCTTGCACACGCACCACAGAGAGCAGCGGTGCTGGCCTGCTGCTGGGGCTCCCTGGGCTTGTTTGCTCTGCTGCTGGCTGGTGAACTGCTGCCAGCTGCGCTTGCACGGATATCAATGTCTGGTGGCTCGCGGTTGCAGCAGCAGCAGCAGCAGCAGCAGCAGCAGCAGCATCGTCTGCATGCACAAGAGCTGCAGCTGAGCCAGCCAACGCACCAAGCCTCACTGTCAGCAGCAGGCTACACATCAGCACCCGCTTCACTTCTACACCCAACTGGACCCCCTCTGCACAACACGCACCAGCACCAGCAGCAGCAGCAGCAGCAGCCGCACGGTGTGGTGATGGGCATTCCTTGCGTCCCTGCCGCTCCCGTGGGCCGTGCGTACAGCATGCCGCAGCTGCTCTCCCCCGGTAACGGGCCCGGCGCATTCCAGATGGCGCTGCTGATGCGTGGAAGCGGCTGCCCACTTGCCGCCAGCCAAGCTGTGCGGTTGCCGAGCCTGCAGCCCCCACCACCCGCCGTGTGGGGTCCTGCTGCAGGCCGCCGCGCCTCGAGTGACAGCCAAGGTGTCGCCGGGCGTGTGGTTGTAGTCAACCGCAACATATGATGTGCAGCGTCAAATTGCCACGTTTGACGTGGCTTCTGTGTTACCAGACATGCATTCAGTGCTGATGTGTTGCGGGTCGTGCTGGTCCGCAAGCAGCTGGGCATTGGCTTGCAGCAGCAAGCATGCTGCTGCTGCTTGCGGTGGGCATTTGATGCTCCGTGGCATCGCCCCAACTCTGGCTGCAGCAGCAGTGGCCCTGCCCGCAGCCTCTGTGGCAGCTGGCGCTGTCGACCCATGCACTTTGTCGGGCTCTGGCTTGCACACAGCCATTGCACAGGTAGTTTATGAAAGCACTGCATGTGTGTGTAGTTGTATTATGGTCATCATGTCAAGTAGCCTCACCTGGATTACTAGGCTGCAGCACACAGCTGCAGCAGCCTACTGCAATATACTATCTGCATATCTAGATGATTAGCTATACACGCCAAGCTGACGCGCTGTGGTTGCAACATCCCCTTGTTGTGGGTAGTTTTACCATCAAAATGTTCCCTTGCAAGCACCAGTTTGACCATGGCACCTGCATCGCAACGTGCATACTTAATGAAGCTTATGTTGCATGCTACCCCGCATCTTTGCTCTGTCAAGACCATGCTTGCACTTGCACAGGTGATAAGGTGGCCAGGCATGGCACGTTTACCATAACAACCTAGTGTGGCATGCGTTGCTTGCTTGTGAATTTGCCACAGGCCCCACATGCAAAAGGCTGCATAAAGTCGACTTAGCTTTACAGCCCTTGCAACAGCAGGCACATGGGCACAGCTGTTTCAGCTGAAAGCTCAGTGAGAGCCTGCCTCCCGTGTGTTGCTGTGACCCTGCATGCTAGTCAACCGCGGGGCTGTTGTACATGGCTGCCTTCCTTTGCTGAGTCAAGGGTTAGCAGATGCTGTGGTTTGCCTCCCATTGTTTGCACAACAAGATCAACAAGATCGGGATGGGCGATGAGGTGTGGCTTTCAGAGCATCATGCTTGGCACAGACTCGAAGCAGCCAAGATCATGGGTGCACACTTGCAACGCACATGGGGTACATACAGAAGCTGTAGCAGCTGCTGTGCGGGTGCAGTGCGCACCATGCTACGTGCTGTTTGGGTCATCGTATGCTAGGATCTGCCATATGTTGTGCAAGGGTTTGAGGCGACGACTTGCTGCGTGGGCATTGAGTTGTTGCTCGTGTCCTGGCACTTAGCTTATTCTTGGCAAAGTATGTCAGCATAATTGTGTTCAGGTCGAACAAGTTGCTGCTGCACAGCTGTTTGGACTTAGCAACACTCAACTCTAAGGCAGCAGTCCAGTCTTACAGCTGTGCTTGTCCTGTACCCCTCAGCTCTGATCTATCAAGGGCTAGAGTGCCTGGGGTTGTGTGGGTTGGCATGTGTGAGCTTACAGCGCCTGGCAGCATCTTCAGCAAGACACTTGCACAAGCTGCCGCCAAGCACATATGCTTTGACTGTTGCACACAGTGAATGTGTGACACAGAAATTTTGCGTTGTGGAAGGTGGTTACTGCACAGTTACTTGCACCCTGATGTAGTTTCAACCATCCATGAATCATGCTGAAAGACATGCCAAGCAGCACTGTTGTTCTTGTTGATCACTTGTCATGAGGCAGCTGCATGGCTTGTGTGTGTACTACAAAGCACCTTGGTGTGGCATGCGGCGCCCCGCTGAGCAGTGGCTCGGGCTGTGCTGGTAGACAGGCCGAGCAGCCCGCCTTCTAGAGCTCCGCTACGGAAAGTCTGTGAGAGTCACCGAGTTCAGCTGGAAGTATGAGACGTATATTGCACGCAGCAGTCAGCACATATGCTGGTATGCGGCCACTGCACAACTGCTGCATAGCTTGTTGCCGCAAGCAACACAGTAAAGTTCACGGCTTACCGCTATCACAGCAATTTTTGCACGGGTTGACTGATGTAGGCCGGCTCCAGCCGCTATGCATGTAAATCTGGCACCTGGCAGCACCGCTGCAGGTGCCAACTACATTCCGGGTGAGTCGCCACCTGCGTTGAGATAGTAGTTCCAAACTGGCTGTGAAAGATACTTTTTCATCATCCCGCCATGCTGGTGTGGCTATTGACTCAGGGCTGTTGTGCCATGAAGCATGCGGGCAGCAGCGGTGAGCAGCTTGTGTCCAGCTCTGAGCGACTGGCAGTGCCGCACTGGCGATAGCTTCCATTTTCATTGCTTACTGCTGCTGCAGATGCAAGGCAAGCCAGCACTTCATCTGATTGAGGCCCGTATCTTGTACAAATTCGTGCATGGCAGATGTGCTGCAGCAGATGAATGCCTCAAGAGGTTCCTGCAGAGTCTCACCGTGATTGACAGATTCAATTTTACCTGTCCGGGGTGTGCCGCACCAGCAAGCATTCTGCATTTGGCACTGTATTCATTTTTATGCATAGATTGCATGCTTCATTGTGCACTGACTATGAAACCTGATGCCACACCTGCATGAATATGCTTGTGCAGTCCTTGGTGCCAGCAAGCATCATAGTTGCTGCTCCTGCGCTGCTTCAGTTGTGCACTGCACAGCAATGTACTATGGACTCATGTGTGTTGCATTGCACATATCAGGGTGCAGCTGTGATCATCCAGCTGCGCAGCTGTTGAGGATGCCCACCACCATGTGCTGCACTGATTGCGGATGTTGTGGGTGCATGCACCGCCGTGGTGCTTTGGCAGCAAATGCCCAGTGCACGCTTGTGCATTTTTGCGTGTGGCAGGGCCTTGTGTATATACATACATCCATATCAGTACCTCTGTGTGCTGCAGTTGATGACCCACCTACATGGGCTGCTAGGGAGCCGCTTGTGGCCTTGTACTTGCTGTCATTAACGTCAAAGCTGGCATGTGGTTGCCGCTGCAGGTAGCAGCACGATGATTAGTGCCTGCAGCTGCAGCTCTTGCACCCCATCGCGTGCAAAGTCAGCATGGCAGCTTGGAATTATCGTCATGCAGGATATAATTGTGCTGATAGCCCCAGCCAATGTCGTTGCAGCTTTGTTCCAAGCATATGTGATGCTGCTCTAGCTAGGGCCAATGTAATGCAATGTAATACAACACCCGTATTGGCTAGGTGTGCGACATGCATGTGTGTCTTTGAGGCACCACAGGCAGGTTTCAGCAGACTCGGTCTCTCAACGGTTGATGCCAGTTGCTCTGCAGTGCAGGGGTGCACCCAGGCTACAGATCAGGGCTCGCAGCCGCCAGTCGGCGAAATCGACCAAACAGTCGAAAGGCCTGGCCAGTAATGACCAGGTGACCCTTTGTGGGGTCTGGGGGCGACAGATGCAGCTTTAGCGGGAGATCTGGTCGAAACAACCCCTGTTCAGCAGCGGGTTTTTTTAAAGATCGGTGAAATCCAATGATCACAACATGCAGAAACAAGATCTTCAGTTCCTGCAAATCGACCCGTCGAGGTTGCGTCGCCCTGCATAAGCACATGGCCAGGTCGTCTAACAGTAGCAGTTGCAGGACGAAACAATGCGGGCTTGTAGCAGCAGGTCGTCAGCAAAGTTAGGTGCCAAAGCACGTAAAGTCAGCCTAGATGCACGGCCTCACAGCTTGATTGCAGTGTCGCTGCTCTATGCGCGGCTTGTTGTTTCTCATCATCGGGACAAGCGCTAACAACCAGCATGTGACGGCTTTATCCAGTCACACAGTTCCAGACGGATCTCGTTCCGGGAGCCCCGCTGCGTGGCGCTGAGTGCACTTTCGGCGGGAAACAGTCAGTCACTGAGAGAGTGGTTTTCGGACGAAATCACCCTGAGTGTCGCCCAGAGGATTGCCCATTCGGACGGCCATGACCTATTATGCTGTAGAGCAGCATCGAGACGTTGCATATGCTATGCATAGCACACGAAGGAAGGGCAGCTGCACCTGCACTCTGATGGGCTACATGCCGCAAGCTGCTAGGCGCCACTGTGCGTACGCGTCATCAATGTTCGCTGCTTGAGTTACTGTGTGGCATGCACATGCCTGGCTGAGTTTCACAAGTTTGGTATATTTTCAAACGAAAGCAACCCCCCTGACAAATTGGAACGCACCACTGCCTGCCAGCGTGACACAAGCCTTGAGCACATCGGTGTCCCATGCGCATGCGCACATTCAGCGCCAAGGAGAGAAGGCTGTTGGGGACAGCAGGCTGGTCTGGAACTGCTGGACCCCAGGGGTGACAGCAGCAATGGTGTCACGCCACTTCTGCACCGCCCTTGCCGACACACGTGCCCTGCACCAGCAGGGGCCACAGCGGCAGCAAATAGACATGCAGCGTGAGAGTTTCAAACAGTTGTATGCAGATAGCACTGTTGATAAGTTGCATGCAGGCAGCTGAGCAAGCCGCGGCACACCACAGCAACTGCGCCTGCGCCCGCCCACCTCCGTGCACACGCGCAAGCACGTACGGTTGTACGCATCCACCGCACCCCCCGTGACCTGCACCCGCCACCCACCTGATGCATGCTGCTGCCGAGGGGTACCTCCAGAGCTCCACCACCTGATTCAGGACGCCAACATCGCTGTGCGCAAACGCCACCAGCAGGCCATCCTTGTCTGCAGCAACCTTCTCAGGCAGCCTGCAAGTAACACGGCGCCATGTGCAGGTGCAACCCCAGCGCATAATGTACAGACGCTGCACCAGGAAAGGCCCTGTCAGTAGCAGCCATCATTCATGTCAAGCTTGACGTGTAAGGCTAAAGTATCATGCGGGTTATCGTGGGCAGTGACGTATTATGGTGACACCTCAATGTTGGCAGCGTCAGCGGCTTACTTATGACATCTGCTACCATGTGCGTGCTGCTGCTGCTGGTGTTTGTTGCATGTGTGCGTGCTGAGGCCTGAGCTGTGTGCAATACAATGCTGCATGCGTGTTGATGGCAGCTGGTGCAAGGCAGATGGCAGCAGTCACAGACCACATGAGCCTGAAACGTGCTTCCTGAGACACGCAGCCCTAGACGGCAACGCCAACCTAAACCAAAGCTGTAAGCAAGACGGCATTTTGCTTGGCCAACCACAGCCATGCGCACTGCGTCCATGTACTGGATGCAGTTGATACTGGTGACAGTGCAGTGTGCCGTGTGTGTCTCCTCACCCGTCAGCAAAAGCTGCCAGCAGCTTGGGCACTGAGCCGTATCCAGGGTGCAGCTGGTACTGACGCATCTCATACACCTGCCACCACGTGCCAGGGACAGAAGCAAGATGTAAGCCATGCGTGCCTTCTGTTGGAAGTGTGACGCCACACAAACGCGCGGCCTTTCGCAGGCGCATGCCACACAAAGCGCCGAATAGCTTGCGGCAGCAATATATACCTGTGCTGCTATTCACAGTCGCATTGCCGCTGCTTGCTTGGCTGCGTTCCGCCAATCAACCTGGGATCCACGCAAGTTGTTGGGATCCACGCAAGTTGTTGGGAAGAGCTGCATCCCACCGGTGTGTTTGGCAGCGTCTGTGCGGGGCTCCTGAAGGACGCTGCGCCAGGCTTGCCCAGTGCATCATACACCGCGGCAGACTCCACCATGATGCGGGATTGCTGTGCAGGTGACGCAGCGATAGTGCAAAGACAGCGGCCGCAAGCAGCAAAGGCGGCGCTTGTTGCTGTGGCCGATCAGTGGCAAGTAGCACTGACAGATCGCAGCGCTGCTTGGGCAGATGGCAGAAGGCGCATCCTGCTCATCTAGAGGAGGTAAGACAATTACTACACCATGTGCAGCAGCTGTACCAACGGATACAACGTTGTGTGTGCAGAGAGATGGACACAATTGCTGGCCCACGTTCTGTGCAACCTCTGGGGTTCTGTCACAAAACCCCTACAGACACGTGTTACTAAAGTGCCCACCTGCTTTGCAACATGCGGCCTGCTGGCATCTATGAAAGCCTGCCACTGCACATTCTTTGCTGCTGCTGCGCGCACCGCCTCCCGCTGCTCCAGGTCCTGCGGCAGGAGGGAAGGCAGCACTGCCCATGACAAGCGCACGCATACACTCACAGCTTTGATTGCGGAGCAGCACCACATGACCAGGGCTGCTGGGTCGACGTGTGCACCCCTTCCCCAAGCTTTGTCTCAGCTGATGACGCAGTGCATGTGCGCCAGGCTGTGCTAGCTTGGCTAGCGGGCCCACTGGCCCACAGGCAATGTGCTGTGCTGCACCAGCTGTGGCTACTGGCAGCTAGTAGCTGCTGCATCGTCCCCCACCAGAAGCAAAAGGGCACATGGTCATTGCACACACTTAGCAGGCACCCAACATACCCCGCGCGGAACCAAGTTCTTCTGCCTGTGCAGCTGTGTTGCTCATACCTCGTAGTGGTAGAAATGCGTCACAGTGTTCAGGTCGCCGCCAGTGTCACACGTGAACATTCTGCAGCAAGGACATTGCAGTCAGACACTTTGCATTAGACCAACAGCGGCAAAGTTCCACAGGAAACTCTGTCGTGGCTGTATGGTTGAGTGCTTGATGTGTGACATAAAGACACGGCTTGCCTGGCTGTCAAGCTACAGTATGACGACGCGCTTTTGTGCTCCCAAGTTGTGGACACTGCGAAGTGTGAGGGAGGGCGGCGTACGCAGCAACACTATAAAGACACAGTAAGAATGAAGAGCCACCAATGAAGCTGCTGGCCTGCCACCAACTCACCCGAGGAATGGCAGCAGCTGGGAGCGTAGCATTGCATGCTCTGCTGCTAGCTTCATGAACTGTTTCGACCCTGCTGGATGCAGGGTGTATTCCCTGATCTCCAGAATGCCCAGGCCATGCTGCTGCAGTTGATTGCCGCTGCTTTTGCTGAATGCCCGCGCAACCAGTGGCAGTGCCACGCGGCTGGTGTGACAAGGAGTACATGCACTCTGCAGCAGCAGAGGCCGGACTGCAGCTCTCAAACTCCACTGCATTGTGTAATGAAATATTATTGTAGCATATAAAAAAGAAAAGTATTGCTGTGGAGGATGAACTGGAAAGGAGTGGTAGCAGGGTAGGGCTTTGGTGGTTGTCAAAGGGTGTCAACTCTCTTTCCGCACGGTCCACGTCTGAACTGGCACATCCAGCACTACAGCTCGTAACCTTGCGTAGCATTCATTACGTAGGCGTCCTGTTGCTTTCGTCAACGTTGATACCGCGGCAGTGCCCCTGGCTTGCTGATCAGGCTTCAAGCATTTCATAACTTATTTGAACAGTCTTACGTTACAGCTGTATACCCATCACTGTCAAGTCGCTGCCGAAACCACCAGGCAGCTGCGTTGGAAGGGCTCTCTGTTCAGCTAATAGCTAGATGTTGGCTCGCACGTCTGTTCTGCCTGCAAGGGAGGTGCTGCACCCCAGGTACGGGCTGCGCATGCGATCAAGCACAGGACGGAGCTGCAGGAGATTCCGTAACGCTGGTGATGGTTGACGCCGTTGCGGTTGCCTCGCAGGACTGCCTGCCCGGCCCTAGCAGGCGGTGCTCCACGTCACCTCAGAACGGCAGCAAACAACAGGAGTGAGTGCTGCCTGGCAAGCAGCTACTCTGACGGTGCAGCAGCGCTGTACTGCTGCATCTGCTGCAGTTGATGTGCTGCAGCAGCCAGAGTTGACCCTGCTGGCCCTGATTAATGAGCAGTCATTGGAAGTGGGTGATACTAACGCAGCATAAAAGCGGACTTGCGGCAGCTGATAGGATGGCACCCAGGCATGGTGCGTCTTTCAAGTGCACCTGAGCTCGTGCCCTTCTACCTGTCACTGCTGAACAGCAGCTATCTTGTGCGGCACCACCTGCCTATGCTGGTCTGGCTTTTGTTGTTACGATGTTGTGTTGACAATAAGTAACTTTCTCGGTTGCTGTTCATGCAGACCGGCAGGTTGCTGCAGGTGCCGCCAGCAGCCCTGCCTGGCAGGCATGGAGCAACTGCCTACCACAGTGGACCAGCAGCACCACAAACCTGCCGCCCATCAACACAGCTGACCGCACGTGAGTCAGCAGCACTGAATAGGGCTGCAGCATTTGCATGTACAGCACCGTAGGCAGGGCGCTTGTGGAAAGGCATGCAGTACCAGCACGGAGCACGTGGACCAGAAGTTGGGCTGGCCTAGCTGCAGCAGCGCTGACTAGCGTGCTTGTGCTTGTGGGACAAAGCAAAGCAGGGGTATTCCTTGCTTTAGTGCTGTCTGTTGCCTACTAACTTGTCCAATCACCAGGATCACTCACACTGCAAGCACAGTAATCGTTCCTTTTTGCCTGCCTGCCTTCCTGCCTGCTTGTACTGCTGCCCGCCTGCCAGTGCGCTGGCTGCTGCTGTGAAGAGTGCTGCTGCCAGCTACAAGCACAAGCCCACGCTCAAGGTGCCTTCTCTGGATGAGCTGCCTGAGGTGCCCAAGAACCTGCACAAGCGCCTGGAGCTGATTGCACGTGTACAGCTTGCAGGATTCCTCGAGCGATCCTTGGAGGTGTGTGTGTTGTGTGTGTGTGTGTGTGTGTGTTGGGGGGGGCTAAGACGCTTGAATGGTGTTGGGGATGTCGACAGGTTTGCTTGTTCAAGTGTCCGCGTTGCTCAGGCCCACCTGCATCGCAGTGGTGCAGCAGGCGCGGAGGTTCTCGCAAACAGATATGACAAGCAACCAGCCGCTGGCTAGGTGAGGCAGCAGCAGCAGCAGAGCATGTTGACACCAGTGTGTGCTGCATGGCAGCAAATGCAACGCAGGATGGGTAAGGCAGAGAACCAGGCATGTGTTCAAGTGTACAGGAACCGAGCACTGCGCGGCAGAAGAGCACACCACAGCAGCAGTGTGTGCGGCGAGATGTGCCTGGCGATAACAGCGCATCACTACTGTGCCTCTTGCTGCTGCTGCTGCTGCTGCTGCAGGACGTGCCTGCCACCGTCATGGAGTACACCACCACTGACATCTCTGCGGCGCTCAGCATTGCCGGGGTGCAGGTCAAGAGCGGCAGCTCCAAGAGGGTGAGCAGGGCAGACAGGTCACAGCCATGGAGGCAGCACGCCTGTGACTGCTGTGAAACAAAAGTTGCGCAAGCCGCAGGTATCACTGGTGCATACTCTCAAAGCATTTGCATTCGTTCAGACGTCATGCATGGAATGCATGGAATCAAAACACTAATATTTGTGTCTTTGTTTGCTGGCGACGTGCTCATCCGGGGTGGCTCATGTAATAGAAGATGGTGACTGGACCCACGTGTCACCCCACCTCTCCGATGTTGGTTGATGTTGCAGCTGCGCAACCACATGCACATACCTGCTGCAGCAGCATGCATACACGTGCACATGCCTGCACCTGACCTTGCGCGCAAGCACACTGTCCATCCACGTGCCGCGTCTGCGCCGCGCCCGCCTCTGCCCTGCCGCCTGCTCCCGCAGGCTGTGATGAGCGTGGTGGTGACGGAGACGGAGAGCCTGATGACCTGGTCCCGCCTGGAGGGGCTGCTGCTGCACTGGGCGGTGTCGCGCAAGGCGCCGCCCGCGGAGCGCTGGGAGCTGCCCCCGCGCGGCTGGAAGACGCTGCCAGAGTCCACCGTGGATGCAGGTGCGGGCGCGCCACACGAGCCGTGACTCCACGCGCCGGCCAAGGCATGCAGCACAAGAGCCGGATCGTATGCACGCTGCGTCCTGCGCCTGCCGAGCATGGCTGTTTTTTGCGCAGCTGCAGCCGCGCATTCCCAGCGCCACGCCAACAACAGCAGTGCAAGTGGGGCGGCTTGGCATGCTTGCGCTGCAACTGCACGCGGCGTCTAGCACTCCAGTGTTGATGACCGTCAGATGCGCATGCATCTGCAGCGAGAGGGCCACCCCCATGAACGCGCTGTGCTGGGGTGTGGGCATGCCTGCAGGCGGCGCGTGGCAGTCCAGCCTTGAGAAGCACCCGCTGCCGGAGCCTGAGGGCACGCTGGGCCCGGCGGTCATGTACACCATGATGATCAACGTGCCTCTGGAGGGACCCCTGGCTGAGGGAGGCCTCATCTTTGTGCTGAAGTCTGGCAGCACAGGCCAGAACACCAAGTGGCTCAAGGTGAGCAGCACACCAGCAGCTGCTGCTGCTGCTCTGCAGCCCATTGTGTTGCCGCTGCAGGAGCACTCCGCGAGGCAGTGCCTGTGGGCAGAGGATGGTGGGCGTTTGGCACGGTGTGCGGAGCTGGTTGGTGCATGGGGCAGGACGTGCGCATGGAGCTGCAGCTGTAAGCGCTG
Organism: Scenedesmus sp. NREL 46B-D3; assembly: GCA_014080715.1. NCBI lineage: Eukaryota > Viridiplantae > Chlorophyta > Chlorophyceae > Sphaeropleales > Scenedesmaceae > Scenedesmus > Scenedesmus sp. NREL 46B-D3. Next base: position 361,797 of record JACERP010000032.1, read on the forward strand.
TTGGGGCGACTGAAGTGCTGTTTCAGCAAGTTGGCGTTGTACCTGCAGTACTAACCCGTGCTGCTGTTCTCGCTGTTGCTGCTGCCTCCAGGATTCTGCCACCAAGAGTGACTTCTACCTGGACCTGCAGAAGCTGAAGGCTGTCTGAGCAGCAGCAAGAGGCAGCATCATCGCTGGATGCTGTTCTAACAGTGACAGCTGTTGGTCTGGCTGCTGCGTGGAGCAATGCAGCGGCGCTGACAGCTGTGTAGCGGCAGAGTTCAGGTGGCATGTGCAGCTGGTGCAGTGTCCTGCAATCGGAGGTGGCAGTGACAGCTGAGTACAGGCAGCAGTACGAGGTTTGAAAGCAACTGAGCGTGTCTGTGTTTGCAACAAACATCAGCCCTTTCTCCTGTGTGTAGCTTCGAACAAGTTGCAAACCTTCGGTCACTGTGTTGCCGAGTACGCTGTTGATTGCAGATTGAGAGGGATTGCAAGATGGCATATGCGCGTCAACACGCGTCCTGGAGGGGCGCGGGGCCGATGGCGTTGATGCTATGGCTTGATTGGGGGATAAGAAGCTGATGGCATCTGCGCAGCAACACGCATGACATTGCTGTGGCCAGCTGTGCTCTCATCACTTCGTGTTGTAACTGGGTTCTGTCACGGTGGTTTGCACACTGGACTGAACTTGCAAGACCAGGTCGGCTCAGCTATGTGCATGTCCTGTGCTGTTCCACTACATCATTTGTTTAGCTCCTTGCCAGCTGCTGAAGTGTTCTAGCTCGACCTGGTCCATTTCTACCACCAGTTGCTGAAGTTGCCTTTGAGCCACACAGCATTCTAGCAGAGACTGGCCCGATAACTTATTGTTACATTTGAATTTCTCAACAACATGTCACAATGCGTGAAGCAGCACCGCAACGCGCAAGCTTTTTCAGCTTCGCGGCCGAGCAGCAGTGCTAGGCAGCTTAGCGTGCGGGTGTTCAACCAGCAGCACCCTTCAGATGCAAAGCATGATCAGAAGACGTTTGGAGACATCGCCAGACGGGCGGGTGCTGCAGCAATGTCGGGTTTGCTGACTCTGTCGGTCCTCACATCAGGTACAGTACTGCAAAGCAGCGGCAACACGCATTGATGCCGCAACGCTAAGATACAAGCCCATTCTTCAATAATGTTTGTAACAGCACACGTTCAAGGCACCCGCTGAGCTCCACCTGGGAGTGACATACTTGGCATCACTGCTGCTGCTAGTGCTGATGTCACTGCTGATGCTGCTGATGTGTGCCAAACATTGCAGGTGCTGCATATGCTCGCCCAGCAGGGGTCAACAGGCCAGAGCTGTTGCCAGCTGAGCAGACACCTGTCATTGATGTTGCTGGCTTCCTGACACCATCTGAGGTATGCAAGCACGGCTGGTGTTGTGGAAGTGCCATGTGTAAACATTGCAGCAGTGGTATCCCCGATCTTGACACATGCAGCAACCGCCGCTGGGTGCATTACAAATGAATAGCAGCGGAAGAAGTGTCAGCAGGAGAAGTAGCCAATCTGTATGCACCTTGAAGCAGCATTAGCTCTTGCTCAATCCAGGCATCCATCTGTAGAGTACTCTAGCCACAGGTCCGTATCAGCACCAAATCAGCCGCTTGTTCTGCCGTATCAGTACCCATGGTATCATAAGGTAGCAGCAGAAGCGCACTGCCAACCAAAGTGCAGGCGCGCTGTACACCCACCAAGGCCACACATGCAGCACTGCTCAGCCATGAAAACAATTCTGCAGCTGCACCACCTGTTCGTCGTGATGATGCTTGCAGGAGAAGCGCATCGCCAACCAAGTGGAGGCGCTTGAGCAGGACACGGGCTTCAGGCTGCGCCTGCTGGCACAGAACTACCCGGAGACCCCAGGTGTGATGTGCGGCACAGCAACTGCCGGGCCATAAAATGTCAGTGCAGTGCGTCCAGGAGACGTGCCTGGCGCGGTCGGGCCCATGCATCGGTGATGTAGCTACTGCTAGCGGGCCAGGAGCAGCCAGGATGTGGGCGCAGCGAGCGACAGGAACTGCGCATGCGCCCTTTGCACACAATTCTGGCGGCGGCGTGTCTTGTACCAGGATGTGTGTGATCTCGTTCAACGCGGCACATTGCTTTGTTACCACCACGCTGGTTACCTCGCTGCTGCGCATCCCTTCTGCGTGCAGGCCTTGCCATCCGCGATTTCTGGGGCGTTGATGACACATCCATTGTGTTTGTGGCCGACCCCACCTTTGGCGACATCCTCAACTTCAACGTGGGCCAGGCAGTGGACCTGGAGGTGCCTCAGGTGTGCATTACTACCATGGTTTGCGCTCTGAGGGGATGCAGCTCTGATGGAGAGTTTTGAATCTGTTGTGGGCCAGGCAGTGGACCTGAAGGTGCTGCGGTTCGTGTGCCGATTTTCATTTTTGAGAGTTGGCGTGCTGAACACCAGTATGCAGCAAGCCTGCTGTGAATCAGGCAGTAGAACTGGAGGTGCCTCAGGTGTGCAACATGCTCTAGTCATGTTGCATCATCAGCGGTGAGGCGAGCGCCTGTCGCATGTCACATCAACTCTTGTGTGGGTGGTGTGCTGCACTTGGAGATGCTCCTGGTCGTGCAGTGGTGACCGGCATGTTGCAGCGCTGCTGTACAGCTGCATCCCTGCCATTATGACCACACCTGCGCAGCAGATGCAAATATGCACAGCAGCGGCGGCTCGTGAGGATGCAAAGGAGCCTTACTTTGCCGTGCATGCCGCATCGTGCAGATGATGACCATGCTGGCTGTTTAGGGTTTGCCGCACGCTGCCTGCTGGCCTCTGCACCCGCTGAGCCTGTTCTGCTGGTCTGCTTGCAGCATGAATGTGCTGCAGTGCCGTTTGCAGTGGCCCCTGCCTCGGTGTACACACTCCGAAGTTGCCGCATGCTTTTGTTCTACATGCCTGGGGGTCCAGTGGAATGCGAATCAAGTGGGCCCCCCTGGTTCAGCTGTGTACAGGGATGAGGCATGTGCTCAGGTTGTGCTGCTGTGTGCGCGTGCAGAGCTTCTGGTCCCGCCTGGCTGGCAAGTACGGTAACAAGTTCTACTGGCAGGAGAAGGGTGAAGCAGCCTCCATCCTCAGCGCGGTGAGAACTCTCGGTTTTGAAGGTTTTAGGGGCCTCGAATCCATGGGCGCATGGGGCATGCGCTGGGTTGCAGGTGACTGTACAGCCGCGTATACGTACCTGCTATCTGACAGCTGCACGTGAACGTTTTAAGGCCATTCAGATCTTGGTGGTCAGCAAGTTGCAGCGTCGGGGTCGAGCCAGCATGCATCTGCAGCGCATTGAGGGTGACATGACAGCGGTGCCGGACCCACGCTGTGCAGCAGGGTGCCGCCTTCGTCAGCGTCCTAGACACAGCAGAGCTTGCAAGTCATGACCTCAGCTGCAAGACTGGCACAGTTGCTGCTGAAAATCCTGCGTGTCCACAGTTCTACCGCCACCGTGCAAGGGCGCATGCAGCAACCCGCAGCACCTTCAACAGTCTGCTGCAAGCATAACATGATCTCAATCGTGCTGTTCCTGCTGCTGCTGGGTATGGCTGTAGGTGAATGCAATTGATGCCTGCCTGAGGGAGCCTTCTGGCCGAGCAAAGTGCGCTACTGTGCAAGGCGGCTTGGAACAGTAGACGCCTAACAGGCACCAGTGTGCCTGCAGCATCCACTGCATGCTACGTGGTGGCTCATGCCTGGCTCGTCAATTTTTGTAGTGCAACAGCATATTGCATGGGTCATTGCTGGTTGCAGGCCATGAAGTTTTGTAAGATGCAGCATGCCAGTCTGTACACTATTGTCTCAAACATGCGTAGTCGCTAGGCAGCTGCAAGAGCCTGCTGTGAGCTGCCTTGCACAGCTGAGCTGAAGGATGGCACATAGTGCTTGATGCGCACAACGCATCAGTGTTCGAGTTGGTTGTGCTGCTGTCATGGTTTCCTGCTTGCACCCATGCAAAAACCCTTTCCCTGGAACACCCTATCTCGACAGGTTGTTGTTCAACGCCCGCTGGTGTCTCGTTGGTCGTTGTCGCACAGCCCTATGGAGATGACTGCATATAAGTTAATCTGTACCACGCTCAAGGCACCTCTGATCAGCTGGTGCAGGTTTGGTAACGTAGCAGGAGCATCCGACTTCCCGCTGCCCTGATTCACAACACGTTTGGAGGCTTTAAACGTCTTGGAGTGGTCAGCGTCCATTCAGGAACGAACGGCTACTGGGAGCCTGACCGAAGCCAAAGCAGCACCAGCACGGTGCGTCGCGTCCTCAGCATTCGTAAAACCAGCAAGAGAGCTCAACACGAGCTGTTAGTTTAAGCCACAGAGCATGCAGCACGGCTTTTGCTTGGGCTTGGGCACCACATGGGCAACCTTCTGATCTGCAACTGCAACCAACGAAGGCCCTTTTTTGCCGCGTTGTTCCTTTTCTTCACGCCCGTGCTTGGGTCGCAGGCCCGTAGCACAGTCATTGTGCTTGCATTGCTCCTCTTGTCACCAGCAAACTCTACGATGCAAAGCGAAAAATGGTAAGTGTGCAGGTTATGCTTGACCTTGTTGCATTCCATACCATAGCATAGCCTGACGTAGGCCCAGACAATTGTGTGCCCTGCTGTCCGCAGATGGCGCAGCCTACAACACTCAATGTTGAGGTGGTGGTGCCAGGGCGTGCATCGCAGCAGCGCTCATTTTTGCTTGATAATGGGACTGTGTCAAGTGATTTTGTGCAGCAGCTGCTGCGGTTGGAGTTTGGAGCGGGCGCCCTGCGCCAGGCTGGCAGTGCCGATGTCTTACCTCTCACAGTAGACCTGCAGCAAGGCAACTATGTTTGGAGTGTGTTCGGTGTAGTAGGTGAGTTCGGCAGCTGCGTTCTTTGCAGCATGCCGAATTTCTGGTCCCATGAAAAGGGCGCTACATGTAGCTGGTTGAATAGGCGCAGGAGCAGTAGATGAGGCATGCACTGTGTTTGCAAACCACAATGGCATCTGCACCAGCTTCTGTGGTCATCTCCTGCAGGTGCTTGGGGTAAATAGCCAAGGGCACAGCATGCTCCAGCATGCAGCGTGCCACTGGGCATTGCTTGGCGTTATCAAGCACCGATGTTGTCCAGTGCTCACCTTGCATCATCAACCATGCTTTGTCATGATGCTTGAAGCAACTGTGCTTCTGGGTTGTTTTGGGTGAAAAGTACAAGGCAGGCAGGCAACACCATTGAGAATGCTGCTGTCAGTTGTCTGCACATATGCGAATGTGCCTTCATGCTGCAAGCTTGTTTGTTTGCAATTCTGCTGAACGTCGCCCTGCCCGCGTGTCCCCTCGCGTGTGTGATTGCAGCAGATGGTTTGTGAAGCAATTCTGCAGCATCTGCCTCTGTTGCATGTTATCGTTTCCCACCTGCACCTGTTCAGCTTGGTTGATGAACAGCGGTGGAGGAATGCACGGTAGCTGAGACAGCCACTGCCTGCATATCAGCCTGCTGAGTGTGACTTGTGATGCATTTACAGTTGTGCCGATCAATGTCATGTGTGCATCATGTACTTTTGAAGCAGAATGCGGTGTCAACAAACAAGAACAGGCCACCGTCCTTCACTGCTGGATGTTGCTGCATGCCATGATATATGTGTTGCACACAACACCACTGTCATCCTGTGCGTGACACACACGTGTTGCTCTGCCCTGTTCCTGTGCGTTCACGTCACCTGCCGTTCCTTCTACGACTTCCCTCCTGCTTCTGTCGCGTCCCACATCAACAGCGGCAAGTGAGTTGCTGGTGCTTGCAGTGGTGGTGTGTGGCGAGGCTGCTAAATTGCATTGCCTGCTGAAGCTGCAAGCAGACTCGAAACGGCTTTCAGTCACAGTCTTGCACATCCTCTGTGCTGCATGCCCACAACTTGAAGGTGCAACACTACATGTAATGTGTCATGATTGCAGTCGTATGGCATGTGCATGTGGATAAGCACAGCATGCCCTGCAGCACCATCCTGTATGCTGCTTGAAGTAAAGTGTCACGGCTGACTATATCCAGAGTGACGTTAGCGCCAGCTTCTGGTGCCTAGCATATCATGTTATTGTTGCATCCCTCGTGCATGCTTGGCTGCAGCCGGCTTTATTGCTGCTAGGTGCTGAAAGGTGCTGAACCATGCTCAAGCTCTTGCTGCAGCCAGCTCTTGTTGCAGCAACCGGCCACTATGCAATCCAATTGCATGCAGGAGTGCCGCGCTCACTTTGATCTGTGTGTGCGGCCTGCGCTGTCAAAAAGACAACACCAGAGTGTCACATGCCCTACCTGCACTGCTGCATGATGAGCATGGCTGCTGCATCTGTATGCAACAATATGCTTTGCACAATACTCATGTTGACTTGTGCTGCACATGCTGCTCTGCCTTGGTCTTGTGCATGCGCTGTCAACTGCCGTTCCTTGGCGTCCCGTGCTTCAACACAACAGCACCAGGTTAGTTGGGGTTGAGCATTGGTGGTACGTCAGCATGCTGCGGCTGCCTGTGATGCCTGCCTGTTGTGAACTCTCTTCAGCACTACATGGTTTTCCCATGGGTTAGGGTGCTGCAGTCTGAGTTGCCACAGCAGCATGGAATACTTTCATGTAGCTACCAGCAGTGCTACTGTATGCACCTATCAGATTCCTTCTGCTGAACAACACCCTGCCGGTGTGTCTGGTGCATGTACTTACTGTTCACGGCTCCGTACCTGGCCACTCTCTTGTCCCACAGCAGCAGCAGCAGGTGAGGAGTTGCTGTGTTGGCTTCAGTGCTTTGGTTGTGTGGGGAGCAACCGTGATGTTCCAAAGCAGCAGTCCTAGTTGCCATGCGCATTGCATGCATCACCATCTGCAGCATGCCAGCTATCAGCAGCATGGTGATCAGCATCGCGTCCGACTCTCAGGACCTGTCGTTGCAAGTGCTGCGGAGCAGCTTTTGGACAGTAGCAGCGCACACACCACCATCTGCATGCCATCCATCACTGCAGTTCGTTACATGCCTGCTGTGTGCTGTTGTGTGTGTGTGGGGGGGAGAGGGGTATCTTGAAAGCAAGCAATGCAGCCAGCGTTTGCACAAACCTTGCCTCATCCTATCTACCTGCCATAAGCGTTATCGTTGGGCACATTGTGAGGATGTCAAGATGCGCACATGTGGTTGCACAGCATTGACTGAGCCACACCTGCCTTGCTGCTTACTGGATTTATGCAGCTCCTGCAGTGCAGCTCGACATTGCTGCGGAGCGCCCCCCCCTTGGGGCCCCAAGCAATGCTGGCAAAGTCCTGCGGTATTGGGTCGACTTGCTGGACACGGCTCTGACGGGTGAGCTGCCTTACTGCTTTTGTGTTGATAAGACTTTGTATCACGGCTGCCCTGGCTGCACATGTTGTAGTGGGCCCGTGTGGAGGACATAATGAGACAGTATGCTGTGCAACGCCTTATAGCAATAGCAATGGTTCTGAGCAACAGCTATGGTAGTTATCTTGAGACGTGATGTACGGGTTGGGATGCAGGTGCTTCCTGCTCAGGCTCGAGCAAAGAGCGACAGTTGCGGCTTGCGCATGGCACCAATAAGGACCATGTGGAGTGACGCCCGCATGGTGCTTTGCTGCTCAGGTGGCCTGACCTTACATGGTTCTACTGGCTCTCATGCGGAGTCCAGGTTCGCTTCTTTTTTGCTGCGGTCGTATACAAATGGCGCATGGACGGCAGGAAGGGAGCTGAGGCCTTGGTGGCGAGCTTGGCAGCCTTTGGCTTTGCAGAGAAGCTGCTGGAGTTTGCTGCGTACAAACGGCAGGCGCCTCCGATGGCGGCGCCTGCCGTTTGTACGCAGCAAACTCCAGCAGCTTCTCTGCAAAGCCAAAGGCTGCCAAGCTCGCCACCAAGGCTTCAGCTCCCTTCCTGTCGTGTTGTGCGCTGCAGCAGTCGTGTGCTTTCCCTGTGCTGCGCTGCTCGGTTCATGGTCTCTGTGGCTGTCCTGCTGCAGCTGGTGCGTGGAGACTGCGCGCTGGTGCTTTGACTGTAGCCTGCTGCTACCTCAGCCACTTCCTAAGCCGTACGCTGCCGCTGCCACGGGTGCACCAGCACTTGGTTGCATCCGCTGGCCCCCGGCATCGTGTACTGCTACTGCTGCTGTTGTTCCAAGTGCTGCTGCACCCGTGGCAGCGGCAGCGTACGGCTTAGGAAGTGGCTGAGGTAGCGGCAGGCTACAGGAGCTCGCAACAGCAGTAGCAGTACACGATGACGCGGCAACAGCGGCTGCAGCAGCAGCAAGGAAATTCTCAGGAAGTCTTTGGAGGGAAATGGGGCAGCTGCAGCTGGTTTTGCGTCTCTATTCAGGAAGTCAGTTGGGAAATGGAGGTTGTTTGAGCTCACTCCTCTGTGTGTTCCAGTGGCAACCTGGTGCTGTGCATTGCTGCTCACCAGGCGTGGTGCATGAAGTGTTGATGCATTGCTTTTTAACTTATGCTAAGGCATTGTGGTTCATATAGTAGTGAGCAGGTCAACGAACAGCAATTGCCTGTTGATCACAGTTTATGAATGTATAAGCCGCCAACAGCAGTTGTCTGTGTGTGGGTCACTTTGTATGTACTTTCAATCAGTGACGTGTTTAGGTGGATGCTATTATCCTTACTGCGCAGTTACCGTGTATTGCTGCTTTTCTTGTCAAGTCTTGGGATGTGCGCAATGCATGCAAACATTCTGGAGCAGTGCTCCCTCCTCTTTCCGCCCCGGTGGGGCGCGGGGCCGATGGCGCTGATGCTATGGCTTGAATGGGTGATGTGATGATGATGACTGCGCAGTTATGAATATAGACGCCTGGGGCAGCTGACTGAGTCAGTCGGGTGTGGCGGCTCTAGCAGTGCTGGATTTGCCTGTGAGTGTTAGGCAGCTGGGCTTGCCACTGCTGTTGCCCACTGTAAAAGTTGAGAAGTATGAGAAGGTTTGTTACAGTATGATAAAAGTTACCATCAGGCATCAAGGAGCGGTCTAAATCCCTCACAGCAGTCGTACTGCCCAGCGGTTGTGTGAGTACGTTGATGGTTTCCTGCTCTTTATATTTTTATATAACTTATACTATGCATGATGTTGAGGGTTTGAAGAGAGTATATATGTTGCCTTGCAGAAAATACACCATTGCAATGCACAAGGTAGCGAACAAAAAGGTTCATATCTCTAGGATGGAATCAGCATCAGCACTCTTAACCCAGCCGGAAGTGAAGCAGTCACCCTGCCCCCCTCATGCACAGCTGCAATGGCATCTGTAAGCTATGCTGGCTCTACCCACAGTAGTAAAAGAACGGATTTAACGGCTCCTGGGCTCCAGGTAAATGCAAAACGTCATACCTTCAAAGCAATGCTTGACCAGGAGCGGCCCGCTCAAGCTCTCCTGGTGCTCGAGTGTGCTGCCATGCAGGCAAGCTGGCCCGCATCAAAGCATCATCTTCATACGCACCTGTGCCGCAGAAACCAGATTTCAAAAACAGCGGCAGTGTCAACGAGAGTGGTCCGAGCGGACCAACTCTCGGACGCCTTCCTCCGAGCACTTATAGCGTCCTGCCCATCCAGCTGCAGAACCCCGCGGTGACACTCGTGCCCGAGGTGTAGTCCAGAATATATCATCGCAAAAACCTCGCAAATGTTAGCTCAGTAGCCGCAGCAGTAGCAGCAGCAACAGCAGCAGTTTGACTGAGAATCGTTCTGTGATAAGCAGCAACAGTGTAACCCAGCAGTGAAACACAGCAAGTCGTAATATGTATTGCAGGCAAAAAAAAACACAATACAGAAAGAAATAAAGATTACCAGTGGCCTAGCATGTTACCCCTATCACACGGGCACTCAGTCATGTATGGTGCTCCCCATGTGTAACGGCGTCAATCAATATCCATGTCTGAACCACTACTGTCACTGATATCCATATCAGAAGACCATGCAGGATGCAACGGTGCTACTGTGGAGTGGTGAGTGGGGGTCCACTCATCCACAATTCCTGAAATAAGAGTGGCATCACCATCAATCCGGTGGTAGCAGCACATAATATCCTGAAACAACTGCCAATGTGATGTGTTATATGCGTCACGTGGATATGTCTTCAGGAAACGCCGTGTATGATTGAAGCAACGTCCGACTTCGTAGCCGCTGCGGCGCATATGATGAATGCACCTTGCTGCCTCCAACACAAAGCATGCTTTATGCATCACAATGCGCATCAGGTGACAAAGTCTGCCATGTAACATGTTGTATGCCTGCGCTCGTGTCGTGCAAGATGTAACATGCTGAAAACGCAGTGCTGCAAAGAATGCAAAACCCGGTAGGCGCCGCCGGTCATACAAGACAGCATAGGAAAAAGCAAAACCTGGCTCATGTGCTTGATCAGCACTGATCGGCGCTGTCTCTGTGGTCAGAATGCGCATATCCAATGCCACGCACTTGTGAATAGTGCTCTAGGATGTAACAGTGACAGCCTGAACTGCATGCATAATATCTCGATGCAATAATTGTTACTGCTGAACAGTTTTTGCATATTGAGACACTCAAGTATTCTGTGCAAGAGCCATGTCAACAAGCAGGTCAGGACAATACATGCTGAAAGGATTGCATGTGAAACGTTGGAACACTCCACTCTGAGTCGGTATGTGGCTCATGTGCATCTCACTCATGTTGATGCTATGGGTTTCCAGGAGGCCTAGGCCGTACTTGCGTTCAGTGGCAATTCCACGTGGTATTGAATTGCTTTTGCGTGTTCGTATGGGTTGTCTGTGTGTACATGAGCGTACTAGTCAGTTTGGCGGTCGCAGAGCTAACTCCACTTCAGGATGTCCTTGTTGTGGTGCAGAAGTTGAGTCTTTGTCACACTTCATGTTTGATTGCCCTGCTACTTCTGCTCAGAGGGATGATATGTTTGCTGAGACCAGATCCCTGCCTGGTTGCGCTGAAAAGTTGCGCAGCGTTTTGTCCATGGCTGATTCGTCAATCAAGGTGTTGCGTTTTGTATCTGATGATATTTGGGGCAGTTCTGGAAAATGTCGGATGGTGTCACCGTGTATTGCTGCTTTTCTTGTCAAGTCTTGGGATGTGCGCAATGCATGCAAACATTCTGGAGCAGTGCTCCCTCCTCTTTCCGCCCCGGTGGGGCGCGGGGCCGATGGCGCTGATGCTATGGCTTGAATGGGTAATATGATGATGTTGATGATGACTCAAAAATTCTGCAAGATTTTGAACTCGAAGGGGGGGACTCCCCTATAGAGGGCCGTCTGCAAGATTTTGAAAAATAAAAGTTTGAAACCTTGTTTGGCGTGAGGCTTTCCAGGTCCCTTTGAACGCGATTAAAATGTTGTTCAACAGGGGCAGTTGAAATGGCTGCATCTAGGATACTGTGGGGCATTTCCAGGCAGCTTTGTTGCTTGCACAGCAAGTCACTGCCTATGCTCACCACTGCATATGCTGGTTATTGCAGTGAGCCATGCACACGGGGTAACCTGGATACAGACAAACAGCACGCGCAGCAGCAGCAGCAGGACTGTGCAGCAGTACACTGCACATTGTTTGCAGATTCACACGCAAGCGCCTGAGGGGCACTGCAATGTTTGGGCGCGGAACATAACATGTTCCCTGTGCTCTGGAACTACTGCTTGCTTGCATCGCGAGGTGGAACATATCTAAATTACTGTGGGGCATTTCCAGGAAGCAATGTTGCTTGCACAGCAAGTCACTGCCCATGCTCACCATTGCATATGCTGGTTATTGCAGTCAGCCATGCACATAGGGTGACTTTGACAAACACAAGCTTGAATGGACCCTGATTGTTACCTTGACACTACACAACAGCACATCACGGCCCATCCCAACACGTCACACTCAATATGCCCTTCTCTCTAGTTTGATGCACTGCCGTGCTGCGGCAAACCTCCGCTTGTGATGACAAACGGAGAGGAGAAGCAGCAACAGCGCAATTGTTATGGCTACAACTACACGTCGTTTGCTGTCTTATAGCCTAGTTGCACCCGTGGCACATGCCACGCACATTGAAAAGTTGCGGGGTAGCGGCTCTGTTACTGTTGCACCTTTGACAGCAGCAGCAGCAGCAGCAGCAGCAGCAGCAGCAGCAGCAGCAGCAGCAGCAGCAGCAGCAACAGCAGCCACCCCCCTCCCCCCCAACTCCACCCCTCCCCGGGGAGGGTGGGCCCACCCACCCCAACCCCCTCTCCCCCAAGTTCGCGTTCTTCCCATGTCAGAGCTGGGTTGTTCACTGTCTTTCCCGTGGCAACTTACCCGTGGCATGAACCCGTGGCAGCTGTTCTGCACGCCTGACAACAGCCGCTGCAGCAGCACCCACCCCCACCCCTACCCCAACTTGCTGCATCAGCAACAGCAGCAGCACCTACCTCCACTCCCCGACACCCCCATCCCCTCAACCCCCAACCCGTGTTCTCCCTATAGCAAAACCGTTTGCTGTTTACCTACTTTCCCGTGGCAAATTCTCCGTGGGCAGGACCCGTGGCAACTGTTGTGCACAGCAACTGCACAACAGCTGTTGATATAATTGCCCCATACCGCGCCGTCTGCAACGGCACCGCTGAACGGGGGGTGGCGCCATTCCTGCTTGCCGAGAACGAGTTCAAGTGGTTAAGAAGCGCGCACCGTGCAGCAGCATGGATGCACGGCGGTCAAGCGTGTGGCTGGCGCATAAGGCCAGCAGCTGCATGCGCAGGGTGCAGTCCGCATCGACTGGTGCGGTCGTTGCGGACTGCACCATGGACGCCCACTGTTTGCAAGAAAGGGAGATGCAATGCTGCGAGTGTGCTTGCTGGCTGGTGGGCAACGGGCACTCCAGGCCAACCTAAGCCAGGCTCCTACCAGCAGCTCCCACCTTGCCTAGACCAACAACTGGTAACCTACTACTGGGGTGTAGGACTCTCTCCCTCACCGGCAGCGTCTGCTTATTCCGGCACATGCACTACATCCACACAGCTGCCAGGCACCCATTGAAGTAACACAGCATCACCACGGCCAGCTGCAGAACGCTGATGACTAGAGCACAGCTGTTCCCTCAATTGCTGCTATGCACTGTGACCAACACAGCAGTCCACAGCAGCCTGGCACTTGTGCTCACCTGCAGCGTCTCTGCAGTCACAGGCACCACGTCTATGTGGCTGACAAACAGCACTGGCCGCAGCTGCGGCTGGCTGCCATGCCACGTCAGCAAGTGACTGAGCGAGCCGCTGCCAACCTGTTGGGTTGAGGGTTGATGAAGCAGGTGGTGGGTGAGTGAGGATCGCAGCACTTTCAGAGAGTTGTGTGTCGGTGGCAGGGTTGCAGACAGCACCGTGCTAGGAGTGGCATACCAAGAGGGTGGAGAGGCTGCTGGCATCACAATTGTCATTCATTTAAGCAAGCAAGAGCTGTAGTGTGCAGCTGCTATTCCACCGAGCCTGTAAAAGGTGTCGAGATGATGTGCACACAGCTGATTAGGCTCTTAATTGCCATGCTTGCTGATGCAGCGGCCATGAGCGGCATGTAACGCTACGGTATGCGCTGCACCTGTAGCGGCAGCGCAGCTCAGTACGTGCATACCAACGCAGCAGGGGTGGCTGCATGTCTGACTAGCTGCAGATTCACCTGTTCCACTTGGAAGTGCTGCCACACATCTGCATAAGTGCTCGCTAGCCAGGCGCCCAGCTTACGGAACTCCTCGCTGTTCACTGCATGATGCTCTGCTGCTGCGTTTGAGACCGTGGCAAACTGGACGATCTCGCTGAGGTGCTGCACGGCAGCATCCAGGTACGGCGGGTTGCAATGCCGCAGCCTGGCCCTTGGCGTGGGTGCAGGAGCGCTTCCTGCTGCTGTTGCTGCTGCTGCTGCTACCCACACAAGTAATAGCCAACGATGCGGTCCACGCAGCAGCATGAATAGTTCAGTGCTGGAACAGTAAGGCTTGGTGCGCTTCTGCCGCTGGACCATTGACCGGCAGGACGAGATCAATAGGTGACAGGCAGCTCGAAACAAGCTACTACCGCCCGGAAGGAATCCTGCTGCAGAGTTAAAGGGCTGCACTACAGGTGGTGTCGTCACTTGCCAAGTCGACGAATCATGGGATTAAGCTTGCTGGATCATCGAGAATGGCGCAGCAACACTTACTTAGGGTTGTGTCACAATGGTAGTGCAGGTCTTGGGCTTTGATTCCACAGAAGCAAGTCGCTTGAAGCATACATTTACACACGATCGACCAGTTGACAGCCCCCGGTAGTAGCCACACACCACTTCGACACAGAGCTTGTCCGTAGGTGTCACCAGCCATGATACATAAATGCTGATGCCCTTTTTAAACCCTGGACTTGCCACCCTGCTGCGCGGAGTCAACCAGCTCCTGCAGTGCCTGAACCAGGACCTCAAGCTCCTGCTCGCTGTTGTAATATGTAACGCTGGCCCGCAGCACTTCCTGCAAGCCCCGAGCGGTGAAATCCAGGCGGGAAGAGCCAGCACCTGACACGCTGACCTGCAGGACATGCAGGCCAACAGTCAGAGCAAGTATGAGACGAGGCCTGTGATCACCACTAGTTAGAAGCAGTGTGCATTGCTTGAAGCGCATACCTGCTTGTACGTGACTGCCCATCCTCACTGGGACAGCAGCTGACAACATTACACCACCAGAGTGCTGGATTGAAGTGCAATATACAGTCATTCATGCAGGCATCTTCACAAACGTGGCAGTGATGGTTGAAGCTGGACATAATGCTTGATTTGTAACTATGCAAGGCCTCATAGCAGGGTAACAGCATGGTCGCTGAACTGAGACCAATCGCCATCACAAGACACACCATGCCACGGGCCCCTTGTTGTGCGCCGAGTGTGCAAGTGTGCTCTCCTGCAAGCAACTTGTTTGCAGCTGTCCACTCACATTAATGGGTGGCTGCCTGCTCTCCAGCCACTCCCGCACTGCACCAGCATCGGCGTGGGAACTCAGCGTGAAGCTCACGATGCCGCACAGCTGCGCACCCCTGTCTTGCAGCGTGACGCCAGGCACGCGCTGCGACAGCATCTGCCGCAGCTGCTCAGCCAGCTGCTGCGTGCGTTGCCAGCAACGGGCAATGTCCTGCTGCAAGCAGTACTGCACGGCTGCACCAAAGCCGGCCTGCAGCCGAGGGCACAGGCGTGCCACACACACAAAGCAAGGTTGGAGCGATTGCTGTATAGCAGGCATGAGACCTGAGGGCACAGAGCTCAGTCCTCAAATGCATGTATAATGATGATGACACGTACTGTGGCAGTACATCTGCATGCCTGCCCACAACTAGCACCTTGGTTCACCAACGCTGCACCGACCACAATGCAGGTATAGTTTTGTGACTCCACCCACCTTTGCTGCCATGCTAACTTCGTACTGCTCGTACCGCACAGCGCCATCGTAAAACGTGTAGCTGTCCTTCCCTGTCCAGTGCGCACCGTGGATGTCAATCATCGCAGGCTCCCAACCAGCCATACTGCTGCTGCTGCTGCTGCTGCCGCTGCCGCCAGTACTAGGAGTGCTGCTGCTGCTTGCAGGTGCTGTGCTGCTGTTGCTGCTGTCAATGGCTGCCGTGCTGCGCGTGCGAGCGTACAGGAAGCCGATGCCTCGTGGGCCCCTGAAGTATTTCCTGCTGGTGCCTGCAGCCATTGCATAGGCATGTGTTTGATGTCCATGCAAGGGCATTTATTCACCTTTAAATGATACTCGTTGCTGCACACAGGCACTGTGTGCTTCTGCAGCCAGGTGCACAGCTGCTGCCAGACTTTAGGCTTGCTGCGCCACCGTCTGCCACCCTGCAAGGTGCCGATGTGCTGCTGCTTCTGACAACACCATGTACAACCACAGACCACAGATCATCCATCAGATCTACAGCTGCCGTCTTTGGTGACTTGCGTAAGCCGTTGACACGCGTACCAGTCAGGAAGTCGCAGCGAAGCTGCTGCACATCCAGTGGCATCTGCCCAGCAGACTGGCAGGCATCCAGCAGGAACGGCACACCAGCAGCAGCAGCTGCAGCGCCCACTGCCGCCGCGTCATACACACGCCCGCTGCTGGTCGGCACGTGGCTGATGGACACCAGCGCAGGGCGCGGCTGCACAGCAGCAGACAGCAGACCACCTTCAGGTGGATGCGCATCCGCACGCCAGCAGCAGCAACATGCCAAGCGGCAGGTGATAGGCATGTTGTAGCCTGATTGCTACACTGGAGCAGCAGCTTGCTGTCTCTGCGAGCATGCATGCATTGTTGGGATGGTGCATTCTGCATTGAAACCTTTTTCACAGCACATGCAGCCCGCCCATGCCCAGCGGCTGCGACGGCTGCTCCCTGCAACGGCAGCACTGCACCCTGCCCGGTCGCCTGCACCGCACCTGCTGTGCCAGCAGCTGCTGCAGGTGGGGTATGTTGATGTCACCGTCTGGCGTCTCCTGGATGACCTCAACACGCACACCGCTGCGCTTCTGCACCTGCAGCAGCAGCAGCAGCAGCAGCAGCAGCAGCAGGCGCGCTCGACCTTCCGGTTGGCACGCAGAACCCAGCCTCCACCAAAACAGGTGCACATGCGATGCTGCACACATGTGCAACGATGACTGCGGGCTCTCCCAGCCGCACACACACGCCGGCTCATGTCAGCGCATGACCGTCAGCCTGTCGACATGCGCGGCCCCACCTGCAGGTAGGCCAGGTAGTTGCTGCCGTACTCCGCCAGCGACGTCAAGATGACATCACCCGGCTTGAAGGGGATGCCGTGAAACACCTGGCCCAGATGTGGCATGGGCAGCAGCGGTGAGATGCTCTCAGCTGTGTTAGTGCTGGCTAACATTCAGGCAAGCGTGCACAAGGAGATGCTGGAGGTACAGAGTAGAAAGACGCAGGGTTGCGGTGCAGCATGCAGCAGGTTGGGCTGCTTGTGCCAGCGTGCCAGGACAGCAGCGCCCACCTGAGCCCACGCTGACGTGGCGCTGCCCACAATAGCGATCTGCAACGTATGAAAATGACAGCCGGCACAACAGCGTCAGCATCATCATGAACAAGCACAAGGCAGTAGCCAGCTGGCAACAGAAGCAGCTGCACTATCTGCACAACATCAACACTCAACTAGCCAGCATAACAGCTACAACATCCCCAGGACCAAGCAAGGTCGCGCCCTGGCGCATGCACGCCCGCATGCGCAAATGTGCTGCGCAATAGTGTCTGCCCGCCACCTCATGTCACCTCATTTGGTGAGCAGTTGAGCAGCTCGGCCAGGGCGGTGTAGGGCAGTGACAGCTCGCGTGACAACCTGGCAAAGGTGACCGCATGCCCGCAGGGTGTAAGGGAATCCAAGGTTCAGCAGCATCGCAGCCAGCAAAGACTGCAGGAACATACATGCACAACTGCGCAAGATGCTGTGAAGCTGTTGTGCTGCGTGCAAGAACAACTGGAGCTGGTGGAGGTGCGTGCTGTTACT
Source organism: Scenedesmus sp. NREL 46B-D3 (assembly GCA_014080715.1). Classification (NCBI taxonomy): domain Eukaryota; kingdom Viridiplantae; phylum Chlorophyta; class Chlorophyceae; order Sphaeropleales; family Scenedesmaceae; genus Scenedesmus; species Scenedesmus sp. NREL 46B-D3. The sequence continues at coordinate 379,270 of JACERP010000032.1, forward strand.
CGTACGGCTTCATCCTGCCTTGGGACGGGCGTCATGGGTGTGAACCTTCTACATGCCAAGCTTGCTGCAACAGCAGGCGAAGCAGGGGAGGGGGAGCATGCTCACCTGCGCTGTGTCTCATAACCACCCCAGACTGCCTCTTGCTGCTGGTAGTGCTGCACAGCATCCAGTACACACTGCGGCTGCAGTGCAGCTCCTGCAGGTGCCCCACACACATGTGACTCGTAAGTGTACAGCTGCCTTGTGTTGGCTCTCTGGCAAGCCAGCTGGGCTTGGCAAAGAGTAGCACACGGCAGCAGCATGTACAGCAATACTGCTCAGCACGAAGAGCTGATAGCTGCATGTTTGTGCACTGCTCGGTTGCACCTTTCCCCTGGTGCTGCTGCAATCAGAGCCTGTCACTGTGAACATGCACCTCCGTTGTTGAAGTGGATGACGTGTTTGCAGCCAGGCGTCTCTGCCCTGCACTTGTCCCACCAGGTGGCTTCTCTTGAACCGGAAGCAGCAGCGCCCATGCTGCTTGGGCGCAAGTGCATTGCAGGCCAGCAATGCAGCAGTACTGGCAGTAAATACAGCAAAATCTCACACTTCACACCGGCCGAGTGGTCCAATCGTGGAATCAACAGAAGGACGACAGGAGCAGAGCATGCTGCATGTTACTTACGAGACCTGCCAGAACCCTGGAACTTTGGAGCGAAAATGTGGCGCGTGCTGCCGTCAAGATGCGCATTCCTTGAGCGATCGCATGCTTACCGCTGTAGTGCATCCCAGCTGTCTGTGAGCACTTGTATACCAGCCGTAGATCGTACGCACACACGAAGCAATGGACAGTGTCGAGGCACCGCAGAGCTCAGCAGCACTGCTTCCACCTATAGTTCGCTCATTCGTTCGGCAAGAGTACAGTAACATTGATCCCGCGTTGCCAGAGATGCTGGAGGTGCTGACAGAAGTTGGAGCAGCAGAGTGCTGGCACAAGAAGAGCACCTTCAAGGCAAGAGGCAGTGCTGGCACTCAATCTTCAAGGTGTCTAGCGTGCGTCCATTTCGCGTGATTCTAAAGTAGTGCTGGCACACCTGCTTTTTTCTCTCAGCACCAGCCCGCAGCTGCATTAGCGCCAACCGCCTCACCACCCGCATGCATGCACATCATCATGCATGACCGCTGTCACAGTGCCGCACGTGCTGCTGGTATCTTTGATTGTACTTCTGCAAGCAGTCACACCTGCTAGAAGTGTACAAGATCTTGAAGATTTGGGGCGCTGACGACGCTCTGGCCCGTTGCGGCCTCATGCACAGTGAGCAGCAGCAGGTGCAGAATGCCGCAGCAATGTTGCTCTGCAGCGCCAGCACAGCAACGCTAAAGCAGCATAGCACGGGACGTGAGCCGACATCAGGCGCAGAAGCAGTGTACGGAGCATGAAATGGTGCCGCACAGCAGCTGGTTGCAGGGCAGCTCAAGCAGTACATGCCTACCATGCCTGGCATACTGTGCAGTGTATGCAGCGGTTGCCCTTTGGCGTGGTTGCAAGCACCTGTATTGCTGCTGCTGCTGCTGCTGCTGCTGCTGCTGCTGCAGGCGCCTACAGCAACAGCTTTGTCAACCTGGCCATCTTCAAGCCCGATGTGGAGCGCAGCAGGGTGGCGCAGCTGATAGGGCCGGAGGCAGAGCGGCTGACACACAGGTTCTGCGTGGTGGGTGCAGCAATGCCCTTGGGACCTATGCTTTTTATGGCGTAGCCCAGCATTTACAACCTCAGTACTCGCAAGGGGGTGCAGCTGTGCGGCCCAAGTGCAGGCTGCTGTAGTGCATCGCGTGGGGTGTGAGGCAGCAGGTGTGCCGGCACGTCAGTTGAGCGAGCTTCACGAGCCCCCAGCACCTGCTGGCGAGCGTCTGTAAGTAATTGTCTGCTCTGGTTGCCGCATGCCTGTGCTGTGTGCCGCAGGTGCCGCGTCAGCACCTCATCCAGGTTGACCTGCTGGACAAGCTGCCCATGGGCACGGCTGACCTGGCGGTGCCTGCAGGAGGCCTGACAGTGCGCCACATACGCACAGGTGCGCACAGCACGCAAGCGGTCGTGTCCGGGCCAAAGAGAGTGCGAGCAGTTTCTATGTTTTGATGTCTGCTGTTGACAGCAGCAGCATGCCGCCCTGCTTGTTGACGGCGTGCTGCGGCTGAGGCGCTGCAAGATGTCTGAGCTGGGCAGGCCCATGCTGCTCGCCACAGCCGCACGCCAGCAGGCAGCTGTGTGTCTGCCAGCAGTCAGTGCCTGGAACCGGCTTTTGATGCCTTCCCCTGCAGGCGAGCCGCTGCACGTCGACCTGTTTGAGCTGGGCAGTTCCTGGTGCTCACCATGGCAGACTTTGCCGAGCAGCTCTTCAGCTGGCAGGACAGCATGTTTGCAACGCAGACGGTGCGCTGCGACTGGAGGGCGCACCACAGACCGAGCCGCGGCACATCTGGTGAGGCTGAGACTGCAGCAGCAGGCTGCGCAAGGTCGTGCCGCAGGCTTGGGGGGCCGCCACGGGCAGCTTGCGTGCACACCGCATGTCGGACTCTGCTCTGCTGTTGTGACAGTGTGCAGCTGACAGCCACACACCACGACCGTGCCGGTTCGGCTCAACATGCGTTTGCAAGCATCTGCTGCGCACTGCTGCCCCAGTACTCGTCATTATCTGCTCCTGGCTTGCTGCCTGCTGTGTCGCCCCTCCCCCGCAGGCCCGGTCCGATGCTGCCGGGGCTGTGGGTCAGCGCGGTCAGCCGCATGGGGCGGCTGGTGGTGTCCTGCAAGCAGCAGCTGGACGCAGCAGGGGACCCGCGAACTGCAGCGCTCACCGTCCCGCCCGTGTTCAACGGCTGCCGCTGCATCCTCACAGAAGGGGACCAGCAAGCAGCGCGTGACCTGTACTGGGAAGTAGCAGCAAACCCGCAGCTGCAGGGGCCGCAGCATGCGCAGCAGGCAGTTGAGAAGCTGCAGCGTGTTGTGGTGCTGAATCCGTGGGTGCCGGAGCCTCACCTGATGCTGGCGCAGCTGCACATACACGCCAAGCAGTGGGGGCCCGCACGCGAGGCTGCTGCGGCTGCGCTGAAGCTGTTTGTGCAGTGGGGCACTGCATGGGACAAGCGCATGCCTTGGGATGCTTGGGTGAGTCACTCATGACGGCCAAGTGTTGTTTAACCAAGCAAAGCAGCATGTGCAGCGGAAGTGGCACACAGTTGCTGGGAGGCAGGTTGGCAGCAGCTGATGCCCTGTGTGATGGCTTGCAGTGATGGAGAACAGCAACAACTGGTTGAGCATAAGCAGCACATGCTTGGGAGTGTCAGAGCAAGAGCGCCAGGGGTCTGCCTCTTGTTTCAGGTTGAGGCTGCTGGGGCTCAGCTACCATCATTACGTGTGGTGACTGCGGCTGAACATGCGCTATTCCTATTCCTCAGTAACATGCGGCTGTGGCGGGCACCATGAAGGCACCTGCTTGTAAATGCACGCTCCTTGCTCATTCTGTTGCACATCAAGTTGGCAAGCTGTCACAACGCCTTTGGCATGCTCTTGCGGCTGTTGCTGTTGCTGCAGGTGGCGTGGACGCGGGTGTGCTATGAGGCAGCAGTGGACGAGTCGTGGCCGCAGCAGCCGCTTGGTGTGCTCAGCATGGGCATGGTGCGAGCCCTGTGAAGAGGCACGGCAGCACACAACGCTGCTCACTGCCCACGCAGCTGTTGTGTGGCGGCCGCAGCGATGAGGTTGCATCATGTATTCCACAGTATGGCGCTGCTTGTGCTTGCGCTTGCCAACACGTCAGCTTCATCCAAATGGAGATGCTTCCAGGCAGTTTGTCGCTGCGAGGTGTGTGCGCATGTGATATGCCACAGCACAGCTTGCACTGCCAGCTTGGCAAGCACAGGAGTGCCCCGCAGTCTACCATCCTCACATGTGGCCACGTTCGGTGTTCGCTGACTGTGCAGGGGAAGCTGACTCAGCATGATGCCTGCCGCGTGCATTCGTAATGTGGCGCAGAAGTGTCAGCGTATCTGTATCTGCTGTTGATAATTATGACAATGCACACAGGAGAAAGTGTAATGATCTTGTGCGCATTATGTCTACAAGAGTGTACCAGAGTCTTGTTGGCCTGTCACGTAGCCGTTAGTGGCTATTTCTTAGTAGCACAGCTGTGACCTGCCACATTGCTGGGTTAGGGCTTCTTTGCTTGTTGCAACAGTGAATGCATACAGCATGTTTGTGTGTGGCATGCAGATGTGTGGGTGAGCAAAAAGGTGTGCTGCATGTCCAAGTGCACATTAGGGTTAAAGGCAGACATTAGGGTTAAAGGCAGACACTGTGCCACACAGGGTCTAACTGGACAGAGAGTCATTGGGATTGAGTTTTGACAGATGAAGGCCGGATAATAATTAGTTGTGTACAGTGGTATCTTGGGAAACCAGAAATGGAACATATCTTTACATATTTTTCAGGCAAACATGCAGTTGCTGCATGCTTCTTAAGATTAATTGTACACCAATACATTGTGTACTCTACTTTCACAGCCTCATACAAACACTCAAATCAGTAACTCACAGCTCTCTTCACGTTGCATGCGCACGGTGTATCGCATATGTGATACCCACATAACTGTGTGCTAAATGGTGCTACTTTCATAAACTGGTGCATAACATTGCCCACCCTCCCTCTCCTTTTCAAGCAGGACACACAGCTCACATGATTGGTTGCCGCTGGCTGTAACCCACATGTGCACGCAACACGCTTCTGTCGGTTGCAGGCAGCATCATCATCGGCCATTTGCGTGTGCTGCATAACCCCTTGTGCACAGCACTAGCCTCCAATGCAGTATGTAAATTGTCTGTAGCACCCACATCGACAGCAGAGTGGCATGCTGGTAGCAGCCTGCTCAACAATGCCAACACATGCATTCAGAAGTTTGCAAAGCATTGGATTCTGCTGCAGCTGACAAACATGCAACACCAGTCGGCCAACTTGGTCGGCGTTGCAGATGGGTGCCAGCTGCACCACACTGAACTAGATGGCAAACTGCACAGGCGGCACAGCACCAATGTTTCCCGTGACACAGAGCTGATGAATACAGCAGAGGTGATCACCTCTCCCACTCAGATGTTGGGCATGCTTGCAAGCTATCGTCAATAGCAAGTGCACAAGGGCGCCCAGGGACCTTGCACTGCTAGTAAAAACTGCCCATTTCCCTGACGGTTAATAATACGCCTGCTACAAAATTGCAGGCAGGCAGATGCCACTCCCAAACACCACTCCAAGCTACTACTGCCTGCACAGGCAGAAGGAGGGTGCAACTTCACAACAGCTGTACTACTACCACAAAAACCCCGCCAACTGTTGTCACAACACCCCACATGAGGCGCTGCACAGCAACCTGCTGCACCACAGCATGGAACACAGGAACCACGGAAAGGTGCTGGCCAGGCGCAAGCAACACAGGCAACTCAGCTGCACACCAAGCTGATACACTCCCCACACCATACCATAGAGTACTATCAAACAGGCTTACAACTGCAGCCATAATAGAGCATGCATGCGCAATGCGCGGGGAAAAACGTGCAGCAGCACTACAGGCGCTGCACAGAATGATACACTGCTGGTGTGTGGCCTATTAGGCGACATGCACACACAGCACCGAGGCCACTCATGCTTGGCTGCCACACCACAAATGACCCTCTCTCGCTCACTGGCTTGCAACCCAGGCCAGCCCAGCAATTCAAGCAGTCAGGCATCGCTGCTTGTATGCAGATTAGGAAATTGATGGGGAGCAAGCAAGGTGCCTGCATTCCCCACACAGCTCCAAACAATCCACACATTGATTTCTTCTCGCAGTGACAAAGCTGAAGGCGTAGCAAAAGTAACCAGCACACTACTGCAGCTGCCATATTCAGCGATCACGATGCTGCTGCCCCGCACACCAGGCAGTTTTTACCTGCCCTGGCGGGTGGAGAAGTAGGCAGCAGCCATCTGGCGCAGGCCAGCCGCCGCCTCTGGGCTCTGCTTGTCCACCAGTTTGGAGAACATGGAGTTGCGGTCACCCAGCAGCACCGAGGGTGGCGCCATCTCCTTGAGCACGCCCGCCTCCATCACCAGCACGTGGTCGGATTCGATGACGGTGTCCAGCCTGTGGGCAATGGTGAGCGTGGTACGGTCCTGGAACACGCGCTTGATGACCGCCTGCACCTCCTGCTCAGTGTGGGGGTCCATGGCGGCAGTCGCCTCGTCCAGGCACAGCACGGGCACGTTGCGCAGCGCAGCGCGGCAGAGGCAGACCAGCTGCTGCTGGCCGAGGGACCAGGCCTGGCCGCCGGTGCCGTCCACCTTGCCGTCCAGGCCGCCGGCGCCGCGCACTTGGTTCTCCAGGCCGGCCTTCTTGATGACCTCCCACATGGCGGTGTCGCTGAACTCGTTGAAGGGGTCCAAGTTGGTGCGCACAGTGCCGGAGAACACGACTGGCTCCTGGGGGATGATGGACAGGCTGGTGCGCAGCTTGCGCAGGGCCAGGCTGGCCACGTCCACACCGTCGACGCGGATGGAGCCCTTGTCCAGCTCAAACATGCGGTACAGGGCCAGCAGCAGGGTTGATTTGCCGGAGCCCGTACGGCCGACAACACCAGCCTTGTCGGCGTGGTTCAGGCGGAAGGTGACACCTGGAGTGGTGAAGGGTTGGGGTGGGGAGTGAGCAGCAGCAGGCGCACAACAGTCAGCTGGTGCACACACCACTCTGCCAATTTGCATGAGCAGTTTGCATGTGCAGGTGGCACACGCGTACTGCTGGCATCTTGCAGGATTTGTTTGTTGAAGCTGTAACACAAGCAGTCTTAACTCAGCAGGCAGCTGCTCATCAAGTGCACAGACAGGAAGCAACAAGCAAGCCCCTGTTGCGTGGCACAGCTGCAGCACAGCAACCCATGGCAGGCAGTGCAGCACTCACCCTTCAGTGCATAGGGGGCAGACGGCAGGTACTTCATCCAGACGTTCTCAAACTCGACTGTGCCGCGGCGGGGCCAGCCGGATGGGGCGCCGCCGTTCTCCCCTGAGGCCACCTTGGCGAGCTGCTTGCCGGCGTCAGCGTCCTTGCTGGGGCCGTCGGCGTTGTACAGCGCTTCACCCTCCAGCGGGGTCTTGGTGGCCAGCCAGCCGACCTTCTCAGTGGAAGACATCATGCTGATGGCGTCGGCTGTGAAGCGCACGGACCAGGTGTAGAACACAAGCATCTGCAGGGTGCGGGCAGGGACAGCAGAGCAGCAGCAGCGCTGGTGAGTTGGTGCATTAGGTTGAGCAGGAATTGATGCTGCAGGTCATTGCAGACAGGCGAAAGGACTGGGCTACCTATTCCAGCACTTGCACGACAGCTCATCAATGTTGCATCAGAGCGGTGTGGCAGGGCAGCTGGATTGCACAGTGTCGCCAGCAGCACAGCTTGCTGAGGATGCGGCTGCAGCTATGCATAGTCAGCCAGCTCACCTGGATGGTGTTGGAGAATGCAAGGCCGACAGCTGCAGGACCCAGGATGTCCCTCATCACCACGGCGAAGATGCACACAGCCAGCACCAGGATGGCGCCGTACAGGTCGCAGTAGAAGGCCAGCCACAGGTTCAGCGACTCGGCATTGAACAGGGCGCGGTGGTGCTCATCAATCTTGTTGGCGGCTGTGGCGACGAAGAACTTGTTCTGGCTGAAGGCAGTGATGATGGGCAGGCCCTCCAGAGTCTCAGCAACCAGGCCAACCAGGTCACCTGCAGTTGGATACGCAGACGCAGGCACCATGGCAGAACTTGAGCACATCCATCGCATTGGTAGAATGCAACCGGACTGGGGCTTGCAGGCGAATGAGGCTGTCAAGGCTGGAAAGGCTGCACCACATAAGCAGACATGCGGGCACAGGTTGTGCACACAACACATGCTGGATACCAGGGGCAGGCTGTCGTAGCCAAGGGGCGCACTACTCCCCACACCAGCCTCACCTGCAGTGTCCGCCCTTTGCTTCTTGAGCTGAGTTGCGGCAGGCAGGTAGTAGCGCAGCATGATGATGGTCACGATGAACAGCACACCACCAAAGGCAGCGAAGTGGGGGATGGTCACGCTGACGGTGATGATGGTGGAGAGCATGATCAGGCCGTAGATGCCCAGGTAGTGCAGCGTGTCCATGAGGTTCTCGTCCAGGATGTCCTGGTCCTTGGTGAAGGCCACCAGCATATCGCCCACGGGATTCTGCAGGAAGAAGCCGAGGGGAGCGTACAGCACGCTGCAGGCAGCAAGGGCAGGCGGCAGGCGGCGCAGGTGCGCTGAAGAGTTAGCACAGGGTGCCGTGGCAAATCAGGCAAGTGTGTGCTGCCGCAAAAGAGAACAAGGCACATGTACCCAGTTTCAGACAGCAGCAACCTGCCAGCGCGAAGCACACACCACTGCTGAGCCAAGGAGAAGGTGTGGCTTCCAACAAGGTGTTGCTGTCACTGGAACAGTACCTGCTGCTGTGGCTTGCACGACTTGCACCATACATGCTGCAGATGCGCCTGCCGCCACTCACTTGTGGAGCATCTTCTGCTGCAGCTTTGCAGCACCGCCCAGGGCGCAGACGTGGAAGTTGTGGCCGCGGAAGATCATGAACACCAGGAAAGCCAGGGTGAGTATGCCGTAGATGAACACGTAAGCCTGGCCGGGGGCACCAAGGAAGGGAGCACGGCCGATGCGGTACCAGAACATAGTGTCGCCGGTCCACTGGCGGATCCTGTGGGCGCAAATGGCAGCGACACCGAGGCACACAGGCAGGCAGAAAGCAGACACGAGTGAAAACCAAGCCGAAGGTATGAGCTGTGCATGTCTGGCTGAACTGTTGCTGTGAAGGTAGGCAGTGTGCTGAGCAATAAGCATCAGACTTAGTTGAGGTTGCATGGAGGTTTCAACGTGCAGCAGCTGTTCAGCAATTTGTCAACCCAGCTGGCAGGCAGCAGCCATTCACCCACCAGTAGTCGGAGATCTGGCGGGAAGTCTGCGCGATGAGGAACCACACCAGAGAGAGCAGGCCCAGGATGTGGAAGCCCAACCGGCCGTACTTGATGTAGGTCATGGAGGCCTCACCCAGGGTCAGGGATGTGGTGGGGCGGTCCTTCTTCTTGCCCAGCTGGTCCTTGATGTTGGTGGCGGACAGGGACAGGCCAGAGCTGGATGCGGCAGCAGGCTTCTTCTTGGGCGCCTCCTTCTTCTCCTCAGCGCCGCCGGCTGCGGCCAGCAGGTGGCTGGTGGGCAGGACGGTGGACAGCAGCTGCTGAGCCTGGGGGTTCCAGGGGCCAAAGTAGATCATGTTGCCCTCGTCCATGATGGCAACCTTGTCGCACTGGGGCAGGAACTCGACCTGGTGGGTGATCAGCACGACGGCCTTCTCGGCCATGCTCTCCTTGAGGCAGTTCTTGAAGATGTGGTGGGCGGTGTGGTGGTCCACGGCAGACAGCGCGTTGTCGAGCAGCACCAGGTCTCCGTTAAAGTAGGCGGCGCGGGCAAGGTTCAGGCGCTGGCGCTGGCCGCCGGACAGGTTGATGCCGCGTAGGCCGGCCTTTGACTGGTCGCCCTTGGGCAGGATCTGCAGGTCGAGCTCCAGGGCACAGTCGTGGATCACCTGTGGTAGTGAAGGCGAGCAGCATGATAAGGGCAGGCAGCAATGCGTTGTCAGTCACTTGCATTACAGCAACCGAACCTTGAGACAAGCAGAGAGCAGTAACCAGCAGGTGATCGGCTCAGCGCGCTGGCAGCTGCACGTGCGAACTAGGGTGACAAACAGCAGCCTGCAGCAGGTTGCGGCATATCAAAACACTCTCGCCAGGTGACGACTGCATATGCAAGCAGTCTCTTGACCAGCTGCAGCTCACCCTCGAGTAGCGCTCCTCGTCGAAAGGCAGGCCGAAGCAGATGTTGTCGCGCAGGGTCAGGTTCTGGCACCAGGGGTTCTGGGGCACGAAGGACACCTTGCCGCCGGTCTCTGCGGCACCAGCCACTGGCGCCATGTTGCCCAGGATGGCGTGGAACAGGGAGGACTTGCCGGCACCGACACGGCCAACAACAGCCACCAGCTCGCCGGAGCGCACGCTAAACTCGGGCACGTTGAGGATGAAGTTCTCCTTGCCGTGGTGCTTGAACTTGGCGTTGCTCTGCAGGGATGTGAGCGGTCATCAGGCAGGGGCAGGGAGGCAGGCGGAAGAGCATGCTGTCAGTCAGTAGCGTGCAGGGCAACACCACCCGTCTTTGTGGCAGAGCAGCCTGTTGTCTAACACAGCACTGCGGCACTGCTCGGCATCAGACTCAGCAGCAGCAGCGCTAGTCAAGGCAACTGCAGCTGTCACTACCGCACTGCCAGTACACAACTGCAGATGTGTTGCAGCAGACGACCCCCAGCTGCCCACTCACAATCTTGACGCCCACGCGGCTGGCCTTGCTGATGCCCTCAGAGTCAGTCGGCACATCCGTCAGCAGGAACTCCTCGATACGGGCCACGGAGGCCAGCGCCTCGGACAGCGCACGCAGCGCCTTGGGCAGCACCACGAGTGGGAAGCGCATGATGTTGAACAGGGACAGGGAGGTGAAGGCCAGCGTGGCAGCCAGGCGGCCAACCATCAGCTCGTAGGCGGCAAAGATGACGCAGGCGGCCGTTGGAGGGGTGCCGAACACCATGGTGATGTTGATAGTCTTGATGTTGGCGTTCTTCCAGTGCAGCTTCATCTCCCGCTTGCGGATCTTGGCAATCTCCTGCTCAAAGAACTGCTCCCTGCAGGGTTGCAAGGTGGCGAGGTGCGGCAGAGCAGAAGCAGGGCAGGCAGAGGGTCAGCAGGTGTGGTCAGCAAGTGGCGGTCTGCAAAAATCTGTTGGAAGGGGTGCAGTTTCTGCTTGCCAGGCAGCAAAGCTGGTCTGTATCTATGATACGTCCGGCAGTAGCTCCGGCTGCTTGCCGATGCTGAGTCCCAGCAAGCATGTAACACCTGATTACCTGGCCACACCTCAGCCCTGGCACACCACACCAGCAATGACCACTGTCACATGCCCTGTCTGGCACTCACCATGCGTAGTACTTGACCAGCTTCATGGCAGGCAGGATCTCCTGGATCATGCCTCCGCGTGCCTGGGTGTTCTTGCTGTTCTTGACCTTGTTCTGGATGATCTTCCAGCCGAAGGCGTACTGGGCAGGCAGCACGATGAGGATGACACCCCAGCCAGGCAGCGCATACACCTTGACCAGGATGGCCAGGATGGTCAGGATGGCGCCGGCCTCAATGGGTGCCGTCCACAGGTAGTGGATCTCCTGGCAACCATCAAAGATCTTGGAGATGTCCGACGCCATGAAGGAGACAGCGTCGGCAGCCATGTCCTTGTTGATGGTGGCCATGTTGAAGCACTTCTTGCAGACCGCATTGCAGAGCGCGGCTCGGATGCGGATGCCAACTGTCATACAGCCGTAGCCCATGCGCTGAAGCATGACGCCTGTTGGTGGTACGGGAGCAGGCAGCAGCAGCAGGCAGCAGCAGACAAGGTTGCAGTGAGTATGGTTGACATGCTGCATGGGGCAAGCAGTACAGGCCACCCAGAAAGGTGCTGGGCTCAGCAAGCCACTCGCAAACCCGATTGCCGCTGCCATGGTGCCGGCAGGGGGCTGCCTGCCAGTGCCTAGCAAACTGATCCAGCTGACTCTGCACACGAATCAGTTTCAGCCATGCCTGTACCATGCACCGGGCTGCAGTGCAGCAGGTTGTGCCAGCCACAGGCCACTCACCCAGCAGCCAAGCGTCAACAAAGAAGGCTCCGGTGAGGATCCAGCCGTTCCTGGTGCCTGCAGCCCAGCCCTCATTGTTCACAAACTGCAGCAGGCTGCGGATGAAGAAGAAGGCTCCGGAGATGACGCTGCAAGCAGCCAAGGGAATGCAGAGTAGCAGGGTGAGGGTGGTTGATGAGAAAGCACGATACAAACATGACAGGCATCATGCATAGCAACGCATCGCTGGAGCTGGCTAGTGCAGGTGAGTAAGGCAGGAGAACAGCACCATGCCCTCCATCTGAGTTGAGGCCGGGATGCGGCCGCAAGACAGGACTCCAAGCCAGCAGGCTGCTACAATGCAACTCTCTGGGTGCATCTGGTAACATCAGACTAGGGATCAGGCCCTGTAGTTGCCTGAGGCTGCAGTCCGCATGGCGAAGCTGGCAGGCTGCAGCTGCACAACACAGCAGGGCCTGCAGCAGCAAGCAGCGCGATGTTGCACTCACCAGAAGGACCAGACCAGCTTGAACAGGCCTGCAATCATGAGGTCCCTGCCAAAGGTGGCCCACAGCACCTTGCGCAGGTTGGGCCTGCCCTCCTTGACAGCAGTCGCCCAGCGGTTCTGGAACTCCTCATACGCCACATCAGCGGTCTGCTGCGTTGGCAGGGGCAGCTCATGGAGGTCAACTTCGCCTGCAGGAAGCAGCAGCAGCAGCAGCAGGTGGTATCAGTGCCAGGTAAGAGGGAAGAAGTGCCGAAGGGTGTGATCAGGCAGTTGTGAGCTGTGGGATGCATCGCCAGAGCTGCTGCAGGCCCAGCAAGGCGGTGGAAGGGGAAAGAATTGAAGCTGTAAGGCTGATGTACACGGTCGAGGCGCAGTGCTGAAGACTTGCTGACGGTTGTGCCCCTGCATGCGCGCCAGCACAAGATTGTACACCGGTAGTGCAGGGCGAGCTCGAGCTCATGGTGCAGTTCACATATGTCCCGCTGTGTTTAAGGTCTGGCCTGCACGCACCCCTCCTTGCACTCTTAACGACGTTGTTCATCCATCCGAAGCTCAGCTTGTTGTAGAACCCGCTGGTTGCGGCATCAGGGCAGCGTGAGTTGCCCATTGTGCCGTGCTGCTGTGATTTGTGAGTTTACTGGACCAAGGCGTGGCAATGGTGATAGGGTAAGGTAGGGTACAGGTGGATGGATGTGAGTGGGGTCACTGCGTCTATACAAGACTGCAGTGTAGCGCAAGTGCTTTTCAAAAGAAAACGCTTGCGCACCGCAAGAGATGGGCGCAGCACATGCACTTCTGGAGCGGCTGGCCAGCTTATATCTTTGCGGTCTCTCTCCTACCACGTCCGTGCTCTAGGTCACCACCAACATGAATGTATGCCTTTGGTCGTCCGAGGTAGGATGCCACTAGGAACCATCTAGAAAGGTTTGAAATAAACATTTAATTATATTCTCGTCCTGCGGTCTCCCTGCAACGTCTACGGAGGCTCTCTACCATGCTTGTGAGTCTACAATGAACGGCCAGTGTACCGCAGCGCCTGTTAAATCCTTTTACAACCATCCAAAACACCTCGTGATCTCTTGCTCCGTGCGGGACGAAGGTAACCTGCCATCACGGTTACGTGAACGCTTGCTTTCCGACAAGAAACGCTTCCATGTCAAAGGTTCAGCAGATGCATAGGTTGCAACCATGCAAACCAATAAAGTGGCGCGAGGCATCGTTGGCTTGGATTGAGCGCGCGACCAGTTTTCCAACCTGGTCAAGTGGCTGTAGATGTACATGTGCAAGGACACATGTGTGACTGTACAGCTCAGCACTGTCCTGCTTCAGGTACATAGGCTGAGCACAGGACCAGGCACCGCGTAAGTTAGCATACATTCCTGACTCAATGGTTGGTTTGCATTGCCTTGATGCCTCTGATTGAGCAATGTCCAGAGCGCTTTCCAGGCATGGTTGTACCAGCAGTGGCAGGACTTGCCATCCAACCCCAGAGTGGCTGGGTCTGATACTGTCATGCACTCTACCTATGAGAGCTGGTTTGCATGCTCCCCTGTTGGTGAGCTTGAATTGACGAAACCTATGAGTTGGTGTCCGGATTATGTGCACAACACGGCTGATGTTATTAAATTGAAATTTTGAATTTTTTTAGTTTTTTTCTTTGACCGAAGGTCTAGAGACTTCTTTTGCGAAGTGGCTTAAACAAGCTGCACTTGTCATCCCTGATGCGTTTTTGTCTGGGTGCACATGACTTGCATGTGGCTACCGGTCGGTGGGAGAGGGCTGGTAACTCTCTGCTGCCCAGGCAACAGCGATTGTGCTCTCGGTGCGGTGCTGGCCAAGTTGAGGATGAGTTTCACTTAGTGTTTGTGAAAGTGACGCATGTCAGGTTGTTCGCGATCGCTTCTGGCGGCTACTTGCTGATTTTGGAGGGTGGCAGAGCCCAGCTGCTGCTGTGAGCCCTCGTGGACGGTGTCTGGCTGACTTTATGCAGCAGAGGCAGAGTAGTGTTGCTGCTCTCATCTACTATTGTCTCCTGGTTAGAAATGATCCGACCATGGCGCATGCTGTGTTCCCAAGTGACACAAGTGCCTCAAAGACAGAATCTTCAGAACTTGTTGAGGCCTCGGATTATCATCATCATCATCATATTACCCATTGAGGCCTCGGATTAGTTGGTTGGATTATTTCTCCTTGGTTGTGTGGGACCCCATGAGCCTTGTTTGGCTCCTTAGTGGGTGGGCCCGTGGCCCTAGTTTGGTATTTTGTATTTGGTATTTGGCATTTGGTAAGCCTATCATCATCAGCAGCACTGTGAAAAGCCTGTGTGTAAGCTGGCACCAATCATCTTAGATGCTTGAAAACGTGATCTGTAATTACACATATACTGTACAGCAAGCCCATCATCACCAGCAGCGGTTCAGTCACTCGGGAGCTCCCAGGGAGCAGCAGCAACAAGGGCTATTGGGTGAGGCCCCCTGCGCGCAGCAGCTGCTACTTTTTGGGCAGCCTATTGCATGCATGCTAGCAGTTGGCAGCCCAGGTGTGTGCTAGCAGCAGGTGCATTCATGAGCGGAACAACGGCTCGCTGGGCTAGTGCCTGAGGCAGGTTCAGTCCTGTACTACTGTATTGCTTTTCTGACAGCTGCCACAGCAGTCTCAGCCTGATCTATCCACTTTTTCAACAACCCGCAAGCGAAAGCAGGTGTCAACGCACAGTGTATTTATGCATTAGGCTTTTATTCAGCAGATGCTGTATCCCTGCCTGTCTGTCCAAGGCATGCATCATCATCATCATCATCATCATCATCATCATCATCATCATCATCATCATCATCATCATCATCATCATCATCATCATCATCATCATCATCATCATCATCATCATCATCATCATCATCATCATCATCATCATCATCATCATCATCATCATCATCATCATCATCATCATATCATCATCATATTACCCATTCAAGCCATAGCATCAGCGCCATCGGCCCCGCGCCCCACCGGGGCGGAAAGAGGAGGGAGCACTGCTCCAGAATGTTTGCATGCATTGCGCACATCCCAAGACTTGACAAGAAAAGCAGCGATACACGGTGAATTGCTCATATACATGTTGTTGTTGTTGTTCATGCTAACTGTAATTGGCACACACGCAGGAAGAAGAGCGCATGCTGGACCAAATGGGTCTCTCTGTGCGGCAGCCGATGTGCATGCCTGCTGCAACATCAGCTGGTCACTGACCAGCATGTGGCGGGTGGGGTACCACCCTGCTTACCATGCCTGTTCATTGAAAGGGGCATTTTTGATGCTGTGAAGAGTACACAACACCCCCAATTACGCACCCACCATCCCCTGTTGGAAACGCTGTGCCCAAATGATCTGTTTCTGGAAGTGCTCCGGCTTGTTACAAGAGGTCGTGCCATGCAGTTCAAGTTGCCACAAGTTACCAAAGTAGGGCCACTGGCCCACCCACTCAGGATCCAAACAAGGCTCATGGGGTCCAATATGTCTAACCACAACCAAAGGGAGAAAGAAAGGCAGGGCATGCACAAGCAGCACCACAAGCCGCCAAGGGACCAATGGCGTAGATGCTATGGCTTAAATGGGTTTTATGATTGTGAGCAGCCAACATAAAGTATAGTGCCGTGTCCTCTCACAGTACAGCCTAGCAACAAGTCTAACGGGAAAGGGAACAATATCTGGTAGCTGCACAGGCGGCATGGTGAACCACGCATCAAACCAGGGTCAGTACGGTGGGGAGGTTTTCAACAGTGGCCAACCTTGCCATGTGCAGGCATGTAAAGCCTTTACAGCGGCTGATGAACACGCGCACATGCCAGCAGATGACAGCAGATGTGGCACTACAATAAGCCAACTGGCAAAAAAGTAATTCAAAAATACGGCAAGGCTACAACAAACTGCAATGGCAGCACGAGGCTTCGAGCGGCGCAGAAGGTGCTGGCACATTCAATTTTCATAGCTGTTCCCTAACTGTGCAAAAGGCACAGGCCACCATGCCATCAGTCTGTGCTGTTTTGAAGCTCCCCCCTGTGCACTTGCAGGTGCATAGCTGGTCACTTTGGATGCAGCACACGGTGCACAAAACAACAACTTTCATAGGAGTTTACGTGCTGCAAGCCGCTGTACAGCACACGGGCTCGACCCTTCTGCACCTCGTGACGAACCTGCAGGCCAAGTTGTGGCAGCCATGCAGGCTGATGACTTTGTTGCTGTCTGCGGGTCTCTGTCTGAAGTTCAGGCTGTGGCTGCAACTGTCTACAATTACAGTTGCCAGTGGCGCTTCAAGCTCCACAGCTTGAAGTCTGCCGTCATGCATGTGCTGCCAGCGAGAGAGACAGACCAGCCAGCTGGTCGACTCCGGCATTGTTTGGAACAATGTCCCTGTGCCTGTTGTATCGGAGTACTGCTATCTTGGCCTGTGGTTCAACAATACCTGTACATGGACCACACATTTTGAGAAGATGCTGGCTAAGGTGCAACGTGTGAAGGGTGCGCTCATGCCAATTTGGAAGAGCCGCAGCATCAGTGTGGAGGTTAAACGCATACTGTTGCTGACGTGTGTCCGTCCCATTGTCGAATATGGCAGTGAGGTTTGGTTTCCGTATACAGCTAGGCAACTGCAGCTGATTGACAAAGTGCAGACAGACATCATCAAATGCGCAATGCGCTGTGGCAAGGAGCGCCCATGCTCTTCAGCTCTCTTGGCAGAATGGGGTGTGAAACCGTTGCATATGTGGCTTCATCAGAGGGCTTTGGAGTACTACTACAGGATTCAGCGTATGCAGGGCGTTCGGCTGCCAAATCAAGTGTTTACAGCTGAATGGAGGCGTCCTAGTGGTGCTGTGGCGGTGACACCGTGGCACAAGTATGTGCAGAGCCTGCTGTGCAAGTATGGTGTGAATGTTGTGACCGCGGAAGGCAGGAGCCAGTGCGTGCAAGAGCCATGTCAACAAGCAGGTCAAGACACTACATGCTGAAAGGATTGCATGTGAAACGTTGGAACACTCCACTCTGAGTCGGTATGTGGCTCATGTGCATCCCTCTCATGTTGATGCTATGGGTTTCAGGAGGCCTAGGCCGTACTTACGTTCAGTGGCAATTCCACGTGGTATTGAATTGCTGTTGCGTGTTCGTATGGGTTGTCTGTGTGTACATGAGCGTACTAGTCAGTTTGGCGGTCGCAGAGCTAACTCCACTTCAGGATGTCCTTGTTGTGGTGCAGAAGTTGAGTCTTTGTCACACTTCATGTTTGATTGCCCTGCTACTTCTGCTCAGAGGGATGATATGTTTGCTGAGATCAGATCCCTGCCTGGTTGCGCTGAAAAGTTGCGCAGCGTTTTGTCCATGGCTGATTCGTCAATCAAGGTGTTGCGTTTTGTATCTGATGATATTTGGGGCAGTTCTGGAAGATGTCTGATGGTGTCACCGTGTATTGCTGCTTTTCTTGTCAAGTCTTGGGATGTGCGCAATGCATGCAAACATTCTGGAGCAGTGCTCCCTCCTCTTTCCGCCCCGGTGGGGCGCGGGGCCGATGGCGCTGATGCTATGGCTTGAATGGGTAATATGATGATGATGATGATGATGCACCTCAGGTGCAGCAGGGCTGCACTGCAGTGCAGCTGTGACGGCGTCAACTGTTGTGTAAGGGTTTCGGTGGGGCAGCCCGATACTGGTGTGGACTGCCAAACGCGGCTAAAAAACACACTTCCAAAACTTCAGAGTCACACTCTGCATGCGCTGCGCACGCCTCACTTTTTAAGTTGGTGGTAGGATCACCAACGCTGTTGCCGAATACCGAATTACCGAATTACCAAAGTAGGGCCACTGGCCCACCCACAAAGGAGCCAAACAAGGCTCATGGGGTCCACAAAACTCAAAAGAAGACCATCAACTGAAAGAAGCCGCAACCTCAACAAGCTCAGAGAGCTCAGAACTCAGAAAGGAGCCAAACAAGGCTCCTGGGGTCCAAAATGTCTCTCCACAACCAAAGGGGGGAAAGGGAGGCAGAGCATGCACACACAAGCAGCCAACATACAGTATAGCCTAGCGGTAAATCCATGCGAAAGGGCACAATATCTGGTAGCAGCATAGGTGGCACGGTGAACCACGCAACAAACCAGGATGGGGATTGTGGCCCTCCTCTGTGGGGGCAGCATACTCCTCAAACAACAGCACAACCGAGAAACAAATATGGATGTCAGCATGGCTCAGGTGGCAACAAAATGCAACATTATGCGCACATTCCAAAAGGTCCATGGGCAAACTTGTCTCAAGTGGCAAACTGGTGAAAGCTCAAAGAACTGTTGCAATTGGTGGTGCTCGAGCGTTCGACAACGTCCCTGACAGCACAGATGATCTTGTCAGTGCCAGAAGATTAAACTGCTTTCATAATACGTACATTGTGTTCACCTTCGCCAATGTTTGCATCCTGTGGATCAGCGCCCAGCAAATCCTCGAACCTCCTATTCATTTTCATAGGTCGCTGCTTCGCTCTATTGCAAAGCGGTAGTGTGGTTCAGATATGAAAACATGGTTGTCGGGATCAAGCCTTTCTCTGCAATTTTGGAGTGGCACCGATCACCAGCGCACCTGACAGGCGGGCTATGGCAAATGTAGCAGCCCGGGAGTGCCATGTTCCTCAGCTCTGTGCATACATGTCGGCACTGCTTGTCGGCTGCAATAGGTGCCGCAGCAGCAGCAACAGCAGCAACAGGTGGTGGCCAAGTGCAAGGCAGGTCAGGGGGGTCACAAGGGTGTCATACCACCCTCTGCAGATAATTGCATTATGTGAAACTAAATATTTGCACATTACATACCTGCTTTTTGTTTTGCATCACCCCAGAGCATCCCCTTCATCTGCCACTTTTTGATATTTTAATAGTTCTCCCAATACACGCCCTTAAATATACTGGGTAACCAGCATCCCTTACAGATGTCAATGCAGCTTTGCATGAGGGAGGCCGGGTGACTCTGCTTCGCTGTCTGGTTGAGTTGCGCCGCCCTTCATTACGCTCTCCCCAAGCACCCCATTGAAAACCTACACCAAGCGCAGGCTGCCCGCCACGTCCACCCACCCCGCGGCCCGGGGCTGCGAGACGAACCCCCCCCCCCCCCCCGTTACATACCACCAACCCCGTCATGGAACCCTATGCCCTTCTGCATCAGAGAGTGCTGCTCCTTGTTACCTGTCAGGCCAGCCTTGGTCTTGCACCTGACCAGCATTGCTTGAGGTACGCAGCTGTGCATTTCCAACGGCTCCTGGAGCCCAGGAGCGTGTTTTAATTACTCGTTCTTTTACATGGGTGAGGGGTCAGGTGACTCTGCGTGGCCATCATGTGCTTCCCTGCTAAGTGCTGCTGCAAAAAAGGGTAATCAAGTGCCGGTGACAACACACTGTTGCTCAGATGTGAGAGGCAGCAGCACTCCAACCAGACGGAAAACCGAAGCAGAGATGCGCACGCACTTGGCCCGGCATTACCTTACAGCGGCAGCGCAGCCTGCAGCGCCTGCAAGTCCTTTGCCTCAACAAGGTTCAACAGCTCAACCTTGCCCGCACACGCCAAGCTCGTCAGCAAGTAGCCCCACACGTGCTGCGCCTCAGGGTGCATACTGAGTGCACGCACGTAGTATGCTGCGCTGGCTACATAATCCCCTAGGTTGGCGTAGCTGATGCCCATGTTGGTCCATGCGCGCATGTAGTTGGGTTTCAAGTCCAGGGCTTTGCGGTAGGCTGCCACCGCCTCGCTGCTGTGGCTGTGGTTAGCGAGCGTGGCACCCAGCTTGTTCCACAGGCTGCAAGCAGCAGCAGCAGCAGCAGCAGCAGCAGCAGCAGCAGCAGCAGCAGCAGCAGCAGCAGCAGCAGGAGGTGGAAGCAGGGCATGGGATAGCACCACAGGTGGCATTGTAAAAGGAAACGGCACTATGGTGTGGGTGACTACATCATTGTGAGAGTCCCACGCACAGGAGAGTGCAGGAACAGCAGAGCAGCATACACGTGCATAGCCGCCATGCCTGCCTACGCGGATTGCCATCACAAGTAAATGGGCCCTTGTCCGCCTGGTTCGATGCTGTCTTGTGCATGCACTCTGTCTTGCCCATGCCATGGGACATGCACCGCCACTTGACGGGCACACCACAGCACTCCCTTGTGTCGCTGCAGTGCTGTCTCAGTTGCTGTCACAGCTCAGGGATGCCGAGCGGCAAGCTAACACACCTGGCAGCATGCTGTTGTCAACGAACAGCTGCCCAAACGCGCAACACACAGCTCCTGGCACATACCACTGGTGTCCACCGTGCCGGGCACTCCACAGCCAACTGAGCGCTGTCAGCAACACTCGCAAGCAGCAGCCCACACGAGCACAAAGCGCCGCCCTCCCCCCCCACCTGTAGTCACCCGGCCGCAGCTCGAGCGCCCGCTGGAATGCAGCGATCGCCCCATTGTAATGCCGGTTCAGGTGGTGCAGCACGCCCAGCGCC
The DNA here is from genome assembly GCA_014080715.1 of Scenedesmus sp. NREL 46B-D3. NCBI lineage: Eukaryota > Viridiplantae > Chlorophyta > Chlorophyceae > Sphaeropleales > Scenedesmaceae > Scenedesmus > Scenedesmus sp. NREL 46B-D3. Next base: position 400,033 of record JACERP010000032.1, read on the forward strand.
AGCTGCAGCTCTGCATCCTCTGGCGCTGAGCCCACGGCACGCTCAAACACGCGCACGGTGTGGCTCAGCGCCTGGCTGCTGTCTGGTGGCGGGCCAGCTGCTGCTGCCGCCTCCCTGTACCGTGGGTGTGCCGTCACCCAGCGGTGCAGGTAGCTGAGCGCTTCTCCTGCAGGGCAAACGTGACAGGCGTGCGGGCACACAGGTGATGCGCCACAATAGCAGCAAGCACGTCAAGCACTTGGTCACCTTTTGGCCATTGCGAGGCCTTTGCAAGCAAGGCGCTGTCAAGAGGCAGCACCGAAAAACCTGCCTGACCAAGCAAGGGCTGGCGCAGCTGCTGCAACAGCACAAACCCTGCCCTGTCAAAACGCGCACCATCTTGCCTGCTGCAACAAAACACATGTCGAATGCAATGTATGGCTTTCTGCCTTTGCCAGCTCAGTCTGTATGACTGGCAAACGCAAATTTTCTTGCAGTTCTGCCACCAGCCCAATATCCCACACAGCAAACACCCCCCCTGCAGCTGCAAACACATGCAAGCAGCTTGTTGCGATGTTCGCTCACAATACCAGCAGCCTGCTAGCTGACCACCTGCTTACGCAAAGCTTCAAAGGTAACAAGTTAACGTGGTATGTGACTCGGCACCCCGTGACCCACCTGCATCCAGCTCGTTGGTGTGGCTCACCCCCAACGCCAGCAGCACCTCCAGACTCTCAGGGTTGGCCTGCAGCGCTTTGTCCAGCGCAGCAATGGCCTGTCACAGCAGCAGCAGCAGCAGCACAAGATGAACATGCCGCACAGGTGATGTGTGGCCTGCAAACCGGTGCTAAATGCTACAGAGCTGCAGGAGGCTGATTCTGCGCCAGCAGCAACCCCGCAGCCGCAGGCACGTGCAGGCACCGCCCGGCGGTGTCAAGCAGGCAGGCTGCGCTGCCGCGTGGCGCTGCACCACGCCCACGCCACCCACCTGCCTGTCGTCGTCGTTCTCTGCGTGCACCGTCCCTAGCAGCCGCCATGCGGGCGCGTTCTGGGGGTTAGCTTGCACCTGCAGCGGGCCCAAACCAGCAACAAGTTGAGGGCGTGTGTCAGGCAAGGCCCAAGGCATGCCATGCGCCAGCAAGCACGAAAGCCAGGCACAGCTGCACGGCCGCCCAGTGTCTCAGGCTCTGCTGCTGTCTGGTCGCGCAATGTGCGCCTCACCTAGAGCCATGCTGGTGCTGCTGGCACTCACAGAGCACAAGCATGCCAGGCAGACAGCCAGGCTCCTGCATGCAGCACGCAGCACGAGTGCCACTGCTGAGTGGGAACTGGCACCGGCTTGCGTGCACGCTGCATGCTGCCTGGTGCAGCGCTTGCGCAGTGCGGCACCCGCCGCGCCGCTTACCTCTGCTTCTAGTGCCAGTGCTGCTTCACTCAGCAGGCCACGCTTGAACAGGTCCTTGCCCTTCTCGAGTGCAGCCGGGTCGCCCAGGAAGGGGTTGGACTGTGCAAACTCGTACTCGCCGCGCACATGCTGCCGCGGAAGGGCCTGCGAGGCAGGCAGCGGCAAGCAATGCACGCCAAGGCGCTCAGCAGCTGCGGCATACACATATGCTGCCCACACAAGTGCTGTGGTTCACGCACAACGCACAGCACCGACAGCGTGCCTCACGCCAACGAACACCGCATGGTGCATGCCCTGACATGTGTCAAAACGCTGTCCTGCTCTGAACATGCGCTGGACGCTGCATCACTGACACATCAAGTGCGCCGCCGACCGGCACGCCAGCAGGAGCAGCCTGATTATTATTTGGGCCTGCTCTGCTGATGGCTGAGCACACCGCTCTGTGCTGCATCCTTTGGGTGCGCAAAGTGCCTTCTGCAGGCACGCCAGGACATGATGCATCAGATCTCATGGCAGCGCAGCACTGACGCTCACCGCCGAGTTCTTTGCATACAGGTCCTCCCAGTCAGCGTAGGCAGCGCCCTCAGCGTCGTTCACAAACTCATTCGCCCACGCACTGTTGCTGGCGCCTCCTGCACACGGCACACGAGACGCACCCAGCAGACAGCTGGACTGGCAATGATCTCAGCCAGTGAAGCCTTTCACAAAGCATGCTGCGCACCGCAGCTGCTGTGTGCGCTAGGGCAAGGAAAACCAGCATGACAAGCCCAGGTCAAAGCCTTGTGCGCCAGTGACAGTGCGGGGAGCCAGCTGGCCACCTGGAAGCGGCTTGCACGGCTTGCCACTCACCCACTGCCGCCCACGCTTCCTCTAGCTGCTCTTCTGTTGCTCCATCGCCTATGTTGATGTCGGCAAAGCCGTCGGCAAACTCAGCAGCCCAATCGCGAGGCGCTGCTGGTTGCTGCTGCTGCTGCCCCTGCTGCTGCATGAACTCGCTGGACCAGTTCGATGCTGCTGCTGCTGCGCTGCTGCTGGCACCAAACTCGGATGCCCAGGCGTCCCCTGCTGGGCGCTCAACAACCTGCAGCAGGGCAGCAGCAGCAGCAGCAACAGCATGTGCAGAGTTGGAACCCAAAACACATGTGCACGGATGCATGCGTATGAAGCAACAGCCATGCATTCTCGACTGACCTATATCTGACCTATGCGGTTGCAGTTGTCATGTTGGGTGGTTGCATGACTTGAGCCACACCCACGTCAGCAACAGCAGGGTTCACATGCTTGCAGCGCATCCCTTGTGTGCATGTATGCATGCCCTGGCTGTGGCATGCGCTGCATGCGCCAGGTTGGCAGATCAGAGGCACGCCTAGAGATGTGCTAACTCTGCTCACCATGTGCCGCGCATGCGCTCTGTCGCCAACATGCGGCTTGCCATCTGACACACCGAGCACGCCGCGCAGCAGGCCACCACGTTGTTTTCCATCATGCCACTCGCCACCCGGCAACCCCACCACCATGCCTCCAAGCCTCTCACCTTGTTCTCCTCAAACATGAGGTCCCCTTTGCTCATCTTGCTCAGGAACTGCAGGAACTTGCTGTTGCGCATCTTGGGGTCCCCGTCAGCGCTCAGCGCGTCGACAAGCCGCGCACTCGTGGCGCGTGCGTCAGCAGCAGCGGCGGCGGCAGCCTCGGGCGTCGATGCCACAGCGGCGGCCTCCTGAGCTTCACTGAACTCAGCTGCCCAGCCTTGAGGCCCCGCGGCCGCTTCTGCTTTGCTGAACTCCTCCGCCCAAGCCGCCTGCCGCTGGTGCTGCTGCACCGCAAAGTCGTCTGCCCAGCCAGTAGACGCCGGCCGCTGTTGCTGCTGCTGCTGTTGCTGCTGCTGCTGCTGCTGCTGCCAGAGCTGGTCCCAGCCGGCTGGCCCTGCTGCTGCTCCGCGTGCTGCTGCTGCTGCTGCCGCTGCTGCCATCTCAGCACCAACGAGCGGCTCTGGCGGCCTGCCCCGCGCCGTCTGCCCTTCCCACAGCGCTGCCCACTCTGCTGGTGCTGCCTGGTGCGGCAACTCCGCAGGCAACGCGGCAGGGTCTATGGACAGGGAGGCGAGCAGCGCGGCAACCTAGCAACAGCAGCAGGGGCGGCAGCAGCAGCACAAAGGCGGCACAAAAGGCAGCAGCAGAAGCAGCATAGTGGTTTGAACTGCTGCAGGGTGGCAGCGTGGCATGCTGTGTGTGCATGATGCATGCGAGAGCGCGCAGCTGCTGGTCCTGGCTGCGCAACGACCATGACGCGCTGTACTTGCTGCGGCAAGAAGGTGGCCCAGCAACGCTTTGCAGCAGCACCAGCAGCACATTCGCAGCTTGCGCACCTGCTGGTCGGCTGCTTGCGGCCCTGCGCCAGCGCCGTGCAGCTGCCGCGCCAGGATGGTGGCCCTGTCGCGCAGCCGAACAGCGTCAGGCAGCGACAGCTGAGCACCCGGCGGCAGCGCCTGCAGCCCTGGCTGCGCCCCGCCAGCCAGGAACGCCTGCAGGCAAGGGCGGGAGGGCCGCGCGCGCATGGTGTGATGCATGAGGAGGGCATTTGAGGCATTTTAAAGAAATAATTTATATAAAAGTTATATGCAGGAGGGCCGCGCGCGCATGCATGATGTGAGGCAGCTGTGGAGCGTGTGAGCAGTGCTCAGCGAGCGTGTACTAGTGGGGTTGTCTCCCACATGACCATGGCAGACCACGACACAGCCACAAGCAGCAGCAAGGACCGCGGTGCATTGTGTGCTTTGCCTTGTCCCGCTGCCGCCGCTGGCTTTGCTGATGCAAGCGCCTCGCCCACAGCACAACAGTTCACGGTGCAACTGCCTGGCGCCCACACTCCTGCGCTGCTGCAGCAAAAGCGTTGTCGGCTGCCGCTGCCGCTGCCGCTGCCGAGTCGCTCAAGCTGTCCAGCTTACTGCAGTGTGCAGGCTTCTGATGCATGGCTGTGGACATGGCTGTGGACGACCCTACCTTGAGTGTTGCTGTCAGCATGGGTGCTGGGGGTGGGCCCGGCATCAGCGCCCCCGGCGGCACATGGCCAGGCGGCAGCTGCGGCATGCTCTGCGCACAACAAAACACCACCAGCAGTACATGAGCACGGTACGCATCTTGTTGTTCCTGGCAGTGACAAGACGCGGGCGGTGGATACTCCCACTCTGCCTGGTATGCATGCCCAGCCCACATGGCACAGATTGGCGCTGCCCTGCAACAGCTGACCACCTGCAGCTACTGCCGGTGCTGCTGCCAGCATTGTTGCTACAGCTGTTGCCCCTGCCGCCAATGCCCGGCTCTCGACTTCAGAGCAGCTGTGCCAGCTGGACCATCTTCAGCTGTGCTCTGACCCACAGCCCCTGCACCTGCAGCTGCCTCGCACCTGCTGGTGGCGCTCAAACTCTGCCACCATGTCTGCAGTCTGCCGCGCAGCAGCAGCTGCGGCTGCTGAAGGGGAGGGCCCGGCTGCGCCGGGGAAGAACGCGTCGAGGTGTGCCAACTGCAAGGCCCGGCAGGCACATGAGCAGCAGGCACCACACACACCGCAGATAGGGCATGCCGTCAGACACGCCTAGGTGCAAGCACGACTGCTGCATGGCACACACGGTGACAAGCATGGCCTGAGTCTGTGCGTAGCCATGCATGCTACAAAGCAAAAAGTGCAACAACAGCATCCCTCAGCAGCACCCAGGCTGGTCCAAGCAGGGAGAGGAAGGCAGCCTTGCATGCTGATTATGGCATGTGCACGCACACACATACAGCACACATGCTGCCGCTGTAAGCTTCAGGAGCTAGACAAGCAACGCCTGTTGGTGCTTCAGCCGACATCGTACTTGCACACCGAAAATATTTAAGCGCAGCAAGCCTGCATGGTCACAGCTTGCCCTGCCCCTTCACACTGCTGTTGTTGGGCCAGCTGTGCATACGGCGTGTCTGCCACAGAGGCGGCCTTGCAGGAGCTCACCGATGCTGAGGGTGGCGCCATGCCAGGGACAGCCATGCCATGCCCTGCTGCTGCAGCTGCAGCTGCTTCAGGTGTCAGTGGCACGAAAGGCGCCAAATGCGGACCCTGCTGGGCCGGCAGCTGCAGTTGCAGCAAAAAGCACATCAGCATGATGAGTTGTGATGATGCTAGCAGAAGGAACTGAGGGCCACGAAGACGTGCATGCCATCAGATACGGTTGCACTGCAGTGCATGCACTGCTGAGCCAGGCCAGCTTTGTGGTCACTCACGTCCCGTAGTTGCTCCTGCGTCTTGCTTGCGCCTCCAATTAGCTGGTTGACAAGTGCACCAACGGCATTAGAGGGGCCTGCGCCATCTGAGCCGGTGCACATGTCGCTGCCAGTGACCAGAGTCCTGAGAGCCATAGTTGCTGCCTGTGCTGCTGCTGCTGCAGAGCACCAGTATCAAGACCTGCGCCTTGGGCGCTAATACACTGATGATCAGCACCAAAGTTTATGATTTGCAGTCTGCGAACAAGCAAGGTGCTGGCATAGCTAACAGGGCTGCAGGGAACAGCAGGCAATCTCTTCGTGACGCGGAACTGCAGGCGCTTGCTACTTGGCTCAAGCAATGAAACCGTCTTTGCCCAAAAACCGCACTCGTAATCACACCGGATGTCACCTTCTGCTGGTACACATCAGCAAACCACAACAGCGGTCTGGTTAGATGAGGCCAAGCCCGCTTACAATGGGGGCTTAGCCATGTAAGTTGACGTAAACAGCGGGTGTCACAGCCCAGCTTGGTTACTTGGCGCACCCTACTCAACGGTAGTGCTGGCACATCACCTACTGACACGTGTAGATCGCTGCCTGTTTCATCAAGCATCTCCTCGCCTACGTCAAATATTCCTTCAGCTGCTTATCTCGTTGCCTCCTGTGCTTCTCGCACGTGTAGGCCTCACCCAGCATGTCAGCAGCAGCACCAACAGAAGCAGCAGCTCCGGCGCCAGGCTTTGCAGGACAACTTGCAGACCCCATGGGAGCAGCAGCAGCAGCCGACTGGCCTGGATCAGACAAGTTCGTTGCCGTACAGGATCTACTGGACAGAAACGCAGTGCTGGTCACCCAGATAAACGACAACCACAGTGTACGCACACCAGAGGCGCTCACATGCAATGTTCTGCTTATAAAGGAGCTCAACAGCAATGTGCAGCGCATAGTGGATATTTATCAGGATTTGGCGGACGTCCTCAGCTGCAGTAAACAGCCGGAGCAGCAGCAGCAGCAGCAGCAGCAGTTGCCGCAGCAGGACTCAGCAGAGGCTGCAGCGTTGCAGCATGCAGGGGCGAAAGGATAGGAGCAAACAGCGTGGTGGTCGTCCTGGTGCCCCTGTTAGCCTGGTGATACGATTAAGTATGCTGCTGCGGCAGATGACATCCACAGCTTTGCAGCGCATCTAGGGCTCGGATGCAAGCCAGCAGATGCAGCAGCAACAGTGAATGCAGCCACAGGGGTGTCAGGGCTCCCTGCTGTCTGATGTTTCTAGCTGCAACACACTGCACATCCGCGGCAGCAGCGCATTGCATGCCACCAAGTGTGGTACCCAGCTGGTATTGCCCTGTGCTCCTGCGCAGTGCCCTCTGGGTGTGGTGTGTTGAAGCATCTGCAGCAACAGACTCGGCTACTGTGTCTGTTGTGTTGTGCGCGTGCATCAGGGCCACCAAGCCTGTTTGTGCTGCCTATGGTGCCAGACAGGGCCATCATTGTGTACGAAGGCATGCCAGCGTGCAGCGCTCTGCCTACTGCGTCCCCAGCACAGCTGCTTGGGGCAGCCAAATGTCCCCACACCGCTTGGCATGCGCTGCTGATGGGTTGCAAGAAAATATGTCGGTGTGCTTGAAGCACACCGACAGCCCTTGTGTGTTCATCATCATATTACCCATTCAAGCCATAGCATCAGCGCCATTGGCCCCGCGCCCTTGTGTGTTGTGTTGGCACATGGATGAGGGTACTGCCTGGGGGTGCCATGCTTCAGCGACCCTCTGCCTAAACGTGCATAGGTAGTTTACTTGCATGGCTAGACCATCACTGATATTTTATTTGCTGTGTTCCTGGTCCTGCGGATGAACACCGCATCACAGCACTTGAAGCTGTAGCATGTGTAATGTCTTGCCAGACTCGACTGGCGGGTGGTTGCGCCAGCTATGTGGCAGCTTGTCATGCAATGCCAACTCGAGACTTTCATGCAGGTTTCGGAAACCTCAGGGGCGGCCGAAGCGCACAGCACGGGTGCACATTGTCACGCTCAGAGCAACATGTTCTTCACCTTTGTAGTTTGTTGCTAGTATTAAAGGGCGTCATTTATAACGAATCAGTTCCAAGTATGTGTACTGCTGTGCGCACATAAGCCGTGCCACGGACGTTCGGCGATCATCGCAGGCTGGCTGCGGCTGCGTAATGAATTCAGCGTGTCCCTCCGCGCTGAAGTGCATCAAAAACTTTGGCACACATCAATGTTGCATTGTGCCTGCTGTGTCGCCAAGAGCATCGCCGCAGCTGCTACTGCAGTCCGGCCTGCGCAGGCAGGCTGCCAACTCAGCTGATATGGTGGCCGCCGCCACGCGACACCGTGCACTGGCCAGTGTCACAGTACTATGGCAATTAGTGGCGGTAACTGTTGAGCTCAGCTGGCACACTAGGGTTCATGGTAGACTTCAACAGGACAATCAAGCAACGTTGACGTATGTATGACTTGTACCACAACTGAACCGCCAGCCTGGCCATGTCTGATGCCATAAGGTTGTTGCTGCATTTCAGCAGGACGCCGCAATGCACACTGATGCAATTCAACCTGTGGACTAGTGCTTGCTTGCTATGCACTGTGGTGCAAGCATTGTCATCTCGTTCAGCGCCTTGTGTTGTGCAGCACAGTGCTGAGCCCTTGTCGTCATGGTGATCCTCCACTTGATGATCAATAAATGATGCAGGCCCATTTCAGCCAGCCCGCACATCCTCTGCGTAGTTGTTCACAGAAATCACACCACCTTATGTAAAGGTTGGTGTCTGTTGCAGAACTGTAATGGCTCAATCGAGCTTGCAAAAACTAAAGGTTTTTTCCCGCCTTTGCTTCTACGAAGCAAAGTCTCTTGGCAAAGCCCTACGTTCATGCTGGGCTCCCCGGCTGCCGCTGCCAGTGGGTACTTAACCGCACAAGCAAGACTGTGCTGGTGGCAGCAGCAAGCTGCATAACTGCGCAGCCACAACAGCGTGTACTTGCTGAACGATACAATTGCTGGCCTGCAAGTGCAGCACAGCTGGTCTTGAGTCTAGACTCAACTTGGCAGCAGCATGGCTGCGCAGTCATCATGACTGCGCATGATGCACTGCATGATCTGGCAGTTCTGGTAATTGCAGTTGAGCAAGCTGATGAGCGGTGAACACCACTTACAGCAAAAGTGTTGCCACACTTCACTGGAGCCCAGGAGCCATTTCAGAAGTCAATCTTTTACTTCAGTTGAGCTCACTTATCACCAGCAGCTGCCAAAGAACAGAAGGGTGCGGCACATAGCCGTTGTTTTTTGTACCACAGAATCAACAGCTGTGCAGTCCATTTTGTTGATACACCTTCAACCTGCCCTGGCATGTGTGCAGCAGCAACAGCGTGTGTCTTTGAAGGCCAGCAGCAGTGCATGTCGTTGAAGGCCAGCAGCAGCGCCTGGTTTGTCTTAAAATGCACACAAAGTCGTCTCACCACCGTGATAACGTCGCTGCTGTGCACGGTTGCAGCATTGCATCCTGCAAGCAGGCACTAGAACAGTCAGCCACATCAGAGGGTGACATGAAGTGGCCCACAGACATGCTGAACAGCTCCCTTCATGTCTGCTGCTGCTATGTTGTACTTGGTACATGCTCATTTTGCCAGGTGAGCCAGCCAGCTGTGCGTGCATCACGCTGTGCTGGCGGAAGGCAAGGAGTTACTGCTGTGCTTGCCATGCAGTAACAACACTTCAGGCTGTGGCAAGGTGTGTATCGGTTGGGCTGCACCCCACGTAGGATTTGAATATGACTCCATGGATAGAATGTGAAAGCGTCATAGGGCCATGGTATAGTCATCATCATCATCATGTTTCCCAAGCCATAGCATCAACGCCATCGGCTCCGCGCCCCACCGGGACGCCATGGTATGGTGTGCTTACTAGTGGTGAACATGCTGCTTGCAGCAAGCCACAGCCGCAGTGCGGGCTGGCACGCTGCATCTTGTGCTGCAAGTGAGTTGTTTAACAGCAATGTGTTGCTGTGGCAGCTTGCCTGGTTAAGACATATGCACTGGACGCACGGCAGGCACAGCTGTACAGCTGTACACAACCGTTGCACAGTGGCACAGCAGTGACTGCTGACTTACACAGTGGCTGTTAACATCATGCTGGCCAGCCTGCCCAGCCTAATCATTGCTGGCACATCAGGCTGTGCTGGCTGCCTTGCGTTGGTAGGCTGCTCTGACTGCAGCGCTTTTTATCAACTAAATCATGTGCACCTTGCTAAGATGACGTTTTAAACAGCCTTAAACAGCCTTAAACAGCCTTGATCCCAAGTACATACGTATACATGACTTACACCTGTGCACCTGCACATGGTACTGGGCTGCAACTGTTTACAATTACAGTTGCCAGTGGCGCTTCAAGCTCCACAGCTTGAAGTCTGCCGTCATGCATGTGCTGCCAGCGAGAGAGACAGACCAGCCAGCTGGTCGACTCCGGCATTGTTTGGAACAATGTCCCTGTGCCTGTTGTATCGGAGTACTGCTATCTTGGCCTGTGGTTCAACAATACCTGTACATGGACCACACATTTTGAGAAGATGCTGGCTAAGGTGCAACGTGTGAAGGGTGCGCTCATGCCAATTTGGAAGAGCCGCAGCATCAGTGTGGAGGTTAAACGCATACTGTTGCTGACGTGTGTCCGTCCCATTGTTGAATATGGCAGTGAGGTTTGGTTTCCGTCCACAGCTAGGCAACTGCAGCTGATTGACAAAGTGCAGACAGACATCATCAAATGCGCAATGCGTTGTGGCAAGGAGCGCCCATGCTCTTCAGCTCTCTTGGCAGAATGGGGTGTGAAACCGTTACATATGTGGCTTCATCAGAGGGCTTTGGAGTACTACTACAGGATTCAGCGTATGCAGGGCGTTCGGCTGCCAAATCAAGTGTTTACAGCTGAATGGAGGCGTCCTAGTGGTGCTGTGGCGGTGACACCGTGGCACAAGTATGTGCAGAGCCTGCTGTGCAAGTATGGTGTGAATGTTGTGACCGCGGAAGGCAGGAGCCAGTGCGTGCAAGAGCCATGTCAACAAGCAGGTCAAGACACTACATGCTGAAAGGATTGCATGTGAAACGTTGGAACACTCCACTCTGAGTCGGTATGTGGCTCATGTGCATCCCACTCATGTTGATGCTATGGGTTTCAGGAGGCCTAGGCCGTACTTACGTTCAGTGGCAATTCCACGTGGTATTGAATTGCTGTTGCGTGTTCGTATGGGTTGTCTGTGTGTACATGAGCGTACTAGTCAGTTTGGCGGTCGCAGAGCTAACTCCACTTCAGGATGTCCTTGTTGTGGTGCAGAAGTTGAGTCTTTGTCACACTTCATGTTTGATTGCCCTGCTACTTCTGCTCAGAGGGATGATATGTTTGCTGCTATCAGATCCCTGCCTGGTTGCGCTGAAAAGTTGCGCAGCGTTTTATCCATGGCTGATTCGTCAATCAAGGTGTTGCGTTTTGTATCTGATGATATTTGGGGCAGTTCTGGAAGATGTCGGATGGTGTCACCGTGTATCGCTGCTTTTCTTGTCAAGTCTTGGGTTGTGCGCAATGCATGCAAACATTCTGGAGCAGTGCTCCCTCCTCTTTCCGCCCCGGTGGGGCGCGGGGCCGATGGCGCTGATGCTATGGCTTGAATGGGTAATATGATGATGATGATGGTACTGGGCAGGTGTTACAAGGTGCTCATACTGCAGTGCAGGGGGGAGGTCGCAGATGTGTAGTCGCCGCAAGTCATCACATGTCAAGCGGCTTCATTCGCTCTGGTAACTACACCAGCTTGAGCGTGCATCTACCTGCTGCATCTTGCAGTGGTCCACTCACCTTAAAAGCCAGCTTTGCGTGCGTGTGAGCAGTTGGAGCAGCGAGAGGTCTGCTCAACCTGCAGTTGGTGGGCGCTGCTTTGCTTAGCAACATTGTGAGCAGTGCAGTTGGTGATGCCAGCAATGCTTGCATGCACAGTCTTGAGGGGATCGGGGGATTGAGCATCCCTTGCTTTGTTATCTGCTAGGACTCGTCACATACCACAAACCCTATCATGACACCCCAGGCCCTTCTGCTTGCGGCACTGCTGCTGCTTGTTACATACAAGTTACTTGACTTCTGACATGACTGACATGACTCTTTCCGCCCCGGTGGGGCGCGGGGCCGATGGCGCTGATGCTATGGCTTGAATGGGTAATATGATGATGATGATGATGACTGACATGACTCACAACATGACTCACGAGTCACGTCATTTAAAGTCATGCAGCATGTCATGACCCCCGTTGCATCGCAAGACATCACATTTGCTAAGCAAAATGAAGCAGATGTTTAAGCTTGCAAAACGCTGGAGGGCCTGGTGTTGGCAATAGGTCCCATCCTTTTGCAAATGCATGCTCAGCTGCTCATGCTCACCGAGCAATGTAGGATGTACATGACGCTGAATGCGTAACATCAAAGCAAGCATTGGGCACAACATACTGCTGTGCAACGTGTAGCAGCGCGCAGTGCTGCGCTTTGCATAGCAAGCAAGCACTAATCCATTTGACTTGAGTTGCATCGGTAAAAGGACACAGCGTCAGTGCACATTGCGGCGTCCTGCTGACATGAAGCAACAGCCTTATGGCATCAAACATGGCCAGGCTGACACTTCAAGTCTGCGACGAGTCAAGAGCCAACCGAGTCATGACGCAGCCTGGGCACACTGAAAGTAAGCAAAGTTGTTCAGTGAGTCACCGTGCTCAGCCTCACGGTGAGTCACTGCAAGTGAGTCAAGTTGCTTGGAATGCTGCATGATGCAGCCTGGCTGTCTGCAGACAGCTTAAAGTGTTCTAGACACAATCAAGAGAAAGGACACGCTGCGGCATGTGGGGGCTGGGTGCAGTTATCCTTTGCTTGTGTTGTCCGACGACACATAGTGTGTAAGTACTGCCACGGCTAACACACTGAGCAAATTCGACGCTGATTGGCATTCAACGGTCCACAGAGCCAAAGCAAGGATGGCATGTGCAGTGCACTGCCCTCTCCAGCCTGGTGCACAAGTGCTGCAGGTATCGTCGAGTACGGCACTTGCACAGACTGTACCGCAGATTACATGATGGCATTGTCGCACTGCAGCTATTTTCAAATATTTGCAATTCAGGAAGCGCGTCACGCATCTGGGCCCCATGTGATAAACGCGCAGTACGAGAGGGAGTCACACACGGGGTCCATGTGGGAGTTGGTACAATGTCTCCGACGCCACGACAAACGATATCTACTAATTTAGGTGCGTAGATAAGTTTGTTTGTTTTGCTTCGTGTTCGTTAGGAGGTGCCTGAGGTGTCATCTACAATCTAACTTTCTACAACCCAACCATCCTCGCACATTGTCTACCATGACCCTGGCCCCATATAAGGCAGTTGTAGTATCGACGGTTTGACAGTTGCTGGGCTGCAGCCTTCACTCTTGCCCCATACCTCCTGAATTCCTGCAGATCGTGAACTGCAGGCCCACCATCGCAACTCTAGAACGTCTATTGCAGCGCTAGCACAGTCGGTCAGCGAAATGGGGGGCACAAACTGCCCAGATGCCGCGACTTCAGGCTTCTTCAACAAGCTCAGCTTCGGATGGATGAACGGAGTTGTCAAGAAGGCCCGCACTGGCGACGTCGATGTGCACGAGCTGCCACTGCCCACTCTGCAGACTGCCGATGTTGCATATGAGCAGTTCCAGGTCAAATGGGAGGCCGCTGTCAAGGCTGGCAAGCCCAACCTGCGCAAGGTTTTGTGGTCCACCTTCGGCAGGGACCTGATGCTTGCAGGCATCTTCAAGTTGCTGTGGTCTATCTGGTGAGTACCTTACTGCCTGCTATGTGGCAGTACCCGGCCCTTCATCTCGGGGCCAAACCTCTCGCCATATCTACCGTACTTTACACCTGCAGCGTGATCACCGGTGCCTTCTTCTTCGTGAGGAGCTTGCTGACGTTCGTTAATGGCGAGGCACCGTTCGCCGGTGATGCCAATGGCTGGACCCTTACTGCCTTCTTCTTCTTCGATGCCTGGCTGCTGGGTGGGTGCCTGCTTGATGCCCGAGAATTGTGTTGCTGCAGCAGCAGGCAGTGCCAATGGGTTGGCCAATGGAAGATGTACAACATGGACTGTTTATATGTCAGCCTGTGCTGCGTCACTGCCTTGCTGGTCACCATCAGTCACATTTGCTGCAGAACTTATTGCAAAGTAGTTTGCTTGCTTCTTGTCCACTTTTTGCCATTGCATCAGCAGCCTTCCAGTTGGCGTAGTCTGCTATCTGAACACATATATTTCTTCCTGCTGTTGCTGCCGATCCTGCTGGCCCACCTTGCAGGTATTGCACTGCAGCGCATGGGCTACGGCTGCATGACAGTCGGCATCCGTGTGCGCGCTGCCCTGTGCAATGCCGTGTGCAAGAAGTGCTTCAACATGGCCACCATTGAGCAGGACATGGCGTCTGACGCTGTCTCCTTCATGGCGTCGGACATCTCCAAGATCTTTGATGGTTGCCAGGAGATCCACTACCTGTGGACGGCACCCATCGAGGCTGGTGCCATCCTGACCATCCTGGCCATCCTGGTCAAGGTGTATGCGCTGCCTGGCTGGGGTGTCATCTTCATTGTGCTGCCTGCCCAGTACCTGTTTGGCTGGATGATCATCCAGAACAAGATGAAGAACAGCAGAAATACTCAGGAGCGTGGTGGCATCATTCAGGAGATCCTGCCCGCAATGAAGCTGGTCAAGTACTACGCATGGTGAGTGCCGCCGACTCGCTGCCATCGTATGCGTGACTGTGGTGCCAGTCTTGCTGCAGCAAGTCACAGTGCTCTGTCAGTCAATACACTGTCTGCTTCTTTTGCACCGCCAGCGCTGTAGCAGCTTGTGGCTATATACCTGCCTGTCAGCTGAAATCGTTAGCTTGCACATTATTTCGCCTTGAAGGAGCCGCTGTAGGTTCCCCCTGCATTTTCAGCAGCCAGCCATAGTTGGCAATTGCAGCAGTGGTTATCGATGTGGCAGTGCTCAGTGCAGAACCAGCAGCTCGAGCTTGCCCTGTCAGCTGCAGTTTCAGGATGTTCGCTGGGTTGACGCCGTATAACACACACCACTTGCTGACAAACCTCATGTGCTGCTCCTGCCCTGCTGGTTGCGCCCTGCAGGGAGCAGTTCTTTGAGAAGAGGATTGCTGAGATCCGCGCTCGCGAGCTGAAGCTGCAGTTCAAGAACTCCATCATCAAGACCATCAACTTCTCCATGGTGTTCGGCACCCCACCTATGACCGCCTGCGTCATCTTTGCCGCCTATGAGCTGATGGTGGGCCGCCTGGCTGCCACGCTGGCCTTCACCACCCTGTCCCTGTTCAACATCCTGCGCTTCCCGCTCGTGGTGCTGCCCAAGGCCATGCGCGCGCTGTCCGAGGCTTTGGCCTCCATCAACCGCGTGGAGGAGTTCATGCTCAAGGAGGTGCCCACTGATGCCGTCGGTGTGCAGAAGTCGACCTCCACAGGCGTCAAAATTGTGAGTGCGCCTGGCTGCTGCTGCTGCTGCCGCTGCTGCTCAAACCCAAGTTGGCTGTGTGCTTGTGATTTTCTTTACCTGTGCTGTGCATATGTGTTGCCAACGCACCGCAGCAGCTTTGCATGCTGACGACTGGTCAGCCTTGGCACTACCTGGGAGCGAGGACTCAGTGATGTGCTTGCACAGGGGCCAGCAGGATGACCAGCACCAGCGAATCAGCTGCTTGCGTGTGACAGTGCCGCCCAGCAGCTGCTGCGCTGCACAGGCTCTGCATCTCATCACTTCCTTCCTGCTCCTGCCGGCTGTTTCGCCCTGCAGCGCAATGCTCAGTTCAAGCACCACGGCGACAGCGCCTTCAGGCTCAACGTGCCCGAGTTTGTTGCAGCTCCCGGAGAGCTGGTGGCTGTTGTCGGCCGTGTCGGTGCCGGCAAGTCCAGCCTGTTCCAGGCCATCCTGGGCAACATGGACCCCACCCAGGGCACTGCTGAGGCGGGCGGTCGCGTGTCCTTTGTGCCCCAGAACCCCTGGTGCCAGAACCTGACCCTGCGCGACAACATCCTGTTTGGCCTGCCTTTCGATGAGGAGAAGTATGAGAGGGTGAGCGACAGTGCCATGGATGGGTGGGCGGTGTCAGCAGCAAAGCCTTAGCAAAGGTTGCTGTGGTGTCTGCGGGTGGTTTTGCTGCAGCTTGCGCGCTGCTGCTGTGCTGCCGCTGCAGCTGCTACCAGCAGAAGCCTTGCTGGCGAAAAGCGGTCAGTCAGATGTTTGGAAGCTAGCAGCAGCTGCGAACATGTTGCTTTGTGTTGTGTAGTACTTGGCACGCGCTGCTGGCGAGTTCATGCACCTGACTGTGTCGCCTCTGCTGCTGCCACCACCTGCTCGCCTTCACCCCCACAGGTGATCCACGACTGCGCCCTGGAGCTCGACCTGCAGATCCTGCCCAAGGGCGACCAGTCCAAGGCCGGCCTGCGCGGCATCAACCTGTCTGGCGGCCAGCGCCAGCGCCTGAACCTTGCCCGCGCCGCCTACTTTGCTGGGGACCTGGTGCTGCTCGACAACGCCCTGTCGGCCGTGGACCACCACACCGCCCACCACATCTTCAAGAACCTTCTCAAGGACAGCATGTGCGAGAAGGCCATCGTGCTGATCACCCACCAGGTCGAGTTCCTGCCCCAGTGTGACAAGGTTGCCATCATGGACGAGGGCAACATGATCTACTTCGGCCCCTGGAACGCTGACGCCCAGGTGCTGCTGTCCAAGGTCCTGCCCACCAGCCACCTGCTGGCCGCTGCCGGCGGCGCTGAGCAGCGCAAGGAGGCGCCCAAGAAGAGGAAGCCCTCCGGCGCGTCCAGCTCCGGCCTGTCCCTGTCTGCCACCAACATCAAGGACAACCTGGGCAAGAAGAAGGAGAAGTCGTCCACCACGCTCACCATGACCCAGGCCGTCATCAACTACGCCAAGTTCGGGGGCATCACCGTCGGCGTCCTGTCCCTGCTCTGGTTCCTGTCTGCGCAGACCTCCCGCCAGATCTCCGACTACTGGTGGGTGCGCTACGTGAAGCTTGGGCTTGTTGTTGGGATTGCTGGAAAGCATTGCAGTTGTTATGGGTCAAGCTGGCGTAGTCAAGTTGAGTGAGACACCCCAGGGGCAGAGCCTTGACCATCTGACTCCGCTGTTGTTCCGAGTCATCCGTGCAGGATGGCTTGGGACACACCATATCCCAAGAGCCAACACGCCAGCAGCATGCAGTTTGTGATGTAGCTTCAGCCGTGGCTGTATTGTTTCTGCTTGGGATGCTGAGCGGTGACTTGTTACGAGTGCATGATATGCTCAGCCAGCGGCTGCTGACTGTTTCGTGTACCTTGCCTGTGATGCTGCTGCTGCTGCGTGCAGGGTGCGCCAGTGGACTGGCGACACCCGCAAGTGGTACGTCACCGGCCCTCCCTTCATGTCCTCTGCCGGCCCTGCCTACGTGTTCATCTACGGCATGATGACGCTGGCCTTCATCGTGCTCATGCTCCTGCGCGGCGGCACCTTCCACCTGTGGACCCTCGGGAGCTCCCAGCGCATGCACAAGTCCATGCTCCACAAGTGAGCAGCATCAGCAGCAGCCGCTGCTTCAGCAGCAACGTGTTGTTGGGGCAGCACGGGCAGCACAGCAAGCGTTGTGTACAGCCCTATCCTGGTGTTGAGTAGCCCTGGTTCACCAGCCAGCAAGCTCGGCATGCAGCAACTCAGCAAGGCAATGCACTCCACACGCAAACGTGCAATGTGTGCTGGAGCTCGACAGCGCCTTTTAACCTCCTGTGTCCTGCTTGCTGTGTATGCTGTCCTCTGCTGCAGGGTGTTGTACGCGCCCCTCGGCTTCTTCCTGCAGAACCCCGTTGGCGAGATGCTGGTGGCCTTCACCAAGGACCAGGACATCATCGACGAGAACCTGGTCGACACGCTGCACTACCTGGGCATCTACGGCCTGATCATGCTCTCCACCGTCATCACCGTGTCTGTCACCATCCCCATGTTCAGCGTGTTTGGCGGCGTGCTGTTCTTTGTGACTGGCGTCATGCTCTACTTCTACCTGCCAGCTGCCACCACCCTGAAGAAGCAGAAGACCGAGACTGCAGGTGAGCAGAAGCCCTTCCCTGAGGCGGCAGCTGCTGCTGCATACGCGCTGCGCAGTGTCGGTGTTCACGTCAGCAGCAGCTTGCTTGATCTGGTTGCGTGTGCTGGCCTTCAGGCGGGACGCTTTATAGCATATCCTGGCAGCTGCTGCACCCAAGGGCTAGGCGCACTGCGGCTGGCTCTGCCATCCTTTTTAATCGTGTTGGCTGATGCGACTGTGCTGCAGGTGACCTGGTCGGCCTGGTTGCTGAGACTCTGGAGGGGCTGCCTATCATCACTGCCTTCGGCCAGAACAAGTACTTTGTTGCCACCGCTGCCAACAAGATCGACGAGCACCACCGCGCCCTGTTCAACGGAGAGTCCCTCAACCTGTGGCTGGCCTTCTACTGCGACCTGTACGGCGCCATCCTGGTGCTGGCTGTGTGCGTCTTTGCCGTGACTCAGCGCGTGCAGCTGGGCGCCGCCGCCGTTGGCCTGGCCTTCTCCAACACCATTCAGGTAGGCTTCGCAGTGAGACATGCAGCATCAGCTGTTTGGTCAAGGTGCTCACCCCACCACCATGGAGCTCTGTGATGCCTGTGGCCTCTAGCTGAATGCTGCGCATGTGATCCCTGCACACCCTTGGTGTTCCTATTGGTGCCACCAGCTGGCTCATGTATCCAGTCTGCCGCCAAACACTCATCAGGGTGCTGACCTGCTTGGTGCCGCCGCCGCCTCTTGTCTTTCGCCTGCAGATGCTCGTGTTCTACACCTGGACCGTGCGCAACCTGGCCGACACCATCAGCCTGTTTGCCTCATCCGAGAAGATCGGGTGGATGGCCACCAAGACTCCGCAGGAGGGTGAGGCGTTGTACACCGCCGACCAGAGCAAGGACGCGGCAGCAGCCGGCAAGACCGTCGTGGCTGTCGGCGACGGCGGGGCGCCCGAGGGCTGGCCGCGCCAAGGCACCATCGAGTTTGAGAATGTGTGGATGAAGTACCTGCCGTCCGCTCCCTACGCACTCAAGGGTGAGTGCTGAGCTGAGCTGCAGTCGGCGACAGTGGGCCATCATTCCGCAGCTGGCATGGTGAAGCTGTCCCCTGTGCAGCTGCCGGCTGCAAGTGCTTGGGCGTGTGGTGCTTGCAGAAGTTGGCACAAAGGTGAACCTGTTGATTGCAGTTTGTTCACATTGCCATCATATTCCAGCATCGAAGATGGTGGTTAGGTCCACTTGCAGGTTTTCTCTTGCAAGGACCGTTGGTCACACCTGCTCACCTGTGCTGCCGCATCTGCCTACCTGCCTGCAGGTGTCACCTTCCGCCTGAACCACGCCGAGAAGGCTGGTGTTGTGGGCCGCACCGGCTCCGGCAAGTCAACCCTGCTGCTGGCCCTGTACCGCATGTTTGAGCTGGACAAGGGCTCCATCCGCGTCGACGGCGTCGACATCGCCAGCCTGGCGCTGCGCAAGCTGCGCCCCAGCCTGTCCATCATCCCCCAGGAGCCCGTGGTGTTCTCCGGCACCGTGCGCACCAACCTGGACCCCTTTGGCGAGTTCACTGACACCGCCATGTGGGAGGTGCTGAAGAAGGCTGGCCTGGAGAACCAGGCCAAGACTGCGGGTGGCCTGGACGGGCGTCTGGACGGCACTGGTGGCAAGGCCTGGTCTCTGGGCCAGCAGCAGCTGATGTGCCTTGCACGCGCTGCGCTGCGCAACGTGCCCGTGCTGTGCCTGGACGAGGCGACTGCCGCCATGGACCCCCACACCGAGCAGGAGGTGCAGGCGGTCATCAGGCGTGTGTTCCAGGACCGCACCACGTTGACCATTGCCCACAGGCTGGACACCGTCATCGAGTCGGACCAGACCCTGGTGATGGAGGCGGGCGTGCTCAAGGAGATGGCGCCGCCTTCAGTGCTGCTGGCGAACCCCGAGTCCATGTTCTCCAAGCTGGTGGACAAGTCGGGGCCCCAGGCAGCAGCTGCGTTGCGTCAGATGGCGGCCGACTTCTACGCGTCCAGGCAGGCGTAAGTCAGCTGTAGCTGCTGCTGGAGATTTGCGCTTGGTCATTTGAGTTGGTGTGAGCGTGCGTGAGGTGGCTGCCCCTTGCGCCTGGCTGGCGTTGCAGTCTCAGCGCGTGTTGTGTGTGGAGCATCTGATTGAAAGTTGCCAGTCGTGTTACATGAGGCTGAGTTGCAGCATGCCATATGGTGTGATGCAGGGCGAACAACAAATACTCGTAGATTAGTGCGCGTGTGCTGTTCTGCGGTTGCTCAGACCACACGACCCTCTCTTGGTGTTTGGGCATACTACCGCAGTGTCATGTACAATATGTTCAGACAACGGGGGCGCTGGTTGAAGGTTGCTGAGCTGGTTTTTCAAGCCAGCAGCAAGAAAGCCTTGCCAGGTCACATCACTCAGCAGATCTGTGCTAGCGTGCGTGAAATGCACCACATGTGGGGTTGTACAAGTGAAAGTGCGTGTTTGTCCTTGCAAACCGTGCAGCAGAGAGGTGGGACGAACGACGGGGTGTTACAAGTGGTGTGGTGTGGAGTTTCCAAGTGTGTGGTTTTCAGACTGTGTGCTGTCGAGAAGAGAAGAGATGTATTGGGCTGCCAGCAGTGCTGAGGGCTGTGGCTATGAGCTGAAAACATGTACAGTGGAGGGCAGCAAGCACTGATGACAACTGTCAGGCGTGCTGTGGTATATCTTCTGGATTACAGCACATTCGCACGGCTGTCCAAATCAGCTGTTGCTGCTGCTGTGTTGTGCTAAACAAACATTGTGGTTGTCAAGTACCCTCATGGATGGTCAAAGAAACCATACCCGGGTCTTTTCTGGAGATGGTTCTTCCTTTGGTTGTAGCCATGTTCCTGAATGCAGTGATACCCACACTGTCGGCCTTAAATACAGTGTATACACACATTGCCAGCCCAGGTGCAGGTACAACACTTTCGCAACGGTATGTAGCCTGAACTGTTGCAGCCATTGGTATGCTGCAACAGGTCATGAGAGAGGGGATTGCTATGTGAGGGGAAGCATGCAGATGGTTGCGTGTCATGGGGTCAGGGGGGAAGGAATTTCTACTGCATTGGTGCTGGCTTGGTGTGGCTGCCTGATGGTGCTGCACAGGAGTTGAGGATGGATAAGTGTAACAAGATAATCATTATCCATAACATCATCATCATCATCATATTACCTATTCAAGCCATAGCATCGGCCCCGCGTCCCACCGGGGCGTAAAGAGGAGGGAGCACTGCTCTAGAATGTTTGCAAGCATGGCGCACATCCAAGACTTGACAAGAAAAGCAGCAATACACGGTGACACCATCCGACATCTTCCAGAACTGCCCCAAATAGCATCAGATACAAAACGCAACACCTTGATTGACGAATCAGCCATGGACAAACCGCTGCGCAACTTTTCAGCGCAACCAGGCAGGGATCTGATCTCAGCAAACATACTATCCCTCTGAGCAGAAGTAGCAGGGCAATCAAACATGAAGTGTGACAAAGACTCAACTTCTGCACCACAACAAGGACATCCTGAAGTTGAGTTAGCTCTGCGACCGCCAAACTGACTAGTACGCTCATGTACACACAGACAACCCATACGAACACGCAAAAGCAATTCAATACCACGTGGAATTGCCACTGAACGCAAGTACGGCGTATGCCTCCTGAAACCCATAGCATCAATATGAGTGGATGCACATGAGCCACATACTGACTCAGAGTGGAGTGTTCCAACGTTTCACATGCAATCCTTTCAGCATGTAGTGTCCTGACCTGCTTGTTGACATGGCTCTTGCACGCACTGGCTTTGCCTTCCGCGGTCACAACATTCACACCATACTTGCACAGCAGGCTCTGCACATACTTGTGCCACGGTGTCACAAGATGTCACAAGATAAGGTGTCACAAGATAATCATGAACTAAGGGCCTACCTGCCTCAGTGTCAGCGACGCCAGCCTTGTATGTGAGAGGACAGGGCACTAGCATGCATTATGTGCAAGTGCATTACCAGGCTCAGCACGAAAGCTGGCAAGCACAGCAGTGTAGCTTCGAAAACAACGCCATATGTGACGCAGTAACACCCTCATGCCAGTTACATGGGCTGTTTTGAGTGAAGGCTCACTGTTCACTGCAGGCTGAGCCTCGCACTGCAATTGAACACGTCATGTTTCCACTAGACCTCCCTCACACAAATGGTGTCACACCCAAGTCACTCATCATCATCATCATATTACCCATTTAAGCCATAGCATCAGCGCCATCGGCCCCGCGTCCCACCGGGGCGGAAAGAGGAGGGAGCACTGCTCCAGAATGTCACACCCAAGTCACTGACATATGAAGGTTTAACATAGACTTGCCTTGATGCGGTGAAACTTGCTGCAAATCTCAAGGCTTTAGGCTTGTGCCATGCAGTGTAGTGCAGTGTAGTCAACAAGCAGCAGCACTCTAGCATGAAAAAGGCAAGCCCACAGTGTCACACTACCCCTGCATGCGAGGCTGAGCATGAAAGCAAAGCTGGCTCCACCCACTGTACTGCGCCGCTGGTTGTACTGATGAGCATACAGCAAGCATCCAAGTCCAGAGAATTGCTTTGGGGGCACCGACCCTTCCGCGTACAGGAAGCAAAGGTAGAGGCTACGCACGCACGCCCTTGAACATCCCCAAAAGTTACCTGAAGCAAGCGAAGAGTGCAGCAGCAGGCAGAGTGTGAGCGGGCCGGTGCCAGCTCACTCCTCAGCCTGCCGCTGGTCTTGTACTCCGGTTCAGAATGTCACACGTGCAGAACCCTCGCATGTCAGATCTGTTCCAAAAGGTCTGCAGACCGCTACCTAATATGCATCTGCAGCAGCAAAATCAAAATACAGAGCAACACAAGCTGCCAGCAAGCTGGCGTTAGGAAGCAAGGGTGCATGCATGCACACTGCACTGTCGCACCCCAGCATTGCTACTGCTGCTGGTGCTGCTGCTGCTGCTGCTGCATTGCAGAGTTGTAAACAAGCAGTACTCCCCACCAGAAGCCCTCCCCCCTGTGTGTGTGCAACAGCGCACCGGTGCCGAACGGTGATGGTACACGCACACATGGCATGGTTTCAAACTCGTTCTATTACACATGGCATTTGCAGGAGAGACAGTGCGATCAACGCACATAGCAGATGTTCAGGCAAGAGCGGTAAGGGTACTAACTAAGCTAGGTTCCTAGGTAATTACATTTGCACAACCATAACGTTAATTGGTGTACCAGACAATTTACAGATACATGATTTTTCAGTAGTGTAATGCTGCTCTGGTCAGCAGGTTGCAGGACAATGTGATCAGCAGAGTTCAGTACCTATCCTGGTCCAACCGCCCGTGGCTGGGCATAAAAAGCAACTGGAACTGACGGACTTTCGCTGGTGGTTTCGATCGCCCAAACAACGAAGGAAAGACTGGGTACAACTACGATTACCTCATGAGCGGAGTAGCGGCTCGCTGGGCTAGTGCCTGAGGTCAGATTTCAGTTCTGAAGAAGTATTGTTGTATTTTATCTGATCCTGCGCACTATTGCAGGACCTGCCCGCAAATCTACCTGCCGCATGCTTTTGTTGAGGGAGTTTGGTGCCCAACCGTTAGTGTGCACTTGGTTGCGTGCAGCTCTAGCAATGTGAAAAGAAGCAGCACTTTTACACAGCCGCAAAAAAGCAAGCACGCCAGCAGTGTCTCCCACCTCTGCATGCGAGGCTGTGCATGTAAGCACAGCTGGCTCCACCCACTGTACTGCGCCAAGGTTGTACTGATGAACATGAAGCAAGTTGAGGCCAAGGGAGCCGCTTCTGGGGCGCCAGCCCCTCCACGTCCAGGAAGCACAGGTAGAGGCTACGCACGCACGCCCTTGAACACCCCCAAAAATTACCTGAAGCAAGCAGAAGTTCAGCGGACAAGCACAGTGTGAGGTGGGCCGGCGCCACCTGCACCCCATGCTTGCCGCTGGTCTTGTACTCCAGTCCAGGATTTCACCCGCGCTGAACCCATGCATGGTAGGTCCGGTCCAGCAATGTCTGCAGACTGAAACGTGATATGTATCCGCTGATGCTATGGCTTGAATGGGTAATATGATGATGATGATGATGATGATGATGATGATGATGATGATGATGATGATGATGATGATGATGATGATGATGATGATGATGATGATGATGATGATGATGATGATGATGATGATGATGATGATGATGATGATGATGATGATGATGATATGTATCTGCAGCACAAATCAAATACAGAGCAGAGCAACACAAGCTGCCAGCAAGCTGGCGTTAGGGAGCAAGGTTGCATGCATGCACATTACACTGCAGCACTTCCACACTGTTGTTGCTGCTGCTGCTTCTGCTGCTGCACAGTGCAGCGCTGTAAACAAGCAGTACTCCCCACCAGAAGCCTGCCCCCTGTGTTTGTGCAACAGAGCACCGGTGCAGGCGGTGATGGTACACGCACACATGGCATTTTGCAGGCAGTGGTGGGTAAGAGAATTAGCTAAGCGAGATTGCTAAGGTGATTACATTTCAGTGAAACAGTTGTAAATCTGTATACACGTTACGTAACATTAGATGGTGAACCCAACCTTTGAAACTGTGGTGTACCAGACAGTTATCAGATACATGACATTTTATTTCAGCCGACACATGGTATTACCCGCTGCTTCTTTTCACACGGTGTTCCCCGCTGGGGCTAATTTGAAGTCGTGTCCCATCCTGCAAACAGGTACAAGAAAGGTCATGTGGTGTCCGCCATCTGCTGCACACCCCGCAGCTGTTACGGGTATGTCGTGCAGGTATCCGACCCCACAGGCTGCCAGGGAATGTCAACAGGACTAGGATTCTGCAGCCATACGCATCACCAAGATGTCAACTCTAAGTCGGACCACTGCCAGGTTTCAAGTTGCTGCTGAAAGAGCACTGCCGCTACAGTGCAGCCAACCCACGGCACGCAGCACGATCAATCCTGCCCGCAGCGCCGGCGCTGCGACAGGCGTCACACATCGTTCACGCGCACGTACAGCTGCCCATGGTGCGTCATGAGCGCCCTGGCAGTGCTGGCGGCGACCCTGGCAGGCAGCCGCACCAGCCTCTCAACAGCGTGCACCGCGAGCCCAGCCACAGCACCCTTTCCGACTCGACTAGCTACAGCATCGTGCTGCACCCTGGTTGCCGCCGGGTCATGAACGGTGCGATCAGCTTCAGGCGCGCCGCGTGCACTGCCAGCCGCTGCTGCCGGGTGCAGGGACGCACGCAGCAGCAGCCGTCCGTCGTCCCAGGCTTGGATGCGCACATCCTTCAGGCAGCAGCCCGGCAGCGACACCAGCACCTGGTACCCGGCCGGGTCCCCCGCACGCGACACGGCCACCTGCAGCAGCTGCTGCGGGTCCTGCTGCGGCTGCTGCTGCTGCAGCTGCACCGCCTGCTGGCCGTAGAGCTGCGCCTGGCGCTCGTGCGCCGCCTGCCCCTGTCGTTCGCATGCGACAGCAGGCGGGGCGAAACCAGCAAGGTTACACAAGAGCGAGGCAAGGCAATGTGTCCAACATGGGTGGTGGCCTGCAGCAACTGCTGACAACTCCCTCAAAGCCAGTACTGACCTCAGTGTGTGTTGCAGCACTCAAGCCAGTCAACCCTGTGCAGGTGGGTAGCTGGCCGCTTCACAGTTGCAGTTGCTCTGCAGAAGTGCACAGCTGCAGCACACACAGCACAGTCTGTGGCACTGCAGCAAGGCGGCGCTCACCTGCTCATCAGGTTGACCGTCAGCGGTCGCCTCGCTGCTGCTGGTGCTCAGCGCGGCAGGCCGTCCCTGCAGCTGCCGCAGCTGCGGTGCAGCCTCCGTGTCAGCACAGTGATGCCGTCGCTGCCCGGCTGACTCAACCTGCTGCTGCAAGAGCTGCTGCGAGCCCTGCTGCTGTCCGGGGAGATGCTGTGATTTTGAAGGAGCAGAGTCAGAGGATGGTGCGAGCTCCAGCTGCTGCCACTCGGCTGTCTGTGCACGACCCTGGCGCTGCAGCAGCGCCTGTCGCTTGCGGCTTGTGCAGTGCTGCACGTGCAAATCTGGCCTGCCTTTGTTACCGTGACCATGCCACCGATGCAGCTGGTGGCGCCGCATCTCACGCTCTGCCTGCACGAGATCCGCTGCTGCTATCACCCGCAGCAGGCACGTGCGGCTGTCCCACATGACTCGCAGCGGCCGCTCAGCCGCTGCAGCCTCAGCAGCCTGGAGCCATGCCGTGTCTTCTTCCTCGGCACCCGACCATGGAGCGCGTGGGTCCTGCTCATCACCGTCCACATCCATTGTGCCGACAGCTGCTGCTGCTGCTGCTGCTGCTGCTGCTGCATCGTCCCCTTGACCATTGTCGGCTGTCCAAACTGCCGCTGCATGTGCGGCTGCAGCATCTGTGCTGTTCCCAGCGCTGTCGCTTGCAGGGCTGTCAGGAGCAGAGCCCTGCTGCTGTGGCAGCTCAGTGGATTGGCAGCCAGCCAGCTCCTGCTGCTGCATATCAGCACTAACCCATGCCGTGACCGCATGCTGATAAGCAGCACCATGTGGTGCTGCTGTGGCTGCTGCTGCGGCTGCCTCTGGTGCTGCTTGCTGCAGCAGCAGCTCCCACTGTTCCTCAGACAGGTTGAGCTGCTCCAAGTCTCCGTCATCATACAGCAGTGTGTGCAGCTGCAGCATAGGATCAAAGGCCTGCATGGACAGGTGGGTCGCAGCACAAGGCACGGCAAAACAAGCACAAGGCGGGACGTCAACAGGCCCACCAGCAGATTGCTCACTCCGGTGCAATGCAGCAGCGTACAAACAGCGTGTGCAGCTGAAGCGAGGGGGTCGAGGCCTGAGAGGTGCTGTGCGTGGTGTGCGATGTACAGAGGCAGCAGGGCCATGAGCATCACAAACTCTGGCGCCACACCCGCAGCGCACAGCCGCTCATGCTGTGACAGCGGAACCAGCGGTGTGGCCACACAGCAGTGCTGCAGTGCGCGTGCGCACGCACCGCAGGCTGCACGGCCTGCACTTGCTGCTGCTGGTGGCAGCTGCGCTGGCGGCACCGGTCAGCGCAGGCGCCACTGCATGGAGCGGAGCGCCAGCAGCTCACCTGCACGGCGCCGCCGTACCACTCCCTGTCCAGCGGCCACCACACACGCACCCTGCGCCCCACCAGGCCGAAACCCTCCGGCCTGTGCTGCAGACAAACCCCAGAACCCTCAACTTGTGTGCCAGGGTTCGGGCCAGCACTGAACCCTGAGCCTGACCAGTGAGAGTGAGGCTGAGGCTGCTGGTGCTGTGCGTGCTGCCGCCACCCGTACCCTGGAGCATGGTGAGGCTGTGCTGTGTCTCCATCCTGCTGCTGCTGCTGCTGGTACTCTTGCTGATGCCGGTGTTGCTCCCAGCCTGACTGCTCCTCCCATGCTGCGCCGGCACGCTGCTGAGGCGGCAGCACATAGGTGACTCCTGCAGCAGCTTCATGCATGTGCTGGCTGCTGTGCTGGCTGAGCTGCGTCATCCTGCTGCCGTTGCTGCTGGTCCTGCCGACAGGACCCTGGCCGTTCGGTAGCCCCTGACCTGGCTGCATGCTGCTGTCCAGCCGCAGGTGCTGCCTTGCAGGGGCAGCCCCCGTCCCTGGCCCATGTGCATGCCTGCTGTGCCAGGAGGCTGCAAGGTGCTCAGACTGCTGCCATGCAGCATGTGGCTGTTGCTGTTGCTGCTGCTGCTGGTGCTGCTGCTGGTGCTGCTGCTGAAAGTCATGCTGCTGGCTGTACTGCTTAGCATGCTGCTGCTGCTGCTGCTGCTCATTTTGTGCTTGTGCAGCAGCCCCAAGAGCAGCAGCAGCAGCACCAGCAGTGAAGTCATAGCTGCCACCCTGCCACCCCACAACGCCTGGCCCACCACCAAACCCATTCACAGCACCACCCATCCCTGCAGCAGCGCCGGGCAGCTGCCTGCTGTGCATGCCAGCAGCAGCGGCTGCAGCAGCTGACATGTGGCGTCCTGCCGCCCTGTTTGCCTCAATGGTTGCCTGCAGCTGCCGCTTCTTCGTCTTCTTTGTCAGCGCTGATGGGTTGAGTATGATGAGGCCTTGCTGGTTGAGCCAAGAGCCAATGTTGCGGCCTGTCTCCGCCACCTGCGGCCACGGCAGCAGCAGCAGCAGCACTGCTCAGGCACCCCAGTTTGACCTGCAGCACACACAGCAGGCGGTGCTGCGGCCGTACTCGGGCCAGGCGCATCTGCTGCATCACATGCTGACATTATTCTGCAGCGGCCCATGGAGCGGCACGGAGTCCCACATAGGCCGTTTGCCATCTTAGATGCTCATTGTGTCCCGCCAGGCACATCCATGTTTGTACCAACACAGATTTACACTGACGAGCAGCACACGTTGGCGTCAACACCCACCAGGATGCTCTTCTTCCATTTCTTGAACGAGCCGCAGCCGCCGTGCCGCTCAAACTCGGTGGGCATCATCTCGATGCCGCCAGTGCCCACGCCCTGCACACACACCTGGCACAGGCAGGTGGCACGCTGCCTGCACGAGGGGGAGGGGGGGCAGGGTGCGGCCGCTTGGCGGGCTGTTGTGCAGGCTGAGGACACATGCACCAGCACAACAGCAGGCGAGATGCCAGCAGCAGCACCAGCACACCTGCATGGGTGGCGACTGCCGGCTCAGAGCGTGAGCAAGCAAGACATGCGCAGCACAGCAATGCGCTGCAGTGCAGCATGCGCTTCAGCCGGCAGCCTCAGCTGTTGCAAGCCGGCACACCTGGCAATGTCAAAGACGCCGTGGGCTGTGCCACATCGCACTGCCAGCCGCGTGTACGCAGCTGGGTTGTTGACCTGCTGCTGCTGCTGCTGCTGGGCGGGGTGGTGCCTGCGGCCCAGCCACGGTGCTGGTGCTGTGGCGCTGCTCAAGATGCTGTGGCTGTGCTGCAGGACATCGTGAGTGCTGGCAAGAGAGGCCATGCTGGCCGGCTGCTGCTGCTGCTGGTGGTGGTTATGGCTTGCTGCTGGTACTGCAGGCCCCGTAAGGAGTGAGTGACTTGCAGGTGCTGTTGCTGCTGCAGCAGCACCGCCAGACAGGCCAGCATCAGCTGCCGGCATGCCGGCATCCTGCTGCTGCTTGTGCGCTGCCAGCTGCTGCACTGGCCGGTTGTACAACTCCTGGTCATGCTGCTGCTGCTGCTGCTGGTGGTGGTGGGTGCCATAGCTGGCGATGGGCAGCTTTCCGCTGTCCACCAGCTGCATGCAAGTGGCAGCCGAGTAGCGCGATCAATACACACAGCAAAACCCGGTTTGTTGATGGAGCAGCAGTGCGTTCCTTGTGCAGGGCCAAGTGACTGGTGGCATGCGGCTGGGGTGGGGTCGCAGGGCGCAGCAGCGGTCTGCAGCTGACAGCTGCAGTGACCTTGTCCTGTTGCTCAGGTTGTGCTGCAAGTGTAGCTGAGCTCAATGCTTGGCCCATCACCAGCACAGCATGTGTCTGCCGCTGCTGCTGCTGCCGCTGCCGCCCGGCACTGCTGCTGCAAATGCTGCTGCTTGTGCAGGCGTGTCCGCTCACGTTCTCAAGCTCGGATAGACCTGCTGCCTCGTACGTGGTCCTGAAGTAGTGGGAGGCGTTGGTCCAGCTCCTGCGGGTGCAGCGATGGCAGCAGCAGGCAGCAGCTCAGGCGTCAGTGGCACCTGGCACAGCTTAGCTGCATGTAGTCAGCAGCGCTGTCAACATCCCTGTCCGTGTGGCTGACTGGCTGCCGAGAGGAGCACCAACGCCCCAGCCGCCCACTTGCAATCCAGCAGCAAACATGAAGTGCGCAAACAACCAGGCATACAGCACCCACGCTCCAGCAAGAGAACATACAGACAAGCATGGCACCGGCCACAGTCAACCCACTGCTGCTTACTTTGGGTGGTTGAAGAGTCGTGCAGTGCTGGCCCACAGCTTCCTGTGCTGCACCTGCAGCAGCGCAGGCGTAGCGGCAGCAGCAGCAAGCGGGATGAGCTGCACACAACTGATACTGTACTGGCTGACCAGGTTTCAGCAAATTGCAGTCCAACTCACAGGCATGCCGATGCACTGCGTATGGTTCTGTATTGCGTTAGGCAGTTCAAGATGCAGCTGCCTGACCTGCACTGAGCAGCTGCAAACGCAGTGTTGCTGCGTGAAGTTGATGGCATGACTATTTTGCTGTCACCACTACAGTCAAAACTGCTATTTTGCACCTGCAGGTGGCCACCATGCTCTCTGACAGCTGCCCACAGCTGCACAGCAGCAAGCAATGCGACAGGCAGTGGTACAGCACAAATGTTAGTGCAGTCAAGATCACCATAGCCTACACAGTTGCTGCGATGTCATCAGTCACTTACCAGAGCTGTTGAGCAGCTGCAAGTGATAGCGCCTGCTGAGCTACAACCATCAATCCTTCCAAAAGCAGGTCAAACACAGCAGCGCATTCAGCATGTGCTGCACAGCACAGTTGCCACTGCGTATGGGTGATGGGAGCGCCACATGACCATGGTGACAGCACACACCTGGTATGTCTCCACTGGCAGCTTGCGTATCAGCAGCACCTCCTGTTACGCCAGGAACCCTGGTCAGCCTCGACATGTGCGTGTTGACTCTCACGAGCACATCATGCAGGCAATGTGCGGCAAAGCAGATGGTTGCCATCCTGCAGCTGCCGCAGCAAGTACAGCCTGTAAACGCTGTATTTGAGCACTACCAGGGTGTAGGTTGCTAAACTGACCTGGTACAACCGCTCCGTGGCATGGCAGAAAGCATAGTATGCTGCCAAGAATTCTTCCTTGCTGTAAGCAGGCTTGCCAGGCCTGCCAGGCACTGGTGCTGCTGCTACAGGACCAGCAAACGCTGCTGGCTGCATCGACCGTCCTCTGTGCGGTGCAGGCTGATCGTGCAGTACCAATGATTGACCGTCAGGATTTCCTTCAATGTGTGCAGCTCGATGCGATAGCTGGCGTGTGCGCAAGGTTGCTACTGTGGAGCAGTCGAGAAGTTCAAACCCGCACGGACGGATGGATAACTGGCGAAGGGCCTGATAGGGTAGGCATAGTTGCGACGAAGAGTTGTCGAGTACTTCCAAGAAAGGCTTACATGTTAGGTCTTGGTTCAGCCGTGTTGGTTCGAGCAGCTCGAGGCAGTTGACACGGGATAACAGCATGCCGTGAATTGGGTTGCTGGAAAGCGCGTTGCCTTGTTATCAATGTCAAAGGTTGCAGGAATACATATATTGTTATCAACGGAGACCTGAGATTCTCACATAGCGCGTTGTCTTAAACAACGCCAATCTTCACTGCAGTCAACAAAAACCGCCCTGTGGGCAGCGGACCAGGTGCGCTGGCCTGGCCAGGTACCTTGTCACATAACAGGATGATCCCCTGCCACTGCTGACAGACTGCTATACCTTTCTAGACTGCTGACCTAGCCTATAACTTCACTGCTCCTGCACATAAGAATCGCTGCCTATTGAATCATCGGACAAGTTCAAGTCCACGCTCTCCTCTTCATCCTCGTCCTCTCCCAGCCCTTGCTGCTGCTGCTGCACACCAGCTGCTGCACTTCCTGCTGCACCACCTGCCGCTGCTGTTGCACTACTACCAGCCCCTGCTGCGCCTGCGTTGTCCTGCAAGCTGGCTTTGCCCGCCATATCGGTGCGCAGCTTTGCCATCTCCTTGTCGCGCCGTCTTTGCTCCAGTGCCTCCTTGCGCTGCTGCTTGGCCTGCAGCTCAGGCACGTAGTACTGCTGGTACTCCTGCGCACACTCACCAAGCGCCTGCAGACACGCCGGCGACAAGTAAGAATATGATTTAAACATTGTGAGGCAGTGCAAATCCCCAGATAAGACGGCTGAACAAACTGCTGCAAATGTTGTTCAGCAAGGGGAGACCACGGCACAGCAGGGCAAGGCACACGGCACACAATGCGGTCAGTCAAGCACTGCCTAGAAAGCACTGCCTGCGAGCGAACGGCGGTCGGTGCTGACATGACGTGCCCGCTTGCACAATCCCTGAGGACAACTCCCAGCCACATGCGCGTCAGCACGGCTGAACGCGTTGCACTGCTTTGTGTGTCGGCACCTCTACTTGCAACAAGGCGACAAACAGAGCATGCCAGCTGTCACGCCTCGCCCCAACATTGTGTACAGCGCTGCGCTTGCTGCAGCATGAACCCCTCCGTCGCTGGCAGGTGCCATGCTACAGCCGGCAACTGCAGCCGCGGCCCGCCCGCAGCCACACCCGCACCTTGAACAGGTCGTCCATGCCCTCTCCTGTCAGCGCTGACAGCCCGACGCTGCGCATGCCTGCGTAGAACTCGTCCAGCACCAGGCTCAGGCTGCGGCTGAGCGTGGCCGCGTAGCTGCTGTCCGCCTCCAGCGCGGCCGAGTAGGCCTCAAAGTCGGCCATCCACTCCAGCGCAAACTCGTGCCGGGAGACGTCCACCTTGTTGAATGCCTGGATGTATGTGCAGTCAGGGCAGGAAGCTGGACGATAAATGTATTACCACGGCCCTGAACTACTGTGAAAAAGCCACCCACAGTGCTCAGGACGTGCAAGTGCAGGCTTGTGACTGGCCCCGGCGAGGCAAGCATGGTGCCTGGGGCCTGACAGCATGGCACGGCAACGACAGCACAAACCACCAACACCTTACTGCCAGCACAGGCCGGTCCTCAGCATGACTGCTCGACACCCTTCCTGATCAGCGCTGCACGACGTTGCACTGGCAGTCCAACGCTGCACTGCAGTGCACATCACTCCATCACCGGCTGTGCTGTGCAGCCGTGTCCCAGCCCCGTCCTGTCTGCCTCCATCCCAGCGCCCCCGCCTCACCAGCAGCATAGGCAGCTTGGTCTTGTACAGTATGCTGACTGCCTGCAGCATGTTGCTCATGAAGGTCTGCGGGGCCGTGCAGCGTGGAGTGTCAATGACGTACATCACCACAGTGGGGAAAGAACTGGCAAACAAGTCTGCAGTACGCAGCAGCAGCAGCAGCAGCAGCATCGAGTTAACACTCGTAAAGACGGCTGTGAAGGCCCAGGAGGCAACCCTTCCAAGCTGCCTGTGTGCATGCTTTGCAACAGCGTTGCACCCCTCAGCAGCACCACGCGACGTTAGCTTAGCACATCAGCGCGACTGTACCCTGGCCTTCCATAGGTCGGCGCCACCAGGACACCCCACAAGCATCAGGCACCCGCCCTGTGATGGGCTCTGGGCCCTGCTGTGTTTTGCATGCAGAGCTGCACCCCCACCGCATGCTCTGCTCAGCTCCCACCAGGCTCACCCGTGACCAGCTGCCCACTGGCGCTCCAGGTGAAGATCTCTATCTGCCCTGGCGTGTCTGCAAACACAAACTGCAGCGGAGGGCTGCGGGGCTTCTCCACGAGCTGGATCACCTGCACTGATCCACAGCAGCAGGGGCGCAAGCAGTGCAGCATGCAGCAGCACTTGCTGCAAGGCTGCTGCAGGCAGGAGCCTCCCGCTATGACCATGAACGAGCATGGAAGTGTAACGGCTGCAACGGTTGTAACAATGCCGGCCGCAAGGCACACAGCTGGTGAGGCACCGTGTGGGCATCCTGCAGCCTTCCAGAGACACTGCGTTTCTCAGGCGCCACAGCGGAGTGCATGCCGGGCAGCACGCCCATGCCGCTGCTCAAGTGTGGGCAGTGCAGGGCACTGCACATGCCGACGGGCGCGGCGCTGTGAGCGCTGCACCGCCTACACCGCCCCCCCCCCCTCCCCGCACCTGGTCAAAGCGCGTGGCAAACAGGTTGCACGCTGTAAGGATGCCTCCGTTCGGCCCCAGGCCATACTGCTTCATCACGTTCTTGTAGTTCACCTGCAGTTGGTGGGGGCATTTGCACAGATCAACACAACCTGCTGTTGGCATATGATGCGCACCTACGCACTCTTTTGTGGAGACGCTACATGCAAGCAGCTCAGCTGCTCCAAATGTTATCTGCAGCAGCTGCGCTCCTCGACTGGTGGCAGCAACTGCCGAGCGTGCTGCCGCCGATAGTGTAGGTAAGTGACGCACTGCTGCAGGTGTAAACGGGCCATGCTGCTGCTGTCTCAAGCTTGCAGATACGTGCTTCGTGTTGTGTAGCTTGCAATGCGTCGCTGGCCTGACACCTGCCACTGCAGCGCTCCCCACTGCAGTGCTGTCAAGCTCTCAGAGTTGTCACCCCAGGACTAGAGTGCGCTCTCAGGTATTCAGAGAAGGAGCCACAGCAGCGTGCCGCTCACTGTGTCGCGGATGTCTATGTTGGCGCCGTAGGGCATGTGCGACACGGCTGGGTCCAAGTTGATGATGTAGCCGTTGAGCTGCTGCTGGTGCATGTGCGAGTTGATGCGCTGGATGAGTGTGGTCTTGCCTGAACCAGCCATGCCTGTCAGGAGAGCAGCAGCAGCAGCAGCAGCAGCAGCAGCAGCAGCAGCGTATCCGCAGTACCAGCAGTAAAAGATCCAGGGAGGCAGGCAGTACAACAGGACGACAAGCAGCAGAGGTGCAGGAACCAACACCAAGTGGTACTTGTGTAATGGCTGTGATGGCATAATGCTTGGTTGCAGCATGACCGAACTGTGCGTATCGTGTCACCTAGTAAGCGAACATGCTTTGCTCACAGAGGAAGATGCAGCCCATCCTGCTGTCGCTGCTGCTGCTGCTCCCCCAGCTGCATGTTGCTATTGTCTGCCGACAAGACCTTACCGATCACCAGCACCACTACGGGCTTGTCTACGGCTCCCTTCTCTGCTGATCCAGAGGTGCTGGCCTCGCCAGCTGTGCGCTGCTCCGCCTCCATGGGCTGTGCAGCGTCCGTGCTACTGCTGTGTGATGGACGTCCGCAGTACGTGGCAGCAAACGTGTCATGCACGCAGCAAAGTAGTACGTTCACAAACCAAAGCCTGATCAGGTTTGAAGCAGGCTGTCAAGGGGCCTGGGACGGACAGGGCTTGGGGAGCGCGCGGAGGACAGGTCACTCCACTTGTGTTAGAGTGTAACTCCTACGTAATGATGGCATGAGTGGTACAGCTTGCGCTTTTGTGTGCTGTCAGCCGTCTGTTGCGTTGTATATACAACTTGGTTGCATCCCTGGCGTTGGTAGCACATTGGATCATCATCCAATTCGTCTACTGCTGCACCTGCACCCGTGCATTCACACATATACTCTTGAGCAACGCCAAAAATGTTGCAGCAGCGGCTGCAGCCGGCCATACAGGCGCAGAACAGGCGGTTGCATCCCCTGCCATGCAGTGCAGCAGCAAGCCTGCGCAGTGTGCGGCTCAGATGCCGTTGTGAAAAGGATACCAAAACATCTGTGAAGAATAGCAGCAGGCCCTTGAACAAGCAGCCTACTCAGCTCAGCCCCAGCCAGCTGCAGGAACAGCAAAAGCAGGTGGGTGGTCCGCAGCAGTGCTGCTGGTCCCTCCATCCTCGCCAGCATTCAGGGCAGTGTATCACCACTCGGCCACCTGCCAGCGCATTTTAAGCTATTAAGCAGACTTGCCGCTGTATGATGACTGCCACATACTTGGCAGCGCAGCTGACAGCCTGAGCACTCAGTGACTGATGTGGTTGGCTGCCTGCTGCAGGGCTGGCGGGTGTTCAACTGGCAGGCCTATCAGGTCCCTTGGGATGTGCCCTGGGACGGCAAAATTACAGCAGCGACAATGGCAGTGTGGGCCCTGGGCTTTGCAGGCACAGCGTTCGTGCTGATGCCGCTGGCCTACACGCGCATTGTGGGCGTGCCGCTGTACCAGCTGAGCTCAGCTGGGCAGGCAGACTTTGCGCTGTGGACTGAGGTTGTGGAGCTGGTTGTCACCTTTGCCATCATTGGCGCAGTGGTGGCAAGGCAAGCACTATTCAAACAGCACCCACATCCTGTATCTAGGCACCAAACAGCAGCGGTTGCGCCTGCACAGTCGCACGCCTGGCAGCTGCTGTCGGCATGGTCGGTGGGGGGTGTGCCTGGCCACACTGGTTGCACACTGACAGCAGCAACTGACGCGCTATGTTTCAGTAGTGGCCAGCCTGTCAGCAAAGGAAGACAGCTTTGCGCCATTCGCTGTGTGTGGCTGACAGATGCACTGGCGCATGATCGGCGCATGATCGGCGCAGTCCACAGGTGCATGCGTGCGTGCCCAGGCGGCACACTAACCCTGGCCCATCTCCCTCGTTTGCAGTGTACGCCATGCCGCATCTTTGGCGTTACAACAGGCTCAATCATGAGTAGTTGCATGTCTGTCTGCATTGCCGCCTGCTGCAGGTACAAGCCTGCTAAGCAGCAGCAGATGTTCAACTTCAGCCTCGCAAAGCCCTTTGAGACTGGCAGCGGCTGGCTGGCCTGGGGGCTGCTGGGCGTGGCGGCAGCACCCGTCGTGGTGGGCAGCATGGCGCTGCTGCTGAGCGCCGTTGGCTATGAGTCGGCGACAGCAGGCGGGCACGGCACTGTGGACGGTGTGGCTGGCATGATCAGCATGGACACGCCCACCTACGTGCGGCTGCTGATGGTGACAGGTGGGCAGCCGATGGTGCTGCGGCTGGGTTCGCCTGCTGCACATGCAAGCAGTGCTGCTGCTGCTGTCAGCAGCTGCTACTGTGGGGAGCTTGTTCTGCGTCAAGCTGCAAAAGACACGCTACTAGCATGGCGTGTTGCATGCCCCGTGCCCATCACCCTGCGCAGACAAGCATGGCTGCTACATGCATGCACTGCTGCCGCACCCACTGCAAGCTTATGCTGGCGCCTTCAAGCCGTGACGGTATGCTTACCTTGCCTGTTCAGCTTGGTCAATAACGTTCGCATCTGCGACTGCTGCAGGCGTGCTGGCTCCATTTCTAGAAGAAACCCTCTTCCGCGGTTTCCTACTCACCTCACTGACCAAGGTCATGCCGACATGGGCAGCAGTGATCGCGTCCTCGGGCGCGTTTGCCGTTGCACACCTGTCGCTCAAGGACCTGCCAGTGCTCTTTGCGCTGGGCTGTTGGCTGGGTGCCATCTACTGCCGCAGCCGCAACCTGCTCACGCCAATGATCGTGCATGGGGCGTGGAACAGCACGGTGCTCACGCTGCTGTTCTGGCTGACGGCCAATGGCGTGGACATCCAGCAGCTGCTGAAAGAAGGCAACCTGTAGTATGTGCAGGGCACATATTGCACTGTGTAAGCCTGACCAGCAGCCAGCGCAGGGCGTGCTACACATCAGACAGTTCCCAGAAACGTGCATGATTCTGCAGTGCGTGCAGCCAGCCGTTGCTTGCATGCTCAGCCTTGCATGACGGCGCCGGGGGGTCTGCTGTTCTCTGCTTTGTCTCTGCTAGTTACATTGCTGCTGCTTGTTACATCTAAGCTGATATCAGCTTGCTCCGCAGGGTGTGCAGGCCTAAGGGTGTTTGCTGCACCAGTTGCATGCTTGATTGCCTACTTGACAAATGCTGACGTGGGTACCTAGCAGCTGCTGCAAGTTCACGCTGAAGTAGAGATTGTCTTGTTCCACCTGAGATGCGAGCATGTAACCATTGGCACCTCGCACCGTTCAGGCTGCAGCGTATGCTGCTGGCAGGCACCTTCTAAGTGGCAACTTTGCATCTTCACTGAAGGCCACTTAACAACACACCATCAGTTGAGGTTGTTTTGCTACCAGCATTTGCGATGGTTGAATAAGAGCATGCACACGAGCACCTTAAGACCAGCACGTTTGGCACGTGTCGCGCAACTCAGACTCTGCTAGTGGCCGAGATGGCAATGCCTTTCCAAGATCGGACCGTACAGATGCCATTGACATAGATACACTGACGTACAAGATGGTCAAGGATGCCAACAGTAGTCAAGAACACTGTGCAAGAGTGAAACCGCAGCGTGCACCGTTGTTCCTGCGTACTCTGGACGGTAGATACCACGCTAAAGAGCACAACCACACGATACCACCGACCCCAGGTTATAACAGAGTAGCATGAAATAAGCTTGTACAGGGCTGCTATAATACACCCTATGAACGTTGTAAGCAGCGAATGTTTGTTTACGCGGGAGTGACGCGGGTGCTTGACGTGAAAACAGCTTGCTGCCTCCTTACGATGTAAAGGGTTGCAGGCATACATGTATCGCAATATACAATGCAGCAAATGCGGCACTCACATGCTAAGATGGGGCCCCCGCCACCATGGCTATCTTGAACCACAGATCTCTGCTCTTCCTCGCTCTTCCTCGCTAGTTTCTCTAGTATCACCTGCACTCAAAATGAAACCTGTTTCCTTAGGTTGCGTCAACGTCTTGTTGTAAAGGTCGGCAGAGTCTCATGTTTCAGGGGGGTGCAGAAACGCACACGTACCCATTACATACACAGGAGCAAGGGGTTGCAGGGGAAAACACAGGTGCTGCTGCACAGCCGTTGAAAGACTCAGCATGGCCACAAGCCGGTATCATACCACTGCCTCAACAATGGAGCAGCAGATCCATTCCCTGCGCACCTACACCGCGACAAATTCGCAACCCTGGCTACACATGGTGATAGGCATGCTTGCATGTACACAGCATGTCATGCAGCCACAGAAGCTGCTGCAACCAGTTTGTGTGTAGAACACAGACCTGGAACCGCACAGATGAAGCAGCCAGCAGCAACAGGCACCCAATGTGGTTGAAGCACCTGCACTGCCAGCTGCTCTGAAGCTGTCAGGCAGCTCACACACATCAGCACAGCTGCAACTGCTCCCTAAGTGGCAGCAAAGCCACAGCAGCCCAAACACAACGCCAACCCCACAAGTCATAGCTGCTCTGCATCACATCATGCTGCAGCAGCTGCAGGAGTACGTGTCCAGTTCACCAGCTGCACGAGCCAGCCATGGAGGGTACAGCGTGCCTGCCCTGGCAGGCCATGTGTGCAAACCAGTTCCACAAACACAGACGTTGCGTGTTGCAACGCACCCTCCAACCCAAATCACCCGCCACCCAGAGCCAGGCAGGCACCCTGAGTAGCGCTGTCGGGCAGAAACGCTGCCACTGTCAGCAAGCAGAGCCCTGAGTGCCTGCCGGCCATAAAGGATCTAGACGTCTTTGCTGCTTGCTGCCCTCTGCAGTGCTGCAGCCGACCTGTGCACAACTGTGCAGGACACATCAAGGACTGCATCAGGGCGCTGCTGCGCCTGCCACAACGCTCAAGCGCACAAGTCTCAAACCAACTCAGTGCAACTGCACACTGGGGGTGTGCCAGTCGCTGGCCTACGCTATGCACAAGCCTAAACACAGCGCAGCCGACAAACTACCTGCTGCTGCAGGCTGCAGGCAATGCTGCCGCTGCTGCTGCAGACGCAGCCATGCCAGCGCTCTTGCTGCTCTCTGGAGCTGCCACGCAGCTGCTGCCTGGCCATTGCAAGAAAGCTGCCTGCAAGCAGTACAGCTCGCAGTGCACCGCAGTGCATTGCAAACTGCTCGTCCAGGCGCGATCGCCATCAGGCATTGTCTTGCTGCTGCTGCTGTTGCTGCCAGCCTCTGAATAAGTAGCAAGCACTCTCCTCCTGTCTACGCAAAGCGGTCGAGTCGCACAGTGATGGTCCTGCCCTCGTACTCTGTGTTGTTCAGCTTTGTGCATGCTGCGTCTGCGTCCTCCTTGTTGCTGAAGCGCACAGTGCCGAAGCCCCTGCAGGGAGGCAGGTGCGCGGAGGTTGCGGCAGGGGGTGCAGAGCGTACGAGACGTCACAGATGCAGGTGCAGCCGCGATACATGGAGCACAGAAATTGAGTGCGTGCGGAACTCAGGACAAAGCAGTGGTAACATTTTGAGCGAACCACAGTGCTTTGCTGCCTTATGCAAGCCTGACGCAGCAGTCGCCCGCGGACATCCGAGCCTGCCTCTGACAACAGTACCAATCAGCTCCGCCCTACGTATCACTGCGTCTGCCCTGCTGCTGCACCTCACAACAAGCCCAACCACCCCGGCTAGGCCAGACTGTGCTGCTCCAAATGCACCAGAACCAGCCACCAGGATCTTGCCGATGATGATCATCACAATTCTCGCCCCAGCTGCTGATACAACTCAGCTGCCTGACAACTCTGTGCCCATCACTGCCCAGTTCCGTCCCTTCTGGGCCCCAGCAGGCCCACTTGGTGACCCCGCCGCCGCCACCTGCGCTGGTCCCAGCCGTCCATCACAACAGCTGTCTGACAACTGCATGCCGTCCGCTGCTCAACTTCCGCGCCCAGCATGCTCTGCTGTGCACTTGCATGCAGCGCCTCAGCCTGGCAGCAGCAGGCCTCACCTGCTCTTGCCCCAGCTGTCGTACACTACGTCTGCCCGCTCCACCTTCCACTCCTTGAAGGTGTCCTTCAGCTGCTGCCAGGTGGTGGTCCACGGCAGGT
This sequence comes from Scenedesmus sp. NREL 46B-D3, assembly GCA_014080715.1. Lineage (NCBI taxonomy): Eukaryota > Viridiplantae > Chlorophyta > Chlorophyceae > Sphaeropleales > Scenedesmaceae > Scenedesmus > Scenedesmus sp. NREL 46B-D3. The sequence goes on from JACERP010000032.1 coordinate 440,187, forward strand.
TGTGCACAACCACCTGCGGCGGCGATGGCGAGGGAGGTGGCAGGGCAAGTGCACGCAGTGGTGATGGGTGGGCAGAGTGAGGTGCCGCGACAGGTGACAGCCTGCTGCCCAGGAGGTGGCGGCGGCGCTGCCATGCTTCACCCGGCTGCTGCACCAGACACGCTCCCTGCAACTAAAAGATGTGCAGCTTCACATCAAAGGTCACGGTGCATGTCCTTCAAGCTGCTGATGGTTTGCTGGGCAGCATCCTGCTGCTGTTGCTGTGCTGCTGCTCCTGCTGCAGCTGCTGTGGTATGTGCCATCTGTTAAGCACTGCTGCTTGCTGGCACTGATGGCATCTGCTGCAAATCAGCTGCTGAGGCTGCTCCTCCCGCATCTGCACCTGCTGCTTCTATGTGCATGTTCCTGCCGGCACGCCGCACTTCAACAGCTGTCTGGAGATGCTGGGCAACTCACATGGCAAGGCAACTGCCAATTCAGCCACTGGTGCCTACTGTAGCTCTGCACGTAGTGTATGCTTTGCAGCTGCACACGCAGACCCCATTGCTGCCAGCTAGCCAGGATGCCACTGTATGTGCATCTGGCAGCAATCTCGCAGAGAACCTGCTGCTGCGTGCTGCCTCCTGCAAGCTGCTGGCGCATGCTGCTTCCAGCTTGGCAGCCACATACAAGCTGCAGCATTTTGCCGGTGGTATACTTGACGCCTTATTGCCTGAGCTGTGCTGCTGCCACTGCTGCTGTTTCATGTTTGCACAGCCCCAGCAGATCCTGCCAGCGGCACTGCTGTCCCTGCTACAGCTGCTGCCCTGGACAACCTGTCCTTGCATTCCAAGCCGTCCTGCATCTGCTGAACTCTGCTGACCAAGCCCATAATGCTTGCACCCCACTACCAGCCTGGACATCGCTGCCCAGCCGGCACCCTGCTGTCAGACTCCACCAAACAGAGCTGCTAGGCTGCCCCACTGCTGCTGCACGCGGCACTGGCACTTCATGCAGCGCCTTCGCAGCTGGCCCCACGGGCCTCTCACCTGCAGGCCGCTGCTTTCGCCTGCCTGGCCGCCAGGCATGCCCTGCATGTAGCCGCCCCTGCCTCCGGCCCTGCCTGGGAAGCGGCCGCCCCTGCCCCTGCCGCCGCCGCCACGTGGCATGTACGGCATGCCACGTGGTGGGTAGCCGTATGCCGCGTAGCCCCATAAGCGCCGTAGTAGTCATACGCGCCGTAGCCGTAGCCGTACGCCATAGGCATGGGGGCTGGCCGGCCCCTGCCGTTGCCTCTGTAGGCGCCCACTGCCGCTGCACCCACTGTGCCTCCTGCTGCACCGCTGCGGTAGGAGCTGCGCCTCGGCGCACCCTGCAGGACAGGCGTTGATGGACCAAGGCGTTTTGCAGCAGCGGCAGGCATTGGTTGATGGACTGATCAGTCAACGATCAGACATCTTGTGAAAGGATGCGGTATGAGCTGGTTCAACATATGTAATGCATGCTGTTGCAATTGACACTTGCTCAGCAGGAAAGCGGCATTGCCAGGATGCAAACCTGCTGTGGTGTGCTGCTGCCGTGACTGCATGTGGATGCCAAGCTGCACCCAGCACATGCTGCCTAAAACCTTGCAGTTGTAAGCTGCTGCAGTGCTCATCTGCATGTGCTGGTGTCAGGCACCATTGGCATAGCTATGACTGCTGCCACTGCTGTTGGAGATGCTGTTTGCTGCTGCTGTTTGGTGCTGCTGCTGCTGATTTGGCGCGCGCCATCAGCTGGCCACTTGGAACTGCAAGATGCAGACTGCTGAGTGCCATACACCTGACCACTACAAAGCCATGTACTGATGTGCTGTTGAGCAGCCGCTGCAGCCATCAGCAACAGCCTTGCCACTGCTGCTGCTGTTGCTGCTGCTGAAATTGGCTGTGAGGCCTGACTGTGCCGCCTCTTGACTGCAAGATCTCGCCGTCTCAGCAGCTGCCGATGCACCTTAGCTCACTGCCTCTGAAGTTGTGCCGCGTCTGCTGCTCAAAGCTGCCACAACTCCCTGGTGCTGTGCATTGCTCGATCCACATACAATCTCCAGCAGCTGCGGCAGTACAGCTCGATGAACTGCGCTGAGTACAGAAGCAGTCCGCGCCTGGCTGCTGCCTAGCTGGCCTTGCTGGCGTTGTAAGTGGCTTTCAGATGCCTGAAGTGCCTGCCTGCGTTGTCCTGCAAGTACCTGTGGGGCTGCTCCCTCCGGTCCAGTGACCTTCACTGCCTTGGTGCGACCATCATTGCCCGCTTCCACATCATACTCCACCTCCTCGCCCTCTCGAAGGCTGCGAAAGCCCTCCGCCTGTATGCTGGTCTGCAAGGCAGAAACACGCAGGCTAAGAGCCTTGCTGCGCAGGTGTCCAACGCTGCCCGACAGCCAGCGCGCTGCTACAGCTGATCCCAGTGATGGTGCCCTGCTGCAACAGGCTGGGGGATCCGTCTCCCGCAATAAATGATAGAGGCTAAATAGTCATATAATGCGCTTTACCGGAGCCTAGATCTAACCCACAGGGAGTCTTGCACATCCGGAACAGACCTGGTGAACGAACAGGTCCTCGCCAGAGTCAGCTGGAGTCACAAAGCCAAAGCCTTTGGTGGCATTGAACCATTTGACGACCCCTTTGTGGCGAGTTGGGGCAGACGCAGGGGCCTCGTCCCCCATGGCGCTGCTGCCCGGCGTTACAGGGAGGAACAGGCTCCGGGAGCAGAGCTTGACGGCATAGCAGAGCTCAGTTCCTCAGTGCGTGCAGCCCGGGCTATGCTCAGACACTCCGCAGATCCGCATGACATGTAACACCCAGAAAAATTCCGATCAGGCGCCGAGCAATGGTCAGATCGTGACTTTGAGAGGCCTTCATCTATCACAATTTCAAAGTTAATGGCGCGATCGGCCTGCGTTTGATTGACCAAGATACAAAAGCAACTTTTGACAATGTTCACAGTGAGCACTACCAAGGCTGGGGCCTGACATTATTCTATACTGCGTCCGAAAGCATTGCAAAGTCTGCGAGTTGTCGCCAAAACAAAACTAGCATGGTCGTCATACACAAAAGCAACCGGCATCTCACGCGGACTGCTTGGCATCAAGTGCAAAGGTGCAGGGCCTGCGACCAGCATGTTGCAGGCGGCAGCGATTGAAAGCTCAACATTGCTCTGTCCCCTGCTGAACATGCCTCTGCCCAGCTAGCTGCACGACATGCCTGCACATAGTAGACAGCAGCAGCGTTTGTAACCTAGCAGGGAAGCAACACAAAGAAACAGCAGAGACGCTGTAATCAGACAGAGACACCGATGCAACACCGATCCGACTGTTCTGAAGCTTGAATTGAACAGTGGCTGCACCACATCCTGCTCTGCTTTGCTCTCCGGGCTGGGTTAGAGGGCTGCTGCTACTCACACTGTACCCTGGGCATGATGAGCCTGTCATTGGCTCGAAAACGGGCGATGTTCCCGTTGTGTAACATCCAAACTGTGATGCAACAATCGTTTACATTGGACACTGCTTGCTTGCTTGCTTTTTGCTGCTGGGTTAGAGTGCTTCTTCTTCATCTTCACATTAGACTGCATGGTGAAGGTGTTGACATAGGGCCGTGTCCTTCAACAGTGGAATCTTACAAATCTGATCAGGTTGCTGGTGCATTTGGAATAGGAATAAGAATAGCGCATGTTGAGCCGCAGTCACCACCTGAGGCAGTAACAAACATCGAGTGTTGCATAGTCAGGGTCAGCACTGGTTGATCCGCCAGCCAGCATCGGCCAGGCCACCCCAAACCAAGCTACATGCTGCATTGTGCACCTGCATCTGTACAACCCCTCCCACAAGAAGCAGCATATGCGACATGCCCCACTTCGTGGCTACTCGCTGCCAACCAGGCCAAACAGGCCCAGCACCTCCAGCAGCCCCACCACCACTTCCATTATGATGAGGTAGATGACGATCCACTCCAGCCGCGCGCTGTGGTGGTTGTTCTCATGGTCGCGCAGCATGTCCAGCATCTCCTGGAGCACCTGCAGCATGCAGCAGATGAACCCAGAGGCAGCAAAGATGAGACCACTGCGGGACAGCAGCGGCACCGGCTGCAAGCGCGCATCAGCAGCACGCAACACGCCAGCCATGGGTTTGATCAGGCAGTCTGCAATTGCCACCGGAACAGCAAGACAATCCAGCAGAAACCCCAGTGGAACACATAACCCTCACTTTATCCAAAACTTGTGGCAGCCCCACAGTTGGCAGCGGAGGCATCTTTCGTGCACACCCACATCCGCCCACCGACTGTGGTGGCGCCACCGCCGCTGCCGCTCACCGCGAAGCGCGCGTTGAGCACCTCCACGCGCTCCTCCAGCTCCAATACTCGCAGATGCGCTCGTACAGCGCCTGGAAGGAGTCGGGCGCGCGCCAGAAGAACTCGGGCGTGTCCAGCACGCTGCTCAGCAGGTTGACGGCCGCCTTCTGGATGAACACCTGCACACAGGTATTCGAGGGGGGCGGGGGACAAGGCAGGGCCAGCGCAGCACAGTAAGGTTCAGGCAGGGTTGGCTGTGCCTGGGGGTTCGCCCCCTGCTTGGCAAAAATGTGGCAGGTCCTGCACGCACACACGCATGCACGTGGGCGTGGCAAGCGCTGAGAAAACCCACACAGCAGCACATGGCAGCCATGAAGGGCAGCTGGAGGCGGCGGTGTCACCTAAGAACGGTGCAGTAGCAGCATACCATGCCCTGGCAGTGCGCAGCACAACACTCCCGCAAGCTGCGGCTGGGCAGCAGGGCGGTGCGGGGCAGCGGCACGCTCACCTTGCCTATGAGCTTGGCGATGGTCTCTGGGCTGAGCGCCACCTTGCCGTGGCTGCCAGGCTCTCGGGCAGGTACTTGGTCTCCACCACCATCTGCGTCACGCGGCGCTCATGCAGCGACAGCTTCGTGGACTGCGCCAGCGCGTAGCTGATCGCCAGCTTCACCTGCACAGCGCATCAGGGGATCCCACAGCTGCTGTGATGCACTGCAGCCCAGCTTTGCCCTGGTTACTGTGTAGGGCATGAGCTGGGCTGACGGCTGCGAGCCAGACGCTGCGCAGGTACAGCATGGAGCGCTGTACCTGCTCAGATGTGCATCTGCTGCTGAGGGAGCAGCGCACTGCAAACCTTCACTGAGTCGCACCATTCAAGAGTCCTGACAACAGGTGTTCCGGTACACCAAACAGGCTGGCACATGTCAGCTCGTCCACATCAGCACGCAACGCCCACCAGCGCTCCAAGCCCGGCAGCGGCAGCTCCGTTTCCCTCTCCTCCCCCCCCCCCACCTGGATCTCACCTGGTGGTCTTTGGCTGCCTTCTTGTGCAGTGTGACTGTGTCGTTCTGTATGTGCGGCTTCTCGAGGGAGCTGTAGTTGAACTCAAACTGCCGGGCAGAGCAAAGGCAGGAGGGGCAGGCAGCCCGGGCAGGATAGGCACATGCCGGCACAGCGGCAGAGCGGGCAGCAGGCATGGCGACACATCACCACAAACGGGAATAGCCCTGCCTGCAGGATGAGTTCAACAAGGAGGTGCAGGCGTCTGCCCCGCATGCTGTTCCCCAGCTGCGGTGGTGCTTGCCCACCTCATCATGCCTGCCCGGAGACAGCAGACCGCCATCACGCGCGTGTAGCCACTCACTTGCAGGCCACCCCCGCGCACCCACCTGATCCACCTGCATCTCAGCACTGTCCACTGCCTGGTTGGCTGCCTGGTGCGCCAGTGTGCGCATCACAGCAGCCTCCTGCAAGCACAGCCAGCCAGCACAGCAGGGACCACAAGTGAGTGAGCACACAGTGGGGAGCACTGCCTGACAACCAGTGCAGCCAGCCAGCCAGCCATGTCATCAGCACAGCGGGCTGTTCCGAAGAAGCAGCATCACCTCATGTGCCTAGGCATGGTGACAAAGCAGCCGAAGCAGCCCGCACAAGAAACCAGCCGCTGTACATGTCCAGCCATGCGCAGCATCAAGGAAAGCCACAGACAGCATACAACACATACAGCGTAGACCAGGCTGTTCTGCGAGGTTTCCCGCACCTGAGCGCTGTCCAAGCCCCAGCATGCCACTACGCCATAGTCGAAGAAGAAGAGGTCACCCCCAGGAGCATCATCACTAGCTGCGCTTGCAGGACAGCCAAGACAGCCAGCAGCAGGGAACACAGCAGCTGAGCATTGCAGCAGGCATCAAAGGTGACAGTGCACCATCTGCATGTGGCCAAAAGCACCAAGCCACTGTGCATGTGCATGCAACAGAGCATAGGCTAGCAAGCAGGCAGCCTAGCCACAGGATTAGCTGCGCGGGCACGCTGCGCACCTGCAAAGTACTCTACATAGAAGACGTCTGGGTAGGACTTGATGGCACTTGCAGGGAGGCTGGCACGCAGCACCTACACAGCAAGCCAGCAGCAGCAGCATGGCAGCAGCAACGAACATCAGGAGGCACAGCAGTACAGTACAGCACGACCAGAGACAGCACAAGGCAGCATGTTGCCTGCTGCAGTATGTAAGTGCCGGTGGTTGGCATGGTCTCTATCGATCGACTGCACAGAAACAAGCTTGTGCCCCGCACCTCGTCTAGTTTCCTCCTGTCAAAGCTGTCAGCAGGGCAGTACAGCGTGATGCGGCCCCGCTGCCTCGCGCGGGACGGATCCAGGTCCTGGAACATGCCTGCAGGGCAGCCACGCCGGCGCAGGCGGCAGTGGGCCGTCCGTGCATATGAAGTAGGAAACGACCTCACTGTCATTTCAAGAACAGCGGAGAGGAATGTGGCGCATGGCAGTAGGTGCCATTGCTCTTCCTCCAGTACAGCTGCCACTGACGGAACAACAAAGTCATCCAGAGCCTGTTGCACTATGTCAGCGCTGCTGCTGATGCTGCTGCACCTGCGGCTGCACACCTGGTGCAATGGTGAGTGCTGTGAAGTCATCCCCTGTACCTAGTGCCTCCAGTGTGTGACCTAAGCAACAACATGCAGACCAACACACAACAGCAAAATCACGAAGCAGTGTGAAGGAAGCCAACAGGATCTTGTGATTGTGAAATAGTGTTGGCGCTTGCAAGGGATGCGCCTGGGCTGCATCTTTGGCTCTGAAGGGTGCAAACAGCATGCGCAGCACCTGCGCGGTGTTGAAGGAGGCTGATGCAGCGCAGCACTTCCACGGGATGCGCAGCAACTTGTCGCATTCTTGAGATGTGCAGTGCTACTTCAACACTGCAAGCACTGCATAAGTTCCAGCACTGGCCTGGCAAGCAATAGTTCTGCAAGCAAGCACAGCATGCTCACCATGCCCAGCGGTCTCAAGTGACCCTGGCAGATATGCAGATGCTGCTGCTGCCGCTGCCGCTGCTGCTTCATCTTCTTCATCCTCTGGTAGAGGCACCCATCTGCGGTTGCACAGCAGAACAACAGCACAGACATGACTGCGCTGCAGCATCCAAGATGCGCAGTTGCCGTGCTCTGCTGCTCGTGGACCCATTGACGCCATCCAGCAGCAGTGCCTGCTGCTGCAACTGGACCTCTGCTGCAACTGGACCTCTGCTGCAACTGGACCTGCTGGTCAAGTGATGCTTAGTCGAGCAACTGCACATGGGAACACTGGTCTGTTGTGCAGAACAGGTGTGGCAGCCATGAATGGCAAAGCATCTCGCAAGCACAGTGAGGCACAGCAGGCAGCCCCTGATGCATGCTGTGCTCCTGCTCACTTGTCTTTCTGCCGCGGGTTCTGAATCTGTTGACTTGAAAGGGATAACAGCTGCCTACTGGGTCTGCTGGCTGCTAGCGGGCGAACCCCACGTGCGTCAGGGCCTGGGCTGGTGGTTGGGCGCCTCATCCAGCGTCCCTCATGGTTGGGAGGGCTACCAGACAGCAGCGGCTGGTGCAGTGGGACCAGCGGCCCCTGCTGTCTGCTGCGGTGGTGCTTGGTGGACATGGTGTTCGCTGACAGTTGCACAATGCCTCAACTATTATGTTCAATACTTCTACAGGCCAGCAGCTGCCGAGAGCGGCGTTCCAGGGCGGAACAGCACAGCATCAAGGAGAGGGAGCATTAGAGTAGCCCTGATGACGCAGACGTTTGTGTGCAGCTACCACGAGACCCTTGAAAACGGTTGATAGCCCAGCTGTTGCAGGAGGAGAGTTGCTGGTGTGAAAGCCCTAGTGTGTCCTGCGCATATGGAGCACACACGAGCGGAGGTGAACTGATCTTTGGTCGTGACCACGAAAGAGAAATAACTGTCCAATGATCAGCGCTTAACGGTGCTCTTTGATGGAGAGCTGCAGGGGTAAGCCATCGTTCAGCGGGTGTCAGAGTGAGGAAGGTTGTGTGAGACTGACGAGCTGAAGAGTACCTGAAGAGGGCTCATCACCCTGCCTGAGCAAACTCGTACTTGCTGCCGGTGAGGACGTGTCGCTGTAAAGTGTGCCGCCTGGACGTTCAGTTTTGATCTCCAGCTGCTGGGATGCGGGTGAGACATCAACTTGCAGATCTAGTTTACTTGCCTCAAATGAGCGCATTTGACTCTGGACGTCAGTTTTCACAAGTTGTACTCGTTTTCCTGACCAGCTGACATGTGTGCTGGGTTCCACCTGCTGTGCTGCTGCAGCGTGTCAGCCACCTGCTAGCTACTGCCCTTTCACGCAGCAGAGCTTCAGCAGCTGCTTCAGGCACAGAGGCCGCAGCAATAGCATGTTCCAGCAACAGCATTAGCAGCAGTGCATGGCAGCAGGTAGACAGCAGGCATGCACTGCTGAGTACAGCTGTGGACGCAACGCAGCAGGAGCTGCAGAAGCAGCCACAGCAACACACATGCAGCGTTGCTGCTCGATATGCTATGCTACCGCAGCAGCGATGCTTTGGAAGTGATGCCCACAGCAGCAGTGAGGGTGGCAGCAGCTTCACTGGCAGTGGCAGCAGCAGTGGAGCTGGTGGCGCAGATGCCCTGCAGGTGAGTAGGTTGAAGCTGGTGCTTTGTAGTGTGCCTTGCACATCATCAACAGACATGCTTTGTTCAGCCCACTCGTGTGTGCTGCGGGCGCCCTGAGTCAAAACCACAGCATGCAGGTCAGCGCACGTGAGCAGACATGAAAGGCTTCCCGGGGTTGCGCGTCATGTTACACAACCCAGAGCCTTGGCACCTTGCCGCCAACCACACAGGTTGGACACGTGCACTAGGCTGCACTGCGCCCTGCAACCTCGGTTCATCAAAGCCTAGGCATGCACATGGTCATGAAGCACGGCACATCCATGTGCGCCTCTGCACCCTGGTGGAATGGCCGCGCCGCTCATCCAATCAGCATTCTTAGCGCCTGTAACCTCATACCTTTGCCACAAAGTGGTTTCCAGTGCGTGCATTGGGTGTGTGCAGGCGTCCATGGACAAGCTTGTCGACACTGCTGTGGGCCTTGTGGAGGAGGGGCGGCTGACGCAGGCCACCCAGGTGCTGCAGCAGGGCATCGACCTGCTCAACAGCACCTTCCCGGACAGGTGCGCAACACACAATGCAGCACCCGCGGCAGCATGGCGGGCACAAGCAGCGGAGCCTGTATCACGTGAATTTTTGATGGTATGCAACGGATCGGTGGGGGCATTTTGGGGGCGACTTGGATGACATCGCTACTGTTCAGTGGCCCAGGAGCATGCAGTCAGTGACAGCCAGTGTGGCAGCAGCAGCTGTGCCTCTGAGCAGAGCATGCTGCTGCTGCACACTGGCACCTGCCAAGCAAAAGCTGCTGGTGTGCTGCGTTGATGGTGGCGTAGAACGCGGCAATGAACGGGCGGTGTGCACAATTGGTGGTTCATGTAAGTGGCTGCTGCAGCTGCAGCTGGCACGTGCACTATTACTGCTGACATAGATTACTGCGTGACTGCTCACACTGCTGCACTTGCAGGCCTGAGTTGAGTGAGCTGCACAACCAGGCCGCGCTGCTGCTGCTGTTTGGCCACCAGCACGATGAGGCAGCAAAGCATGCGCAGCAGGCGCTGGAGGTCACGCAGCGTTTCTTTGGCGCTCACCACCCGCTCACAGGGCACAGGCTGCTGCGGCTGGGGACAATCAGGTGCGCAGTTGGAGCGCCCGGTGTTTGTGTGTGCATGGCCTTGCTGCTGACTGTGCTGCACATGTTGTTGAGGATTCTTTGTACGGTGGGTTGCATGGTGTGCTAGTGAAATGGCGGGCGGTACAGCGGCTGCTGCAAACGAGGACAGCAGCTGACACAGCAACATCGTGGGCCGAGCAATCTTGCATGTGGATGGCCTGTACCAGTAGTGCAGACAGGGGAAAATTGTGCTGATGCCCCGGTAGCAGCAGCGTGAGGTGCCCTGAAATGGCTGACTGCCATGATGCTTGTTGCTTCCATCCCGTGCTGGCTGCAGGGTTGCAGCTGGGCAGCTGCAGGAGGCTCAGCCGCTGCTGGCAGCAGCAATAGACATGCTCTCAAAACAGCGTGAGGTGGGCACTTGCACTTTCGGTTGCTCTCTGCAGGGGCCTGCAGCCTGGGCGTGTGGTTGCAGCATGCTGCCTTTGTGGTTTCGAGTGTCATTGCGCACCGTGATGCGCTCCGTGTGCTGCATGAATGACAGCACAACCGAACTTCCAGTGATGCTGTCTTGCACATCAGCAGGCCTTCTCAGTGCAGAGCATGGCTGCCAAGCAGTTGCATTATGACCACCAAGGGACGGCTCCATTGTATGCCATGTATGCTGTTGCAATGTGTCGACTCACTGGTACCGCAGGATGCGAGCCTGTCCGAGGCGCTGTTCTACTTGCACGTGCTGGCTGTGGCTGCTTCTGACAGCCCCCAAGAAGTGATGGCAGCAACTCCAGGCTTGCAGGATGCACTGAAGCACCTGGCGTCAGCACTGGGTACGACGCACCTGCGCGAGCAGCAGCGGCAGCAAGCGAGCGTCAGCTGGCGCATGCATTCTGCAAAGCCCCACTGGCTCACCGGCTGACCAGCCGGCTGATCGGCCAGGCTGCCTCCCATCTGCTGCAGCTACGGCGCTTGGTGTCAACACGCAACGACAAACACACCGCAGATAAAGCAATGCCGCTTCGATGCGGCATGCCACTCTTGCGCCAGCTTGCTTGCGCACTCAGCACTTGAGGCAGAAGTGTTGCGCTGCTGGATCAGGAGTGTGACAGTCAGGCCGCCGTCTGACAGCAGCACTGGTGTGGCGCTGACTCCCGGGGCTTGTTGCGGCGCGTGCGTGCAGGCGCTGAGAGCATGATCGTGCGGCTGGCGCTTGCCGCGCACAGCCAGCAGGTCGGCGTGGCGTTGGACAGGAGCCTGGGCCTGGGCGAGGCGGCTTTCAAGCAGCACATCACCCTGCAGGTGGGGCAGCCGCGTGGTCGCTGTGCAGGTTGTGAACATATGCATGGCCAGGGACAGCGCATTATTCATGTCAAACACTGCTACGCTGTGCAGTAATCGCCAGCTGTCAGTTGCTGTGGCAGTGCTGGTAATGCGCCTGTGTTGCAGTTGCACACAAACCTCCTCGCTGTTGCGCACTGCTGCCTGCGCTTCTCTCCGAACCTGGCTCGTGGAATCTCGTGACCCTGGCAGCTTTGAGTTGGACACTTCTTGTATCAGCTGCGTGCCCATAGCCCTGTTCCATACTGTGTTGCTGTTTCTACCTTGCTTTAAACGCCCGGGAGTGCAAGACGCCGCTGTGGCTCACAGGCATGACCCATGCGTCAGCAGCATGTTCTCAGCCTGCCCCTGCCTTCTTTGTTGCTTGATCTTGTACGACGCTGCCTGTGCTGTTCCGGGCGTCACGCTGTACCAAGCGGCGACAAGCGGCCACCCACGCAGTGCTACATCGCTGCCGACCCTGTTGTGTGTCTTGTGCTGACTGTCCCGCTTGCAGGAGCTGCAGGACCCTGGCAGCGCTGAGCTGGGCCTCACGCTCTACCAGCTGGCCACCACCTACTACTCGCACGACATGCTGCAGGACGCGGGGCCTGCGCTGCAGCGCGCGTCTGCGCTGCTGCGCACGCACTACCCGGCAGAGCATGACCTGGTGAGGCTGCGGCTGAGGGTTCGGGCGTGGCGGCTGCCGCTGTGGCAGGGCTGGCAAGTGCCAGGGCTGCGTGCTGAGCTCAGGGTGCTGTGCGACCGCTGCTCTCCAGTGTTTTAGCATCATCTGCTCCAGCGAGCTCCAAGCCATAAAGCTAGTAGTGCTGGCAGCAGCAGTTGTTGCAGCAGGATCAGCAGGCAGGAAGAAGCGCTGGCCTGCGAGGTCATTCTTGTACTTGCTGCTCACAAGCATGTGCACATGCAGTGCAAGGCCGCGCTCGATTGAGCTATGACTGCTTTTGAACAGCCGCCGCAAGCAGCATACCACCTGTCTCTTGCGGCGTGCATACCAGGCGAAGCGCTTGCTGCAAACCTTGTACTGTGTCTGATACGTTCCTTTCGCCGTTGGTGACGTCATGTCTGCCGACGTTCCTCTATGGCGCGTAGGTGCAGCTGTGCAAGCACCGGCTGGGCATGGTGTGTGCTGCTGGGCGCGACTACCGCTCAGCCACGCTGTTGCTGGGCGACACACTGCAGCACTACAGGCAGCAGCAGCAGGAGCACGCGCTTGCGCACGAGGCGGAGCTGGGGTTGGCGATGGCTCGGTGCGGGTGCTGAGCAAACACGACCCTGCAACATCCTTGTAGCTTGTGGCTTTGCAGGTCTGCAGCAGCCACCTGTTGTGTAAGCCCGCATGGCATGAGTGCAGCACCGAGCGCGGCATGCCTCGTCGCCTGTACAGAGCTGCTGTCCAATGGAAACATGCCCAGTTGACCCTGTGTTCCTTGCTGCTGTGTGCCTGCAGGATCAAGGGCTTGGACCCGAGCATGTCCAAGGCTGACAGGGACGCAGCAGTGAGTGAGGGGCTGCAGCAGATGCGGAGCGCGCTTGCAGGCATGGCCACTGCGCTGGGGGCAGAGCACTTGCTGGTCACTGGCGGCAGCCGCTACCTGGCTCAGCTGGCGGTGATGACCGGGCATGCAGCACCACAGGGCAGCTGAACTCAGCTATCAGGCCCAGACCCGGTACCATTATCTTGGTGGACTGATATGATACCGGCTTGAGCATCTTACTAATATATAGTACCCATGGTGTGCAGTCCTGTTGTGAGGCAGTGCACTGGTCATGTGCTGTCATTTGACTAACTTGGTGTACTGCAGTTGTCGGGCAGTGCAGTTATCTGGGTGGATCTAGGTTGCAACGCACACCGGGACGTATCGTGTGGATACTGCAAGTGTCAGTCTCGTAGCGTGTGTTGCAGCCTGTACACGAATCGCATGAGGTAAGGTGCCTTAGAGAAAGGCCAGCCGACGGAGGGCGGCCACCAACGGCTCTTACAAAACACAACCTCTCAGCGGGTGTTATTGACGCCTAGCGTTTTATACCTAAAGTAAATGTATATTTCAGTGCAGCGCATCTCGTTCTGTGCTGGCAGAAACTGCCGCCCGTTTCTGCTGGGATAGAAACCGCAGGCCATAACAGCGTGCATGGCTGCACGCATGCTTCCAACGGTATGCTGGTATGGTACAAGTATGATACATGCGTGAATAATGGCAGGAGCAGCAACCTCTGAGGCTGCGCCAGGAGTACGCGCAGCTGCAGCTTGGTCGGCTTGCTGTGCGAGATGCTGTGAAACCCAGGCACGGACAAGAAGCACGGCATCCCGGAGTGAAACAGCACTAATGCTTATACCTAAAACCAAGTCATAATTGGAGCGCAGCTCGTTATGTGCTGGCAGAAAGTGCCACCCGTTGCTGCTGCGTTAGAAATCGCAGGCCATTACAGCGTGCATGGCTGCGCGCATGCTTCAAGAACGTATGCTGGTATGACGCAAGTATGAATTTGGGTGAATGATGGCAGGAGCAGCAACCTCTAAGGCTGCGTCGCAGGAGTGCCGTGCAGGTGGCCTGTGCGCGGGAGGGGCGGCCGGGGAGGGGGGAGGGGGGGGCGGGGGATTTTCGGGAGGGGCCTCCCGGGGGGGTTGGCGCAAAAGCAAACCTCGCTTCATGACTGTCGGTCTGAGCTTGGTGCTGTCGGAAGCGCAGTTCACACAGTACATGCCTTTAGTTGCACAACGGCGATGAAGTGGTACCTTGAAACACCGGTGTTTGGTGGATATACCTTGTAGAAGGTTCAACCTTGCACTAGCAATCATGGCACACGGTAGTGTCCAGCTGAGCAACATAAGCAGCTGAATACGGAAAGTACAAACACCTGCGGCGGAGACCTGTACAGGTCTGTACATGTCAGCACTACGCTGCCAGCTCGAGAGCGAGGCACTAATCGCCGTTCCGTCTGATATCCAACGTCACAGATGCTGTGGTGCATTAATAATGTAACTACGGTTGTTCACGGCTCTACTATCAACTTTGGCAGACCACTAGCACCAGCACTGCTGGTCCAGCAGCAGCAGCGGCGGCAGCAGCAGCAGCAGCACGTTTAAAAAGTTCCTCTGCTGTTTTTGGTACGGGTGCTGGGCACCTCATGGATAGGGGCGTTTGGCGTGTCATGCTGGTGGCAGCAGTGCTGTAGGCCCCGGCAATCAGGTTCGCCTGACTGCTGTGTATGGGCAGCCATTTAAACTTTCGCCCCCCCCTTGTAACCAGTAATAGAAGTTCAGCATGAACATTTCATACGGTGACTGCGTAAGCAAGCCATATGGTATCAATGATGGACCACACTCACCATTAAAGGTGTACAGCAGAAGTATGCACATAGGAACACACAGAGTCGTGGCTGTGGTCACACCCAACCTTGAAACTGCAGCTGGCCAGCTGGCCAGCCATGGTGGTGTTGCACCGACTTCGCCTGTCAGATCTGAAAGCCTCAGCACCCACACAGCATCATCCGTTCACATACTTCAGGTGATGATGATGATACTTCAGGTACAGCAGCATGCGTGAGAGGAGAACCCCGGGTTACAAGCGTGTACAACCACATAAGAGTTTGCGATGGAGTCCATCGCTACATCTTGCAAGGCTCGCCTCATGTGTTGTGGAGGAACAACACTGCTGCATGCATGCAAATATTGCCCCACAGCCTCATGTGGAGAACACAACACTGCATGCATGCACATATCATGTGTGACTACGTTCGAGGTCACACCGGCCAACCGCACATGCATATGCCGTACATAACAGCTCCATGCTGGCGTCACGACCACTAACTTGAGGGGTGTGGTTGAACCCCGGACAAACGATCTGTTGCTGCAGCACTGCCACATAAACCACTCCTTACCCCGCCACTGCCCAGGAAGCAGCAGCTTGCACATGACCTGTCTAAAAGGCTGCAAACCCAAATTACCACACGCCATTACCACAGGATGCACAAATCTGTGCAAATAGCTTTGCAGCGCCAACTTGCTCTTCAACATGCGCATCTCCACCATGCCCACCAGTGCGAATGTCGTGACTGTGCACATTAACCTCAAAACCTGGCACAAAATAGTGTGGCAAGGTAATGGTTCTTTACGACCAGGGATTCGCAAGATGTTGCCCTGTTTCTTGGCACCAGCCCAAAAGATATGATCGCTCTCCTGCTGAATGTTGTATCCTGTCACACAGCCCTAAACATGTGCAGGCCTGCATTGGCAATCGCCACGCATGCTGGGATGCACCACTCCGCTACAGGCGCATGCTGCACACCATCACAGCCTGCTGCATGCCATCCTTGTAGAGGAAAGTGATGCCAAGGTATTGTTATGCAGCACAAAAAAAGATGCAGCAGCAACACAATGAGTGTTCCTTCATAATCTGTCTGTCTCTTGTGTGGCCAGACTCACCACACTGCAAACCAGGCATATGACTGCCAGCGCTCCAACAGGCAAGCAAGACATTGCTGTGTCCAGCTTCTGTTCTTGAAGCTCGCAGCAGCAGCAGCACACCCGATGAACACAGCTGCAGATTGCACGCTCATGTCCATCCTTGCACCCCAGGAGCAGCTACATACTGCCCCGCCCTGCACCAAACAGAGTTGCTGCGCGGGCTCCCTACATGCGACACATCACTGGGCAGACAACCAACGCCTCCCTGGAACCAGCGGAGCAACCAGTGACGGCCCCACACGCACACATGTGGTTGGTCGCAATGCATGAAGCCTGTGCATGATGGCCTTGTCCGGACAGTGTCCTGCCGCATCCGCTTCAACAGCCTGCAAACAGCCTCCACTGTCAAAACTGCACTGGCATTGATGCGCCGCTTCTCTATGACCCCGTCCCCTGCACCTGACATGTGCACACACCCCAAGGGTGGACGCACTCCAGTCCAGCCGTTTTCAGGGCTGCCCCAAGCAGCCACAGCCAACAACTACATGAGCTCAGCTGTGCGGTCGCAAAGCAGGAAGGTGAGCTGCTGCATGCTTGAGCCACTCCCTTGCAAAACTCGCAGCCAGCCGCTGCCCAGCTGTGAGGGCTTGCTGCAACACCTCCACAACCATGCTGCTACCATCGACCACAAGTGGCAACCGACACACTGGGCAAGCACAGCATGCACAACCAACACAACACTGCTGCACCTGTGGCAGCTACAGCTGCATGACGGATTTGATTAACAATGGTGTTCAGCATACTCTGCAAGCAGCAAAGCGGACGACATGCGCGTACTGGCGCTCGTGGAAAAAAATTGCGCCCAGCACAGCAAGCACACACGCAACACACAACAGACAACAGTACCTTGTTACCAAACCAGTGCAGCCAAACTACTTTGTGAGCTGCACACCTGCCTAGTGGATCCTCTCCAGCACGTAGTCCACCATGAGCTCCAGGCTGCGCTTGGCCGGGCAGTCTGTCAGGCCGGCGAGCGCCTGCCGCGCCAGCTGCCCTTCCCTCTCTGCCAGCTCCCTGGCAGCCTGGAGGCCGCCCGCCTCCGATACCAGCGCCAAACCGCGCTGCAGGCTGCCCTCCTCCGTGAACTCCGACTGGATGAGCTGCTCCAGCTCCGGCGACTGCTGCAGCGCGTAGATGACAGGCGCGGTGAGGTTGCCCGAAGCCAAGTCCTGGCCCTGCGGCTTGCCCAGCTGCTCCGTGCTCTGCGTGAAGTCCAGGATGTCGTCAACAACCTGCAGCGACAAGCAACAATGGAGGAGGGTGCCAAACACAACTCAGCAGCTGGTTTCACCAGGCGCAGGTATTAGGCGCACAATGTGCATAGTGCATTGTGCAGGCAGCACACTGCCTGCGCTGGCCAGCACTGCAGCACACACAGCAAGCGATGCAGCACGCATGCTCTGCAAGCGCATCCGTCAGGCCTGTGCAGCAGACACCAGCACAGCTCCACTCTGCAACAATTGCAGGCGACAGCCCAACTCAGCCATCTTGCCCAGCTCTTTGCGACCCTGCTCCCAGCCCAGCGGCCTTTCCAGCGCCCCCTGCGCTGCGCGCATCATGTGCGCACCTGGAAGGCCAGCCCCAGGTGCTTGCCGTAGTCGTACATGGCCTGCTTCTGCTGCTCGTCCATGCCGCTGAACACGGCGCTACTGCGGCAGCTGGCTGCAATGAGGCTGGCAGTCTTGTAGAAGGACTTGTCAGAGTACTGCTGCAGCGTGACCTCTGTGTCAAACAGGGAGGAGGCCTGGCTGATCTCGCCGTTTGCGAAGTCCGCAATAACCTTCGAGATCAGCTTGATGACCTGGCAGCGGCGGTGCAGGAGAGCACGCGGCAGCAAACGCCTATCAACAGCCAGCCATGACAAATAGGGGAGTGGCAGCATGGCGGGTTCTTGCTGACCTGACCTGACCTGTTACTGTCAACACCAAACCAGGATGATGATGTGCACAGTGCGTAAGCAGCATACACAGCAGCCAGGCCACTGCTGCCACTTCACGCCAGTACCTGCACCTTCAGCCAGCCGGCCGTCCTTGTGCATGGACTCGTGATGCTTGGACACGCGCAAACCAGCACCACAACAGCTGACAATGCGGTGGCTGCGCACCTCGAGATTTTCCAGGTTTGCAATTAACCAGGACGCCTGCGCAAACAGAAAGTCACCAGCAAGCACCGCGACGCGCGTGCCAAACATTGTGTTGACAGTCTGCTTGCCTGCAACAGCAGCAGCAGCAGCAGGGCAGACAGTGCACAAACGAGGACAGCTACAAAAGAAGCTACAGAAGGAGCCACAGAAAGGCACAAACTAATTATGCCGTACGGTGCAGAGATGCAGCAACCGTGCATGTATAGCAACCGGGGCAGCTGCACACCAAGCACCTGCTGCGCAAACGAGGCCACTTCCACCATTTAGTGCGACCGTGCTTGCTGCCGAAGCTGCATCCAGCCTCGTATTGAAGCTGCATCAGCCTCCAGTCAGCCCTCCAACAAGTCAATGTGCCCTGCGAAGCAATGCTCTGTATGCATGCTGGACATTCCACCAGCACCAGCCAAAGGTGCAGTTGTGCCGCTCACCTCTGCGCACGCTGCAGTCATCCAGCACATCATCATGCACCAGGCTGGCTGTGTGGATCATCTCTATGATCTCTGCAAGCCGCCGGTGACGCTCAGTTATGTCACTGAAGTGCACAAAAGCAGGCAGAAGTGACACAGCAGAAGCAGTGGCAGCAGATACATATGTCAGAACTTGCACGCAGGCAGCGCACAATCAGTCCTTCAACACGCAGCTGGAAAGTGCAGTCAACACAACGCACTTCACCGTGTTCACCTTGTTCAGAGAAAACATCCTCACCACACCATGAGGTATGCTTAAGGCAACGTAAGAGCCAGTTAAAAGCGCACGATCGATCACAGCAACGCCAAGCAGTTGCCCAGCCTGACATATACATGCATGTCCGCAGCATGCTGGTGACGCACCAAACTGTACGATGTGTGTCTGGCATACCGCACATTTACGCTGTGTGCATGCTTCAATGCACTGAAGCATGGTTGCTGATGCCGATGGTGGGTGCTGGGCCACCAGTAAGCACTTGCTGACTAGGCAACCATCAGGCCGCTCTCTCAGGACCAGCAAGACCACCCGCGCACAAATGCCCACTTCACCAGCCAGACACAGCAAGACACACTGCACAACCTCCACCTAACACATGCATGCATGCAGGGGCTGCTGCGAAGCTGTGCTTAGCTGCTGGCGCGCTCTGCCTTGCATGTGTGGTCACGCAGAAACACAAGCCTGACCAGTACAGCAGCCACTCACTCCATGCCTGCCAGGTTTGCAGTGGCCCTGGCAACCAGGAACACGATCATGGGTCGCAGCTTCTTGCCTCCAGCGCCAAAAATCTGGTCTGCAGCTGCCATGAGCATGGGGTGCCTCTGGCCCACAATGCTCCTGAGGTTGCGGTTCATCTGCACCATGTCTGCATTTACAGGCTGCACAATCTGCGATATCAAGTCTGCTGGCTGCAGCTTTTCTGGCCGTGGGCTCTGCTTGGTGCTGCGACGCTTGAGGCCTCTGGGGCAAGCACTCGGCAGGGAGGTGGATGAGCAAGGCCTGACCATGCTCATGATGTTTTCTTTCAACATTATGGCTAATACTGGAGCGCAAGGCCAGTGCCCAGGGCCCGGCCTGGTGCTAGTGCTCTGTGGTGAGCTGAGTGGTGGGCTTGCATCGTGTGCATGCTACTTCGGTTCTGTTCGACAACGCGAACAATAGTTGAAATGCTTGAAAATTACTGACTTGAAAAGCTTCACACAAGCATATACTGGAAAGTAGCAGTGGCTGAGTGCGAGAACAAGTGCCAGGCGGTGGGGAAGTATGTAAATCAACAGCTTAAGCTCAACATGGCTGGCACCACGTGCTACTTGGCTGTTGCTGACTGGTCACGGTCAGTGTCATTGACGTTTGGGGTGCCACCACAGAGTGCGTACAAGCAAATCGCTACGCACAGCCAGCGCACCTGGTTTGGTGGTTTCTTTGGGTTTAAAAAATTTTGAGTAGTGCAGGAACGGCATGCGGGCTTCACTGGGCATGCTGCAGGTTGGCAGCAGAGCAGCGCTGCACTGGCGACCCCATGCTGTCCTTAAGGCATCTTTCAAGGCCCGTCAGTGCCTTGCCCAATGTGTAGCTGCTAGGTGAGTGATCAGGCCAGCAGCCAGTGCTGCTTGCAGAAGACATCCCAAATCCACCAATGCCATGCAAGCAGCTTTGGGTATGTGTGAAATGCTTGCTGTGTTTGGCAGCATGCAGTTCCGCACGCAGCTGGTACAAACACTCCTTTACAGAGTTGCGCCAGCTGCTCTATGCCGGGTGTGCTCTTTCAGACACTGCATGTGCATGTAGATGTTGGGCACCACATTAACCGCCATGGCTCTGTGTACCACTGGTCGCGGTGGTGCCTGCGCAAGTCAGCTTGTGCATGCATTTGTCCGGCATCATGTGTGTCCGGCATCATGTGTGTCACTGCTGTCTTCAGGTGGGCAACGGGCGCCACATCACCCAACGGGGTTGGCAAAAGCCTAGCAGGAGGCATCTATGTGAACAGCTACTATGACAGCGGCAACATCGAGGTGCGCCACGCAGCTGCAGGCTTGCAGGGTCGGACAGTGCTGCAGGCTGTAGGTTGGAGCAGGGTTGCGCTGGCGTGGCGGGGTTGCAGTGCATGCTGGTGCAGGCTTGCTTGCAGAGCGGTACAGTTCCACGTCAGCTTGCAGGAGCAGCTCTGCATGCCCGTTGCTTGTTGTTTTGAAGACTTGTGAAGGCTTGCAAAGGGCGTCATGGCAACAGCTGCGGCAGGCTTGCAGACGGTGCTCTGAAGGCAGCTGCAGCAGGCTTGATTGAGCAGGTGCATGCGAACGTGGTTGTGGGAAGTGCAGTGTCCGGCTCAAGGGGTTGCAGGAGAACCCCTGGTGCAGGCATGCACGTGCTTGCAGGACGTCACAGCTGCAGGCTGTGGGTTGCTTCTGTGCGTTGACCATGAGACAGCAACAGTGTTCTGTTGAAAATGTTGTTGATGCTATTGTCAGTCAGAGATTCACAGCAGTTTTCACGGCCCACGGCCCATGTGTGTTGAATTTGCAATGTTTCCAGCGGGCAGCGGCAGTACAAAGACGTGCTTCCCCAGTGACTCGTCCTCGTGAAAAAACGTGCCAGTGCTTGACCTGCACTGGCGTCATGCAAGCTGTACTTTCTGCACATGCTCTCTGTGAGGAGCAGCTTGCCACTGTCTGCTGACACTGAGGTTGCCACCATTGATGGCAAGAGGGCGGCAGGGGGTGGCCTGGCCCAGCGCCTTTGCGGGCACAGCTGCACACAGCAACAGCACAGGCACAGGGCCTCCAGCTGGCGAGTCACAGCACGCTGCCGCGGGTGGTCTGTTAGTCATGGCTGCCGTGCGAGCCGCATGTGGCTGTGCTGCTGTTCACTGCAGATGAGGACATGAGCGACGCCAGCGACATCAAGCTGAGGATCCACCCTGACCCATTCTGCGAGACAGACAACTGCAGCCATGCGATGTGAGCCGCTGAGCTGCATGCACATCCGGTGGGAGGCAGCGGCAGCAGCCAGCAGAGAAGTTCAGTGCAGCGCTGCAGGAGCAGTGCAGCATCGGCAGTGCTGCTGCACGTGCATCACCTCACTTGAGCTCCAACAGCAAGTCAGGAGTGAGGTTTCAGGGCATTCGGCAGTGTGCAGGCACGCACAGCATCCATGCACGCATGTGGCCGCTGGCAGCAAATGTTCCACCTGCTCAGCAGCACACCCAGCGGTCAAGCAGAGGAGTGCACTGCTCTGCTGCTGTTTGTTGACGCCACACGTGACTGCTGCACATGTGCAGCCACGCCCGCACTCCCCGCCTGGCCCCACTCGCACCCTGTGCCTGCCCACCCGCTTGCCCTCCTGTTCGCACAACTGCCTGCGGCGCCTGCCAGGTGGTTCAACTTCCGCATGACCAACGTGGCTGGCCAGGAGCTGACGCTGCACATCAACAACGCGGGGCAGTGCAGCTTCCCTGCTGCCTGGCAGGGCTACCAGGCCTGCGCGTCATACGACCTGGAGCATGGTTCAGGTGCGCCGCCGCCGCTGCTGCTGCTGCTGCTGCTACTGCTGCTACTGCTGCTTCTCCGCCATGCTTTGCACACACGCACACACACCCGGCATGCTTGCCATCTTTTCACCCCGCAGTCTTCTTTAGCACAGGGCATGCCGTCTGCATTCTCACGCACCAGTGCATGCGCTGATGCCCGCTGAGGGTTGTCGTGCCGCGCTGTTTGTGTGCAGGGTGCCCACGCAGTACGACACAGACAGCGGCGTGCTGACCATTCAGCACACCCCACGGTGTGATGCCGTGCAGTATGCGTACTTTGCCCCATACACCTACAACAGGCATCGCCAGCTCATCGCACGCACACAGGTGTGGGTTGCCTGCACCGCGCTTGGATTCGACTTAGTGTCATGGTGCTGCATGGATGTGCGCTGCCTGGGCAGGTGCAGCAGTACCCCAGTCCTCACCTTAGGGAGCGCACACGCGATACCTTGCAAGCCTCTGCCCTTTCAAACTCATTGTGCTCCACTGCCAAGCACCCTGACCCTGCATCCCCTGCTGTGTGCGTTTCCTCGCGCACTGCTTGGTGCTGCGCTGCTGCGTGCATGCAGGCTAAGCCCGGGGTGAAGTTGCTGATGCTTGGTGAGACGCTTGACGGCCACGACCTCAACCTGCTGCAGCTGGGCACGCCAGGGCCGGGCAAGCCCAACGTGTGGATCATCGCACGCCAGCACCCGGGTGCGGGGAGGGGGGGTGCACCGCGCCATGCAGCCCTGGTGTGGTGAAGGTGGAGGGGATGCATCGTTGCTGTGCTGCTGTGATGTCAGCGGTTGGACAAAGGGCAGCTGATTTTGTGCATGGAACGCTCGACTTGCGGGCGAGCCGGCAGTGCTCGTGCGCTTTGTGACCGAGTAGGCATGCACACATAGAAGAGGCGCTGCCGTAGGTGCTGCGCATGCGGCAGCTGCAGCGGCCAAATCCACGTCGGAGCACATACACAGCTGCACCTGCGCTAGACACCTGCAGACTGAGAGGCCCTACACACATGTTAGCTGTACGCTTCTCACCTGCTGCTTGGTATGTGTTGATGCTGCTGCGCGCTGCGCTTGTTGCCTTCGCAGGCGAGTCCATGGCTGAGTGGTTTGCGGACGGCCTGCTGGAGCGGCTGACCAACCAGCACGACGCCATCTCCAGGCACCTGCTGCGCGACGCGTGCGTGTACGTGATGCCGAACGTCAACCCGGACGGCACCTGGCGCGGCCATCTGCGCACCAATGCAGCAGGTGCGCATGCCAGGCGTTGATTGGGGCATCTCGAGAGTGATGCTGTGACAAGTGTGCATGGCGCCAAGTTGGTGGGTTTGGGGGCGTCTGACGCCGGCATGCGCTGCGCAGCCATGCAGTCAAAACTTGTCACCATCATCACGTTTGTGAGTGGTGGGTGCGGGCGGATGAAGCAGCGCCAGCAACTGCTGCGGTTCCTCATGGTAGACTGGGTGGCAGTCTGCTCTGCCACCCGCCGAGGGAAGCAGCGCCGGCTGGCGCAGTGTGAGCTCAGCATCGTGCAAACGCCAGCTGGTCACCCACACCCCACGGCACACCCCTGGGTCAGCCAGGGCATGGTGCACCAGCCTCCCGCTACTGGGTTGACTCTGTGAATGTTTGCTGCGCAGCAACCTACACATACCACGGTGTCAACCCACCGGCCTTGCCAGGTGCCACAGATTGCTGTGCTGTCGCTGCCGCTGTTGCCACCTGCAGGCGTCAACCTCAACCGTGCATGGGCCAAGCCCTGCAAGGAAGACTCACCCGAAGTGTTTCACCTGCTGAGGGTGATGGAGGAGAAGGGTAAGCAGCAGGGGCACCAAGATGTGCCGAAAAAGGTTCACGGTTCTGCAGCCACATGGCAGCTGTGGTGCCCCACGACGGGACAGCCACGTGCAGGCAGCAGCTTGATTGAGGTGCTGAGCAGCAGGGGCATGCCTTCAGCCTTCGGCGGCAGAGGAAGCTGTGCCAGCAGCAGCGCTGGCTGCTGTGGGTGGCAAAAATGTGGCGTTGCAACGCAGTCAGCAGCATGCGGAGGGCAACACACAGATGCGCGTGTGCATGCGCAGCATGCTCAGCATGCGCCTTCGATGTGCGGCTGCCACTGCATTTTCCCCGGCCGCATGCCCTTGCAGGTGTGGACATGCTGGTTGATGTGCATGGTGACGAGGAGCTGCCCTACTGCTTCATTGCTGGCTCAGAAGGCATCCCAGGCTGGAGCGACCGGCTGAAGGGCCTGCAGGACGCCTTCTGCACCGCCTACCAGCGCTCTAGCCCCGACTTCCAGACCAAGTTTGGCTACGGCGTTGACGCGCCCGGCGAGGCCAACATGACCATATGCAGCAACCAGGTGCGGCTGGCGGGGCGCCGCTGTGCGCGTGTGTGCCCAGTGCGGCTTGCTTGCTGGGTGACTGCTGCACAGTGTGTGGCCATAGTGGCAGCAATCAACACAAGGTGTGCGATGCGATTTGACTGTGCTTCTGCTTGCTTAGTTGGCGTGCTGGTTCCATCAATCCTCTTGACATGGCTTGACAAATTGGACCTGGTTTGGCTGCTGCTGCTGCTGCTGCTGCTGCTGCTGCTCGGTGACGGCACAGGTTGCGCAGCGCTTTGATTGCCTGGCTGTCACGCTGGAGATGCCCTTCAAGGATACAGCAGACCACCCAGATGCTGTACAGGTGAGGGGCGGAAGCGGTTCAGTGTCATTCCTGTCGGAAGCTGCATGGTGGCCTGATGCAGTTGCTACAGCAGCGACCCCGTGGTGGTCTCTGCCACAAAGAGAGCTGCATTGTAACAGCAGGCACGCACATGGCGCACTGGCGCAGAGGATGGTGCCTCGTGCCTGAGTGCCTGGTTTGCTGCGGCAGTGTCAAGCCGCGCGTGCTCCAGCAGTGATGACCTGGGCAGCATGCCTTCTTGTCTCAATCGTACGCAGGCGCTGCCACACTGTGCTGGCACTGCTGCTGCAGTGCGCGTGTTTTGCGCCATTTCACGAGCTGTTTGCGGTTTGCTCGCCCAGCCTTTGCCGCTGCGTGCTGTCTCCCTGCAGGGCTGGAGCCCAGAGCGCGCCAGGCTGTTTGGCGCTGCTCTGCTGCCAGCTGTGTATGAGGTGCTCCCGTCGCTGAGGCCACAATGAGGGAAGTGCAGCAGCAAGCGCTGTGCTGCTGCTTGGTTGACGCCAGAATGAGTGAGCTTGGGGCTGGTTTCCGTCATGCATTGATATCGCTTCTTGTACCGCCCTCTTGAACTGGACAGCACCATGGCAGGCAAGGAGTGGTTCCAGTGCTCAGTCAGTCCTGCCGAAGCATGTGGGGGATGTGAGAGCTGGGTGACGTGCTGGCTTATCATCATCATATTACCCATTCAAGCCATAGCATCAACACCATCGGCCCCGCGCCCCACGTGCTGGCTCTTGTATGCTTGGGATGTGATGGGTGACGTGCTGGCTTTTGGATGCGTGGGATGTTATGGGTAATATGATGATGATGATGATGATGGGGAGCACCGTCAGAGACGGCACTGTATGGCGCTGCAGCATGTTGTCCGTTGGCGGCGCACGCACCCAGTTTTGGTCATTGGTGGTTGCTGCTGCGCATGCACCCAGTTTTGGTCGTTCGTGTCTGAAGAGTTGCTCGTGACATTGCCGAGCTGCCTTTTGAACGGCCTGAATTGGTGCCGTTGTCGCAGCGGCTGGGCCAGCATGGCTGCAGGCGCCTGCGTATGACCCAAGTTGAGGAACAGTCATTCTAGCAGACAGGGATGAGTAGCCTGACCGGAAGTGTGCGGGCTGAACGACTCAGCAGTGGTGATGACATGGATCGGAGGGAAACGAGATGATTTTGTTCCTCAAGGATTTGAGGTCCGATAGTGTTTTGGCTGCCGCGAATGGGGAATAGGTGTGGGTTGCTAGCTGATTTTGTCTATAACCGTCTCTTGGCAGGGGAATACAGCTTTGCTGGTGGTTGCAAGCAGGACCATCATTTGTTGCATGCGTGCATTGGCATATGTTATTTTATCACTCTTTATAAAACTAACCACTTTTGCGAACTGTCATCAGTTACAAACACATCTTCCACCATATCGTCTGCAACAGCACATACCATATATGATGCATCCTCACCTTCCAACTCCAAGTTGAAGCAACACGACGCATTTGCTGCACTCCCACCTAGCTCATCTGGATACATTCGACAGCACAACTCCATATCTCATGCATCATGCACGCAGATTTCGCAGCACAGTTGAGAGAGATGCACAATGTTCACTGCCGTGTGCAAGATTGAGAGCAGCACTGTGCTCCCTCACAATGTTGCATGATGTCAGTACCATGCCACAGAGGGCTGCAGCATGCTGCATTGAAATCCTTCCCCACTTGTAGTGGTAGCATCAGCACAAACTGTTATCACCACCCTTCCTAATACAACAGCATTGCTGCAGACACACTTCCACCTGTCTTCCGCATCACACATACATGATTGTGCCATTTCCTTTCACACATACACACATTCTCCGTACGTGCTGCTGCTGCGTTTTGCTGCGAGTGTTATTGTCATGACGGGCTCTGACATGGGGTCTACTGGAGACTACTTCAAGGTGGTGCGCAGGTGTCACGGGTACCTCCCCGCCCGGGGTGTGCACTCGTTGACACTTCTGCCCTTCAATTCTCTGCGCTACAGGTATGTTTGGATTTTTGAGGGCTTGCTGCAGGAATGCGTGCCTGCATGGCAGCCCATTCGGAGCACCAGGAGAACTTGGGCGGGAGTCTCCTGGTCCAGCATTGCTTGAGGTGCGCAGTTCTGCATTTACCTGGAGCGCAGGAGCCGTTAAATCCGTTCATTTACATTTTCCACACATCCACCACAATGTGCATCAAGAGACAGTGTTGGGCTTATTTTGACACTGTCAACCAACCTGCTAGCATGCAGCACGGCTAAGAAAACAGCCCCCCTTTCTTGGCACAAAACCAGCAGTCATGTGCAGCCATAACTATGGCATTTTGGTAACACATGTCACAACACCCTCTATTGCGGCTTACAGGAAGCAGCGCAGCAGTAGCTTGGCAAGGCTAAGACAACAGCACACCTCTCTTGGCACAAACCCAGCAGTCATGCACAGCCGCAAACAGGGTTACTTGAAACAACATGCGTCTGTCAAAACAGCCTCTATGGCGGCTTACAGGAAGCATTCACAGGTGAGCAGATAGGCCACTTGCAGGCTGCAACATGCTGAAGTGGCAATGATGAAGAGCTGAACAAGTCCCAACATCATTGCATGGCTTTACCTGTTGTCAGCACAGCTCCCTCTCTCAAGGTGAACAGTCATCACTGGTGCCAAATTCACATGATCACCTTTCCTGCTTGCTTGCAGCATGACAACTCAGCCTCCGTCCACGTGCTTATGATCAATTTCCATCCTGCAATATAGACACTGGCACACTGCACACACACACACAATGCATGTACAGGCACCTACTTTCAACAGCGCAGTACACAATTAGTGAGCTCAGACTAGTATACATACCAGGTGCTAAGCAACGGCACATCCCAGACATTAAGAACACCAGCTTTCCATGTCAGGCACTGTCATACCAACCAGTCAGTATGTCAGGTAGTCAATCAGTCAGAGGAGCCCCTTGCACACTTCCTGTGCATAGTCAGAGGAGCCGCTTACACACGCTCCTCCACGCGCACGTTCTGCACAGGCACAGCCACACCGCCACTGTGGATGCCGGAGTGCACCTTGTCATCGTGGTGGCTGTCGTGTCCCCTCCTGTGCTCCCAGTCAGTGCCAACGGCCATCATCAGCAGTACCAGGCCGACCACAGTCATGATGGCACCGGCCAGGATTGCGCGCAAGCCATGGATCCAGGGCCTGCCCTCCTCCAGGTAGTGGATGCCGGTGAACGTCTCACACATCATCATCATCAGCACAGTGGACACAGCCAGCATGCCTACACACCAGCAGTATACAGCACCATGTCTGGTCAGAAAGCTGAGAAGCAGCGCAGCATTGCACAGCGCACAGCTGCTGATAATTGCATGCTTGGCTGACAAGGCCACTGCCACTCACTCAGCCCGCCGAGAACAGGGTGACGCAAGCTGCGCAATTGAATGAATGCAATATTATGAAACAGCATCACCACCTAATTGATGTTGTGCACTAATAGGAGCAGCGCATTATCGAGTGGTCTGTGCAACTCACCAATCCAGAAGGGGCGGGAGTAGTGCAGGCCGGCACCCATGGCAGCAGCGATCATCATGCCGATCAGGGTGACCAGCACAAAGGCAAAGGTGAACCAGTGGAAGCGGAAGGTGCGCCTGCAGAGCTCGTAGCGGGGGCTGGACAGGTCTGCGGGAGTTCAGCATTGCGCACAACACCAAGATGTGAGTTAGCCAGGAGGATATGTTGCTGACAGACAGCCAACACAGCAGCCAGCACATGTTGTGTTCACATCTAGTGCTCTGCAGCTGCCTTCATCAGAGGACTGGCATGTGTGAACATATCACTACAGAGCTGAGTGTGTGAGCCGACAGACACGAAATGTGTGTCACAGTTTGCGGGTGTTTGCTTTCCTGAAGCAGCAACTCACTGAACACAGAGTTTGCTGTGGGGCCCAGCTCATTTGGCTGGAAGCAGGTGTGCTGCAGGGCAGCCAGGGCACCCATGAACACCATCCTGCAAGCATACATGCGGCAGCAGCAGCAAGTCAACAAATTGCGCAGAAGGAAGTTCATAATGATGCGCAAACCATCCCAGTGCATACACAGCTCAGCGGAATGCAGGCACGCATGCGTGGTTAGCAGCCCTACTGCAGCATGCAAGCCTCAGGCTGCAGGCCTGAAAGGAGGTAGTGCATTGCCAGGCACACAGCACCCACTGCGTATCCACATTCAAACCAGTAGCTGAGTGCACATTTGCGCAAGCGGTGCAAAACATCCCTGAGCAAGCATATTATCATATGAGCTGCCTTCAAACAGCAGTGCCAGCTGTCAGTGATGCAAGGTTGCTGGCAGACTGCTAGGTCTATGCAACCAACACTTACAAGGAGGCGAAGGTGAAGAGCAGGAAAGGCCATGTGAGTCCCTTTGTGATCTTCATCTACAGGCATAACAGCGAGGGGTAAATGAGTGTCGCCTGCTTGCTGACGGGACGGCAGTCCCTAGTTTTCAGACACGCTCGGAATTTTCCCTTGCGCACCGTGTGAGTTGTTGCTTAGTGCAGTAGGACAGGTAACGGCGGAGTGCTTTCACAGTTCCGGTGCTAGCGTAGATTGCTGACTGTGTATCGTTGCACAATATGCGCGGCGAATCAATGCAGAATAGGCAGTCGACAGCAGCAATCAGACGTATGAATGAAGGGCAGCGATGCGCGAGATATATAGCGGTGGGCGCGCAAGGTGAGGCTCTGTCAGGCTCGTCATCACGGCGTCATCAAAGGTACCTCCACGTGTGGTTGAGACAACTCACTGCCTTCCTGAAAGACGATTGAAAGAAACGTGCTGAGGACGTGCTGCCCTGTCAATGGCTGTACAGGCACCGGTCGTTCGCCAGCGCTTGGCAGCTGTGACAGATTGACGTGAAGAGGCCATCGCCATGACGGCGGTGTGCTTAAAAGGCGTGCAGTACCGTGCAGCACCGCATAAAAGGCGTGCAGTACCCCAGCACCAGAACAGGTGCATACCTTCAGTTCACGCCTGATATGCTGAAGGGCACGAGTGCTGTACGGCAGTTTGCTTGCACCATGCATGCAAGACTCTGCACACACCACACCTACCACCATGATGACCCAATTGGTGCAAGTACCAACCTTTGACAGTAACAACCACCATAATCTTTGTGTGGCGGCTATTTGTGGCCTCTTCCTAGTTTAAAGTGAAGGCGAGGTGGTACTTGATGGCAATGCTCAGCGGCTAGAGGTGCAGCGCTGCGCGGTGCCTGCGCAGGCGGTGCCAGCAGTCGCTAAAGGTGCCAAGGCGTTGGCGCCGTGGTCAACACGTTCCAGATATGCATACACAACAACAAACATTCCAGGCAGTACAATCAAGCTATGGAGCAGCAAAAGATAATTATCTTACAAGGAAGCCACAAGCTCCGTTGCTTGCAAGCAATTGCATGCAGTGCTGCGTCCTCATACAACCTGGTAATACCTGCTACTGGCAGGTTACAAGCAGTAAGTAAAAGGACACGTTGTTAGCGACTGGGCTCCAGGTAAATGCACAGCTACGGACCTCAAGCATTGGCAATGCTGGACCAGGACATCCCCGCCCAAGTTTCCTGCAGGAAACTCCCAGCTGGGGCTCCGAGTGGGCTGCCATACCGTATGCCAGGCACAAATTCCAGCCGCACGGCTTCAACTTCAAGTTACCAAGTTACCAAAACATACCTGTAGCATAGTACTTGCACGGTGTTAAGAAGAAGAAGCACTCTAACTCTAACTAACGCAGCAGCAAAAGGCAAGCAAGCAGTGTCACCCTACCCTTGCATGCGAGGCTGCGCATGTAAGCAAAGCTGGCTCCACCCACTGTACTGCATCGCTGGTTGTACTGATGAACATGAAGCATGTTGAGGCCAATGGAGCCGCTATCGTGGCACCAGCCCTTCCACGTCCAGGAAGCAAAGGTAGAGGCTACACACGCACGCCCTTGAACATCCCCAAAGAATCACCTGAAGCAAGCAGAAGTTCAGCGGACAAGCACAGTGTGAGGTGGGCTGGTGACACCACCCCCCACGCTTGCCGCTGGTCTTGTACTCCAGTCCAGGATGTGAGAGGACACGGCACTAGCATGCAGTACAGGATGTCACCTGTGCTGAACCCAAGCATGTGAGAGGACACGGCAGTAGCATGCAGCACACTGGCAGCCCACCCAACCCTCCGCATGAAAGCCAAGCATGTTAGATCCGTTTCAAAAATGTCTGCAGACCCTAACTTGATATGTATCTGCAGCACAAATCAATAACAGAGCAGAGCAACACAAGCTGCCGCAAGCTAGCTAGGGATCAGGGTTGCATGCATGCATGCATACTTGTACACACTGCACTATTGCGCCCCAGCACTGCTGCCAGCAGTGCTGCTGCTGCACAGTGCAGAGCATAAACAAGCAGTACTCCCCACCAGAAGCCCTCCCCCCTGAGTTCGTGCATCAGAGCATCGGTGCAGACGGTGGTGGTACACGCACACATGGCAAGCATGGGGTGCAGGTGGCGCCGGCCCACCTCACACTGTGCTTGTACGCTGAACTTCTGCTTGCTTCAGGTAATTTTTTGGGGATGTTCAAGGGCGTGCGTGCGTAGCCTCTGCCTTTGCTTCCTGGACGTGGACGGGCTGGCGCCCCATCATCATCATCATATTACCCATTCAAGCCATAGCATCAGCGCCATCGGCCCCGCGCCCCACCGGGGCTGGCGCCCCAGAAGCGGCTCCATTGACTTCAACTTGCTTCATGTTCATTAGTTCAACCAATGGTGCAGTACAGTGGGTGGAGCCAGCTTTGCTTACATGCACCGTGCAGCCTTGCATGCACCGTGACAGCCTCGCATGCAGAGGTGGGGACACTACTGGCTTGCTTGCTTTTTTGCTGCTGTGTAAAAGTGCTGCTTCTTTTGACATGGCATCTGCAGGAGAGACTGTACCATCATCGCACACAGCAGATTTGCAGGTAGTGGCAATTAAAGGTATCAGCTAAGCGAAGTTCCTGGGTGATTACACCGTGGATACATTACCATTTTGACAAGCTGAATCACACACATGTATTTGGCATGTACTGCATGCTAGTGCCATTCCCTTTCACATGTATAAGAAGCAGCACTTAAGTAATGTTGATACATTAAAGTACTATCTTAGTGTTCTGCAGGTGGAGGTTTTTTGTTTTTTGGAACAATACAATACAATACAATACATCTTCAGGATTGAAACCTGACCTCAGGCACTAGCCCAGCGAGCCGCTACTCCGCTCATGAGGTGATCGTAGTTGTACCCAGTCTTTCCTTCGTTGTTTGGGCGATCGAAACCACCCGCGCAAGTCCGTCAATTCCAGTTGCTTTTTATGCCCAGCCACGGGCGGTTGGACCAGGATTTGAACCTGGGTCTCCAGCATGCGATGCCGGTGTTCTACCACTAAACTACCCAACCAAGCAGCGACACTATGGAACAAGCAGCGACACTATGGTAAAAGAACGGATTGCACATATTTTACATTATTACCACCTCTTTCCTCTTTATACAGCATTAGACATAATACTGTGTTATGATGTGTTTTTGCAATGATTATCAATTCACGTGTATCAGACACCCAATTCTCAGTTACATCTGTGACATTACCTTACTACTACATCACACTTTCCAGCATAATTTCATATCCCTCTCAACCAATCACATCCTTCAGCACGACCCAACATCAACTGTGCACAGTCATGTACATACGCACAGTAACAGGGTACACAAATTTGCCTGCTTCTCTCTTTTGCCATTGTTGTAAAATGGCACTGCACAAGGTTCCGATGTGCGTGACATCAAAATACTTGCTGGTGTACAAACTATTGCCACGGATGGCAGCAAAGAGCATAGCACAGCACATTACACACCCTGTACTGGCCACATGCACAGATCACTCATACAATGCCAACACTCATGCATAGCACAATGAAGCACACTTGGGGTAGATGTTGGTGCACACTCCACCTGAATGAGTGCTTTCAACTACTTTCCACAATCAAAGGCACAGAGGCGGAAACCAGCATAGCGTACAAATAGTCAGCTCAGAGCACTACACGGTTTTGCCTGCTGCATGCTCAAGCTTCCACCATTTTGACATTGCCAGTACAACCACATGTCCTGTCACGAGATTGTTCAGACACCTTTGCGTCAACACATCCATATCCAGTGTACTCGGCTCGCTAACTTGCACCAACTTGCACCAACACATACCACGTTCACAAGCATATGTCCACTTCAGCAGCACAGCTCATCTAGGATGTACATATCAAGCGCTGAACAAGCCGTGTTCAGCCTGCAGTGCTGCACTATAATCAAATATCAACCAAGATCCCTGACACAGAAATACCAGGTGTCAACATGTACAAGGACGGGCCTTGCACTTACACACGCTCCTCCACACGCACGTTCTGCACAGGCACAGCCACGCCGCCACTATGGATGCCGGAGTGTGCCTTGTCGTGGTGGCTGTTGTGTCCCCTCCTGTGCTCCCAGTCGGTGCCGATCGCCATCATCAGCAGCACCAGCCCAACCACAGTTGCGATAGCGCCTGCCAGGATTGCGTCCACACCACGGTCCCATGGACGCGCCTCAGCCAGGTGGTGGATGCCCAGGAATGTCTCACACATCATCATCATGAGCACGGTAGACACAGCCAGCATACCTGCAGAAAAGCACCAGCAGGGCACACGCTTCAGTTAAACAAACAATTATACATCAGCACAGCATCGAGTAGTGCACTGGTACCTTGGCTGAGCAGCACTCAGCAACAGGAAGCATGCACCTCTCACTCAGCCAGTAAGCTGCGCAGCTGAACAGCCACTACATGGTCAGCACCCCCCTGACCCTGAGTTGCGCAACTCACCAATCCAGAACGGGCGAGAGTAGTGCAGGCCGGCGCCCATGGCAGCAGTGATCATCATGCCGATCAAGGTGATGGTCACGAAGGCGAAGACAAACCAGTGGAAGCGGTAGGTATGGCTGCAAATTGCGTAGCGTGGGCTGGACAGGTCTGCAAAAGAGCAGCATCAGACGTATCAGCAAGACGTGAGTCAAGATGAAGCACAAAGTAGGCAGTATACTGTAACTTCAGGTCAGGTCACATGTACCTCCATCATGCAACTTTCATGTACACAGTGTTCATGCCAAATTGAATGTGTGTGCCGGCAGACATGAATGTATGCTGCAGTTTGTAGGCGTTTGCTATCCTGCAGCAGCAACTCACTGAACACAGAATTTGTTGTGTCACCGATCTCATTGGGCTCGAAGCAGGAGTGCTGCAGGGCGGCCAAGCCACCCATGAACACCATCCTACATGCGTCAGAACAAGGCAGCAGCAGCAGCAGCAGCACACGGTCAGCAGACCGCAGGCGAGAGCTGATTCCCATACATCCATCTATATAAGTTGCGCGGTACTGCAAAATGCATTTTTGTGTGCATTCGTGCAGCACCAGTGCCGCACCACTGCAACAATCAAGCATCAGGCTGCAGACCTGACAGGACTTGCTGCAAGGCATGCACTTTACCTCCAAGACAACTGCTATGGCTAGCAGAGTCCACATGAATGCAAGCCATGTGGGCACGCTCAGTGCAAGCATATGAGCTGCCCTCCCTTCCAGCCTGCAGCTGCAGCAGTGCTGCCAGAATGCTGGGCATCGACTATGCAAAACTCACAAAGAGGCGAAGGTCAGAAGCAGGAAAGGCCATGTAAGTCCCTTTGTGAGCTTCATCTACAAGCATGACAGCGAGGACGGGATGAGTCGGGCCTGCTTGCTGACACGTCCCGACGGGACGGCCGTTGATAGCTGCGGTCTGCAATCTACAACTTTAGCACCTTGTGCGCTACTCTCTAACAAAGAAAAGCCTAGTGCGGCAAAGTGCAAATAGCCGAGACGGTTTTGGGGTGAAGCTGAATGTTCACCGTTGCACAATGTATGCAGATTGATGCGAGATTAGTGGCAGAGGCAACAGCAATTCGTCTTCTGGAATGTCAAGCACAGAAAAACGCATTATATAGCTGTGGAAGCAACAAAAAAAATGGCTCTGTCAGGCGCGTCATCGAGGCGTCACTTGAGGTCCACGTGCGGTCAGGCGACTCACAGCTTTCAAGCACAACGGTCAACAGCCGAGGTTTCGTATGTGGCAATGAGAGCATCCAAGCAAAATTGCAATCCGGCGTGACACAACGTCTCCCTCCACAAGCAGTTCACCTTTCGGGACATCGGAACGCCCGTAGACGGCAGACGTTGAAACGTACCATTGGTGCATTGGAGGATTTGTTGCGATAAGCACGCCGCAGTTCCAGTGGTGCTGTGGCCACACATTACTAGGAACCAGCAAGGGAAAGCGGAGCCTCTGATCAGAAGCAGAGCCCCAGGGTCCATGTTATTGTGGGTGCATCGATGCAAGACAGCTCAGCCACGGCTGCGGCGGGGGGCCCATCTTAGCAATGTGAGTGCTACATTGCGCTTTGTGTTGTGTGCGTATCTGCCACTTTCTACACTGCAGCCATCATGACAAGCACAGCTGCTGTCCTCACACCCCACAACCACTTTGCCACCATTCAATGATTGCCACAAGAATGAACGCAGCTGTAGCATGCTGTACCCTTATGCACGGGTACGCATATGCGTACATGCATGTTGCTGATGCAGAAGAATTTACGCAGCTACAGCCAAAACGCCTATTGTGGTGTAGGAAGGGTCAATGCACTTCATCAGGATTTGCGCAGCGCACGTACTGCTCAGCCCTCAGAAGCGAGTCTGCAATGCCTTGCTGCTGACAGTGCCAGTTGCAATCTGCTTCCCTTTCTTGTCATCAATGCGCAGCATGTAACCGCCTGCAGCATCGGCACACAACAATTGCACCCTGGAGAAGTCAGGGTTGCTGCCAGTAATGTTGCTACTCAGAGTATGTGTTGGGGATCTCACACCGTGTGGTGGCCAGGCATGCACAGTTGACATTCCTGCAAGAGCTGCAGAATGCACAGCAGTGGATTTGCTGCATCAACATGTGGAAAGCATAGAAGCAGGTTGCTGCTGGCCTAGCACGCTGCACTCGCCAGTCGTCAGCAACTCGCCCACCTGCTGCTGCGTCCTTGGCAAAGGCTGCACCGCCTGAGAGCTCCAGCCTGTTGGGCAGCAGCGTAGGCTTCTTGAACTCCAGCTCCAGGCTGAAGGGGGCAGCAGGCTCACCAGCAGACGCTGCAGCGCATACGGCAACAATGCACGGGACATGGCAGCATGACACTGTAATAGCAGCTGAGGCTGCAGAGAGGGCCGACGCATCATTGCGGGACAGGACATCAAAGGGGCAAGCTGACAAGGGCGGCAGGCTCAGCAGCGGACCATCACTATAGCGCAGCTGGCTGAGCAGCAGCACATTCGCAGCCATTGGAGCCCTGTAGAGATGCTGCGGTTGGAAGGCCCTGCGCGCACCCTTCTTTGCCGCGATGCTGGCCTCTGTGCGCGCCGCCAGCAGGTGCACGTTGGCCACTGGGCTGGGGAAGCCCATGAGCATGGCAGTGGCCTTGTACAGGTGCATGGGGCTGATGTCACCATCCAGCGCTGAAGCCAGGCCAGCAGGCAGGCCGACACGCAGGCTAGTCAGCACACATGCAGTGCCGAGTGTTCGACAGATGCTGTGAGGCCCAGGTCACGTGGAGTTGCAGAAAAGAACACAAGCTAACCCGCTACATGCCCTGCTTGCGTGCGCGCGGAGGTTGCGTGGCGGCACTCCTGTGCTTGCAACCAGTGCTGTGTGGATCCACAAGTCCTGTACACTGCAGTATACTTGCAACGATGGGCAGAAGCATGTGCATCATGCCGACCACAGCCTGCCCTCTGCTCACTCCCACAGCTGAGAACTCTGCGGCTTACTGCCCTGCCACCCTGCCACAAGGGCTGCCAGTGTACTGCATGCTAGTGCCGTGTCCTCCCACAAGGCAGCTGCCCGCACCTGCGTATGCCCTGCCTGTGTTCTCAGGCAGCACCCAGGTGTCAAAGGCCTCGCCCGCTGCCTCATCCTCAGCAGGCTTTGGGGGAGCAGCAGCGCCCTGCTGCAGACAATTGAAACAACAAAATTGTTGAGTTCCTCCATCAACTAGTATGTTGCTCAAGGTTGGCCCCCGCCATCCTGCACTGCACACTGCATTGCACATGACTGCTGCACAACCGCAAGTCCATCAAGTGCCGACCTGCTTGAGTAAGCCAACCTGTCCGCAGCTACAAGCCCTGTGTGCTGCTACCCTATCCGCACCTTGTTGCCGCCCTTGCTCTTCTTGGGGTTCATCAGCACCATGCTCAGCACAGCCTGCCACACCACATCGCCTGCAGTGACAGCAGCCGCCAAGCGCGCTCAGGTGCATCCATATGCAGCTAGCAGCAGGGGTGACCGTAATATGGGGGTGTTGAAGCTGTTGCGCCTGCTGTCAACAATGGCGAGTGCTGCTGCCACGAGTGTGTTAGCTCCTACTGCATGTGCTGTGCTTCACAGTCCTGCTGGGGACCGCAGAACACTGTTGCTGCAGCATCGTTGCTGCTGCTGCTCACCCTTGCCCTCTGACACTGCCTCCAGCAGCAGGTCAAACTCAGCATGGCTGCTGAAGGTGTCACGAACCTTGGGGTTCAGCGCGCAGCTGCAGGCAAGCAGACAGTTCCGAGGGTCAGGCAGGCACATACATTACATAACCAGCATGTCCATATTCTGCAGGCAGCTATGGCAGCCGGCGCCAGTGGGCGCCTGGCAGCAGTGTGTCTATAAGCCGCATATAACAGGATGTTGAAGTTTGACAGCGCACTTGCACAGCATGTGGACTCTGTCAGGTCGGCTGCTCTGTCAGGTCGGCTGCACAATGCCTGTGGGCGCTGGAGCAGGCGGCTCTATGCGACATCCATCAGCTGAACCCAAGGCAGCTGCAAGTGGCCTCCAGCAGGCGGTACTGCCCACCTGTATGTGAGTGACTCTGCTGCATCCACCTTGCGCAGGTGGCTGTAGCGTGCGCGCTTGTTGACCACAGTGCCCAGCACAGACACTGGGAAGGAGGGCAGCGTCAGCACCTGCACATGTTGGCCATTGGTTTGCATCAGCAGCAGCAGCTGCTGGCAGGAAACCAGCAAAAGCGCACTTGCCGCCTGCTGCTGGTGCTGCTGCTCTGGCTGCATTGCACTTGGGCAACACAGGTGCTGCTGTTGCTGTGCTGCGCAGCCTGGGTGGTGGCAGCGACCGCTGCTGAGCCCATCACAACACATCGACGTGCAGCTGCTATCCTCCGACCTGCTGCCTCAACATGTCATATGGCCAGCTCGGCAGTATTATGCCGCTGGTTCTGCGGCTGTTGCCACTGCTGCTTCTGTGGTGCTGCGCACCTGCATAACCAGCTTGAATGACTCTGCCATAAGGAACAGCATGGGTACACCGCTGCTGCTGCTGTCCGGCCATGCTGCCAGCGTCTTGAAGGTCTTTAGGCGCTTTGGGTCAATTGGACTTGGCGTGATCATAGAGACCTGGAGGTGCAGCGGCAGGCAGTAGCAGTGTGGGGCAGACGTGTGATTGCAGGAAAGCTGCTGGGATGCTGCCACAGCATTACGTGATGACGATTGCAGATACACCATGTTGCACGAGCCCACCACAAACATTGTAGTCCCTTCCCAAATGATGATATTTTGCTCTTGTCTAATACCAGCTGCTGTGGCCTGCTGCTGCTGCTGCAGGCAGTGTCAAGATAATTGTGCCCAACATAAAATCTGCCTGTACAACCACAGGAGGTAGAGCTGCAGCAGACAGGGTGAAGTGAATAACACAAAGCACACCTTGAGTGCTGGCCACTTCTTGCTGTCTGTCCACTTTGGCTTGACAACAGCACCAGCAACTGCCAGCCAGTACAGAAAGGGCATGTTTGGGAACTCTGTCAGCTCCAGAGCCTCCAAGCTCTTGCCGGTGGCCAGGCCACCGACAATAGAGACCACTCCACTCAAACCGAGCACCATGCTGCCCGTTTAGGTGAGGACCGTGCACCGAACAGGCTTCCTGCTACCAACCAACTCCTCAGGTCACTTGTCTACGTCAGCTTGCGAAGTCTCGTGTTGCGTCTGCCAAAAGTCGTCAAGCTACATAGACAGGGGTACCTGGCAGATTGGACAAGCTCCAAGGCACGACGAGCTCGACAGCGATAGATACGAAGCCCTGCTTGATAACATAACTTGTGACACACTCTACTGTGCCCCTGCAAATGAGGGCGGCAGCAACATCTTTTGGAAGCATTTCCCGGCTGTGATGATTGCCCGCGCGGCGTAATCGATGCTGCTTCTGGCAGCCAGTCGGCTTCTCACCCTGCCCGCAGCAGCAGCAATTTGTCTTGCTCAGCCCATCACGCATCTTATACGGCGGGTAAAGATGGCGGAGGCCGCGGGTGCGGCTGCCAAGTGAGTTTTTCTTCTCTATGGCCGGCGACGCAGCAGCCGTGGCTTCTTGTCTAAAGCAGGCTTGAACACAGAGGCTTGCCCGCAGGAGTACGGCAGATGGAGACCAGGAGGAGCTGCGGGAGGGCATGGCACGCATACTGAAGAAGGGCAACGACGTCTTCTACAACGAGGCCCAGGTGACTGCTGCAGTGAGGCTGTTGTCACTTGCTGGGCAGTGGCTGCTGAGGCATTGCTGACAGAAGAGGCAGAGAAGTGACTGACGAAACCAGCCACGGCAAACATACACGAGCACATGGCCAAAGTCCCTGCTGCGGCTGCGGCTGCTGAGTGAGCCCTCACTGCAGATTTGCTCGTGATATTCCTGACTCGGGGCAGATATACTTGCAGCCCTGCGCCACCTGCAGGTGTAGTGTGACCAGCAGTCTGCTTCCATGTCTGCAGCTTGTTAAGTTACAAATGCCACTCATCGCCGCTGCCACTGCTGCTCCTGCTGCCGCTGCTGCTGCACCCCCGCCCCGCCCGGCCCAGGTGACCAACAGGGACCTGTCTGTTGCAGTGCTTCGCCGATTCTTGCCGCAGCTGGCACAAGAGAAGGCTGACGGCAAGATACGAAAGCCAGGTCAGGCACAAAAGGACAAGAAGGCCAAAAAGGATGCTAAGGCAAAGGATCAGCCTGCGCAGCCGGCACAGGTGCGTCTAGGCAACTTGCTGTGACGTTCGCAGCACAGCGCGGTTCAGGGTTGTGTGTCAGATCATAGCTGCTGTTTCAGCAGCTGTCCTGCATAGTCAAACACCAATGACAAGGGAGGCAAACTATATCAAGCTTGTGTGTGCTTCGCAGCATGTTCCACTCTATGTTCGTTAACACCTCAGCTGCCCTGGGCATGTGCACTGGCCCTTTCCAGCCAGACTGACACAATATCGCGGCTGAGCACAGCAACCCCCAGTGCTCCTGCTTTGGCCTGGCAGGCGCTGCCATGCCTGCTAGCGCCTACTCAAGGTGCTTACAAACCTGTCATTACAAACAGACATATCACACATGGAAAGCAACGCC
The DNA here is from genome assembly GCA_014080715.1 of Scenedesmus sp. NREL 46B-D3. Classification (NCBI taxonomy): domain Eukaryota; kingdom Viridiplantae; phylum Chlorophyta; class Chlorophyceae; order Sphaeropleales; family Scenedesmaceae; genus Scenedesmus; species Scenedesmus sp. NREL 46B-D3. The sequence goes on from JACERP010000032.1 coordinate 480,374, forward strand.
ATACGTGCAAGGCCCCTTGCGCACAGCTCACCTGCACACACCACCATTGACTACAGATTTTGGTGCTGCCTCTGCCCTTGCATCGTGCCCCGCCTGCTTGTTGCACCAACAGGGCAATGCGCGTCTGCTCGAGGGCCTGGCTGCATCAGGCCTGCGCTCCATCCGCTACGCACTGGAGCTGGACGGCGTGTCCCGCATCGATGCCACCGACCTGGACCCTGCGGTCGTCGACTCCATGCGCGCCAACATCGCATTGAACGGGCCAGAGGCTCAAGCGCGTGTGGTGCCCACCTGCAGCGATGCGCGGCTGCTCATGCTGCAGAGTCCAGAGGTGGGTGCGTGGGATCAGCGTGATCCACCGAGTGACATGCCTGGGTCGCAGACCATTCGCACGGGTTGATATGTTCTTTTACTGCGCGGGTGCTTGAGCAGCGCTGGCGCTCCATGGGGCATTGCCAGCCAATCATGTTCAGTTTTCAACTGCTGCAATCGTGGTGGTGGTGCTGCTGCTGCTGCTGCTGCTGCTGCTGCTGCTGCAGGCGTACGATGCAATCGACCTGGACCCATACGGCACGCCCGCCCACTTCCTGGACAGTGCTCTGCAGGCCGTGGCTGAGGGGGGCCTGCTGGCAGTCACCGCCACCGACATGGCAGTGCTGTGCGGCAACAGTGGGGAGGTGAGGCGGCGGGCTCGCAGTGGCCTGCTGCCCCAACGCACGCATCCCTGCACGTGTGCATCACCCGCTGCTCTGGCATGCGAGCTGCTGCATGGTACCCAGTCATCGTTGCACGCGTGCATCTGTCTCACCTCAGCTGCCCTGGGCATGTGCACTGGCCCTCCCCAGCCAGCCTGACACAATATCGCGGCTGAGCACAGCAACCCCCAGTGCTCCTGCTTTGGCCTGGCAGGCGCTGCCATGCCTGCCAGCGCCTACTCAAGGTGCATACATGAACACTTCACCCCCCTTCTCTGCGTAGCTGTATGGCACCATCCCCCTTCAAAAACCGCCACTGTTTCCTTGAAACCTGCGCTGCTCAAATGTCCAATCCTCCCTGCTGTCACTGCAACAGGTGTGCTGGACCAAGTACGGCTCCTACCCCATCCACCGACCCTACTGCCACGAGGCGGCAGTGCGCATCCTGCTGTCATGCCTGGAGAGCCACGCCAACCGGTACAAGCGCTACATCGTGCCGCTGCTCAGCGTGCACATGGACTTCTACATCAGGGTGCGCAGGTTGCACAACAGCAGGCGGCGCCGGCTTGGGCAGGGGCAAGGCGGTATGCGTTGCACGTCTTGCTGACTGCGTGTGTCGCAGGCAGGTGGTCACCTCCACCGATTGGACCGCACTCAGGACAGCAACTGCTCCTGTTGACATGCTGGTCCCGCGCTTGTGGTGTGCTGGCTGTGCCTGCAGGTGTTTGTGCGTGTGTTCACGTCTGCCGCCGAGATCAAGTGCTCCGCCTCCAAGCAGGCGTACGTGTGGCAGAGCCAGGGCTGCGACAGCTGGTGGCTGCAGCCGGTGGGGCAGCAGCAGCAGAAGGGCAACAGCGTGAAGCACATGCCTGCACACGGCCCCGCGGTGCCACAGAACCGGTGAGCTAGCTGCACGGCTGCGTGGCGTGTGCTGCTTGCTGCAGCTGGGCTGTCACAGCGGGTGGGGGTGTAGGGTGCATTGTGTGTTCTTGTGCTGCTGTTGCATCACGGCAAAGTCTCATTGGTTGGCTGGAGGTGCTGGTGTGCGTGGTAGGTGTGGGCGTGCAGTTGTGTGTTTGATGCTGTGGCTTTTGCGCAGCGCGTGTCATTTCTTTTAAAGTTAGTGTAACGGAGTGCTGCTCTGCTGGGTGATGATACTTATAACTGCAACAATCTGAACTCATACAATATGAGGACTGTATTCGTACACTGACAGCTGGAGCGAGCACTGAGTGTAGTCCATGGGTGCTGTGGCTGTCGACGCTGTTGCAATCATAGTGCTTGTACGTGATTAGCAGTGGCGCTGCATTTGTGCTGGTTTTGTGGTGGTGCATGTGTTTGCGTGCTGGGAGCGAGCTGATGATGCAACAAAGATAGGGCAAAATCTGAATCTTCTATGTAGCATCACATCTAATGTATTCGTACTGTCTGATGGCTCACTCTCGCACCAGACGATTGTGTCACCTTTGAGCTGTTCCTGTGTGGGTGCGTGTGTGTGTGTGTGTCTCTGTGTGTGTCTGTGTGTGTGTGTCTGTGTCTGTGTCTGTGTCTTTGTGCGTGTCTGTGTGTGTCTTTGTGTCTGTGTGTCTCTGTGTCTGTGTGTGTGCGTGCGTGCGTTGCCTTGATCACGGGTGTCTCACTCGTGTTATGCAAGCGCTGTGCACTGCACTCCTGGCATCACTAGCGGCAGCGTAACATCACCGCACTGACCTCCATCCTTGCACAACCTTCCATGTACTGCAACTGCACTGCCCCGCCCCAACCCCTCCGCAGCTGCCCAGAGTCTGGTGCCGCCTTCCTGATGGGTGGGCCCATCTGGGCGCGTCCGCTGCACGACCAGGTCTGGGTTGCAGAGCTGCTGCAGCAGATGGAGGCTGAGGCTGGCCGCTATGCACAGTTTGCGCGGCTGAAGGGCATCCTCACCAGCGTGCTGGAGGAGCTGCCTGACGTGCCCCTCTACTACAAGTGAGTGCTGCCGTGTTGGTGATATGTGTATACTCTTTGCTTTGGCCGATGCGCGGGTGTTTGTTCCGTGGTCCATGTGCCGCCTGTGGTGTGTCCGCTGCCTGGCGTTATGCCGCACCAGGAGCGGGCGATCAGTGCTTCAGGGGCAGTGTAAGAGTATGTTCACAGGATGTGGCTGTTTGAGGCACCGTGCGGCCGCTGAAGAGGTTACAGGGTTGCGTGACTGGCGGAGGTGCTTGCCTGCGCGGAGTGGGTAGGCGTGCTGACAGAGCTGACTGCATCTGCAGCAGGCGGCGTGTGCCTGCCACACTGGCTATGCCAGGTCAGCTGCCTTGTGTGCTGCGGCTCACAGTGCCCAGCAACAGCCATCCGCATCACTGGCTGACACCCTGCTCCTGCCCCTGCTGTCAACCTCGCGTGGATCAACCCGCTCGCCGCTGCTTCTTCCCTGCAGCGTGCACGACATGTGCCGCACGGTGCGCTGCACGCCGCCGCGCGCCGAGCAGCTACGCAGCGCCATCATCAACGCGGGCTTCCGCGTCAGCGGCAGCCACGCCAACCCGTTGGCACTCAAGACGGACGCGCCCCCCAAGGTCGTGTGGGACATTGTCCGCTGCTGGGTGAAGATGCACCCCATCAAGCCGCCGCAGCCGGGCACATACCCCGCAGTCATCCTGTCAAAGGAGGTCGAGACCGAGGCCGATTTCAGGAAGGCCGCCGGCGCAGTGCCCGAGAGCGTGAAGGCAGGCGTGAAGCGCTTTGTGCAGAACCCTGCGTTCTGGGGGCCTAAGGCACGGCATGGACGGCCGCTGAAGCCTGAGCAGCAAAAGCAGCAGCTCGCGCAGGCAGAGCAACGGCGGACACAGCAGCAGCAGCAGCAGCAGCAGCAGGACCAGGGGGCGGCGGCTGCGGGAGGCAGCGGCAGCAGCGGCGGCGCTGCTGCGGGCGGCAGCAGTGGTACAGCAGCAGCTGCTGCTGCTGCAGCAGCTCAGGAAGCTGCTGCCGGGCGGCATCAGGGAGAGGCTGCAGCAGCAGCAGCAAGCGATGGTGATGACCTTCTGTCGATGTTGTATGACAAGGAGGATGAGGAAACTCAGCGGCCACCCAAGAAGGCACGCAACATGCCAGCAGCAGAAGCAGCAGCAGCAGCTGGCACAAGCTGACAATGAACCACAGCTAGCAGTGAATGATATTGGGTGGTGGGTGGGTGTCACCAGGATAGAGTAGTGTTTCGCTAGTGAAGGGTGGGTTGGGTAGTGTAGGCTAGGCGGGTGGGAAGCAGCTGGGCCGAATGCCCCCAACGGAGGGTGTGCTGTTGCAGCTGCTGTTTCATTTGGGATGCCGCCAAGCGTGTTGCCGCGGCTGCACCGCCTTTGATCAGGCTGTGTGCTTGGTGGCGTGCGTCAGGTTGGCTGGTGCCCGTCCACACAATGGTGCTTTGACGCAGCTGTATACTGATTGACGTGACCATTCAGGGACCCTGATAGCTTGTGGCCGCCTGTCTTTGATGAGATCCCTTACCAGACCGTTCGATGTGGTGTGAAAAGTTGGTTGCACCCTTTCGGGCCTCTCATGGGCATGCCAGTACTTGACACTGAGAAATGTGTCTTCTCCATGTGTTCATCCCATCTCATGACCTGTCCATCATGGTGGCGGTGCACGTTGCTTTGAATTGCTGTGTATCGCGGCGCACATTCTTGGCAGACAACTGCGCACTTGCACTTGCTGCACGCAAGCATGGCAGACTCAGGGTTACCACGCATAATGTTGACGTGCTTGCTGTGCAAAGGGTGCAAGTGGATTGGTGCAGTGGCACTTTTGTGCTTTGAACCAATGCTGTCCTGCAACCCCTTTATGCCAGCCACTGATTGCCAGCATCCACTTCTGATTGAATCAGTGACGTTCACTGCAGGTTCTCTTTGCTGACTGAGTGTGGTTGCTTCACGTGTTGTGTTATTCTATGAACATCTTCCTGCCACCTCTTTACACAATGTGTTGATCTATGAACATCTTCCTGCCACCTCTTTACACGATCCTTACACTCCGTTATTACACAAGCTTGTGTTCGGTGCTGAGATTCAGAGCCTCTTGCAGTGACTGCCTTCCTTGTGTCGTGTCTTGCAACGTGTGGCGTCCTGCAAAGCCTATTTATGCAGCCTGCACAGTACGCAAGTCGTTACTGTACCAGCCCCGGCAACCCAACACACCTTCATATCATCACATCTACTGCATTTACGACTGGGCAGCACTCGTGAGAGATGATAATCAGATGTGAGAGGACACAGATGTATTGACATGTGATTTGCCACAACTGAATCACTAGCACCGCTGCCGCACAATCTCAGGCTGACGCTCTGGCCTGCTGAGGGCTACGAGCACCACATTCGGTCAACTATGTGTCTTCCACGCAATGGCAGGGCTTGCCAATCTCATCATGTGACATTCATAGGGGGTGGGTTCTGGGGCAAACAACGCTTCCTGTTGCGATGTCAAATACACCAGGCTAGCCTTGCCGCCATGTGCACTCCAAGTTTCTGGCGGGAAACATGGGTGCTCCAAGCGTTGGACGCCAACACAAATAAGATCTATTGGACAACGACAGCCGCCAGAAGTATTACGAAACAGTGCACACGGCTTTGCCCCAATACAATGACTGGCACCCTGTTTTACGACAATGCCATTTGGGGGGGGGGGACAACCCACAACCCACCAGAACCTGAAAACAATAATATCTCTGCAACCACAAAATACTGTTCCCAACACCCTGCTGAGTAGGGCCGTGCTGCCTGATATTACCACCACAAATATTACAGTTTCACTATGCCTGCGTGCTCGTCATTCAAATTTGCAACGACACGACAGGTGGTCCCCTCAATGCACAGTTCTTGCCATGCAGCCTGCTGGGCCTCCGCCTTACTGCGCTGCCACAATAGCTCAGGTTGACTGTCATGCTCCATTGCGTGCGCACTGGTCAACGCATTGCTGTGTATTCTGTTGCAAACATGCTGCACAAATGCTCTGAAGCACAACGCCCACCACAAGTGCTTGCTGATGCGCCAATGCAAGCTTACGTGCTCGACTCAGGCCTACTTCTTCACAGGGAAGGGGTCCTCTGCAACCACCTTGACCACTGCCTTGCCTGTGTTGCCGCCCGCCATCATCTCGACCCACGCACGGCCCGCATTCTCGATGCCGTCCGTCACATGCTCCACAGCCTTCACCTTGCCCTGCTGCACGTACTCCCCCATGGTGGTCGCAAACTCCTTGCCCAGCTCTGCGTAGTAGTCGCCAACCACAAAGCCCTGCATCTTGATGCGCTTGGTGATGACCTGCAGCAGTTGCGGCAGCATCAGCAGTAGAGTTATCATGCTGTGAGCAGCGAAAGCTGTCAAGCCTACTGCCGATGTGCACGTATGAACAACTGCACGTATGAACAACTGCAACTCCTACAAACAAGCAGACTTGCAGGTTCAACCAAAGTGTGTTGCCTCGGCAACCGGGCTCGACACAGCATGGTTCTGCCTGCAGGTCCACCGGCTGTCGTGCGCTGTGCTCTCAATCAGCTGGCTGCAGGCGACAGCTTCTCTGCAGACAACGGCCTCATGGCGTCATGGCTGCCAGCCTTCACACTGCACATCTCACACTGCAGTTCTCACATGGAACAGGTTCTTCACGCCGTACTTCTCCTCGTCAGGCAGGTCGTACTGGCTGATCATGCCGCACGCCACGATGCGCGCATGCGTGCGGCACATCTCGATCACGGTCTCTAGAACAGGCCCGCCCACGTTCTCCCTGCATCATCAGCGGCAGGCGAGAGACGTTAAATGAGGAGCAACCCCTCTTGAGGTCGCTTGTCACTGACACCAGCAACATGAGCGTTTGGCGCTCCCAGGCGGTCGCAACCCACACAGCGGGCATGCTGTCTGGCTGCTTGCAAACTGCTCAAACAAATGCTATGTTGGGTTGACAAGTATGCTGTGTGGTGCCAACTGCGACCTGGTTGTTAGTGGCAGGCTGCAGCCAGCTGCATCTGCTGATGCAAACGTTCGCACCAGTAGATGTCGATGCCGTCTGGTGCTGCCTCCTTGAGCGCCTGTTCCTTGGGCGTGGTGTGGTAGTTGAAGGCAGCATCAAAACCGACATCATGCAGCAGCGCCACCTGCAAGCCGGGCACACCGCAGCAGGCCAGCGCGGCAGGGGGATACCGGGGCTATGTCAGCGGGGCACACAAGGGATAGTTTCCACGCCATGCCGGAGCGCAAGCAGCGGTGGCAGTGGCTTCCAATGCACGGCACTGCTGTGAAGCAGCGCGCTGAGACTTGTGAGAGCTGGACAGCTGAGGGTGCTGCACTTGCACCTGACACTTTGCCCGCTGCGATGTGCAGCAGTTGGGGCGCCATCACGTGCATCGACACATGTGGCAGATGGTACCCACTTCCAATGCGTGTGCCGGGAGCCGGCGCGGCTGCTGCCGCCCCGCACCTTGTCATTGCTGCCTGCTGAGCCGATGACCTTGCAGCCGTACACGTTCTTCAGCAGCTGGCCCACAATCAGGCCCTGCGGAATGCAGGAGCAGCAGCAGGCGAGCACAGCCAGTACAAGGTGAGGCACAAGCAGCATGCAGCAGCTGGGGAACCACAGCCTCTGGGCGCCATCGGCAGCGCCATGCCAGCCACCATCATCAAGCTGCACACGCAAATGTCCGCCCAGCTGCTTGGCTGCATCCATGCAGCACCCCGACACTGGCCAGGCACGCGCCACAACTTGGGTGGTGACGTATCACTGTCAGTGCCAGCCGGCTCACCACAGCGCCTGCTGCTGCTGACACCAGCGCCACCTCCCCTTCCTTGATGGGCTCTGCGATCTTCTTCAGGCCAGCCCAGGCGGTCATGCCGGGCATGCCCAGCACGCCAACAAAGTAGGACAGCGGCACCTTGCCCAGCAGGGAGGGCTCGACCTTCTGCAGGCCCTTCTGCGTTTGTGAGCGCGTCGTACAGCATCAGCTTGGCAGTGGCGGCCTGACAGCAGGAGCCGGGCTGAGTATTTGGGGCATGGGCAAAAGGGGAGAGAGAGCTGCTTGATGCGGGCGGGCTTTAAGGAATACCCAAGATCGCACGGGCTGCTGCAGGCAGCACTGATGACTACAACAATGCACCTAGGAGGCGTGTCACCAGCGTGAAATCCCACCTGAGCGCCTGCATCCAGCACCTGGTGGCTGCTCCAGGGCAGCATGCCGCTCACTACCTCGCCCTCGGCAAAGCCCGCCGCCTTGCTGGCCACCACCTGCGCCACGCAGCCGCCGGCTAGGGGCTTGCCAGGCTCAAAGCCAGACCCCAGATAGTAGGACTGCAAGCGTTCCAACAGCACGGGGGCGACCCGCATCTGAATTGCTTGTGAACATGCTACACGCCTGTATGGCAGCTGCTGCATGGCCACAAGCTTGTTTGCTCAGAGGAAAAAGTTGACAGCAAAAGATGCTCAGAGGAAAATGTTGACAGCAATGCAGTTGGTACCGAGACACTTGGAGAGTGGGCTTGTCACAGCTTGTGACACTGATGTTATGTCAAGTGCATGCCACGTACTACCGTGCACACTAGCTGCTGCTTGCTATCTTATTGCAGCACTAGTCGCGTACAATCACTGGCGTACTGCACACAATCACTGGCGTACTTTGACATAGCACCACCACCCACAATGCACCAAGACCAGCAGCGCGTCAGGGCATTGCGGGCCTACTTGAGCAGCGCATGCACTGCACCAGCATGTACTGCTTCTACCCTCATCTGCAATGCCTCGCAGCAAGCACTCGCCTCCATCTTGCGCATTCTTGTACGCATGTACGGATCCACCGACAAGTAGAGCAAGCGCAGGAAAATCTGACCATCTTTCACGTCTTTCTCTGGATCAATGCTATGCTCCTTGTTGACGACGAATGTGTCCTCTGGGACTTTGCCGTCATTCACAAAGTCCTTGAACAAAATGCTAGTAACTTTTACAGGCGCCATCTCGATGCAGATGTCGTGAGTAGTCAAAAGACAGAAGTCCGTGGGTGCAAGTAGTTTTTTTGCAGGACGAAAGATACATGCCACAACAAGCGATTTCGGAAAAACTCCGTGTAGAAACTGGCTAATAGATGTGTTCTGCGGGCGTTTAACGCCGAATCATCTCTGACTCACTGCAAGTGCCAGCAGCATTGGACGGTGGGCTGCTGGTAGCAACCAGACTTTGTCACCGATTGCTGATTCGCAAGTGCGCGGTGAAGTGTCAATGTATTGCGCGGCGGACGCGAAACCTGAGCTGTTCTGGTGGCGTTTACATCATCTGCAGAAAAGTGAACCAACTACAGCCTACACCGACAGTGCTGGCAGACTGTACTGGTACATAGCAGTGCGACGAGATGCGCTGACAGCATGCCCTTTGGTACCCAACGTCCCTCACAGTGCAAAACAATCGGACTGGTACAGTTCTTATTGCAGCACACAGAGCATTGCAACACTGGATGCCATGTAAAAGGCAGCAGCACTCTAACTCAGCCGGAACGCGAAGCAGAGTCACACGGCCTCCCTCATGCAAAGCTGCACTGGCATCTGTAAACGATGCTGGTGCTACCCAATGTAATGCAATGTCTGCTGTCTTTCAACAGACTTGATGATGCCATATGCCAAGCGGCAATGCTTTCCTGCCATCCCACAATTGCAACACGCTTGTGCACAACATCCATGTAAAGAACACAGCACTGCATGCATGCACTGGAGTGCAACCCCACAGCCCACCAACCTCCCGCTATTCAAGTAGTGCGCCCGTGCGGCCCAGTGCGGCGTGTGAGTGGAATGTCGAACTATGTGCCGTGTGGACCTCCAGTCTACTGGTATGGTGCACAGCGCTTGCTGATGTCCACGCCATGCAGAATGCCGAGTTAATCAACATATCAACAGCACCAGTGCAGAGACCAAGCCCCTTGCAGCCCTCTGATCTGAGCTTGCACCCTTGTGTGGCAGCAACTGGCAGACATATTGTTTCTATCAAGCAGTTCAACACGCAATTCTTGACCTGCAAATGACCTGGACATGGGCGTGCAACCCTTCCCATCCACCCATGCCCACAACACTTCAGCACATACTCTCAAGCAAAGCACCTAGAAAAGGCAGCCATCAGCATTGAACTCCTCCTGAATGGTTCATAACCCCACATCAGGTGGCTTACATGCACAGCCTCGCATGCAGAGGTGGGGAGACACTGCTGGCTTGCTTGCCTTTTTGCTGCTGTGTAAAAGTGCTGCTCTTTTGACATCAGGTGGCAGAGCGACTCCTCGCGCCGCTCATTCAAATGATCAACCAGCTGTGCGGCAGCAGCTTGATTCTCACGGTTCACCAGCCCCTGCATACAAGCAGGGTGGCTAGGCAGCGCATTGCAGCCGCATCTGAGCCGCAGCTAGCCAGTTGGAAGCAAAACACCAGGCCCACCCTTGCTGCTGCAGCACATCCCACCCCACAGGGGCTGCAAGCTGTGTGTGGCACAAGCAAACGGCTCACACTCCTGTGGGTTGATCAGCGCTGACCTAGTCCTTGTTTACACTGCATAGACCGCGACCAGAGGGCTACTGTAATCAGCAGCCCTACCCTAAGAGTGCTCAGTCTATTGCTGCAAAGTAAGGCCTACTTCTTCACAGGGAAGGGGTCCTCTGCAACCACCTTGACCACTGCCTTGCCTGTGTTGCCGCCCGCCATCATCTGGACAACGCACGGCCCGCATTCTCGATGCCGTCCGTTGTGTGCTCAAGTGCTTTGACCTTGCCCTGCTGCACATAATCCCCCATGGTGGTGGCAAACTCAGCGCCTAGCTCCTGCATGAAGTCACTGACAATGAAGCCTCCATCTTGATGCGCTTGGTAATCAACTGCAGCAGCACCAGCAGCAACAGCAGCATTAGCCGGTAATCCAATTGCATAGCTGCACTTGCAACTCAACAACATCAGTGCACTATGAGCAGGGAGCAGAACGCGGCTAAGTGCAGCAAGCATCAATGTGAAACAGGGATCACATCTATCATTTCGGAGTGTGCTGATGCCTCTGCATCCATGCCGGCCTGCATCAGCACCCAGCCACCCCTACACCTGCAGCACCAGCACGCACGTAACACAACCGCCTCTCCGCAGACGGTGGAGCATGCATGCACGACCGTCACACCACGGAGCTCACGTTCATCAGGTTCTTCACGCCGTACTTCTCCTCGTCAGGCAGGTCGTACTGGCTGATCATGCCGCACGCCACGACGCGCGCATGCGTGCGGGCCAGGTCCAGCACAGCCTCAAGCGTGGGCCCCCCCACGTTGTCAAAGTAGATGTCGATGCCGTCGGGTGCTGCTGCTTTTAGGGCCTCCGCTGTGTCGGTGGTCTTGTAGTTGAAGGCTTCGTCAAAGCCCAGCTGCTTCAGCAGCGACACCTGCAGCAGCCGACAAGACAGCTGGTTTTGCCCAATGGTGTGATGCTCTGGTCAAGGGGTTTGTTGAGACGCTTCGACAAAGCTCAGCTGCTTCAGCACCGTTGCTTGCAGCAGTTGGCAAGGCAGTGGTCAGTGCAGCACAGAACAGATGGGCCAGACAGCTGTGCAGTGTGCACGGGTGGCAGTGCTGCGGTATTGTGAGCAACTGAGGCATCACAGTTGTGGTCACCACAATCGTGATGCCTCAGATGGCAGCTGCAATGTGGTGTAGCAGACAACCTGGCACAATCGTCCCGCAAGCGGTTACTGGCAGTACTGGCTGCTGCGCCTGCAGTAAAGGTGCCACACATGAGGCTAGCTGGTGGCACAGCCCTGTTCATGTCGGTAGCTTGTGACCCGCAGCAATGCCCTCAAGCCAGCAACAGGACCACGCTCCCCACCAGATGTGCTGGCCTGGTGCATCACGCACCTTGTCATCACTTCCGGCTGACCCAATCACTTTGCAGCCGTACACATTCTTCAGCAGCTGCCCCAGCCACCAGGCCAACTGCTCCTGCAGCACCTGTGACAAATGCAACCTCCCCTTGCTTTATGGGCTCTGCAATCTTCTTGATGCTGGCCAAGCGGTCATGCCCGGCATGCCCAGCGTGCCCAGGGAGTAGGACAGCGGCACCTTGCCCAGCAGAGAGGGCTCAAGCTTCTGCAGCATGCCCTGCATGTGTAGTTTAGCAGCAGCAGCGAGCAGGGACATGCCAGGCCATATCTATGAGAGGCAGATTTCAAGGCACGCTTGCCCAGCAGCGAGGGGCCACAGGCTCCGCAGCACGCGCTTGGGGGGGCTTAGGCGCGCGGTGCCGTGCCAGCAGCGCACGCCGGACTAACAATCTAGGTCAAGCTGCTGTAAGCCACCACCAGCAGCAGCAGCAGCGGGAGCAAATATACAAAACACCCTCAATCAGCAAGGATTACTTCAGCTTCCACACTACAGTGCGCAGGGCGGATTCGGGGCGTTGGCAGGCACAGGGAGGTGCAGGCATGAGCAGGTAGGGATGCAGGCTGCAGAGACAGGCGAATTTGCAGAGGCACCTTGCGCAAACAAGCATCGCTGTACTTGCAGCGTACGATGCAGATGGTGCTGCAGTGCTTTGGCACCTGGGTTGGCCAACGCCATACGCAGGAGTGATGCCGAGCATGTGGAGTGCCTGGAGACTGGACTACCTCTGCTGCTGTGCTCAGCACTGCACCAAAACAGCAGCCACCCGCGCAACACCAGCCTCACTGACGCTTCATAATGGCAGCATTCCTGCTGCACCCAGCACTGCATGTTGCTGGCGTGCCAGCAGGCAGCACAGCTGTGCTGCAGGCACCTGGCTGTGCATGGTTCATTCTTTCGGCAACGGCTCCATCACACCAAGCTCAGCATAGCCCCACCTGTGCAGCCTCGTCCAGCACTGCGTGGCTGCTCCAGGGCAGCATGCCGCTGACCACATCACCCTCTGCGTATGCTGCTGCCTTTGATGCCTTGACCAGGCCGATGCCGCCACTGCTGAGTGGCTTGCCGCTCTCAAAGGGACCAATGAAGTAGTAGCTCTGCGGTGGGGTGGGGCACCATCGTCAGGAAGGTACGCACAGCAACAGCCCAGGCTGACCTCAGCATGCGCTGTCTGCTGCTGATGGTCACCGCTGGTCGTCCCATCTGGCTGCACCACGGCACCTTGCGCTGCCCTCCATGTGTTGTCTGCAACCCTGACAGCAACACACCACTACATTATCGGCACCGCTGACCACATGACCTCACCTTCATGCGCCTCATCCTGCCACGCAGATAGGGATCCACGCTCAGGTACCTGCAGAAGTGAATGCACAGTCGACAACACACCTTGTACTGCCTGGTGTCTTGGCGTACTGCGGCACGCAATGTGCGCTGCACATGTACAGCAGCCCCCAGCAGTATATATGCCATGCCAGCTGCTATCGCTATGTTGTTCAATCGCGCGCATGTGTACTGTGGTTGTCGTCTCAAGCTGCCCATTTGCTTGCAGAGGACCTGGTGAGTTTGGTGACTGTGGTGCACTACGTGCATGTACAGGCATGCCTGTATGGTGACACAAGCGGATCAACCATGGGATGATCATGCTTTCACAAACAGCAAAAAAAACCTATAGTTTGCAAAGGACAGTCCCTGCGGCAGCGAACGCAGCCCGGCTGTTTGATGCGAGCGATGCAGGGCCACTCACAGCAGTTCAACCAGCACCTCTCCGTCCTGCAGACTAGCTGGGTCGATCTCGCTGGTGGCGACAATGAAATCGGATTCCTGCACAGCCCTGTTGTCGACATAGTCCTTCCACAACACACTGGTAACTGGCAGGGCCATGTTGACTGTAGCACTAGCTGGTGGTGGTGATGTTGCAGGAAGGAATGCAAGGCAATGCAATGGTGCGGGGGTCGTGGTGGCTTGGGACTTGGCACTGGTGGAGATCTAGCCTGTGCCTGCAAGCTGCTAAATCCTTCTGACGTGCATGTCAGTTACATGTCACTGGTGTGGTACACCGCTCTTTGTGACAGTCAGCTAGCAAGCCACATCAGTGCTGCTTTCCGCCCCGGTGGGGCGCGATGCTATGGCTTAAATGGGTATTATGATGATGATCAGTGCTGCTTATTACATCAGTGCGATGCAGTCACCCTTTGGAACGCTGACTGCGCCGCTGTGCCCTGAGGCACATCTTGACTTGAATGAAGGGTGGGGGGCAAGGTGCTGTGTGAGGACACAACACTGCATGCACGCAAAGGAATGCCCGACCCTCCCGCACGCAAGCTCTGCTGCGTGCACCCACTGTAAATGATGCATGACGCTGAATGCACAACAGACATGTAGTAAGACACACCAGATCCAAGCAACAGGGGCACCAGCCCCAGTGCTGTGTGGCAACCAGGCAAGGCTCACAGTGACACACATGGCAGCTGCAATGTGATGCTGTTGGTGATGGGGGCCCCTGGGGTCATGGCACCTTGCCCTTGACCATGCAATGCTCAGACCGACAACCTGCTGTATGCACTGGTAGCCATGATACCACACCCTGGTGTGCAGATGCCAAATACCAAATACCAAATACCAAAGTAGGGCCACAGGCCCACCCACTAAGGAGCCAAACAAGGCTCATGGGGTCCCACAACAGCCAAGGAGTGCCAATCCAACCAACTAATCCGAGGCCTCAACAGGTTCTGAGGATTCTGTCTTTGAGGCATTAGTGTCACTTGGGAGCACAGCAAGCGCCATAGCCGGATCATTTCTAACAAGGAGACAATAGTAGATAGAAGCAGCAACACTATTTTGCCTCTGCTGCATAAAGTCAGCCAAACACCGTCCAAGAGGGGTCACAGCTGGGCTCTGCCACCCTCCAAAATCAACAAACAGCCGCCAGAAGCGATCGCGAACAACCTGATATGTGTCACACTCAAACACAAAGTGAAACTCATCCTCAACTTGGCCAGCACCGCACCGAGAGCACAGTGATGCAAGTCAATCACCGTACAATATCACGCAACCCCAAGATACAAGATGCTGATGCAAGCATGTCCAGCAGCCATGGCAGTGCATTTCTGTTCAATACGTATTGTTATGCATATATAGCAACCCTGCCACGCCACCACGTGAACATGAGACGAGTCATCTCACCTCACACCACACCAACAGCTGCAGCTCACAGCAGGTGGAAGGGAGCGCGGCTGCGCACCCGATTTGGTTTGAATGCATGGCAGCCCAGTTCGGCTACTGCCTGGACACAGCTTGATGCCAGTAGTGTTCTCTTGATTGCCCCTGGGCATGTGAATCTGCCTCCAGGTGAAAGCCGTCCTGGTGGGATCAGCCCGCAAGACGCATACCCCGGGCACGACCAATGCACGCCACAGGCCAGTCCAACGGCGAGCGACGCTGGTTGAGTTCGCTACCGACCGTTGCACTGCCTTCCACAGGCTGCAGCCGCAAGGTGCACACCTGCCACAGCAGCAGGTGGCGCCAGCTTTGCATGACATCCAAGCTGCAGCTGTGCCAGCACAGCGCTGCTGTACGCACTGGCGCCCCTGCAGCTGGCACCCTGAGGAGAGGGCAACACACATAGACAACATGCACAGCTCTATAAGCTTCTCGCAAAGTGTTCACTCACACATACGCAGCACCCACACAGGCGCCAGCCGCGATGCAATGTTGTCGAGGCTGTAATCAAACCACTGCCTGATCACGATGGGTACACAACTACCCGGCAGTCAACACGCTATATAGCCTCCCATCCAGCTGCAAACGAACCTGAATAAATATGGCATGCATGATGAGTCTCAAAGATGCAGCAACTGATGCGCAACATTGCAAGCACTTATTAATGAAAGACATCCAAAGATTGGGGTGGACACATGCACAGGCAACAAATGGGATGCACAGCATCGTTGATGGGATCACTCATGGGTTGTGCACGCCGGTGTGTGTGCAGTCATCGTTAGCAATGCTGCACACAGCATGGCTCTGGCCAGCTGCATGCTCAACTTGCCCATAGTAACACCACTACTGTCAACAGGCCTGACTGTGAAGGAGGCCATTGCCAGCAGTGCAGCAAAATGTTGAGGTGTCAAGTGCACCTGAATCGCTCACATATGGCAGCCAATAAGGGCGGAAAGTTCTTGAATTTACACACACATGCAGATACGCACACCAGGCCTGCCGGGCAGCCCCTTCAATAACACCCTCCTGCCACGCGATCAACCACCAGCTGTGCCTCAACTCCTACTTGAAGCTGCCAACTGGATCATGCTGCTACAAGGCATGCAGCGCTGAGAAGTCATAGTGCAGCAGGAACGGTGAAGCAGCAGCGGTTGCCTTACCACCATGAGCACCAGCGGCGGCTGCTGCCGCAGCTTCGTGCAGCAGGCGGCTGTCGAGCAGGCAGCTGCCGCCAGGACCCTCAGCGGATGCTGTCGATGTACTGCTGGCCTGGTTGAATGCTCCAACACCCCCGAACAGCAAACACTCAAATGGGTGCATAGCTGCTGCTGCTCCTGTTGCTGCTGCTGTCTCTGGTGCTGCCTCTGTTTCCGTTGTTGGTGCTGCTGCTGCTGCTGCTGCTGACTGTGTAAAGGAATTCGTCTGCGCTGTCACAGCTCCAGCCACCACTTCTCTGTCAGTGCATTCTGCCCTACCGTGACTGCGCTGGTCAACTTGTGGTGGCAGCTGCTGCTGCTGCTGCTGCTGCTGCTGCTGCTGCTGCTCCTGCTGCTGCTGCTGCTGCCAGGTCTGCAGCAGGTGCAGCTCGCTGGCTAGACTGCTGCTGCAGGTGGCAGTGCTGGTGCCAGACCAAGGGCCAGCATCCAGCCTGTCCCTGCGGATGCTGCTCATGCCACCAGCACTGCTGCTGCCTGCCATTGCATGCTGCTGCGGCGGCGGCGGCAGCGGCAGCAGTGGTTCATCAACGATGCTGATAACACAGCTGCCACCATCAACACTCTGCTGGCCCCTCCCAACCTTGCCTGCCTCCAGCTCTGTAGCTGCTGCCACTGCTGCTGCTGAGGGCGCTGTGAGCCTGGTGCTGCCGGCATCGCTGTTCCTGCTGCTGCTCCTGCTGCTCTGCAGGCTAGACGCCATGCTGCTGCCGCTGCTGCGGCTCAGACTATCGGACATGCTGTCAGGCCTCGCACTGGGGCTGCCGGCCTGAAACTGCAGCAGCCAGTCACACCGAGCAGCGCTGGAGACAGAGTCTCTGCACAGCTCATGGCGCAGGTCGCGCGTCGTTGCTTCTGCTGCCGCGGCTGCAATGCCCGTGCTGCTGTGCGGGCGCTGCGCCAGGCCTGGCAGGCGCGGCAGCGCTGCGGCATTGCCGTCGCCGGCAGGCGCTGACGGCATCAAGCGCAGCAGCGACCGCAGCCTGCTGAAGCTGCCAGGCTGCCGCTCCCGCTGCATTCCTGGCTCCTGCCAAGAGTGCTGGATGGTCAGCTGCTGCTGCAGCGCCTGTGGCTGCTGCTGCTGCTGCTGCGGCGGCGGCGGCAAGCCGAATTGTTCGCTTCCTCTGACAGCAGACATGAGCAGCATGCAGCCTGTGCGCTGGCCAGCAACGTCCCAGCCATCAGCTGCATGAGTTGGGGTCAGCCAAGGCGCAACTACACCAGGCGCTGCTGCTGCTGCTGCTGCTGCTGCTGCTGCTGCTGGTGCGGCACCGCCTGCTGCCCCTTGGCTGGGTGGAGGGGTGCGGTGCAAGGGTGGTGCGCCTGAGCCAGTGCTGCCACCAGCAGCGTGCGCTGCTGACTGCCAATGTGCCCTAGCAGCTGCCAGTAATGCATGCTGCTGCTGTTGCTCTGGTGCCTGCTGCTCAGAAGGCTGCATGCTGGGATAGTCGGCAGGTGCTGCTGGTGCTGCAAACAGGGGTGCCGTGCTGCTGCCGCTGGCCTGTCCTGCAAGCAGGGGCGGCGCTACAGCTGCCAGGTTGCTGGCGGTGAGGTTGGACGGCAAGTACTTGAGGTAGCGCTTGCCGATGCCGCGGCTGCTCCTCGTACGCTGCAAGCAGCACAGCAGAGAGCAGCAGGGGGAGTCAGGTGCGGCGCGCAGCAGGTGCAGGGTGTGGGGCTGCCACAGGCGCAGGCACACACCAGCTGGGCGCGGCAGTTGCGCGAGTCTGTGCGAGGCACCCGCAGGTACAAGTGCTGTCAGCACCTGACACAGCGCAGTACAGCACGCCACAACACATCTGCGGCACTGAAATTTGCCTCAGGCACTAGCCGATCATACTCTGCACATGAGGGTAACAGGAGCGGACGCGTGCATGCTGCTGCTGACCACTCTGCCGCACATGAAGAGCGACACTGCACAGAGCGTGTAGCCAAGTTGCTCCTACTCCTGCTCTGACTGACTTCAGGCCTCACCCGGCGCGCCCTACGCTCCGCGCTGCTGCCACCCCTGCTGCTAGAGCTTGCGCTGTCGCTGCTCTTGCGCGCGCCATTGCTGCTGCCAGCCTTGCCCTGCTGAGCCCTCCTCCTCCCCCGCCTCCTGACCGCTGCCACGACCCCAACTGCTGTGCCTGCGCCGAGCACTGTTGCGGCCAACAAGCCGCCAACAACGATCGCCAGCGAGTGCTCTTTCCTCTTCCCTGCATGTTGCCCATGCGAGACCTCAACCCAGCTGCCTGGGTCATCCCTTGCACGGCTGCCGGCTGCGCCAGGCGCATGCGCGGGCACACCCGCCTGGGGCACAGCAGGACTGCCGTGCCCTGGCTTCCAGGGAATGAACCAGCCGCTCTCCTTGTCATACGCTGTACTAGTGCCGCCAGTCGCGTCAGCTGCACCTGCATCAGCTGATGGGTGGCTGCTTTGCCCGCTGCTGCTGCTGCTGCTGCTGCTGCTGCTGCTGGCGTCCGGCTGCGTCATGACTGCCACCAGCCGAGCAGGCGTGCCCCTGCCAGTCGCCAGGCCCTGGTCCTGCAGCAGCTGCTGGAAGGCGCGGCTTGCCAGCCACGCGTGCGCAGCTGCGCCAAGGGATTCTGCATCATGGCCTGGCCCTGGCCGCACCGCCACAGACAGCTTCATGTTCACCGCAACCGGCATCACCACACGGACTGCAAAGCTGGCACCGCTGGCAGTGCTGTTGGCAGTGCTGTTGCTGTTGGCGGTGCTGTTGATGGCTGTGCTGCTGCCAGCTGTGCCGTTGGTGCCCAGTGCAGTCGGTGACCCCGCAGTGATGTTGCTTGCTGCTGCTGCTGCTGCTGCTGCTGCTGCTGCTGCTGAGCTGCTACTTTGCCCGCCCAGCGCAGGCAAGTATTGTTCTGCCAGTAGCGCTGCACACGCGCTGCCTGCTCCTGTGAAAGCTGCCCCTCGCAGGAACAGCTCCGGGCACTCCCGCTGCATCGCACTGGCAGTACGCAGCGACTGGGTGGCATCTCCCAGCCCTGACATGCTGCCAATGGCTATCACAGCGTCGTTGCTGCTGTCACTGCCGCTGCCGCTGCTGGTGCTGGTTCCTGGTGGGGGCCCCATCATGTCCCCTGCTGGCCTCACCAAATCAACACCAACCAACACGCTGGGGCTGCCTGTGCTGCTGATCGCCTCCAAGAAATCTGCCACTGCCTGTGAAGCCGCTGGTTGCTGCTGCAGGGTTGGTGCTGGCAGCTGCAGGCCTACTGACAGGCTCGCTGACAGCTCCACCTGCACGTTTTCTGCATGCACCTCTAGCACAGCTGCTGCAGTGCCGCTGATGTTTTGCAGTAGCGCGTTTGTCCATGCTGCGCTGGTCATGCCGTCTGCAGTGCACACCATTCACCACAGGAAGGGGGGCATTTGACATTTGCAAGCTTGAAGCAGGTTCCTGAACACCTGCTGCTGCAAAGTCTGCAGGAGATGCAGCTGAGGAAGTCAACATGATGAAGATGACAATATTAATGGTGATGTTGAGAATGGCAGTGCACTAGAAAACAAGTGACCACAGAGACAGGGGCAACCCTCAAACTGGCAGCACCGTGACAGACCATCCTCCAGAACTCCCAGAAATTTTTCCCAGTGTGTTTCCACCTATCCCCCCCTTGAACACAGCTGCATGCTTGCTTGTTATCTTCAACAACACACTAATCCCCCCACAGAAAACTATGGTGACTGCTCCTACCTGCCGCCAATTGACGCTGAATCTTGCTGGCTGGCACAGGCAGCACCTTTATTTTCATGAGCAGCAGCTGGTCCGCAATGCCATCTGTGTTTATGTCAAAACTGCTTGTGTTGGAAACCGCTGCTGAGGCGGAGCCAGAGGCAATAAAAACACTATCAGCAGACTCAATGTCCTCTTGCTGGGTTTGCTGTGGGCTGCAGGGACATTCCTGCAGCTGACGCCTTGGTGCTGTACCAGCACTGCTTGGTGCTCCTGCTGGTGATGCAACACCGCTGAGGACCCTGCCAAGCCAGCTGCTTCGAATGCCTCCCTTGAGCATCGCAGCACTGGGCCTGGCGCTACTGTCTCCTCTACTGGTGATGGCTGAGCTGCTGACACCCTTCTGCAGCATGCCCGCTTCTAAGCGCGAGGCGCTGCTAGGCACCACCGAGGCCAACAGAGCAATCATAAACAACAGTTGACAAGAGTGTAGTGTCATAGCGAGCCTTTAAGCGCCACTGCAGGCTACTGTCGATTCATCCGAGGTTGCCTACTATGTCTTGCTGCGTAACACACAATGAAAACGATTCATGACGCTGAAATATATGAACAAAACAAATGCATGGCTGCTTGGCCCAGCAGTATGCGTACTACCGCTATTATGGCAGTCAAAATATACAGTATCAGTTATGACTCAAACACCTCTCGTGACAAGCGTGGGACGGATCGAACTTCCAGTGCACATGCTTGAACTAGTATTCAACACGAGGCTGACATAATGCGCGTCCGCTGTTGCGTTATTGCAGCTGTATGCAGGGTGTACGGCCCCTCTAAGAATACACGGCTGGCTGCAGGAAATCTAAGCCACAATTCTCAAGTGTTACCCACTATTTAGGTAAATTTCGTCCCGCGGTTCCTGGTCAAACACTACCATACTGTCCTGCCTGTCCTCCCATGGCCGAACCGCAGTGCAATAATTCCGGGCGTGCAGAGACTCACGCGTATCGTATGGCTATCACCGTTAGGTGTAAACCAATATGAAGACCCAGCCGCACCACAAGCTTGTCCAGCACTCTGCCAACACTGTTCAACTGTCAGTGCTGACAGGCCTTGCTGCTCCTTTGCATGCATGCAGTGCTGTGTCCTCGTACATGCCTTGCTAAAAGATTTGCAGAAAAGCATCTGTTACAAAACTCAATGCAGAAGATGCAGCACTCACATGTGATCACATGCGCGGTGTTGGAGCCCGGCCACCATGGCTGAACTGTCTTGCATCTTGAGCCTGCTGTGCTTCTCCATGATTCTTGCTAGTAATGCTGACACTATTAGCTGCTGTGCCCTAAGGGCCCCTTGCAGGATTCAACCTCAAAACAAAAGCGTCTACTTCTGCTTGTGCTGTCATGTTGGCGGCAAGCACGTCCCCTGCTCTGTTGCTGGCGAATGGCCTCCCACTGAAAACTGTACATAAGCTACTGCAGGTCACAACCTCACAGCCTTGCTGCAGGATTCAAACGCCATGGCCGACATGTGCTTCCACCGCACACTTAACAGCTTGTCTGTTGCTGCCTAGCGCTGCAGCAGCATGGTGGCAACCTTGCTGCTGCTGTGCTGCAACTTCCCACACGGCTGCTGCTGCTGCTGCTGCTGCTGCTGCTAGCATGCGCATGGTGGAAAGTACTCGCCATCGATCTGCGCGCCGTAGTGGATGCTGCGCTGCACATAGCTCTCAAACTGGCGCTGGTTCTCCTGGAACTTTGACGCTGCCTCCTTGTTGAGCGGGTCCTCAGGGTTGGGATCCTGCAAGCCAGTTGGCACGCACATCAGCACACATCTACAGGCATTGCTCCCTGCTTTGCTGGAGCTGCTTTCCTTAATCACCATGTGCCGTGACCAAAGTCACAGAGGGATAGGTGTGCTCAGCTTTCGCGTTACAAAGATGAATACATATAACATACACACTCAAAACCTGCTGCAGCTGACATCAGCAATGCAACACGTGCAGCACAGTCACCAGCCATACTGCTGATGCACAGCCACTGCGAACACCAGAATGCTCTGCATGGCCTCTACTGCGGTACCCTAAACACATGCACCAGCAGCAGCCGCTGCCGAATAACCATACCAGCAGCAGCAGCAGCAGCACCAGCAGCAGCCTGCAGTGCTCACCAGGAAGAGGAACTGCAGGCCATACACCACACTGCTGATGGACAGCACAGGCTTCCAGTCTTCTCGCAAAATGTTGAGGCAGATGTTGCCCTCCAGGTCTATGTTGGGGTGGTACACCTGCCAGCAAGCGGGCAATTGCGGGAGAGCCGCGCAGCAGCACGTGCAAACGCTGCAGGAGAAGCGCTACTGCTGCTGGCGGTGATACATGATCAGTACAATCAGCCAGCACTGCGATGCGCTCCTGCCGGTGGCAGCAGGGCACAATGCTGGGCGCTTGGCTGCCGTTGCTGCTGATAATGCAAGCAGAACGGCAGAAGACACTAACATGCAACAAACTAGCGACCAGCGTTGCTCAGCTGTGCGCACCTTTGTTTTGCACTTGACCTTTGGTGCGTCATACGGGTAGCCAGTTGAGATCACAAAGTCAAACAGGAAACGGCCATTCCTGCAAGCACCAGCACAAGAGCAACACTCTGACGACCTTGGGAAAATGGACATTGGATGGTCTGTCACCACACTGACCTGCATTTTGTTGCGCATACAGTACTACAGCACCATGAAACCAGCTGACGGCCTGCAATTCCTCATACCTTGCTGCTGTGCTATGCCAGTTATGATGCGCCTGATATTGCACAGGGCATGCATGCGTTCCAGGTGCATACGTTCCAGGTGCAGTGCTGAAAGTGCCGCTCCTGCGATTACAGGTTGTCTGCCAGCGGCACCAGCAGCTGCTCCTGATGGCCATGCGCTGCCACACACGTGCAGCAGTGTCAATCCCTTAACTGATTCAGCATGCATGCTGCTCTTCATGCTGCTGCAGGCGCACAGCACACACCTGTAGTAACCCTCGTCTGGCTTGATGGAAATTTCAAAGTGCATGGGCTTTTCCTTGCCCTCTGGAAATGTGATGTTAATGTTGCTGGGTAGCTGCAGTTCTGTTAGATCTGCATTGGAAGGGACAATCGTGCAACGAGTGAGTGGAATTGGCTGGGGCAGCAACAGCAGTACTACCAGGAGGAGCCGAACACGGTGTCATACCTTTCTGCAAGCGCAGCTCTCCAGCTGACTGCTTTGGCTTGCCTGTCGCCGCTGCTGCTGCCGCCTGCTTCTGTTTATCCTGCAAGCCCAGGATCGCGATGGTTGAGGGGTTGGAACCAGGCCAACTGAGCTGCTGCTGCGAGGGGAGAGGGCGCCACTCCTACCTTTACTGAAAATAGCTTAATCATATTTGATTACTATATCAGCGGCTGTTGAAGTTGATGTTCTTGTACTTTGCTCACAGCAGCGTTGGACTCCGCGCGTCTTGCAGCTCTCTGCTTGTCTAGCTGTGCGATCTCACGTACGCTGGGTTCTTCGCCTATCACTACTCGTGTAAGTTGCGGCAGGTGTGCATGCAAAAGACGTCATTGACACCGTCAGGCCCTGCACCCCAACATGTGCAATACTACTGCTAGGGTTGAGCTGGTTGCAGACCAATTGCATGGCACTCTGGTCGACATGCCGATCATTACTTTCAACATTTGCTGAAAACTACGAATTTCAGCTATACAACACATCCAGGCACAGGATGATCAAGTTACCTACAAGTGCATGGACAGCAGCATCAGGCACCACACTGTGCATAGTAACATGCAAATTATGATGCACCGTGCAAGCACCTGTTGAAAACTTGGCATCACCCGTACACTGTGCTATGCACAGCAAGCAGCATACACAACTCTCAAGGCCTGTACAGTTGCAGCTGCAACTCCCTGCAGGGATCCGGAGGCATTCTGCAGTGCACCTGACCCACCACACGATGCCCAGTGGGCTGTGATCTGCATCAACAGGTGACAGCTGAGCAAATATTGTATTACTTGAGCAAGCTTCTAACAGCAACACCAAAGTGCCACACTTACACACAATCATCCAGCTACCTGTGTTATAATGACAAAGTCTGACTGCTGTTTATCACCGCAGCATGTGCTGCGTTCCAGGCACAGCCCCCATAGGGTTCACCACTGTGAAACCCAGCGCCATCTGTGCCGTCTGCACCACACCAGCTACCAGGTCAGCTGCCACCCTCTTGACGGCCCTGCGCTCCCTGTAGATGCTGTATCCCACCAGTCCTGCAAGCGCTGCGCCGCCCACCACCTCGTAGGGCTGCAAGTCCTGCAGCTGCAAGGCATGCAGCATGCCCTGCGCAAGGAGAGTAGAGAAGGCAGGACACACAGCGCTCAGTTCGCCAGGAAAAGAGCTGCAACATAATCAGGAAAACGCCTCAAAAGAGCATCAAGCTGTTAACAGCCATGCTCATTTGCATCAATAGTACCAGCACAAAGATAGAATACAGCTCAACTGTGCTGCAGTGTTAACAGCAGCAGTGTACATTTGCAGCCAGGCTGCAGCGTACCTTTACAGCAGGCATGGACCACAGTTTGCTGCTGGAGCTGCTGATCCACCCCATCATCGACTGCTGCTGCGGCTGCTGCTGCTGCTGCTGCTGACTGTTGGCGCCAGCAGCAGCAGGACCATGCTGGCCAGCAGCAGCAGCAGCAGCAGCAACAGCAGCGGTCCCACCTTGGTGAGGCACCTTGCCTGCAACAGCTCCAGCCACCTTGCTGCCACTGCCGCTGCCACCATTGCTTTGATCCCGAGCCCTGCCAGTGCTGGTGCTGTCAACGGCAGCTCCCACCTCCAACGCACATGTGCCCGGCGGCGGCCCAGGAGCACCAGCAGCTGCACTGGTCAACGCTGCAGCGCTGCCAGTACCAACAGCAGCAACACCTGCTGCTGCTGGATCTTCTGCTGCGCTGCCTGGTTTGCCAGGGCCTGTCTCCTCCACAACATCAATCAACCCAGTGATGGTGCAAAAGGGATTGTCATCAGCCACCGCAGCTGCTGCCACAGCAGGCTCTGCTGCTGCTGCTGCTTCCTGCCCTGGCTGGTCTGTTGGCAGCTCCTGCTGGTGCTGCTGTTGCTGCATTGCAGCTGCCGGCGTTGAACATGCTGCTGTGACTGCTATCGCTGCCGCATCCATTGCTGTAGCTAGCTCGTCAATTCTGCTACTGCCCGTGTCATTAAACTGCTGCTGCTTCTGAGGCGCAGGTTCGCTGCAGCTGGCCGACGGACCCAGACCATTCACCAGGCCCTGCAGGGTTGCCTCGCTGCTGCTGCCGTTGTTCTCAGTGACAATGTTGTTTTGAAAGTCTGCAAATGGGGGGCTCTGGAACCCTAGCAGTCCACCTGCTGAGTCAGCAATGCTGAGACTGGCAGCAGTGCTGCAAACAGTGTCGTACGATGCATTGCTGTGCGCATCTGCATCAGCACCTGCATCTCTATACATGTCTGCATCCACTCCATCCGCATGTGTGCCATTGTGCGCTGCTGGGTCTGCTGCACCTCCGTCTGCTGCTGCTGCTGCATGTGTGCTGGCCCACTTTGCTAGATGCTCCTCCTGCAGCAACTCCTCAGCCTCGTCAACCTCCATCAGCAGCAGCTGCAGACACGCCCACGCAAGCAGGTAGGCACAACAGATCAGGAAGCAGATCCCAGCAGAAGCACGGTCTGACTCCGTGTGCCTGCGAACACAGCCGTGATAGAAAGTGGCCAAAGCTAACCCTGTGCAGCAGCTGCTTGCGTGCAACCATGTGTCTACACCGCCTTTTTGGCGCCTGCTGCTGCTGTCGTTGCTTTGCAAGCAAAGCTGCATTGCTGTTGCTGCTGCTGCTCCTGTGCAGCTACCTCTACATAGCACGTGCGAACAAGCACGCCTGCCTCCCAGACGTGCGCCACATGGCGCGCTGCACCCGCCCCACCTCCAGCTGCTCGTGTGACAGCTCCGCGCCTCCCGCCTCCAGCCAGCTGGCAGCAGCCATGAAGTCTTGGCACAGCCCCGCCAGCAGCTGCACAGCATACAGCCGCGACAGCGCCATGGCATCCTCGCGGCTATGCCTGGCGGCAGCGGCAGCAGCAGCAACGGCGGAGGTATGCGGAGACAGCTATGTAGCAGGTGCACAACTACTGGCTTCAACCACATGTAACAGCAGGCACCCTCTCCACAAGGCGCGAGTAAGACTGGCCTGGCTGTGGCACGTACTGCGGAGCTGCTGTCACTGCAACTGCACAATGTGAGCTAGCTTGCAGCACTGGTCGATGGCTCCAGCGTAGCTCCAGCGTGACGGACGATAATGTCAATTGCTCTTATGACAGCAGATCTGGCAACACTGCTTCAGCAGCAATGTTCGTCTACGGCCATGCCACCCACCTGCTGGCCTGCCTTGGGTCGCCTCTAGGTATGCCCCCAGCGTTGCGCGTGCTGCATCAGCCTCCTGGAACTCCACCGCCACTACTCCCCACAGCATCATGGCTGTCAAGGGCACCTGCTGAATCTGGTGCCCACACTGCTGCAGCGCGCCTTGCAGGTCTGTCAGCCTGCAGGAGCGCAGTTCAGGTGCAGTACAAGCACCATGCTGCTGCTGACTTACAGATTGTCAACCCGCATCCTGCAGCTGAGGTGATAGTGCATGCTGAACGCCGTTCTAGCTGGCCCCGCTCAAGAAATCAATGGCGTGTTGCTGCAACCAACAACCTCCAGTTCTGTGCACAACGCGCAGCACACCCTTGCCATTCGCAGAGCTGGTGGAGCTGCGCAACGAGTACCACCAGCTTCCCTGATAATAAGTCATCAAGAAACAAGCAGGGGCACACTCTTACCTCTCAACCTGAAAGTCTGCCTGGATCAGCACAGCATATCCGCGACCCAGTGCTGCTGGGTCTGCCGTACGCTGCAATGCTGATGTAGCTGCCTGCTGCGCCTCATCAAGCAGCCCGCGCTGCAGGAGTTCCTCTGCTTGGGCCAGAAGGTGGTCAACCTCAGCTGCTCCTTCTGCCGCTGCCATGGTATTGATTCGTGTGCTGACCAACAGCAGAAACTGCAGCTGGTCTATAGTGTGCTAGGCTGCGCGCGGTTGAGTAGTGACTGTGTACACCTGTGAGAATTTCACCAAACCGTATGCAGCAGATGCCCATGTACAGAACAACACCAAAGCCCTGGTTGATGTCCGTTGTCACCTCAATGCTAGGCAAGCAGCTGTTTTTTGCGCAGCAGCGGCTTTCTCACTTGCTGATATTTTGAACAAACATTAGTGCTTGCCTAAATCAGTTTTGTTCACCCTCATGGTCCGGCACTGATTTTACCAAGATGGCACAACCGATACAGGCGGACAAGCACCAGCCTGGTATCTACTACGTTGAAGGGCAACAATGGTCGGTGAGTGTCAGGCGGATCGAGGCAGCAGAGCAGACGAGACGGACATTTACGTGTTTCAGACCTTCGACATCGAATACATTTTACTATGGCTGCAGGTGGGCACACGATATACGCTAATAAAGCAGTTAGGGAGTGGAAGCTTCAGCAGTGTAGTGTCTGCACGGGACAACGACACCCAGGAACTGGTGAGGGCGTGGCACCACGTCTGCAAGGTCACACCTCAGCTAGTACCTGGGTACTGCTTGTGCAGCAACATACCGAGGACGACTCAAGTTACATTCATGAACAAGTTTAGCTGCCATGCAGTACGAAGGGCAGTAGAGCAGCAAGATGCTAGCAGCATCTCAGACACATAGTGTGTGCTGCTGTCCTGCAAAGCCACCAGCATGGTCACCTGAGCCCCATCCTCCTGCCAATTAATTCATGATACTACTGCAGTACACCTATTAGTGCAAAGCACTGGTTGAACTCTGGGGAGTTACCTTCCAGTTATGAGCATCCCATGCTGCAGCACTGATTAGTCATGACCCGCCAGCTTCTGCTGGCCTTTTGTACATCTGTCTGTTGACTCCAGTCTCCTCCTCCCGGTCTTGAAAGCCGCATGGCGTCAACCCTGCTGCATTGCTGCTGCAGGTTGCGCTGAAGCGCATCCCTGATGTGCTGCTCAACAGCGAGAATGCAAAGCGTGTGCTGCGTGAGGTGTGCATCCTGCGCCGCCTGCAGCACCCCCACATCATTGGGCTTAAGGACGTGTTCCTCAAACCCTCATCGACAGGTGAGGGTGTGGGCAGAACATGCAGCCAGCAAGGGGTGTTCTGTTCATTATGCTGCTTTCTTTGTCTGGGCATGCGGCAGGGTTGCATCTCTTCGCTTGCGCCACGGCTGTTGCTGCCCTGCAGGAACATGGCTGCATGCATTTGCGTGCCAGTATTCGAAGACATGGAGATGCTTCATTTTGGTGTGCGCATCAGTAATCGCCAGCCAGTAATGCCAGCCAGAGTAACTGTGAAACACATATGGTTCGTGTACACCCTGCTGGTTGGCAGACCGCTGCATGACCTTCAGCGGCAGCCTGATGGCGACCCGGCCTGTACCTGTCTGTGCGTCTGTTGTGAAGCAAAAAAGCACCGCCTGTGGCTGTTGCTGTACTGCATGCAGGCCGCTACATGTACCGCAAGGGTAGCCTGTCCCCACCAGCCTGGACCTATACCTGGCCTTGGAGTTCTGCGACCAGGGGGACCTCTACCACATGCGCGGGCAGGTGCGCGCTGACGGCCCCGCCTGCTAGCCTGGTGTGACACCTGCTCACTCCGCAGGACAGGCTAGGCCAGTGGATGTTGGGCAGCGCATTGTGTTCAGCACCGTCTGCCGCTGTGCCTGGCGCTGTATGGTCTCCTGCCTCAGCTCACGTGCATCCTGCCTTGTGCGCTGCTGCTGCTGCCTGCCCTGCTGGCTGTGCAGCTGTCAGAGTGTGAGGTGCGGGCCATCATGCTGCAGCTGCTGACGGCAGTGCAGTACCTGCACCGCAACGGCGTGTGGCACAGGGACATAAAGAGCGCCAACATTCTCATGACGTACACGAACGGCGTCAGGTGCGCAGCAGTTGGCAGCTGCAGGGTGTGGGTGAGCAAGTTGCACACTGCAGGTGGCCTTGCTGGCGATGCGAGCGCTTGTAATGTGTCGGTACATGCTTCCGTTGCCTTCCTGTACAGCACGCAGAGCAAGCTTCAACACGTCAATCAATCATGCTTAGTGCTGCTGCTGCTGTGACTGCTGCAGGCACGTCAAGCTTGCTGACCTGGGTTCAGCCAGGTCCACGCTGCTTGAGAAGCAGCTGCAGCAGGGCGCAGCAGGAGCGGAGCGTCACGCAGGCGGCAGCAGGGGCAGCAGCAGATGGCAGCAACTGCAGCACAGCTGCGACGGCAGCAGCGGCCAAGTGCAGCAGCAGCAGGAGCGGCACTTGGAGCATGTTCGGCAGGACTCCATGAGTTTGCAAGGCTCCCACGACTTAGCGCAGCAGCAGCAAGGTGGCAGCAGCAAAGCAGACGAGCAGGGGCGCCATGGCAGCAGCGGCAGCGGCAGGCTGCGGCCTGATGGCCAACCTGTGCACCACAGTGACAGCTTCTGTGCTGAGGGGGGCAACGCCAGCGCGTCAGAGATCTATGCCCGGTGAGAGTGCCTGCAGTGGCCGGTAGGGCAGCAACAGCAGCGCCACGCAGTCAAGACAGCAGCAGGGGTGATGGCAGGGGATAGAGGGAGCACGAGGCAGCACTCGACAGCAACAGCGCTTTGATGCACAAGCAGGGGGGGGGGGAGTGTACAGCGAGGGCAGCAGAGCGTGCACACTACACACAACACTCCAGCATCAGGTGCAGCGTGGTGTGGGGCTCAGCACTGGCACGCAGCAGGCAGCAGCTGCCTCCGTGCATTGACGCGTGCCTGCGTGTGCGCCCGCAGGCCTGTGGCTGGCGGCGGCGGCGGCTTCAAGGCGCCGCTGACGCGCATGGTGTGCACGCCCTGCTACAGGGCGCCCGAGGTACAGGGGGCCAGGGCTGCTGTAGTTGCGTGTGGGCGTCCATGGGTGCTGGCAGGCTGTCGTTGTGGTCGGCTGGATGCCTTGGAGGCAGCTGCGCGGGGGACAGAGGGGGATGAGAGGTGGCAATGCATCATGGTCGGAAATCTTTGAGCTGGTTGTGGTTGGTTGGCTTGTAGTGGTGTGTTGCAAGGCAAGGAAACATGGTGTGGGGCTGGGCACTGACATAGCCTGAAGTACATGGCAGGCCACGAGGAACTGGACTGCACGAACGCAAGCACTTCGCTTTGCTGACTGGTAGGCAGCAACAGCCAACGGGTGGCAGGATGTGCATGCTCTGCTGCATGGCGTTGGCAACAGGGTGTATCTATCATGTATGTATGGTCGGCGTTGTGTGTTGTTGTGCTTGCCTTGCAGCCGCGCTGTCTGCGCTGCCTGTGCTTGTCCTTCGCTCAGCATCCGGCGTTGCGACCCGCCGCTGCGCAGGTTGTCATGTCGCGCGGCGGCTACACCGAGGCCATCGACATGTGGGGCTGCGGCTGCGTGTTTGGGGAGCTGCTGCAGCGCGTGGCATGGCTGGGCAAGGCGACGACACCGCAGCTGCAGGTGACATGTGACGAGAGCTGGCAGGCAGACGGCTCGGCTGGCACTCGCTGCAGTACACAGGCAGCCAGGCACGTCAGTTGGTGCTCACGCCCACACGCCAGCAAGCCACAAGCTTTGTGCGGCGTACTACTGGCGCTCCGCAGTACTCCCTGTCAGGTGGCGGGGTCGTTGCTGCATGCGTGCCCTGTTTACGCATGGCGGCTGCATGCACGGGGTCTGCCGGGTGCGCTGCACGCGCACGTCGACCGCACGTGCTGCGTCCTGTTGGCACCCTGGTTGGCACTCAATCGACTGGCAGTCAGGCGGAGCCGTCGCCGCGTGTCTGTCGTGTTTAGCCGTGGTGTGCGCGTGCACTGTGGCGGTGCAGGTCGGGCCCGTGTTTGCCATCCACGGCATGCCCGTCACGCCCGTGGAGGGCGAGCACTACGCGGGCCCCGGCAGCAGCGTCACGCGCACCGAGCTGTCGGCGCTGTTTGCCGTCATCGGCACCCCCTCCTGGCGCTGCATCGAGGGCGTCGACAACCCCGCCTGGAGGCGCTACCTGGCCAAGATGCCGCCAAGGTGAGCTGGCGGGTGGGGGTGGGGGTGTGCTGCTGCAGGTCAGGCTTGCAACCCGCAGGCAGCTGTGCTGCAGTGAGGGGCGACAGGCTACCAAACAGGCGGCTGCCTGCTTCCATGGTGACTGGGTCGGGTTGTGCTGTTGCGCCTGCTTTGGGTGTGTGGTGGTGTCAAGGCGCACACTGCTCGTGACGGGCTCAGCTGGTGGGACAGCGTGCCTGCTGGCACACCGATACACATGGCACACAGGGGCACAGCACATGCATCTACAGCTGGCAGGGCCGTTCAGCTGTTGCGCGGCTGTGCCTTGGCTGGTGAGGTGGCAGCAGACATGCTGGCACGCCTGGTGTTGGCCAAGCACCAGATGGTCTGGTCCTCCCTGCGCGTCAGTGCATCGCAGGGCCCCTGTTGTTTGGGCTGTGCTGGTGGGTGGCTGTGGCGCTGCTTGGCTCATGTCCATGCTGGCCAGGTCACACACCCATTTACGTCCTTTTGAAACCTCAGCCACTTTTGATGTCCTTGCGTTGTTGGGGTAGATGCAAGTGCTTGTGGGTATCAAATGGTATCGCAATGGCAACGGTGGACTGGTGAGGTGACTCAGCTGATGTGGGTGCTGCGGACCTGCTGGACTGCTTCAGATGTGTGTTTGATACATTCACTATTGATTGTTTTGCTGTGGCTGCAGACCACTGCTCATCTACCCCCTTGAGCTCCGGCTCAGCTGGTGAGGTGGCAGCGGACGTGCTGGCGCACTCACACCTCATCACATCACCCACACTCATTCACTCCCTGCCGACACGTCACCCACTTCCTTCTCACCACAACTGCCCTCGCAGGGCCCCGTCGCTGTTCCGCGGCTTTGGCTCGGCTGGCGAGGTGGCGGTGGACCTGCTGGCGCGCCTGCTGTCGTTCGACCCTGCGCGCCGCTGCTGCTGCGAGGAGGCCATGGCCCACGAGTACTTGAGGACCTGCTGCCTGCCATGACCATCAACGGGGCCGCGGCGCTCGCAGCAGCGGCGCAGGATGCCGGGCAGCAGCTGGCAGACACCGACATGGAGAGCGACGGTGGGTCAGGGGGGCACGCTGCTTGGTGCTGTCGGTCGCTGTGTGTGGTGTCCTTTTTGGGCACCCACACTTAGTGCATGGTGTTGAATGTGGCTGTGGTGTGCTTGGAGCCAAAGTGTTGCTGGCATGTGCGTACTGCAGAACAGCACATGGCTGTCGTCACCATGCCTGCTGCGCTGGTCTCAGCCTGTGCAGGTCCTTGTGACACTGCAGAGTACAAGTCGGGGGCCCCTGCAGTAGCAGGCATGCGCCCGGTCAGCATCCTGAAGCGCGCGCGCAGCATCAGCGGGGAGAGCCTGACGCGCGCAGCCATCATAGCAGCAGCTGGCGAGGTGGCCGCTGCAAATGCCACCGCTGCTGTTTCGGCGGCCAATGCTGCCGCTGGCGCTGCCCACAGCAGCGACGAACCCTGTGTATTTGCAGCAGCAGGAGCAGCAGCAGCAGCAGATGACGACGAGATGGAAGTGGATGCCAAGCTTCCACTGATGCCAGCAGCCTGCTCGAGTCCCAGCTCCAGCCGCACGCTGCCGCCGCTGCCGCCCAGCTTGCATGCCACAGCCGCCACGTCGTGCGCGGCATGTGCCGCTGGCGGCAGCCCTGCGCGCCCTGCTGGCGCTGGTGACGCTGTGCTGGCGGTCCAGGGCAGCTTTGCGGTGACTCGCAGCGGCCAGCACTACTACGAGCTCGACGACCCTGCTGCTGCACTGGCAGCGCTGGAGCACGACATGGCTGCGCTCATGATGAGCCTTGACATGGTGCGGCTGGGTGTGACGTGCTGCGCGGTGTGCCAATGTGCAGCGTCTGCTGCTGTCGCAGTAGCCTGCATGGATCGGTGGTTCCTGAGGAGTCAAGAAACAGCAACCTGTGTCTGCACGTGGCTCTGCTGGCCGCAGCATGCTGATATTGCACAGCGTGCAGATGATGCGACCGATGAAGATTGAATCTTTATGCCTTGGCAGCTGTTTGGGCTTCCGCTGGTGTGCACTTCGTTTGTACGCTGGCTTGGTGGTGGCACTCGCCTTGCATGGGTTGTGTGCAAGCCAGCGCGGCGGCGACGAGGTCATGCCATGTGGTGCACTCCCTGCCGCATGGATTGCATCTGGCTGGCTGTTGCCTCACACCGCTGCCTGCCCGCATCCGCCTGTCCCAGCCTGCCGATCCCCATCCCCATCCCGCCTGACTTGCAGCGCTGCTCTGCCTCCCTGCCCGCGTGTCCTTGCACCAGCCTGCTGACGTGGCGCCTGGCGGCCCCACCCCCCAGGCCCCCCAGCCGCTGCGGGAGCTGCTGGAGCGCGAGGTGGCGGACCACAAGGCACACCTGGAGCGGCGGCGCGCAACGGTGGGCCTCAGCTCACCCTGGCTTGCTCACCTCTGGCTTCGTCGCAACACCTGTGTGTGCTGTGTCTCCACTCTGTGCGGCCTGCGATAGCTGGCAGCGCCGCATAGCCACGTGATGGCTGCTTAGACTGTGTCGGCACATGGAGTCGGTTGCAGCCCAACCTGTGCTGGCCATGCATGCATGTCTGCGCTGTGCACCCTGCAAGCACGCCAGCTGCCCGCCTGACCTCACCCTGGAGTGTGCCTGCTCCCATGCAGTCTTGTTCCTCACTGCCGCCGGTGGCGATGCTGCCCTGCTTCCTGCCTCTCCGTGCAGGCCCCCCTCAGCCACACAGACTCGCCAGGCGCCCGCTCCCCCGTCAAGCCCATGTCGCCGCTGCTGCTGGGCGCGACGGCCAAGCGCATGGGCCCCGGGGGACTGGCAGGCGTCGGCAGCAACGGCAGCATCGTGCGCCAGTGGCAGCACCTGCAGCCGGACCCCGGCGCGAGCGTGGATGCCAGCAAGATAGGCATGCAGCGCGTGCCGCACCATGCAGGTGAGCATGGAGGCTTTGCTGTGGAGGTAGTCCTGTGCTGATGAAGTTCCATGTCCTTTGTCTAAACATGCATGGCAGCACAACCTGCATGCACAGCAAAGTTTGTGCGTCAGCGAGTTTGAAATCGCATTGGTGACCACGTCAGCAAGCTGGCAGACCTGGCACGCTGTCGTCATGGACCAGCCATAGCAGCTGCGAGTCTGCGGTACCTGCATGGTTAATGTCTACTGTGCGAGTTTGTGGTGTGCCCTGGGAGTTGGTATGCTTGTCTCGGCATCAGCAGCAAGCACACGATGGGCAGCCTGGTGCTGCTGCCTTGTGTTGGTCGCGTGACCGCCTGCTGCTGTGCTGATGTCACTGCCTGCTGCTGCTGTGCGCGTGCCGTTGCACAGATGCTGAGCAGGCCCGGCTGGAGCCGGAGCAGCACCTGCGGGCAGGCAGGCACGGCGAGTGGATGCAGGACACGCTGCAGGTGCGCCCCGCACAGCAAACGGCCAGCACAGCACAGCAAACCGCCCACAGTATGTCAGCAGAAGCGTGACAATACGGCTCCTTGTGCTGCTTCGTATGCCTCATCCTGCATCCACCCTTGCTGCGTCTTGCTGTGCCAGGCGGCATCGTGATGTGCATGGCTGGTTTAAGGGCCCCCTTATCGTGCATTGCGCTGCTGCATTTCTGCATCACTGCGGCAAGCTCCTGTGCAGCTGCGTCCACCCATTGTGTCGCACTCACTGGCCGTGTGTGCTGCCCTGCTTGCTGCTGAACGCATCGTGGTGTGCTGTGCGCATGTGCGCAGGCTGGCACGCGCAGGGGCGACGTGTGGGGGGTGAGCCTTGTGCCCAGCGGCTACAGCGAGGAGGCCCACCCGGAGCTGGCCAACATCATACGCAGCCAGCACAAGCGCTGAGTGGGCTGCCGGCGTGCTGCCTGCCTGGGGTTTGCTGGGGCTGGTGGGCAGTGGTGCGTCCTGGTTGGAGGCGCTGGCCCTATCAGCTGCTCTGTCACCGCCAGTCTCCACACGTTGTGCGGGCTGCACTCAGAGCAGGCTTGGTAGGGGGTACCCGTTAGCACCTTCAGCCACCACCAGCAGTGAGGGTTGTTCAGCTGGGGCTGGCGCACGTGTTTGTGTGATGTTGCCAGCGCTATGGTGTGCACGCATTGCAATGCTGCCGGAGCGTGCTGGTGCTTGACGCTATGCTGCTTCCACACAGCAGCAGGGTTGCTTGGTAGCCTACAACCAGTCATGCTAGTGCCTCTCT
This sequence comes from Scenedesmus sp. NREL 46B-D3, assembly GCA_014080715.1. Taxonomy (NCBI): domain Eukaryota; kingdom Viridiplantae; phylum Chlorophyta; class Chlorophyceae; order Sphaeropleales; family Scenedesmaceae; genus Scenedesmus; species Scenedesmus sp. NREL 46B-D3. The sequence goes on from JACERP010000032.1 coordinate 515,395, forward strand.
TGTCACTTACTGAGCGAGATCTGCAGCCGTGTGATCAGTTACTTGGTATAGAATACTTGGTATAGATTGAAACCTGGCGTCATATTAGTCTTCATGGTGGTTATAGGGACGTTTTTACGTCGCTTTTGCAGAGTGGTCAGGCTGAGTGGCCCGAGGGACCTTTTTTAGGACAGATAGTGTGCCAGCCTCTGGTGCAAGTGATGCTACACAGCTGCACTGGCCTAGCAGGTGAGGGTGGTGCTACTGCAAGGTACAAGTCCGCACCTCGCGCAGCATCATTTTTGGCTCCCTGCACGTTGTTCACTTGAGAGCGTTTTGTTGACTGGGTTATGATGTTGCTTGCTGCAAGGACATGGCGTTCTTGAAGGTGTTCCGGAGTGTGGTACTGCAGTTGCCAGTTGGATGGGCGTTGACGTGGCAGCATGCAGGGCTCCATGTGTCTGTCTGATCATGGTGTGTCTTGACCCCCAGGTGTTTTCAGAAGATGCTGCGTTCCAATTGAGTGCTCTGCCAGGCTGGACGTCCAGTGTAGCTGCATCATAAGATATCCGCCGTGTGTTGTGTGCTGCTTGACCTGCTGCATCACCGCTGCTGCTGTGCATTGGGAGTACCTGCATGCCTGCAGGAGTGCCAGCACACTGTTATTTTTTTGACAAACGGTTTGTCGCTCAGCTTCCCTGCTACGCGCAGTGCTGCTGCTCACCATGCCAGAGGTGACCTGCCTGCTCCGCTTGCAGTGTGTCGCAGCTGGGGTAGTCCCTGGCAACGGCGTTTGTGAAGCATTGCAAGAGTATGCAGTTGGTGCTGCACTGCACAGGCAGTGGGGGTCATGGCCAGTAACCCGCACTGCGCCTTGCATTGCTACACCTGTCACGCATGGACTTCTAGTCATGTACAACACAATGCCACCACATGTGATCAGCATGGGCCCCGAGGTCGTCTTGCAGCCTGTACTGAAAGTGGTGTTGTATCAGTATCTCAGGTGTTTGACCTGTTCTGTCTGCTGATGCCTGTCAATGAGACGGGCGCGGACGCTGCACGTTGTTGACAGCTTGTAGGAGGCAAGAATGATTATTATTATTCAGGAGACATGTGCCGCAGGCTGTTAGAACACTGGGGAACTCAAGTAGGTCCCTGGCATGTCAAGCAAAAGGGCACTGGTGCGGTGAGCCTGAGACACCTATCTCTTGGTTGTGGCACTCTTGGTGCAGCAGCAGTCAGCTTTGCCTCTTATGCATCCTGGTGAAGCCTAGCTGTGGTTTGCCGTCAACATATTGCAGCAAAATGGGTTTGATGATTGTGTCTGGGTGATCACCAGTTCACAAACTCAAACCTTTGTTTTGCATGTGTGTCAACAGTGTGTATCATAGTTGCCTGCATGTGTTAGTATATTACCGCTATACTACCGCTACGTAACGGTGACCTATGTGCGCTTAGCCTCGCAGTTGCACTGCAAATGCATTAGTGTTCAATGTTGTTGTTGTGGTTGGCGTGCTGTTGTGGCTGTTGTTGCGACGTTCAAGCAGGCGCCTGTGGGTGCCGAGGGTACATGGCAACAACCACACCAGCAAGCTCGGCTGCTTGTATCAACAGCAGCAGTGTAAATCTTCGCCGGTTGTATCTGGCCTGCATCTATCAGCGTGTACAATGGTGTTGTACAAGGTGTTTTCTACGTTTGCTTCAGGTAATTTGCGCAGGAAGGTTGCAGGTTGGTTAGCCCTCTTGCCTGTGCTTCCTGTACGCAAAAGGGTTGGTGCCCCGTAAGCAACTACTCTGGACTTGGATGCTTGCAACGTGTTCATCAGTACAACCAACGGCGCAGCACAGTGGGTGGAGCCAGCTTTGCTTACATGCGCAGCCTTGCATGCAGGGGTCGGGTGACACTGCTGGCTTGCTTGTTTTTTGCTGCTGCGTTAGCATGCTGTCTCTTTTGACAAGGTATCCTTTTGGGGGGGGGGGTTACAGGGGGGGCAAAACCTTACTGGCTGGCCATACAGCCTCATGTGGCAGCTTGAGCAGGTACATCAGGTGCCGGGGACAGTCGTCAGCATGCCTAAGAAGGGCGATCTGACAGACCCAGGCAACTACCGCGGCATCACCCTGCTCAGCGTGCTCTATAAGTTCTACACCAGCGTCCTCAATCAGCGCCTAAGGCCTTAACAAGTTTGCAGAGGGCGAGCAGCAGGAGCAGCAGCAGCAAACACAAGCACAGCAGCAGCAGCAGCAGCAGCAGCAGCAAGGCCAGCATTCAGCACAACAGCAGCAGCAGCAGCCACGCGCAACTGCTGCTACAGCAGCAGCGGCGCCGCTGCTGCACGAGAGTCAGCTGGGCATAAAAAGCAACTGGAATTGACGGACTTGCGCGGGTGGTTTCGATCGCCCAAACAACGAAGGAAAGACTGGGTACAACTACGATCACCTCATGAGCGGAGTAGCGGCTCGCTGGGCTAGTGCCTGAGGTCAGGTTTCAATCCTGAAGATGTATTGTATTGTATTATTATTGTCAAGACGAATTCCGCCCCAAGCGCAGTTGTGCTGACCATCAAAGCGTGCTCAGCGAGGTCCTTAATGGCAGGAACGCTGAGGGAAAGGAGTCATATGTCTTGTTCGTTGACACCTTCAAGGCATTCCCTACGGTCTGGCTTGATGGCTTGTTCCAGAAGCTGTGGGATAAGGGTGTGCGTGGCAAGATGTTCCGTGTCTTGTACAACTTGTATCAGGGCGCGCAGCGTGTGGTGTCTCATGAGGGTTGCACCACGGATAGGTTCACCTGCAACCTTGGCCTGCATGAGGGTGATGTTATTTCGCCCACACTGTACCTGTTGTTCATCGACGATTTGCTGCTGGCGTGCATGCAAAGCACCCTGGCGCTACCCTCATGGGCCCTCGTGACGATCCTGCAGGCCAAGTTTTGGCAGCCATGCAGGCTGATGACTCTGTTGCTGTCTGCGGGTCTCTGTCTGAAGTTCAGGCTGTGGCTGCAACTGTGTACAACTACAGTTGCCAGTGGCGCTTCAAGCTCCACAGCTTAAAGTCTGCCGTTATGCATGTGCTGCCAGCAAGACAGACCAGCCAGCTGGTCGACTCCGGCATTGTTTGGAACAATGTCCCTGTGCCTGTTGTATCGGAGTTCTGCTATCTTGGCCTGTGGTTCAACAATACCTGTACATGCTGATTGACAAAGTGCAGACAGACATCATCAAATGCGCAATGCGCTGTGGCAAGGAGCGCCCATGCTCTTCAGCTCTCTTGGCAGAATGGGGTGTGAAACCGTTGCATATGTGGCTTCATCAGAGGGCTTTGGAGTACTACTACAGGATTCAGCGTATGCAGGGGGTTCGGCTGCCAAATCAAGTGTTTACAGCTGAATGGAACCGTCCTAGTGGTGCTGTGGCGGTGACACCGTGGCACAAGTATGTGCAGAGCCTGCTGTGCAAGTATGGTGTGAATGTTGTGACCGCGGAAGGCAGAGCCAGTGCGTGCAAGAGCCATGTCAACAAGCAGGTCAGGACACTACATGCTGAAAGGATTAATATGATGATAATAATATGATGATGATGATGCTGAAAGGATTGCATGTGAAACGTTGGAACGCTCCACTTTAAGTCGGTATGTGGCTCATGTTCATCTCACTCATGTTGATGCTATGGGTTTCAGGAGGCCTAGGCCGTACTTGCGTTCAGTGGCTATACCACATCATCATAATCATATCACCCATTCAAGCCATAGCATCAGCGCCATCGGCCCCGCGCCCCACCGGGGCGGAAAGGGGAGGGAGCACTGCTCCAGAATGTTTGCATGCATTGCGCACATCCCAAGACTTGACAAGAAAAGCAGCAATACACGGTGACACCATCCGACATCTTCCAGAACTGCCCCAAATATCATCAGATACAAAACGCAACACCTTGATTGACGAATCAGCCATGGACAAAACGCTGCGCAACTTTTCAGCGCAACCAGGCAGGGATCTGATCTCAGCAAACATACTACCCCTCTAAGCAGAAGTAGCAGGGCAATCAAACATCAAGTGTGACAAAGACTCAATTTCGGCACCACAACAAGGACATGCTGAAGTGGAGTTGGCTCTGCGACCCCCAAACTGACTAGTACGCTCATGTACACACAGACAACCCATACGAACACGCAAAAGCAATTCAATACCACGTGGTATTGCCACTGAACGCAAGTACGGCCTAGGCCTCCTGAAACCCATAGCATCAACATGAGTGGGATGCACATGAGCCACATACCGACTCAGAGTGGAGTGTTCCAACGTTTCACATGCAATCCTTAAGGAAAGCTTTCAGCATGAAAGCTTTCAGCATGTAGTGTCCTGATCAGGACACTGTGGGGGTGCAGCACAGCTACATACTGCCTATAACCTGGCTACAACAGCTTTTATAGTCGTGAAAAGCGACTATAAACTCACCAAACTATAAAGTTGTAGCTCAGCACTGTGGCTGCCTGGTACTGGGCACATATGCACGTACCACCGTGTCAAAGCTGCTGATTTTATTTATGGTTATCACCAAGATGAAGTGTTGTGTTCTTGTGATAAGAACCGAGCTGAGCGTCTGCAGCTGACCTGGCCAGTGACACCGGGTCATGCCTCCGTCTCGATGAACATCTGCCTGCTTGAAAACTTTTGATTAGTTTAAATTGTGTATCCAGAAGCCTTTGGTGAAGGATGGCGGCAGCTACCGTGGTGCCAGGGCTTAAGACATTGTCACCTCAACTCAAACTCTACCAAACAGCTGCTTGTTTGTGCCGCTTGAAACGCTTTATTTGTACCAGATCAACAGTGGTATCGGGGAGCTGGCGGGAATACAGCTGTGTGATGAAGCCGTTGGTAGTGGGTGGAACCCTCAGCCTCGCACACGCTGCGCTTACGATGATGCCTTCGTGTAAAGGTTGTTTTTAGATCTTTGAACGCTTACCGTCTCTTGCTAGATGATGGCGATGGCTGGATGATCGCAACTTGACCTGGGGTAGAGCAGCAGCAGCAGCTGGTATGGGCGATCTGGGGCAGCTGCTGTGCTGGGCTATGCCACGTCAAGCCCTCATGCATCATGTACAAGCACAGTGTATCGATGGCAGATTCAAGCTGTGTTGAACAGGTGAGCAGCAGCCAGTGCTGCCTTGACAGGAGGAGCTGGTTGACAGCAGCGCTTGCAAGCAGCTGCTGCCTGAGCTTCAGCCAGAGATCTTCAGCAAGCCAGCAGCCATGCCTTGAACACCTGAACGTGGTGCCTGTGCATTTGTAGATCAACGTCATGCGAGAATGGATAGAAGGGTCCCAGAGGGATGAAGGAAGGTGGTTATGAAGGAAGGTTGTTGTGACCGGCGTCTACCACCAACACGACTCACTATGTAGGTACAGCAGAGCAGATGTACAACACCAACATCATCATCGTCATCAGCAGCAGCAGCAGCAGCAGCGGCGGCAGCAGCAGCAGCGGCGGCAGCAGCAGCAGCGGCGGCAGCAGCAGCAGCAGCAACTGGTACAGCAGCAACTTGGTGTGCGCAGCGACAGCAGCAGCGGCAGAGTGCAGCAAGATCCGCAGCAGAGGTGGCGCAACATGCTGTTGTTGTCTGACAGAGACAGCAATGTCATTTATCTTGACGTTGTGTGCCCTGCTGCTGCCTTATGTGAGCCATTGTTTTGTCACCTGACTGCAGGTGCTGACAATTGACACCCTGCGCAGTTTGTGCATGCGTAACCATGCAGCTGGACACAAGTGATGTGGTGCTGCAATCAGCGATGCCTCTGCCAAAAATGGAACACACAGCACCCTGTTGTGTCTGTCGACACCAGGTGGCAAGCAGTAGTGGCGAGGTGGAGTGGGACAAGGTTCTGGAGTGGCGCAGCTACAAGGGCCGCAGCAAAGAGATCTACGACTGCTGCAAGGCCAACAAGCCACACAAAGACTGGGAGCAGGTGTGTGGGCTGTTGCCTTGTGCAGATGCAATGGACTTGTGAACAGCATGTTATGCACGCGGGGAGGGTGTGCTGCTTCAGCATCATGTGCATTTGGCCATGTTGATTGACAATGATGCAGAACGTTGTTTCAGTTACTGCTATAGAATAGTTGACCTGTAATAATCATGTGTGATTGTGTAGCGCCTGCTTGAATGATGGTGCCATGATAATGCATTGTGTGCTAACACACTAACTAAGAATGTGGCTAACCTCGCCTTCCCGCTCGCCCCTGTTGACTGGTTTTTGCTGCCTCAAGGTGCTGGACGAGCGTACCCTCATATAAAGTGGACCGCAACGAAGTTATTGGGCAGGCTGCTGCGCAAGCAGCAGCAGCAGCCCTTGAAGCACCGCCGGTGCCCCGCGGCATCACAGGTGGTGACACAGGAAGCGTCCGTGACCAGGTGAGCTGAGGCTAAGCAGCAGAAACACCACATTTGCTCTGTACCAAGCCAGCTTTGGTGTTGGGACATGACCATAAGACAGCAAGTCCTTCACCAGCAACCAACTGCTTGCAGGAATGGACACATTGGTTTAGCAGCAGGGTCACACAGCAGCAGGGTTGCTTGGTAGCCTACAACCAGTCATGCTAGTGCCTCTCTTGTCACTTACTGAGCGAGATCTGCAGCCGTGTGATCAGTTACTTGGTATAGAATACTTGGTATAGATTGAAACCTGGCGTCATATTAGTCTTCATGGTGGTTATAGGGACGTTTTTACGTCGCTTTTGCAGAGTGGTCAGGCTGAGTGGCCCGAGGGACCTTTTTTAGGACAGATAGTGTGCCAGCCTCTGGTGCAAGTGATGCTACACAGCTGCACTGGCCTAGCAGGTGAGGGTGGTGCTACTGCAAGGTACAAGTCCGCACCTCGCGCAGCATCATTTTTGGCTCCCTGCACGTTGTTCACTTGAGAGCGTTTTGTTGACTGGGTTATGATGTTGCTTGCTGCAAGGACATGGCGTTCTTGAAGGTGTTCCGGAGTGTGGTACTGCAGTTGCCAGTTGGATGGGCGTTGACGTGGCAGCATGCAGGGCTCCATGTGTCTGTCTGATCATGGTGTGTCTTGACCCCCAGGTGTTTTCAGAAGATGCTGCGTTCCAATTGAGTGCTCTGCCAGGCTGGACGTCCAGTGTAGCTGCATCATAAGATATCCGCCGTGTGTTGTGTGCTGCTTGACCTGCTGCATCACCGCTGCTGCTGTGCATTGGGAGTACCTGCATGCCTGCAGGAGTGCCAGCACACTGTTATTTTTTTGACAAACGGTTTGTCGCTCAGCTTCCCTGCTACGCGCAGTGCTGCTGCTCACCATGCCAGAGGTGACCTGCCTGCTCCGCTTGCAGTGTGTCGCAGCTGGGGTAGTCCCTGGCAACGGCGTTTGTGAAGCATTGCAAGAGTATGCAGTTGGTGCTGCACTGCACAGGCAGTGGGGGTCATGGCCAGTAACCCGCACTGCGCCTTGCATTGCTACACCTGTCACGCATGGACTTCTAGTCATGTACAACACAATGCCACCACATGTGATCAGCATGGGCCCCGAGGTCGTCTTGCAGCCTGTACTGAAAGTGGTGTTGTATCAGTATCTCAGGTGTTTGACCTGTTCTGTCTGCTGATGCCTGTCAATGAGACGGGCGCGGACGCTGCACGTTGTTGACAGCTTGTAGGAGGCAAGAATGATTATTATTATTCAGGAGACATGTGCCGCAGGCTGTTAGAACACTGGGGAACTCAAGTAGGTCCCTGGCATGTCAAGCAAAAGGGCACTGGTGCGGTGAGCCTGAGACACCTATCTCTTGGTTGTGGCACTCTTGGTGCAGCAGCAGTCAGCTTTGCCTCTTATGCATCCTGGTGAAGCCTAGCTGTGGTTTGCCGTCAACATATTGCAGCAAAATGGGTTTGATGATTGTGTCTGGGTGATCACCAGTTCACAAACTCAAACCTTTGTTTTGCATGTGTGTCAACAGTGTGTATCATAGTTGCCTGCATGTGTTAGTATATTACCGCTATACTACCGCTACGTAACGGTGACCTATGTGCGCTTAGCCTCGCAGTTGCACTGCAAATGCATTAGTGTTCAATGTTGTTGTTGTGGTTGGCGTGCTGTTGTGGCTGTTGTTGCGACGTTCAAGCAGGCGCCTGTGGGTGCCGAGGGTACATGGCAACAACCACACCAGCAAGCTCGGCTGCTTGTATCAACAGCAGCAGTGTAAATCTTCGCCGGTTGTATCTGGCCTGCATCTATCAGCGTGTACAATGGTGTTGTACAAGGTGTTTTCTACGTTTGCTTCAGGTAATTTGCGCAGGAAGGTTGCAGGTTGGTTAGCCCTCTTGCCTGTGCTTCCTGTACGCAAAAGGGTTGGTGCCCCGTAAGCAACTACTCTGGACTTGGATGCTTGCAACGTGTTCATCAGTACAACCAACGGCGCAGCACAGTGGGTGGAGCCAGCTTTGCTTACATGCGCAGCCTTGCATGCAGGGGTCGGGTGACACTGCTGGCTTGCTTGTTTTTTGCTGCTGCGTTAGCATGCTGTCTCTTTTGACAAGGTATCCTTTTGGGGGGGGGGGTTACAGGGGGGGCAAAACCTTACTGGCTGGCCATACAGCCTCATGTGGCAGCTTGAGCAGGTACATCAGGTGCCGGGGACAGTCGTCAGCATGCCTAAGAAGGGCGATCTGACAGACCCAGGCAACTACCGCGGCATCACCCTGCTCAGCGTGCTCTATAAGTTCTACACCAGCGTCCTCAATCAGCGCCTAAGGCCTTAACAAGTTTGCAGAGGGCGAGCAGCAGGAGCAGCAGCAGCAAACACAAGCACAGCAGCAGCAGCAGCAGCAGCAAGGCCAGCATTCAGCACAACAGCAGCAGCAGCAGCCACGCGCAACTGCTGCTACAGCAGCAGCGGCGCCGCTGCTGCACGAGAGTCAAGACGAATTCCGCCCCAAGCGCAGTTGTGCTGACCATCAAAGCGTGCTCAGCGAGGTCCTTAATGGCAGGAACGCTGAGGGAAAGGAGTCATATGTCTTGTTCGTTGACACCTTCAAGGCATTCCCTACGGTCTGGCTTGATGGCTTGTTCCAGAAGCTGTGGGATAAGGGTGTGCGTGGCAAGATGTTCCGTGTCTTGTACAACTTGTATCAGGGCGCGCAGCGTGTGGTGTCTCATGAGGGTTGCACCACGGATAGGTTCACCTGCAACCTTGGCCTGCATGAGGGTGATGTTATTTCGCCCACACTGTACCTGTTGTTCATCGACGATTTGCTGCTGGCGTGCATGCAAAGCACCCTGGCGCTACCCTCATGGGCCCTCGTGACGATCCTGCAGGCCAAGTTTTGGCAGCCATGCAGGCTGATGACTCTGTTGCTGTCTGCGGGTCTCTGTCTGAAGTTCAGGCTGTGGCTGCAACTGTGTACAACTACAGTTGCCAGTGGCGCTTCAAGCTCCACAGCTTAAAGTCTGCCGTTATGCATGTGCTGCCAGCAAGACAGACCAGCCAGCTGGTCGACTCCGGCATTGTTTGGAACAATGTCCCTGTGCCTGTTGTATCGGAGTTCTGCTATCTTGGCCTGTGGTTCAACAATACCTGTACATGCTGATTGACAAAGTGCAGACAGACATCATCAAATGCGCAATGCGCTGTGGCAAGGAGCGCCCATGCTCTTCAGCTCTCTTGGCAGAATGGGGTGTGAAACCGTTGCATATGTGGCTTCATCAGAGGGCTTTGGAGTACTACTACAGGATTCAGCGTATGCAGGGGGTTCGGCTGCCAAATCAAGTGTTTACAGCTGAATGGAACCGTCCTAGTGGTGCTGTGGCGGTGACACCGTGGCACAAGTATGTGCAGAGCCTGCTGTGCAAGTATGGTGTGAATGTTGTGACCGCGGAAGGCAGAGCCAGTGCGTGCAAGAGCCATGTCAACAAGCAGGTCAGGACACTACATGCTGAAAGGATTAATATGATGATAATAATATGATGATGATGATGCTGAAAGGATTGCATGTGAAACGTTGGAACGCTCCACTTTAAGTCGGTATGTGGCTCATGTTCATCTCACTCATGTTGATGCTATGGGTTTCAGGAGGCCTAGGCCGTACTTGCGTTCAGTGGCTATACCACATCATCATAATCATATCACCCATTCAAGCCATAGCATCAGCGCCATCGGCCCCGCGCCCCACCGGGGCGGAAAGGGGAGGGAGCACTGCTCCAGAATGTTTGCATGCATTGCGCACATCCCAAGACTTGACAAGAAAAGCAGCAATACACGGTGACACCATCCGACATCTTCCAGAACTGCCCCAAATATCATCAGATACAAAACGCAACACCTTGATTGACGAATCAGCCATGGACAAAACGCTGCGCAACTTTTCAGCGCAACCAGGCAGGGATCTGATCTCAGCAAACATACTACCCCTCTAAGCAGAAGTAGCAGGGCAATCAAACATCAAGTGTGACAAAGACTCAATTTCGGCACCACAACAAGGACATGCTGAAGTGGAGTTGGCTCTGCGACCCCCAAACTGACTAGTACGCTCATGTACACACAGACAACCCATACGAACACGCAAAAGCAATTCAATACCACGTGGTATTGCCACTGAACGCAAGTACGGCCTAGGCCTCCTGAAACCCATAGCATCAACATGAGTGGGATGCACATGAGCCACATACCGACTCAGAGTGGAGTGTTCCAACGTTTCACATGCAATCCTTAAGGAAAGCTTTCAGCATGAAAGCTTTCAGCATGTAGTGTCCTGATCAGGACACTGTGGGGGTGCAGCACAGCTACATACTGCCTATAACCTGGCTACAACAGCTTTTATAGTCGTGAAAAGCGACTATAAACTCACCAAACTATAAAGTTGTAGCTCAGCACTGTGGCTGCCTGGTACTGGGCACATATGCACGTACCACCGTGTCAAAGCTGCTGATTTTATTTATGGTTATCACCAAGATGAAGTGTTGTGTTCTTGTGATAAGAACCGAGCTGAGCGTCTGCAGCTGACCTGGCCAGTGACACCGGGTCATGCCTCCGTCTCGATGAACATCTGCCTGCTTGAAAACTTTTGATTAGTTTAAATTGTGTATCCAGAAGCCTTTGGTGAAGGATGGCGGCAGCTACCGTGGTGCCAGGGCTTAAGACATTGTCACCTCAACTCAAACTCTACCAAACAGCTGCTTGTTTGTGCCGCTTGAAACGCTTTATTTGTACCAGATCAACAGTGGTATCGGGGAGCTGGCGGGAATACAGCTGTGTGATGAAGCCGTTGGTAGTGGGTGGAACCCTCAGCCTCGCACACGCTGCGCTTACGATGATGCCTTCGTGTAAAGGTTGTTTTTAGATCTTTGAACGCTTACCGTCTCTTGCTAGATGATGGCGATGGCTGGATGATCGCAACTTGACCTGGGGTAGAGCAGCAGCAGCAGCTGGTATGGGCGATCTGGGGCAGCTGCTGTGCTGGGCTATGCCACGTCAAGCCCTCATGCATCATGTACAAGCACAGTGTATCGATGGCAGATTCAAGCTGTGTTGAACAGGTGAGCAGCAGCCAGTGCTGCCTTGACAGGAGGAGCTGGTTGACAGCAGCGCTTGCAAGCAGCTGCTGCCTGAGCTTCAGCCAGAGATCTTCAGCAAGCCAGCAGCCATGCCTTGAACACCTGAACGTGGTGCCTGTGCATTTGTAGATCAACGTCATGCGAGAATGGATAGAAGGGTCCCAGAGGGATGAAGGAAGGTGGTTATGAAGGAAGGTTGTTGTGACCGGCGTCTACCACCAACACGACTCACTATGTAGGTACAGCAGAGCAGATGTACAACACCAACATCATCATCGTCATCAGCAGCAGCAGCAGCAGCAGCGGCGGCAGCAGCAGCAGCGGCGGCAGCAGCAGCAGCGGCGGCAGCAGCAGCAGCAGCAACTGGTACAGCAGCAACTTGGTGTGCGCAGCGACAGCAGCAGCGGCAGAGTGCAGCAAGATCCGCAGCAGAGGTGGCGCAACATGCTGTTGTTGTCTGACAGAGACAGCAATGTCATTTATCTTGACGTTGTGTGCCCTGCTGCTGCCTTATGTGAGCCATTGTTTTGTCACCTGACTGCAGGTGCTGACAATTGACACCCTGCGCAGTTTGTGCATGCGTAACCATGCAGCTGGACACAAGTGATGTGGTGCTGCAATCAGCGATGCCTCTGCCAAAAATGGAACACACAGCACCCTGTTGTGTCTGTCGACACCAGGTGGCAAGCAGTAGTGGCGAGGTGGAGTGGGACAAGGTTCTGGAGTGGCGCAGCTACAAGGGCCGCAGCAAAGAGATCTACGACTGCTGCAAGGCCAACAAGCCACACAAAGACTGGGAGCAGGTGTGTGGGCTGTTGCCTTGTGCAGATGCAATGGACTTGTGAACAGCATGTTATGCACGCGGGGAGGGTGTGCTGCTTCAGCATCATGTGCATTTGGCCATGTTGATTGACAATGATGCAGAACGTTGTTTCAGTTACTGCTATAGAATAGTTGACCTGTAATAATCATGTGTGATTGTGTAGCGCCTGCTTGAATGATGGTGCCATGATAATGCATTGTGTGCTAACACACTAACTAAGAATGTGGCTAACCTCGCCTTCCCGCTCGCCCCTGTTGACTGGTTTTTGCTGCCTCAAGGTGCTGGACGAGCGTACCCTCATATAAAGTGGACCGCAACGAAGTTATTGGGCAGGCTGCTGCGCAAGCAGCAGCAGCAGCCCTTGAAGCACCGCCGGTGCCCCGCGGCATCACAGGTGGTGACACAGGAAGCGTCCGTGACCAGGTGAGCTGAGGCTAAGCAGCAGAAACACCACATTTGCTCTGTACCAAGCCAGCTTTGGTGTTGGGACATGACCATAAGACAGCAAGTCCTTCACCAGCAACCAACTGCTTGCAGGAATGGACACATTGGTTTAGCAGCAGGGTCACACAGCAGCAGGGTTGCTTGGTAGCCTACAACCAGTCATGCTAGTGCCTCTCTTGTCACTTACTGAGCGAGATCTGCAGCCGTGTGATCAGTTACTTGGTATAGAATACTTGGTATAGATTGAAACCTGGCGTCATATTAGTCTTCATGGTGGTTATAGGGACGTTTTTACGTCGCTTTTGCAGAGTGGTCAGGCTGAGTGGCCCGAGGGACCTTTTTTAGGACAGATAGTGTGCCAGCCTCTGGTGCAAGTGATGCTACACAGCTGCACTGGCCTAGCAGGTGAGGGTGGTGCTACTGCAAGGTACAAGTCCGCACCTCGCGCAGCATCATTTTTGGCTCCCTGCACGTTGTTCACTTGAGAGCGTTTTGTTGACTGGGTTATGATGTTGCTTGCTGCAAGGACATGGCGTTCTTGAAGGTGTTCCGGAGTGTGGTACTGCAGTTGCCAGTTGGATGGGCGTTGACGTGGCAGCATGCAGGGCTCCATGTGTCTGTCTGATCATGGTGTGTCTTGACCCCCAGGTGTTTTCAGAAGATGCTGCGTTCCAATTGAGTGCTCTGCCAGGCTGGACGTCCAGTGTAGCTGCATCATAAGATATCCGCCGTGTGTTGTGTGCTGCTTGACCTGCTGCATCACCGCTGCTGCTGTGCATTGGGAGTACCTGCATGCCTGCAGGAGTGCCAGCACACTGTTATTTTTTTGACAAACGGTTTGTCGCTCAGCTTCCCTGCTACGCGCAGTGCTGCTGCTCACCATGCCAGAGGTGACCTGCCTGCTCCGCTTGCAGTGTGTCGCAGCTGGGGTAGTCCCTGGCAACGGCGTTTGTGAAGCATTGCAAGAGTATGCAGTTGGTGCTGCACTGCACAGGCAGTGGGGGTCATGGCCAGTAACCCGCACTGCGCCTTGCATTGCTACACCTGTCACGCATGGACTTCTAGTCATGTACAACACAATGCCACCACATGTGATCAGCATGGGCCCCGAGGTCGTCTTGCAGCCTGTACTGAAAGTGGTGTTGTATCAGTATCTCAGGTGTTTGACCTGTTCTGTCTGCTGATGCCTGTCAATGAGACGGGCGCGGACGCTGCACGTTGTTGACAGCTTGTAGGAGGCAAGAATGATTATTATTATTCAGGAGACATGTGCCGCAGGCTGTTAGAACACTGGGGAACTCAAGTAGGTCCCTGGCATGTCAAGCAAAAGGGCACTGGTGCGGTGAGCCTGAGACACCTATCTCTTGGTTGTGGCACTCTTGGTGCAGCAGCAGTCAGCTTTGCCTCTTATGCATCCTGGTGAAGCCTAGCTGTGGTTTGCCGTCAACATATTGCAGCAAAATGGGTTTGATGATTGTGTCTGGGTGATCACCAGTTCACAAACTCAAACCTTTGTTTTGCATGTGTGTCAACAGTGTGTATCATAGTTGCCTGCATGTGTTAGTATATTACCGCTATACTACCGCTACGTAACGGTGACCTATGTGCGCTTAGCCTCGCAGTTGCACTGCAAATGCATTAGTGTTCAATGTTGTTGTTGTGGTTGGCGTGCTGTTGTGGCTGTTGTTGCGACGTTCAAGCAGGCGCCTGTGGGTGCCGAGGGTACATGGCAACAACCACACCAGCAAGCTCGGCTGCTTGTATCAACAGCAGCAGTGTAAATCTTCGCCGGTTGTATCTGGCCTGCATCTATCAGCGTGTACAATGGTGTTGTACAAGGTGTTTTCTACGTTTGCTTCAGGTAATTTGCGCAGGAAGGTTGCAGGTTGGTTAGCCCTCTTGCCTGTGCTTCCTGTACGCAAAAGGGTTGGTGCCCCGTAAGCAACTACTCTGGACTTGGATGCTTGCAACGTGTTCATCAGTACAACCAACGGCGCAGCACAGTGGGTGGAGCCAGCTTTGCTTACATGCGCAGCCTTGCATGCAGGGGTCGGGTGACACTGCTGGCTTGCTTGTTTTTTGCTGCTGCGTTAGCATGCTGTCTCTTTTGACAAGGTATCCTTTTGGGGGGGGGGGTTACAGGGGGGGCAAAACCTTACTGGCTGGCCATACAGCCTCATGTGGCAGCTTGAGCAGGTACATCAGGTGCCGGGGACAGTCGTCAGCATGCCTAAGAAGGGCGATCTGACAGACCCAGGCAACTACCGCGGCATCACCCTGCTCAGCGTGCTCTATAAGTTCTACACCAGCGTCCTCAATCAGCGCCTAAGGCCTTAACAAGTTTGCAGAGGGCGAGCAGCAGGAGCAGCAGCAGCAAACACAAGCACAGCAGCAGCAGCAGCAGCAGCAAGGCCAGCATTCAGCACAACAGCAGCAGCAGCAGCCACGCGCAACTGCTGCTACAGCAGCAGCGGCGCCGCTGCTGCACGAGAGTCAAGACGAATTCCGCCCCAAGCGCAGTTGTGCTGACCATCAAAGCGTGCTCAGCGAGGTCCTTAATGGCAGGAACGCTGAGGGAAAGGAGTCATATGTCTTGTTCGTTGACACCTTCAAGGCATTCCCTACGGTCTGGCTTGATGGCTTGTTCCAGAAGCTGTGGGATAAGGGTGTGCGTGGCAAGATGTTCCGTGTCTTGTACAACTTGTATCAGGGCGCGCAGCGTGTGGTGTCTCATGAGGGTTGCACCACGGATAGGTTCACCTGCAACCTTGGCCTGCATGAGGGTGATGTTATTTCGCCCACACTGTACCTGTTGTTCATCGACGATTTGCTGCTGGCGTGCATGCAAAGCACCCTGGCGCTACCCTCATGGGCCCTCGTGACGATCCTGCAGGCCAAGTTTTGGCAGCCATGCAGGCTGATGACTCTGTTGCTGTCTGCGGGTCTCTGTCTGAAGTTCAGGCTGTGGCTGCAACTGTGTACAACTACAGTTGCCAGTGGCGCTTCAAGCTCCACAGCTTTAAAGTCTGCCGTTATGCATGTGCTGCCAGCAAGACAGACCAGCCAGCTGGTCGACTCCGGCATTGTTTGGAACAATGTCCCTGTGCCTGTTGTATCGGAGTTCTGCTATCTTGGCCTGTGGTTCAACAATACCTGTACATGCTGATTGACAAAGTGCAGACAGACATCATCAAATGCGCAATGCGCTGTGGCAAGGAGCGCCCATGCTCTTCAGCTCTCTTGGCAGAATGGGGTGTGAAACCGTTGCATATGTGGCTTCATCAGAGGGCTTTGGAGTACTACTACAGGATTCAGCGTATGCAGGGGGTTCGGCTGCCAAATCAAGTGTTTACAGCTGAATGGAACCGTCCTAGTGGTGCTGTGGCGGTGACACCGTGGCACAAGTATGTGCAGAGCCTGCTGTGCAAGTATGGTGTGAATGTTGTGACCGCGGAAGGCAGAGCCAGTGCGTGCAAGAGCCATGTCAACAAGCAGGTCAGGACACTACATGCTGAAAGGATTAATATGATGATAATAATATGATGATGATGATGCTGAAAGGATTGCATGTGAAACGTTGGAACGCTCCACTTTAAGTCGGTATGTGGCTCATGTTCATCTCACTCATGTTGATGCTATGGGTTTCAGGAGGCCTAGGCCGTACTTGCGTTCAGTGGCTATACCACATCATCATAATCATATCACCCATTCAAGCCATAGCATCAGCGCCATCGGCCCCGCGCCCCACGGGGCGGAAAGGGAGGGAGCACTGCTCCAGAATGTTTGCATGCATTGCGCACATCCCAAGACTTGACAAGAAAAGCAGCAATACACGGTGACACCATCCGACATCTTCCAGAACTGCCCCAAATATCATCAGATACAAAACGCAACACCTTGATTGACGAATCAGCCATGGACAAAACGCTGCGCAACTTTTCAGCGCAACCAGGCAGGGATCTGATCTCAGCAAACATACTACCCCTCTAAGCAGAAGTAGCAGGGCAATCAAACATCAAGTGTGACAAAGACTCAATTTCGGCACCACAACAAGGACATGCTGAAGTGGAGTTGGCTCTGCGACCCCCAAACTGACTAGTACGCTCATGTACACACAGACAACCCATACGAACACGCAAAAGCAATTCAATACCACGTGGTATTGCCACTGAACGCAAGTACGGCCTAGGCCTCCTGAAACCCATAGCATCAACATGAGTGGGATGCACATGAGCCACATACCGACTCAGAGTGGAGTGTTCCAACGTTTCACATGCAATCCTTAAGGAAAGCTTTCAGCATGAAAGCTTTCAGCATGTAGTGTCCTGATCAGGACACTGTGGGGGTGCAGCACACCTACATACTGCCTATAACCTGGCTACAACAGCTTTTATAGTCGTGAAAAGCGACTATAAACTCACCAAACTATAAGTTGTAGCTCAGCACTGTGGCTGCCTGGTACTGGGCACATATGCACGTACCACCGTGTCAAAGCTGCTGATTTTATTTATGGTTATCACCAAGATGAAGTGTTGTGTTCTTGTGATAAGAACCGAGCTGAGCGTCTGCAGCTGACCTGGCCAGTGACACCGGGTCATGCCTCCGTCTCGATGAACATCTGCCTGCTTGAAAACTTTTGATTAGTTTAAATTGTGTATCCAGAAGCCTTTGGTGAAGGATGGCGGCAGCTACCGTGGTGCCAGGGCTTAAGACATTGTCACCTCAACTCAAACTCTACCAAACAGCTGCTTGTTTGTGCCGCTTGAAACGCTTTATTTGTACCAGATCAACAGTGGTATCGGGGAGCTGCTGCGGGAATACAGCTGTGTGATGAAGCCGTTGGTAGTGGGTGGAACCCTCAGCCTCGCACACGCTGCGCTTACGATGATGCCCTTTTAGATCTTTGAACGCTTACCGTCTCTTGCTAGATGATGGCGATGGCTGGATGATCGCAACTTGACCTGGGGTAGAGCAGCAGCAGCAGCTGGTATGGGCGATCTGGGGCAGCTGCTGTGCTGGGCTATGCCACGTCAAGCCCTCATGCATCATGTACAAGCAACAGTGTATCGATGGCAGATTCAAGCTGTGTTGAACAGGTGAGCAGCAGCCAGTGCTGCCTTGACAGGAGGAGCTGGTTGACAGCAGCGCTTGCAAGCAGCTGCTGCCTGAGCTTCAGCCAGAGATCTTCAGCAAGCCAGCAGCCATGCCTTGAACACTGAACGTGGTGCCTGTGCATTTGTAGATCAACGTCATGCGAGAATGGATAGAAGGGTCCCAGAGGGATGAAGGAAGGTGGTTATGAAGGAAGGTTGTTGTGACCGGCGTCTACCACCAACACGACTCACTATGTAGGTACAGCAGAGCAGATGTACAACACCAACATCATCATCGTCATCAGCAGCAGCAGCGAGCAGCAGCAGGCCAGCAGCAAGCAGCGGCACGGCAGCAGCAGCAGCGGCGGGCAGCAGCAGCAGCAGCAACTGGTACAGCAGCAACTTGGTGTGCGCAGCGACAGCAGCAGCGGCAGAGTGCAGCAAGATCCGCAGCAGAGGTGGCGCAACATGCTGTTGTTGTCTGACAGAGACAGCAATGTCATTTATCTTGACGTTGTGTGCCCTGCTGCTGCCTTATGTGAGCATTGTTTTGTCACCTGACTGCAGGTGCTGACAATTGACACCCTGCGCAGTTTGTGCATGCGTAACCATGCAGCTGGACACAAGTGATGTGGTGCTGCAATCAGCGATGCCTCTGCCAAAAATGGAACACACAGCACCCTGTTGTGTCTGTCGACACCAGGTGGCAAGCAGTAGTGGCCGAGGTGGAGTGGGACAAGGTTCTGGAGTGGCGCAGCTACAAGGGGCCGCAGCAAAGAGATCTACGACTGCTGCAAGGCCAACAAGCCACACAAAGACTGGAGCAGGTGTGTGGGCTGTTGCCTTGTGCAGATGCAATGGACTTGTGAACAGCATGTTATGCACGCGGGGAGGGTGTGCTGCTTCAGCATCATGTGCATTTGGCCATGTTGATTGACAATGATGCAGAACGTTGTTTCAGTTACTGCTATAGAATAGTTGACCTGTAATAATCATGTGTGATTGTGTAGCGCCTGCTTGAATGATGGTGCCATGATAATGCATTGTGTGCTAACACACTAACTAAGAATGTGGCTAACCTCGCCTTCCCGCTCGCCCCTGTTGACTGGTTTTTGCTGCCTCAAGGTGCTGGACGAGCGTACCCTCATATAAAGTGGACCGCACGAAGTTATTGGGCAGGCTGCTGCGCAAGCAGCAGCAGCAGCCCTTGAAGCACCGCCGGTGCCCCGCGGCATCACAGGTGGTGACACAGGAAGCGTCCGTGACCAGGTGAGCTGAGGCTAAGCAGCAGAAACACCACATTTGCTCTGTACCAAGCCAGCTTTGGTGTTGGGACATGACCATAAGACAGCAAGTCCTTCACCAGCAACCAACTGCTTGCAGGAATGGACACATTGGTTTAGCAGCAGGGTCACACAGCAGCAGGGTTGCTTGGTAGCCTACAACCAGTCATGCTAGTGCCTCTCTTGTCACTTACTGAGCGAGATCTGCAGCCGTGTGATCAGTTACTTGGTATAGAATACTTGGTATAGATTGAAACCTGGCGTCATATTAGTCTTCATGGTGGTTATAGGACGTTTTTACGTCGCTTTTGCAGAGTGGTCAGGCTGAGTGGCCCGAGGGACCTTTTTTAGGACAGATAGTGTGCCAGCCTCTGGTGCAAGTGATGCTACACAGCTGCACTGGCCTAGCAGGTGAGGGTGGTGCTACTGCAAGGTACAAGTCCGCACCTCGCGCAGCATCATTTTTGGCTCCCTGCACGTTGTTCACTTGAGAGCGTTTTGTTGACTGGGTTATGATGTTGCTTGCTGCAAGGACATGGCGTTCTTGAAGGTGTTCCGGAGTGTGGTACTGCAGTTGCCAGTTGGATGGGCGTTGACGTGGCAGCATGCAGGGCTCCATGTGTCTGTCTGATCATGGTGTGTCTTGACCCCCAGGTGTTTTCAGAAGATGCTGCGTTCCAATTGAGTGCTCTGCCAGGCTGGACGTCCAGTGTAGCTGCATCATAAGATATCCGCCGTGTGTTGTGTGCTGCTTGACCTGCTGCATCACCGCTGCTGCTGTGCATTGGGAGTACCTGCATGCCTGCAGGAGTGCCAGCACACTGTTATTTTTTTGACAAACGGTTTGTCGCTCAGCTTCCCTGCTACGCGCAGTGCTGCTGCTCACCATGCCAGAGGTGACCTGCCTGCTCCGCTTGCAGTGTGTCGCAGCTGGGGTAGTCCCTGGCAACGGCGTTTGTGAAGCATTGCAAGAGTATGCAGTTGGTGCTGCACTGCACAGGCAGTGGGGGTCATGGCCAGTAACCCGCACTGCGCCTTGCATTGCTACACCTGTCACGCATGGACTTCTAGTCATGTACAACACAATGCCACCACATGTGATCAGCATGGGCCCCGAGGTCGTCTTGCAGCCTGTACTGAAAGTGGTGTTGTATCAGTATCTCAGGTGTTTGACCTGTTCTGTCTGCTGATGCCTGTCAATGAGACGGGCGCGGACGCTGCAACGTTGTTGACAGCTTGTAGGAGGCAAGAATGATTATTATTATTCAGGAGACATGTGCCGCAGGCTGTTAGAAACTGGGGAACTCAAGTAGGTCCCTGGCATGTCAAGCAAAAGGGCACTGGTGCGGTGAGCCTGAGACACCTATCTCTTGGTTGTGGCACTCTTGGTGCAGCAGCAGTCAGCTTTGCCTCTTATGCATCCTGGTGAAGCCTAGCTGTGGTTTGCCGTCAACATATTGCAGCAAAATGGGTTTGATGATTGTGTCTGGGTGATCACCAGTTCACAAACTCAAACCTTTGTTTTGCATGTGTGTCAACAGTGTGTATCATAGTTGCCTGCATGTGTTAGTATATTACCGCTATACTACCGCTACGTAACGGTGACCTATGTGCGCTTAGCCTCGCAGTTGCACTGCAAATGCATTAGTGTTCAATGTTGTTGTTGTGGTTGGCGTGCTGTTGTGGCTGTTGTTGCGACGTTCAAGCAGGCGCCTGTGGGTGCCGAGGGTACATGGCAACAACCACACCAGCAAGCTCGGCTGCTTGTATCAACAGCAGCAGTGTAAATCTTCGCCGGTTGTATCTGGCCTGCATCTATCAGCGTGTACAATGGTGTTGTACAAGGTGTTTTCTACGTTTGCTTCAGGTAATTTGCGCAGGAAGGTTGCAGGTTGGTTAGCCCTCTTGCCTGTGCTTCCTGTACGCAAAAGGGTTGGTGCCCCGTAAGCAACTACTCTGGACTTGGATGCTTGCAACGTGTTCATCAGTACAACCAACGGCGCAGCACAGTGGGTGGAGCCAGCTTTGCTTACATGCGCAGCCTTGCATGCAGGGGTCGGGTGACACTGCTGGCTTGCTTGTTTTTTGCTGCTGCGTTAGCATGCTGTCTCTTTTGACAAGGTATCCTTTTGGGGGGGGGGGTTACAGGGGGGGCAAAACCTTACTGGCTGGCCATACAGCCTCATGTGGCAGCTTGAGCAGGTACATCAGGTGCCGGGGACAGTCGTCAGCATGCCTAAGAAGGGCGATCTGACAGACCCAGGCAACTACCGCGGCATCACCCTGCTCAGCGTGCTCTATAAGTTCTACACCAGCGTCCTCAATCAGCGCCTAAGGCCTTAACAAGTTTGCAGAGGGCGAGCAGCAGGAGCAGCAGCAGCAAACACAAGCACAGCAGCAGCAGCAGCAGCAGCAAGGCCAGCATTCAGCACAACAGCAGCAGCAGCAGCCACGCGCAACTGCTGCTACAGCAGCAGCGGCGCCGCTGCTGCACGAGAGTCAAGACGAATTCCGCCCCAAGCGCAGTTGTGCTGACCATCAAAGCGTGCTCAGCGAGGTCCTTAATGGCAGGAACGCTGAGGGAAAGGAGTCATATGTCTTGTTCGTTGACACCTTCAAGGCATTCCCTACGGTCTGGCTTGATGGCTTGTTCCAGAAGCTGTGGGATAAGGGTGTGCGTGGCAAGATGTTCCGTGTCTTGTACAACTTGTATCAGGGCGCGCAGCGTGTGGTGTCTCATGAGGGTTGCACCACGGATAGGTTCACCTGCAACCTTGGCCTGCATGAGGGTGATGTTATTTCGCCCACACTGTACCTGTTGTTCATCGACGATTTGCTGCTGGCGTGCATGCAAAGCACCCTGGCGCTACCCTCATGGGCCCTCGTGACGATCCTGCAGGCCAAGTTTTGGCAGCCATGCAGGCTGATGACTCTGTTGCTGTCTGCGGGTCTCTGTCTGAAGTTCAGGCTGTGGCTGCAACTGTGTACAACTACAGTTGCCAGTGGCGCTTCAAGCTCCACAGCTTAAAGTCTGCCGTTATGCATGTGCTGCCAGCAAGACAGACCAGCCAGCTGGTCGACTCCGGCATTGTTTGGAACAATGTCCCTGTGCCTGTTGTATCGGAGTTCTGCTATCTTGGCCTGTGGTTCAACAATACCTGTACATGCTGATTGACAAAGTGCAGACAGACATCATCAAATGCGCAATGCGCTGTGGCAAGGAGCGCCCATGCTCTTCAGCTCTCTTGGCAGAATGGGGTGTGAAACCGTTGCATATGTGGCTTCATCAGAGGGCTTTGGAGTACTACTACAGGATTCAGCGTATGCAGGGGGTTCGGCTGCCAAATCAAGTGTTTACAGCTGAATGGAACCGTCCTAGTGGTGCTGTGGCGGTGACACCGTGGCACAAGTATGTGCAGAGCCTGCTGTGCAAGTATGGTGTGAATGTTGTGACCGCGGAAGGCAGAGCCAGTGCGTGCAAGAGCCATGTCAACAAGCAGGTCAGGACACTACATGCTGAAAGGATTAATATGATGATAATAATATGATGATGATGATGCTGAAAGGATTGCATGTGAAACGTTGGAACGCTCCACTTTAAGTCGGTATGTGGCTCATGTTCATCTCACTCATGTTGATGCTATGGGTTTCAGGAGGCCTAGGCCGTACTTGCGTTCAGTGGCTATACCACATCATCATAATCATATCACCCATTCAAGCCATAGCATCAGCGCCATCGGCCCCGCGCCCCACCGGGGCGGAAAGGGGAGGGAGCACTGCTCCAGAATGTTTGCATGCATTGCGCACATCCCAAGACTTGACAAGAAAAGCAGCAATACACGGTGACACCATCCGACATCTTCCAGAACTGCCCCAAATATCATCAGATACAAAACGCAACACCTTGATTGACGAATCAGCCATGGACAAAACGCTGCGCAACTTTTCAGCGCAACCAGGCAGGGATCTGATCTCAGCAAACATACTACCCCTCTAAGCAGAAGTAGCAGGGCAATCAAACATCAAGTGTGACAAAGACTCAATTTCGGCACCACAACAAGGACATGCTGAAGTGGAGTTGGCTCTGCGACCCCCAAACTGACTAGTACGCTCATGTACACACAGACAACCCATACGAACACGCAAAAGCAATTCAATACCACGTGGTATTGCCACTGAACGCAAGTACGGCCTAGGCCTCCTGAAACCCATAGCATCAACATGAGTGGGATGCACATGAGCCACATACCGACTCAGAGTGGAGTGTTCCAACGTTTCACATGCAATCCTTAAGGAAAGCTTTCAGCATGAAAGCTTTCAGCATGTAGTGTCCTGATCAGGACACTGTGGGGGTGCAGCACAGCTACATACTGCCTATAACCTGGCTACAACAGCTTTTATAGTCGTGAAAAGCGACTATAAACTCACCAAACTATAAAGTTGTAGCTCAGCACTGTGGCTGCCTGGTACTGGGCACATATGCACGTACCACCGTGTCAAAGCTGCTGATTTTATTTATGGTTATCACCAAGATGAAGTGTTGTGTTCTTGTGATAAGAACCGAGCTGAGCGTCTGCAGCTGACCTGGCCAGTGACACCGGGTCATGCCTCCGTCTCGATGAACATCTGCCTGCTTGAAAACTTTTGATTAGTTTAAATTGTGTATCCAGAAGCCTTTGGTGAAGGATGGCGGCAGCTACCGTGGTGCCAGGGCTTAAGACATTGTCACCTCAACTCAAACTCTACCAAACAGCTGCTTGTTTGTGCCGCTTGAAACGCTTTATTTGTACCAGATCAACAGTGGTATCGGGGAGCTGGCGGGAATACAGCTGTGTGATGAAGCCGTTGGTAGTGGGTGGAACCCTCAGCCTCGCACACGCTGCGCTTACGATGATGCCTTCGTGTAAAGGTTGTTTTTAGATCTTTGAACGCTTACCGTCTCTTGCTAGATGATGGCGATGGCTGGATGATCGCAACTTGACCTGGGGTAGAGCAGCAGCAGCAGCTGGTATGGGCGATCTGGGGCAGCTGCTGTGCTGGGCTATGCCACGTCAAGCCCTCATGCATCATGTACAAGCACAGTGTATCGATGGCAGATTCAAGCTGTGTTGAACAGGTGAGCAGCAGCCAGTGCTGCCTTGACAGGAGGAGCTGGTTGACAGCAGCGCTTGCAAGCAGCTGCTGCCTGAGCTTCAGCCAGAGATCTTCAGCAAGCCAGCAGCCATGCCTTGAACACCTGAACGTGGTGCCTGTGCATTTGTAGATCAACGTCATGCGAGAATGGATAGAAGGGTCCCAGAGGGATGAAGGAAGGTGGTTATGAAGGAAGGTTGTTGTGACCGGCGTCTACCACCAACACGACTCACTATGTAGGTACAGCAGAGCAGATGTACAACACCAACATCATCATCGTCATCAGCAGCAGCAGCAGCAGCAGCGGCGGCAGCAGCAGCAGCGGCGGCAGCAGCAGCAGCGGCGGCAGCAGCAGCAGCAGCAACTGGTACAGCAGCAACTTGGTGTGCGCAGCGACAGCAGCAGCGGCAGAGTGCAGCAAGATCCGCAGCAGAGGTGGCGCAACATGCTGTTGTTGTCTGACAGAGACAGCAATGTCATTTATCTTGACGTTGTGTGCCCTGCTGCTGCCTTATGTGAGCCATTGTTTTGTCACCTGACTGCAGGTGCTGACAATTGACACCCTGCGCAGTTTGTGCATGCGTAACCATGCAGCTGGACACAAGTGATGTGGTGCTGCAATCAGCGATGCCTCTGCCAAAAATGGAACACACAGCACCCTGTTGTGTCTGTCGACACCAGGTGGCAAGCAGTAGTGGCGAGGTGGAGTGGGACAAGGTTCTGGAGTGGCGCAGCTACAAGGGCCGCAGCAAAGAGATCTACGACTGCTGCAAGGCCAACAAGCCACACAAAGACTGGGAGCAGGTGTGTGGGCTGTTGCCTTGTGCAGATGCAATGGACTTGTGAACAGCATGTTATGCACGCGGGGAGGGTGTGCTGCTTCAGCATCATGTGCATTTGGCCATGTTGATTGACAATGATGCAGAACGTTGTTTCAGTTACTGCTATAGAATAGTTGACCTGTAATAATCATGTGTGATTGTGTAGCGCCTGCTTGAATGATGGTGCCATGATAATGCATTGTGTGCTAACACACTAACTAAGAATGTGGCTAACCTCGCCTTCCCGCTCGCCCCTGTTGACTGGTTTTTGCTGCCTCAAGGTGCTGGACGAGCGTACCCTCATATAAAGTGGACCGCAACGAAGTTATTGGGCAGGCTGCTGCGCAAGCAGCAGCAGCAGCCCTTGAAGCACCGCCGGTGCCCCGCGGCATCACAGGTGGTGACACAGGAAGCGTCCGTGACCAGGTGAGCTGAGGCTAAGCAGCAGAAACACCACATTTGCTCTGTACCAAGCCAGCTTTGGTGTTGGGACATGACCATAAGACAGCAAGTCCTTCACCAGCAACCAACTGCTTGCAGGAATGGACACATTGGTTTAGCCCTCTAACGAGTGTGTCTCTGCAGTGGTATGCAGCGGTGACGTTGTCCCACATATCAACCTCCAACCTCAAACGCACATGTTGAATTCAAAGCTTCCTGAGCTGTTACTAACTGCTTCACTTGTATGAATGTGTGTGCACCCTGCTGCATGCATTTTGCCGCCACAGGCAGATGAGTCAGACGCAGCTGCATCCAGCCTGCTGAAACTGCTGGCCGCTGGCAGGAGCGGCGCATCAGCAACCCCCGGCAGTTCAGCATTGCTGGCAGCAGCAGCGGCAGCAGCAGATGCTGCCAAGCAGGTGAAGGCCAGCAGCAAGGCTGCTGCTGCATCAGGCAGCAAGGCAGCTGCTGCTCCACGCGGCGGCAAGGTAACTGCTGCAGCTGCTGCTGCCAGCAAATCCAAGCAGCAGCAGCAGCAGCGCAAGGCAGCCCGCAAGCAGCCGCAGGAGAGTGAGGAGGAGCTGCCATCTGGTGCGGAGACTGAGGTGGATGACGATATGCAGCTGGAAGATGATGACAGCGACGAGTGCAACTCGCCAGCTCCAACGAAGACGAAGCAGCAGCAGAAGCGTGGCAGAGCCGCAGTGGCAGCAGCAGCAGCAGCAGCAGGCACCAAGCGCAAGCGTGGGCAAAGTGAAGTGCCTGAGTTTGAACTGCCAGACGCGGGCGCTCCAGTGCGTGCAGGAGGCAGGACCAGGATCCCTAAACTTTGCCTTGATATGTGAGCGGTGATAAAGAGTGGGCATGCATGATGATAGCAGCACAGTGTGCTGCTGTTGTGATGATGTGTGGGGCACGGCACAGTTTGGTGCAGCTACTGTGCTGGGGAAGACGCGCGTGTTGCATTGCACAGTGTGTGCAGCTATTGTGATGGGGAAGGGGTGCTGCATTGCACAGGTGTCTCTGCATGCCCATTTGCTGGAATGCTGCTTGGTTTTACAGTGTGCGCACTACGCTTTGAAGTCGGTTTGTAGTCGGTTTGTAACTGCTGTACACTCAGCTATAAAAGTCTCAGGAAGCGATATAATTATAGCTCATCTGATAAACCAGCTACAAGCTTGACTATAAAACGATTGTTTTATAGTTGGTTTACAGCATCATGCACCTGTGACCACTCAGCTATAAAAGTCTCAGGAAGCGATAAAATTATAGCTCATGACTTGCTATAAAAATATAGCTCATGACTTGCTATAAAAGTCTCAGGAAGCGATAAAATTATAGCTCATGACTTGCTATAAAAGTCTCAGGAAGCGATAAAATTATAGCTCATGACTCGTATAACCGACTATAAACCGGCTATAAACCTGAATGTTTTATAGTCGGTTTATAGCAGCATGCACCTGTGACAGTGTCCCCACAGTCCTGACCTGCTTGTTGACATGGCTCTTGCACGCACTGGCTCTGCCTTCCGCGGTCACAACATTCACACCATACTTGCACAGCAGGCTCTGCACATACTTGTGCCACGGTGTCACCGCCACAGCACCACTAGGACGCCTCCATTCAGCTGTAAACACTTGATTTGGCAGCCGAACGCCCTGCATACGCTGAATCCTGTAGTGGCTATACCACGTGGTATCGAATTGCTTTTGCGTGTTTGTATGGGTTGTCTGTGTGTACATGAGCGTACTAGTCAGTTTGGGGGTCGCAGAGCCAACTCCACTTCAGGATGTCCTTGTTGTGGTGCCGAAATTGAGTCTTTGTCACACTTGATGTTTGATTGCCCTGCTACTTCTGCTCAGAGGGATAAAGTCGCGGGTCGCGGCTTTAGTATGTTTGCTGAGATCAGATCTGTATCATAAGATCCCTGCCTGGTTGCGCTGAAAGTTGCGCAGCGTTTTGTCTATGGCTGATTCATCTATCAAGGTGTTGCGTTTTGTATCTGATGATATTTGGGGCAGTTCTGGAAGATGTCGGATGGTGTCACCATGTATTGCTGCTTTTCCTGTCAAGTCTTGGGATGTGCGCAATGCATGCAAGCATTCTGGAGCAGTGCTCCCTCCTCTTTCCGCCTCGGTGGGGCGCGGGGCCGATGGCGCTGATGCTATGGCTTGAATGGGTAATATGATGATGATGATGATGATGATGATGATGATGATGATGATGATGATGATGATGATGATGATAATGATGGCTGGCCATACACTGCAATCAACCTGATTTGCTGGAGACCCTGCAGCACTGTCGCCACCAGCAAGGCCGCCAACAACCCCTATCTAGGAGGTGCCCAGCACCCGGACCAAAAACAGCAGAGGAGTTGAACCCCCACACCTCCTTGGTTTGCTACAGCTCTGCCGCACACACCCGCCGCAGCAGCAGCAGCAGCTACAGCAGCAGCAGAACAGTTGTAATGAACATCACCATCATCATCATTATCATCATCATCATCATCATCATCATCATCATCATCATCATCATCATCATCATCATCATCATCATCATCATCATCATCATCATCATCATCATCATCATCATCATCATCATCATCATCATCATCATCATCATCATCACCATATTACCCATTCAAGCCATAGCATCTTGAACAACACCATTTCAATACAATACAATATGTGCTATGCTAGTACAGCAGTGGGGAGAACCTGGCTAGCAGATTGCCCACTGCGTATGCACAGCCACATTTGTTGTTGCTTACTTTAATCATCAACATCTGATTGTGTGTACATGCTGCTGCTGCGTTTGCTGCGAGTGTTATTGTCATGACGGGCTCTGACATGGGGTCTACTGGAGACTACTTCAAGGTGGTGCGCAGGTGTCACGGGTGCCTCCCCGCCCGGGGTGTGCACTCGATGACACTTCTGCCCTTCATTTCTCTGCGCTACAGGTATGTTTGGATATTTGAGGCCTTGCTGCAGGAATGCGTGCCTGCATGGCAGCCCACTCGGAGCACCAGGAGAACTTGGGCAAGGGTCTCCTGGTCCAACAATGCTTGAGGTACGCAGTTGTGCATTTACCTGGGGCCCAGGAGCCGTTTAAAACTCGTTCAATTACATACATTACATTACATTACATGCTCCACCCAACAAGGAGTGGGAACCCCATTCAGGAGCCAACGAGAGGCTCATTGGGGGGGGAGACCTCATAGAATATATCATCGTCATCAGAACAAACAGAAGAGTCAGCAGAGAAAAATTCGTCCGCTGCATCGATCGCTTGAGCGACAGAAACCGAAGACAAGAAGGACTCAGGGTCCGCCTCCGGGTGGCAGCGCACCAAATAGCAACAATGCACGAAGGCAGCCACAAGAGCAGGTTGTTGCCGCATAAAGGTCATCATATGCGAACCACCTGGCTGACAAGAGGCTATACTACCCCACGTATGCGACAAACCTCCAAATGGTTCAAATTACATTACACCCGACCAACACGTAGTGTCAGCCGCCCCAATCAAGGGGTCTGTACATGAATACTCACATCTGCCCAGTGAGGGGAAAAACAGCCACAAAAAACCTGACTGACTCAAACAGTACATATAATATGACCAACAGGCAACGCCTGATCACTAGAATCTGAACCACAATGCCTCAGCATGAGTGAGAAGCCAATGCATGAACACCTCACGCAGCAAGTGTGGTAAGCCGCAATGCACAACACCATGCAGTGAGGGAAAAAAACAGCCAACTCAAAAAACCTCATTGGCTCAAACAGCACATACAATGTGACCAACAGGCAAGCCTTGAAGGTGTCCTTTACCCTTGATCATAGTGTTGTCATGCTCTAGTGTCATATTTGCGCAGGGGGCCGTAGCTGCCAAGCAGACAATGAAGGCTGTCCGTCAAGGATTGTCAACCATGTGGGCCTGCCAGCCTGGCACATGGATCTACTGCGCTGACGTGTTGAATCCAACCTGCAGGCTGTCAACACCGGTACCAAGTATTTGTAAATATTTTGTAATGCATCCCATTGGTTCGTGTTCGTGATGTTTATGAGTAAAGCGCATCTGATGCAGCGTTAAAGAATTGAAATTTTTGCTTTCCTGCATCCCTTTGCAATGCAACGCTCTCAAACATTGCGTGGTTGGCAGGGTGACTCACTACTAGTACTGGAGGCAACATGCCTGCGCAGCTGCTGCTCTGTAGCTGCGGCGCACAGCTATTGCGCGCATGGTGCGTAAATGTGTGTCTCCACTTTTAACACAACGAACTTGACATAGAGGATGCTCGCCGCATGATCGCGTGTGATTAGAAGGTGATGTGTAGCTGACCAACCTTGATCTGACAAACATAGTGTGAAGCCCGCAATCTTGGGCATGAGAGCGTGGAAGTGCCGATATTGAGCTGTTAATACGTTACATTACAAATCACAAACCATTACAAACCATTACAAACCATTACAAACCACAAACCAGGACAAACCAACCACAAACCACACAAACCACAAACCACAAACCAAACCACATTACAAACCAACCAAACCAACCACAAACCACAAACCAAACCAATGGCAATTGGGCATTTTGGTCACCGTGGTCGAATCTCACTCTCTGTTCACACCTGGTTCCAGCCAGGTTCCAGCTATGAACTTGCCGCCGCTGCGCACACGATCATCGTCTTCCTACCTCAAGCACGTCATTAAGTATAGGGTGTTGTAATTAACGCTTTTCAATCACCTTTGAACGCGCAGCTCCACGTGTGGTTGATACCAAATCAACTTCATAGTGCTTCTCCCCAACCATGGCCAAGCTAGCATATGCTCTGCTGTTGCTGGTTTTACTTGGCTTGTCAGCCGCTCAGGTGAGTGGTACTGGTGCTTCAGACCTGCTTCCTTGCTCGGGCCCGGGCCTTAGGCACGTGAAGAAAGCCCACGCGCAGCAGCTGCCTGCTCTCACGCGCGCTTGCTCAGTTTCTTTTTCCAATAGTGTTTTGGCGACTGATCCCTGCAAGTTATGCAGGGATCAGTCGCCAGCGCTTGCACATGCCTGCAGTGGCAGAGTGTAACCAGCAGCAGCATCGTCACCCATCGCACATCCAGGCGTGGTTGCAGATGTTGTTACGTGACCATAGCATACAATCATGCATATATGGACGCCCTGCAGGCACAGAACCTGGTGGCTGCAAAGCTGAAGAAGCAAGGCCTCACGGCAGCTGCAAAGATCTGGGACATTGCCGGTGTGAGCGCGCCAGCCAGCGATGCCAAGGCCAGTTGGACTGCTTTCGTGTAAGTTCAAGCCCCAGCACCAGCCGTTACCTGCTCAACCCCTTACATGGACTGCTCTACCACCACAAGTGTACACCAGAGTCTTGCCTGGCTGCGACTCTGCTTCATGCACATGTACTGCACGCCATGGCTGCCTCGGCGCATATGTAACCCCTGTGTCTCTCCCTTCATGAAAACAGTCACGCTGCTTGCCAAGCTGGGTCGGACCTGCTTGCTACCCTGCACCCCAGCTCTGGGGCTGACTCAGTCGTCCTGACTGGTTCATGTTGCCTCAAATGGCTGCACCGTTCATGGTCTCAACTGCGCTACCTGCCATTGGCACTTGGCTTTCATCCTTGTCCTTGTGCCTGACTGCCTCAGCTTGAGTGCTGCTCATTGCAAAAGCACGCACAAGTTGCAACGTGCTGTGTCATGCTGTGTGTTCTCCCTGCAGCCCCAGCGATGCTGCCGTGAAGTCGTTCCTGTCTGAGATGGGGCTCAGCCTGGCCGACCTGCAGGCCCGCCCAGGCTTGGCCAAGCGCATCGTGGCCAGCCACCTGCTGCTGGGCAGCAACGTGCGCGCCCAGGTGAGCGCAGCGGGCCGCCACAGCAGCTCCCATTCACTGTGCGGTTTCCTACTAAGTGTGCCGCCAAGCGCCGGCAGTTTCATCTGTGTGTGAGCATTGTGCCAACACTTTTTGTGCACACCCGCTCCTGCGCACAAGCCAGTGACTGGCGACTGCTTGCCTGCATGGTGACTGCCAAATTGCCTGCCGGCTGGCTGCTGGCTGCATGGCCTGACGCCCATGACCTGCTGCACTGCCTGTCTGCTTGGACTGGCCCGCTCAGGAGATCTTTGCCAATGGAGACACACGCGTCGCCAACACAGCAGCCCGGGGCAGCAGCAGGCTGGTGCTCAAGCAGGCAGGCGGCAAGGTGACAGTGGCGGGCAAGCATGGCCCTGCCGCCAACGTGGAGCCCGCACATGTGGTCGTTGACGACAACAAGACGCTGCACGTGATCGACAGAGTGCTGTATGGAGGTGAGCGCACAGCTGCTGCAATCACAGCCGCATTGGGCAGTGCGCAGGCGGGCATGCTTGGTGGCCGCAGGGCAGCAGCATCTGCATGCATGTGCTGCAGCAGGAGACGCAGCTTTCTGGCATGGTGCTGCCGGCGTGCAGATGTCGGCGCACACATTCACACGCGTTGGAGTCCACTGCGCGTTCTGCTTTGCACGGCTACCCAATCCACACGTGGCACCCTTGCTGCTGCACTTCAACTGTACCGCTGTGCAGATGGCTACTACCCGAGCTTCAAGGCCTTGTGCAGCACCCGCACAGTCACCCTCTCCCACTTCTGCCAGGCTGTTGCTGTCGCCGGCCTGGAAGCCACCATGAATGCCCCTGCCGGCTTTGACCACACCGTCTTCGTCCCCAGCAACAAGGCCTTCATCGCCGCCAAGCTCGACCTTGGCGCAGGTGCTGCGCCAGCCGCGTCTGCTGTTGCTGACGTCCTGAAGTACCACGTGCTGGCTGGCCCTGCTCAGGGGGTGCCTGCGCTGGCTGCCGGCAAACACGAGACGCTGCTGGCTGGTCAGTCGGTGGACATCTCCTACCAGGGCAGCAAGGCGTTTGTGAACGGCGGGCTGATTGTCAGGAGGAACGTGTACGTTGGCAAGGTGGGAGGCAGATTCAAACGCTGCTCCACAAAACAACATGCGAGTGCTGCGGGCTGGTGGTCAGGGTTAGCCATGCCGTTGCAGATGGGTCGCATGCTGCGGTGTGCAACCTGCAAATCTGGGGCTGGGGCTTCCTCTGAGAAGGGGCAAGTCTGTCAGTCAATTCATTGCTACTAGCACCGCAGCACTATACAAGCGGCCATACTCAGCACAGTCTTTCTGCATCGCCGTCTGCCGCAGGCCATTGTCGAGGGCATCACCCACCTGCTGCAGCCAGGCAAGAGCGCCACAGCTGCTACCGCACCCACTGCCACCAGCGCTGCTGCTGCCAAGCCGTCAACCATCACTTTCGCCAAGTCTACAAAGGGAAGCTTGACCATCACCCCTGGCAGCATCACCATGCCCAAGCTCTCCATCGCGCCTGCCGCCGCCACTGCCAAGAGCCCCATTTCAGTCACCTTCAGCAAGTCTGGCCACAGGAAGCTGCTCTCCTTTGGTTGGGCAAATAATGGCGACTCCACTGAGGACGGCGATGCGGCAGAAGGGCAGATCCAGGCTGCTGTCGATGGTGACGAGTCTGTTGCTGACGCTGCCCAGCAGAACCTGGAGGGTGCCGAGATTGAGTCCTCGCCTGAAGCTTCCCAGTTGGCTGATGATGGCATCTACGTGAGTGGCAAGGCGTCTTTCTGGCACGTACACGTCATCTTGGTGGCGGCCTAGCAGCAAGACATGTTAAGACACATTGCAGCCATTTCTGGGGCATGGAGCAGACAGAGGCCAGCTTGGAATTGCAGTTGCATGACCGTGCAGGAATGACTGCAGACTGTCGGCTGCTTGCTTGCTCGCAGCAAGTTCAACCAGCTGTGGAAGTGATCATCAGGATGCAGCGTACAGCCAACTGCGATCTGGAAAGAAGAGACTCTCTGCAGCGCCTGCAGTGCAGGCTGTAGCAGGTGGTTGCTGACTCAACCCCTTGTCACCTTCCTGCTGCTGCTGCTGCTGCTGTTGCTGCTGCTGCTGCTGCTGCTGCTGCAGAACTGGTGAGCATGGCGCCGCCAAAAAATGATCTGCCGTACTGCGTGCTGCAGAATCCCATGCCGTGTGCCGCATTTGACTAGCAAGAGCAGCAGGTCAAGTTCACATATTAAATTTGGGCTGTGAAGTTACGACGCCGACAGTTTGCAACCTGTGCCAGTTTGTTGTTGCTGGTGAGGCTTGCACAGCAGTGCTTGTGAGTTGTGTGCAGCTCTGCCGTGCTGCCAATTTGACCACAATACTTTGCAGTGCGTGTCCAAAGTATATACACTCCAGTTTTGCTCATTCATGTGGTGGGTGGATTGTGTCGGCCATCACAAACACTGTGTGTGCTGAGCAACAGCACGCGGCACAACACGTTGCTTGCCTGCTTTGCAATCTCAGTGCATGATTTGTTAGGATTTTGTTTCAACCTGCGCATTG
Source organism: Scenedesmus sp. NREL 46B-D3 (assembly GCA_014080715.1). Lineage (NCBI taxonomy): Eukaryota > Viridiplantae > Chlorophyta > Chlorophyceae > Sphaeropleales > Scenedesmaceae > Scenedesmus > Scenedesmus sp. NREL 46B-D3. The sequence goes on from JACERP010000032.1 coordinate 549,377, forward strand.
ACCTGGCGGCAATGCCTTACCAAGCTGGTAGGCTGCTGGCCATTCAGAAGTAATAGGGCATGTGCAGTAGCTTTGTAGTCCATGCTGGTATTATATCATTCTGTTGTGCATTCTGGGGTGTGCCTCAAAGTCACATTGGTTTTGCTGCATGTAGGGAGCACCATGAAAGGCATATGCATGTGCGACCATGTGTTGTGCATTACTAGCGCACAACGCTGATCTGGTTGTGTGGACTCACGGCTGCCAGGGCAATGCACTTCACAGGCAGGCCTGCTTGCAAATTGTCAGCAAAGCCATGACATGCTGATGGGCTGGCTGTTCTGGCCGGTCGTTTCAGAGAAGATCAGGGTGAAACACACCATAGAATGGCAACATGCTGTGGTCACTGGGGTCCAGTGTACGTGCTGACGATGTTTGCTGTGGGTGTGAGCATGGCAGCACACAATTGTGCTTTGTGTCCGGTTTGGAGCAGTGCTGCTTGCAGCTCAAATGCTTGGCAGCGTGGTGTGTCAATTCTATTCCCAGCCCCCCGCGCCACTGCACTGTGCTGTGCTGTTGGCTGTGCTGCTGTTGTGGGTCGGCTGATGTTGCCTATCTCAGGCAGGCAGGCTGCTGCTCTGTGGGTGCCACAGCCACGGGCATAAGCGTGCTATCTACTAGTAGTTATGAAAGTAGCAGGTATACCTACTACTTAAAGCTGCTATTGACGGCCTGCAGGCAGCTGCTGAACTGCAATGCACATGTGCCACGGGTAATTTATCTTTTTTCTGTTCTGTTTTATGTTTTTTACCTGTAGTACATATTACGACTTGCTGTGCTTCACTGCTGGGTGACACTGTTGCTGCTTATCACAGAACGATTCTCAGTCAAACTGCTGTTGTTGCTGCTGCTACTGCTGCGGCTACTGAGCTAACATTTGCGAGGATGTTGTGATGATTTATTCAGGATGATGCCCCTGCACCCGGGCTCGAGTGTCATCGCGGGGTTCAGCATCTGGATGGGCAGGACGCTATAAGTGCCCGGAAGAATTCCTCCGCCTTCAAAGGCGTCCGAGAGTTGGTCCGCTCGGACTACTCTCGTTGACACTGCCGCTGTTTTTGAAATCTGGTTTGCGGTACAGGTGCGTATGAAGATGCTGCTTCGATGCTGGCCAGCTGGCCTGCATAGCAGCACACTCGGAGCACCAGGAGAGCTTGAGCGGGCCGCTCCTGGTCAAGCATTGCTTTGAAGGTATGACGTTTTGCATTTACCTGGAGCCCAGGAGCCGTTAGATCCGTTTTTTTACATGTGCACAGCAGTGCAACTGTGGCAGTACTGCAGTCGCGCTGGGATACTGCACTCACGACAAGTGACAGCAGCATACTTTGTATGTCATTGTGCAGGCCGTGCAACTGCTTTGGGTTTTGTCTGGGAAGCTCTGATGTTACTGGATGGTAAAAAGAATGACCCAGCGTAGTAGCTTGATAAGCAGTTGCTGTGGCGGGGCCTGCAGCTTCCAGTGAGGACACTGTCTTAAGGGAACTGCCGGCACTGGCATATCATGTATGGCACGTTTGTGGTAAGCAGCAGCACTCTAACCCAACCGGAAAAGCGAAGCAGAGTCCCATTGACATCCGGCCCTCGACTCCCACACATCTGACCATTGCCTCTTTTGCTGAAAGGTTGAGGTTAGTGTTCACAGCCTCTGTGATTCAGGCATGCATGTCCTCGCCACAACACAGCATGATGTGCTGCTGATCAGAACAGCACATGCGGCTGTGTACAATAAAGCCGCAGCTACACATGCACAGTGCATGGCATCCAAGGGGATGATCAAGTTGATACATTGTTTTTCATTTTTATACATGTTTATTTTTTGGCACACCTTCAGTGACACATATTCAGCCTCTTACCCGGCCACTGGCCGGCATGAAGCAGCTCAGGCTGAGTTGATGGGCTGCAGCATGGCAGCAGCTACACCCTTCTCCATAGAGGGAACTGCTACTGCTTCATGTTGGTTTGGCAGCTGCTGCTCAGCCATGTACGCCGTCATTGTGTATGCTTCGCAGCATCACTTGCATGCATTGATGATGACTGCTGGTGTGGCTGGGCACGTGCCCAGTGCACTGCAGCCTGCAGAGGTCAGACGCTGAGCCCTGCCTGGTATATTAAACATTACGTACTGCTGCTGGGCGTAGGTTGCTGCCTGTATTGTTGGCGCAACCCCTCAGCGACATACAAGTTTTGTATGACACGGAAGACAATGAGTGGAAATTTGCACTTGGTCGGCTTGCTGTGCAAGATGCTGCGAAACCGAAGCACCGACCAGCAGCGCGGCGTCCGCACGGAATGGCACATCATTATTTTTGTCAGCTCAACAAACAGCAACTGTAAAGCGCAGGTCGTTCTGTGCTGGCAGAACGTGCCGTCCGTTTCCGCTGCAAAAGAAACCGCAGGCCATACAAGCGTGCATGGCTGCATGCATGCTTTGATAATGTGATTTTTGATTGTATACGCACGCAATGTATGCGACTCACGGCAGGAGCAGCAACTGTTGCGCCGCGGCTGCGCCGCAGGTGTGCCGTGCAGGCGGTTACTGTCCTGCGCAAGAGCATGTTCCTGCAGCCAGGCAGCCACGATGCTCTTAATCGCATGCAAGTGGTTTTTGATTACTAGTAGCAGGTACTAACATGCATTCCGTAGCCGAGACGTCCCTCTGTGCATGGTTGTCGTCATGAATCACCCGCCTGCGCAGGCGGCACGACAAAGTGCCGCAGCAGAGCCGCAGGCATACCCTCCACTACGCACATGAAACAGCTAAGAAACAACATTCCAGCAAGTGCGCTTTGAGACCGCGCGTCGCGTGCAGAGTGGCAAGCAGTGAACACACGGCCAACTGGCGACCAGCGCAGTTTGCTGCTTTTTCGCTCCACTTTTCCCTCGCTTCCCCTGAAACTCTTCGCCGCCTGACATCTTTTCACCGTCTTCTCGCATTTATTTAAATACAAGAATAACAGCTCTCACAGCTTTGCAAGAGCTTCCAGCCCTGCGTGCAGCAGCACAACCTTTTACAACCTGCACGACATTTACCTGCACTTTACCTAGGAGCCGTTTGGGACTCGTTCTTTCATACTCACATTCACAATATGCATAAGCTGCACACGTACAGTGAGACACCAAGCAGGATGGGCACGCACAAACATGCGGTCAGTAGTCCAGCACTCCTACACGTCCTGCAGCACCTACATCACATGCTGCTGCAATTAACCGCACACCACAGCCTGCACACAGTGCTGTAGAGACACCAAGAAAAAAAGCCTTACTGAGTGCGCATCCTCGCCCAGGCCACCATGCCTTCAGGAAATCGGGTGCATACAGGCTAAGTGCTGACCAAACCCTGACTTGTGGTAGCTGACATTGCCTAGTGCCACCGTACACGATGACAGTGTGATTGCATTAATGCTGCAACTAACCTGCACAACAATTCAGGTCCCTCCTGGCCAGCCGAGCATCATCACTGAGCCAAAGCGTTGTGATGCTCGTCCAACACCTGCCACCATACTACACCGATTACCACATGACGGCATCCAACACGCAACAAAACAGGACCCACAGGCAGCTTCAATGCACATAACCACCCACGATAGTTTGATGCAAAATGTGTACAGAACTCCATGCACACCTATATATGATGACACCACCATGTAAAATGACACCGTACAACGACACTGTACAACGAACTTTCAAAAAACTATTTGCTGCACAAAACCGCGTCGTGTGCAGCGCCTGGTGAAGCCACGCTCAGCAGCGTGCAGCCTCAGGCGTCCACAGCTGGTACAGCAACTGCTCGGCACCCTGCAAGACAGCAGGTTGCCGCCGCTGCCTTCTGTGCAGTGCACCGCGCAGCTTGGCAAGATGCACGGCATGCAGTGGTGGCCGCACTTGTTGCTGCGGCGCCTGTGCCTCGGCTGGTGTCTCTGCTGTGCTGGCAGGTTGCCTGCTGCTGAGTGGCACGGCAGACAGGAGGCCCAGGCTGCCCAACGCTGCTGCTGCAGCGCCTCGCTGTTGCTGTAGCAGGCTGTTGCCAGCCCTTTGCGGCACAGCTGCTGCTGCTGCTACCGGTGCCAGCTGGTCAAGCACAGCATAGTGTGTTACACTCTGCTGGCCATCGCCTGCTTCTGGCAGTTGCTGCCTCACACGTGCTGATGCTGCTGCTGCTGCCTTCGGCTGTGCATGTCTGCTTGTCCCCGCTTGCAGCAAGCCCCTACCTGCTGCTGGCCCACGGACAGCAGCTGCTGCTGAAGGTGGTGCAGGCACTGGTGCTTGAGCTGCCCGCAGCTGACCTGCAGTGCTGTTGGCAGCCAGGGCTTTTGCGGCTGCAGCTCCAGCTCGCAGCACAAGCAGCTGCAGCACCAAGTCCTTTGCGAACAGCACAACAGCGACCATGAGCCTTGCCACCTTCCCGCACACACCCCACACCAGCAGCAGCACAGCACCCGCGCTCATGCCCAGCCCAGCCACGCCCCACCCCAGCCGGTTGGCTGCAGCTGGCACTGCGCTGCTGCTGGCGGTGCTGCTGCTGGTGTTGGTGTTGCCGCTTGCTGCTGCTGTGGGCGAAGCTTCAACGTTCTGGCTGCTGGTGTTGCTGCTGACCAATCCCTGCGTGTTGATCATTGTGTTGCTGATGACTGTAGCCAAGGGGCCGGTGTTGTGAGCCGGTCTTACAAGGCCGTCTGTCATTGCTGCTGCTGCTGCTGCTGCTGCCTCGCTGCCTGCATGCTGCAGCAGTTTGTCAAAGAGCAGGGCATGCACCAAGCGGCGCGTTTCCAGGCAGCTGGCCACATGAATGGCCTTGGCCTGCAGGCAGCAGCAGCGGCAGTAAAGCTGAGCAGAGTTGAAGACTTAGGAACAAAAGCACTCCTGCAAGGTGTGCGCGTGCGCGCATGGCCCACGCCACCGCTGCTGTTATGGCTGCAGCCCCGCGCACCTGCAGTTCGTCATCCGGCAGTGCAGCCCAGAATGCTTCCGCCAGCAGCTGCCCGTGTTGGCTGCTGTAGCGCGCCAGCTGCTTGGTGTAGTCCAGGCTCACGATGGCGCGGGCGCCGTTGCTGCTGGCGAGGGGCTGCAGGCCGTCTGCAGTGCCCAGCTCAGCCAGGGCCTGGCCGATGAGGTAAACCTGCGGCACGACAAGGGCGGCCAGCAACCACGGCGACGAGTGGATGAGGGCACACAGCGGATGTGACACTTGTGCAGCTGCTGTGATACCAGCCAGGGAGGGGGTGTCCTGCTACCACACACAAGGCATTGCCAGCCTGTGCACTCAGGCACCCTGCGGCGAAGGCACTGTGCGACTGTCAGTGAGAGAGTGGGGTGGTCGCCTCCCACAACGTCATGCTGCCACCCTCACCTGCTCAAGCAGCCTGCGTGACTCTGCAGACGCCAGCCACTGCTGCGCCTGCAGCACCAGCACTTGGTCGCTGCTGCTGCTGCTGCTGCTGCTGCTGGGTGATTCAGCGCCCGTCATGCTTCCGGCAGCAGCTGGCGCCAGGCCCAGTGCTGCCTGCTGGCGCTTTGACTCGAACAGCAGCCAGCCCAGGGACTCCAGGCGCGTGCAGGGCGGTGCACAGCCGTTGCTGAGGGTGGCGAGGTGCTTTGCGAAGCGTATACTGCTGCTATTGCTGGTGCTGCTGCTTGATGCGGCTGCAGGTACTGGGGTCAGTGCTACTGCTGGAGGGCTGGAGCTGCCGCTGGGTGCTGCTGCAGAACCACACAGCAGCGGTGGCTGATCCCGCCTGCTGCTGCACCTGCTGCCACTGTTCCCGTCACCAGCTGGGAGAGTGTTTCCCCAGTGGCCCTCATCTTTGACTGCTGCTGCTGCTGCTGACTGTGAAGGCCAGGGTGTGTGGCTCCCTAGCTCTGGCTGGTGGCCAGACACCACCACAAAGGTGTTGCCGTTGTCAGCTGCTGCAGCGAATTTCGTCTGAGCAGTGTCCACTGCTCTGTCAGTGTCGCCGTGTGGTGCAGCAGCATGTGAAGCGCCCACCCATGGCGCCGACCGCCCTGCATCAGCCACCAGCTGCAGGAGCTGAGCAGGGAAGCCAGCAGCGATCTGCACAACTGCTGCTTCTCCTGCAGGCAATGCTGTCACAGGGTATGAGCTCGCAATTGGCTGCTGCTGCTGCTGCTGCTGCTGCTGCTGCTGCTGCTGCTGCTGCTGAGTGCTGAACCTGCCCAACAGCTGGCGTGGATCAGCCCTGCTGGCTGCGCTGCGCATGCCACCAAGCAGCTGCTGGTGCAGGGGTGCACCGCTGCTGCCTGCATGCTCATCAGAGGCTGCTACGTGAAGCGGTTGCACAAGCCTGCTGCGTTGGTGCAGGTGCAGCGAAAGCTTGGCGCAGTGTCTTGTAGCTGCCGGAAGCTGTGGGTGCGCTGCTACTTGCTGCTGCTGTTGCATGCTTGCAGGCTGCAACTCAACCTCTGCACGGCGATCAAAGAAAACGACATCAATCTTGCTATGCACTCCAACTCAATGCATCAATGCATGCATGCATGCTTACGTGCACTGAAAGATGGGGCAACTATCTTATACGTAGCCAGTACTGGACACAGCCCTAGCCAGGGAAGCAGCAGTAGCTCAGATCGACGCACCTAAACTTTCTAAATGTCATGCACTACCAAGATCGCTGAGCAGAACGCCCTGTAGGCAGCTAGGCAAGGACGACGTGCAAATAACTAGTCAACAAGAGAACGCCTCCAACTCAAAACGCACAAATACAATGGTCTTAACGTATATTTAACTTATTATCCTCTGATAAAAGCCCCTTCCAGGCTCACCTGCGCAAGGTAACTCGTTTGTGAGTTATGTGAGTTATGCAGCAGTGACAAGGGTTTTTGGAAACAGCGTTCGACAGAAGGGGAGGCAGCACAATGTAAGCGTTGATTCCAGTACAATAAGCCCTGCGTTGATGGCTGTGGAGGAGGTATCGCCTGCTACATCGATTGTGCATTGCTGGTGGGTTGACATCACAGCACTGCACCACCAGGCTGGTGCTAGCCAGCCCTGTCATGTCATCTGAAGCATCCATGGCGTTAAAGTAGTCATTTGCAGCAGCAGCAGGAGCATCAGCAGGAGCAACACCCTTTAACCTGAGCTGTGGTCAAACACATGCAATGATGGCATGTCAGCTGTGCTGCTGAGTCAGGCTAGGATACAGCAGAAGCAGCATTTACAGGCAGAAGCGCCATGGCTGAGGCAGACGAGGATGAGATCAATCTAGAATCGTTAAAGCTGTTGAAAGACATCTTTGAGGTAGGGTGCACCAGCAGTGACGGGAGCACAGCTGGTGTGGCTCCCTGTGTCACGTGCGTGCAACACACAGCACAGCAATGCTGCACCAGCAGCTGCAGCAACAAGCAGCAGCACACACAGCAACTGTGTAAACAGTTTGTTTTTCCAACTGCAACATGCGTGCAGCACAGGTGCAGCAGCACCCAACACATGCTCAAGCAAGCTACCTGCAGCAACATGCACACAGCTACGCCGCCTTGCGCACATGCACATGACAGCCGACAGGCATCCTGCAAACTCACAAGACAGCTTCCTGCAAATTCATCACTGCGCTGCAGGCAGCCGATGAGGATGGCAGTGGGGAGCTGGACATTGAGGAGTTCTGTGCCAAACTGGGGCCCCACCTGGGGCTGAACCTGAAGCGGCAGCAGGTGGCGCAGCTGTTCATGAAGATTGACGCCGACGCAGGGGGCACAGTGGACTGGTACGCAGCGCGTGCCGAGGAGGTCATGGGCGTGGAATTCATGCCTGCAGTGCCCATGGCTGCAGCAGTGGCAGCGGCAGGATGTTGTGTGCAGGTACAAGCTGCAGCATGTGTCAGCGTTCAGCCGCAGTGACATGGGCACAGCTCGTACCTATGCTGTCTGGGTGCCGCAAGTGGCTGCGCTTCAGCAAATGGCAGTACAATTGATCATGCAGCATCTAGCGGCCCATGCAGCAGACATGAAGGCGTCTTCCCAACCACATTGCAGCAGCCGTTGATGCCCCCAAGCATACAGCTTGCAGGAGCAGCACTTGATTGTTTCGGAGTGCAGGTTGGTTGCACCTCAGCGGCATGGGTGGCGCAGGTGCAGCATCCGCACCAACGCCCCCGCCTAGCCGGCTTCCACGGAGGGTGCCTGCCCTTCCCTTGCTTGCGTGCTGCCCTCCCGGTGGCATGCAACACTCACTGTGCTTCTGCTGTCGCAGGGATGAGTTCACCAACTACATGTTCCTTGAAAAGGCACAGGCAGCTGCTGGCGACAGTGCTGCCGACAACTGGCGGCTGTTTCCAGCCGACTTCAGGGACCAGAACGAGGCCAGCGCCTACCACCATGAGCAGGTGCGGCGGCTCCACTGCCGCAGCAACTGCCAAATACCACCGGCAAACAGCAGCAAGATGTGTTGCAACGCAGGATGAGCTGCAGCATGTTGCACGTAGCGTTGTGGCCAGCAGCAGTAGGCCAATCAATAGGCAGCGGTGGTCCACACATGCACAAGCGCAACATCAGCAGCTGCTTGGCACCTGCGGAGCCTAAACTGTGTGGGCTTTCCTGCCTCGTCACGCTTCCGTCCTCCCCAGGTTGACCGCCTGTTCTTCTGTGGGGCCATTGACAAGTACATCAGCTGCGGGCGTGACGGCAGCTTCCGCTTGTGGAACGCCGCCGACCTCAAGCACGTAAAGACCGTGAACAACGGCAGCAGCTGGATCACGGACTGCCTGTACCTGCCGCTGTCGCGCAAGATGGTGTTCACCACCATGGACAGGGCCATCTCGTACTACGACACCAACAGGTGCGCCGCCTGAGGCCGGCACCTGAGGCCGATGGCGGGCCTGGACCCCGGGTTTCCATGTACGGCCTACGGCATGCTGCGGTGCAGTGCGGGCAACCTTGCATGGGGCATGGCAGCGCAATTGGCAGCGGAGCCACCAGCAACAGCGGACACACACGGCAGCAGCAGGCAGGCAGGCGCTTGAAGGGATTGATGCTCATCTGGGTTCAGCGCAGCAGCTGACGTGCACCTGCTGTTGCCGCCGCCGCTGCCGCCGCTGTCAGGGGCTCGTACGACCTCACCGGCCGCGTGTACGCCTCGGGCCCCATGGGCGTGCCGCTGACGCTGCACGTGCTGTCGGGTGATGCCGGGGAGCGTGTGGTGTACGGCGACACCAGCGGCGCCACGGTGCTGCTGCTGTGTGGCTCGCGGGAGCTGCCCGCGCGGGACCTCATCAGCAGCGAACACCACAAGGTGCGGCGCGCTGCCGGCCTGGCCGCACACGGCCGCTGCCATGCAGGCGGGCTGCAAGCTGCCGCTTGGTGCGTGCGCAGCTGACGTTCGGTGCAGCACTACCTGCTGCCAGTGGGCTCTAGCTGCTGCCGTTCCTTGACAACTGTGTATAATTTTGTTTTCATTTCCAGCAAGGAAGCAGGGGCTCTGGTGGAAGTCCAATCAGCTGGTCTCATCTTGGAAGACTGTGACTGGTACGCCATGGCATGCACATGGCGTGCGTGCCCCCACACAAAGGTACTGCCTAGCAGCAGATAGCCCCTGCACGATCACTGTGGTGCCTGTCTCAGCATCACTCTCTCACACACCCCATGCCCGGCCCCCAGGACTACATCTACCTGCACAAGGAGCACTCCGACTGGGTGACCAAGGTGCAGTGGATCCCCGAGGTGGGCCTCGTCAGCAGCAGCCTGGACGCCACCATCAAGACCTTCGACATCAACCGCGAGCGCATCACACACACCTGCACCCACCATGCCAAGGGAGTGCACAGCTTCGTGTGGTGCAAGGCGTACAGCTGCTTCGCCAGCTGCGGGCTGGAGCGGGACGTGACGGTGTGGCATGTGAGCAACACAGCTTTGCCAGCTGGGCTGTTTCAGCTACGCACAATGAAACACGGCGCTTGTAGCCAGCGGGATCAAACGCATGTGCACACGTGATGCAGCGGTTGGGATCCGCTCACTATGTGTGCCTGCGGATGTGTACGTGTGTGTCTGACAGCTGAAGGTGTGTGACAGTGTGTCTCTGCGGTGCTGCTGCTGCTGCTGCTGTCGCCGCTGTTGCTGCCGCAGGGCACGACTGGCCGCAAGATCGGGGACCTGCGCGGCCACACCAGCAGCGTGTGCCACATCGCGCTGGATGACAGCCTGAGTCGCGTGTTCACGCTGAGCATCGACAAGTCCATCAAGGTGTGGGACCTGCGCAACCACCGCTGCCTGCAGACCATCACCCAGGTGAGGGCTGGCCGGGCTCAAGTCGGGCAGCTGTGCACGCGCAGCGAGGGCTGGCAGCACCGCATGAAGCGAGGCCAGCACGCACAGCAGATGCCAGTTGGGCAGCAGGGTTGCACCTCCTCAGTTAAAAGTGAGGGTGTGTGTGACCCCTGTGTTTTCAGGCTTCTGGTGTGATTGATATTATGCCCGCACAGCAGCAACAGAGGAGGGGTGGGCGTGCCTGCACCTGACTGGGGTGGTTGCTCCGGGGCATTGATGGCAACAAGAAGAGCATCAGTCCATATCCCAGGGGAGCTGTATGACTGCCGTGTGGTTCTGCAGTGGCCGGTTCTTCCACACTGTGCACAAATGTCCGTCATGCTCAGCTACCGCAGCTGTGCTGCTGTGGCTGCTGCTGCTGCTGCTGTTGCTGCTGCAGGATGACTGGGTTCGCCATGATGACAGCCAGCCCAGCTGCCTCATGTATGACAGCAGCAGGCGGCGCCTGGTCACAGCCTTCCACAAGCCCTACGTGTGGCAGCACAAGGTGAGCCCGGCATGGCGCAGGACATGCAGCCCGCACCCAGCACTGACCCGCGCACACCATGCAGGTGTGCAACTGCTGCTGACACGATGCGCACACAGGTTTGATAACTACTGGGGGAGTTGTCATGCAGGGGCTGGGCTTTACATTGAACGGGCATGCCCTGCTGCTGCTGCTGCTGCTGCTGCTGCTGCTGCTGCTGCTGCTGCAGGTGATCACGCAGGACCGCACGGGTCACCGCGAGCCGGTGCGTGGCGCGCTGTACAACGCCACATTCGGCGTGGTGGTCAGCGTGGACGAGGGCGGCACGGCGTGCGTGTGGAACCTGCAGGTGGGCCGGGGCTGGGCTGGATGTCAGGGTGCAAGGCTGCCTGGGGCACAGAGCATGACGGGGCAGGGCAGGCGGCCACCTGCAAGTTACAAGTCACAAGTACTATGCATCAGAATAGTTTCTCTCGTGCGTGAAATAGAGAAGGACATGGACAGGCCCAGTGAGGGCCTAAGAGTTCCATTGTGATAACTCATCCCCTTCCTACTGCGCGGTCCACCTGCATGCATAATTGTCAGCGCGGTGGAACTGCACCAGACTGCCTGCAAGGTATCACTGCGAAGGGGGTGCTGATGCGATGCGCGGCTGCTTGTGTGGCGCTGCCTGCCCACAGGATGGCTGCCGCAGCGGGCGCTTCACTGGGGGCCACGGCGCCAGCCGCGTGACCGCCATCAGCTTTGACAAGAAGCATCGGCGGCTGGTGACGGCTGCCAATGACGGCAGCATCAAGATGTGGAATTTCAACAATGGCAGCCTGCTGCGCAGGTGCGAGCTGCTTCCCATGCTGTTGACGGTTCAGGCAACAAGCAAGCCTGAATACAGAGGAGTGTGTAATGGCTGCTTTGATATATTCAACTGCCGCTTGTGGCTGCCGTTGGGATGCTGCTGATGTGGCTGACAAGGCAGCTGCCTCAGAGTCTGCTCGTACAACAGCACAATGTTGCAAAGTGGGCCTGGTGTTGTTGGTTGCCTGTGCTGGTGCAGCTTTGCGCACGACAGGGAGCCGCTGGAGGTCAGTGAGGTGCTGTTTGAGCGCGATGAGAAGCGAGGCAGCGACACACTGTACGCGGCAGGCTGGAACGCCAAGGTGGGGGACGGCTGGCAGGCGATGGACCGTCCATTTATGGCGTGGAAGGCAGTGGCTGCCCCTGACTTGCAGCTGTTTGGCATTGTGCCATAGTACACCAAGCTGTTGTCACCCTAAATTGTAGAAAAGCATTTTGTTGTGCTGTGGATTCCAGGTGCGGTGTGCTGCACGTCGCTGAGGTGGCATTCGATGTACACCAGTGCGGTCCCTGAGACTGCGGCAACGCACGCTGCAGGTGTTTGTGTGGGAGGATGCTGACAAGGACGTGGTGACCGCCTACAAGGCCTACGACGGCCACCAGGAGGACATCCAGTGCATGGCGGCGTACCCGCGCAGGCAGCTGCTGGCAACAGGTGCGGCGGGCTGTGCACAGTGTTGAGACAACCATCCCCATGCCGGGGTCTTGTACAGTTTGGCTGCACTGAGCGGCGCCGCCCGCAGGCTCGCAGCAGCAGCGTCGAGGGACCTGGCGCTGCGGCTGCGGCAGCATGTGGCAGCGTATGCTGCTCTCCATGGCGCACACCGCCGCCGCGCCCCAAGCCGTGGAGCTGCTTGAGTGGTGTTTGCCGGCACACGGGCTGATGGCTGCGGGCATGCTTGGTGCGCTGCTGCCGCCCTGCAGGTGACTACCAGGGCCGCATCATCATCTGGGGCTTGTACACTGGCGAGCGCAAGTCGTGGCTCAGCCACAGGGCCGAGCGCTACGAGACCGGCGTTGAGAAGCTGCTGTGGCTGCCTGCCTTCAGCCCCGAACAGCGCTCGGCATCAGCCATGGCGGCAGCAGCACTCACGGCATCAGCAGCATCGCTGGTGGCTGCACCAGCTGATGCCAGCAGTTTCTTTGTAGGACTGGGGCAGCAGCAGCAGCAGCAGCAGCAGCAGCAGCAGCAGCAGCAGCAGCAGCAGCAGCAGCAGCAGCAGCAGCAGTTAAGCCAGCGTGGGCAGCCGAAAAATTCTGAGCAGCAGCAGCTCGTCGGGGGTATAGTACCTGTCATAGTCCCTAGCATGATGTCTGTGGCATTGGAGGTGTCTCTAACAGACAGCACAGGCAGCCCTGTGCAGCAGCAACCACAGCGGCGGCACCAGCAGCAACGTCATAGCATAGCAGCTGACTCGGCAGCAGCAGCGGAGGCAGAGGCGGCAGGCAGCAGCAGCAGTAGCAGCAGCACGCCCCGGCCCGCTGCTGGTGGTGGTGAGCTGGATGTGACTGATGAGGAGCCTGACGCGCTGCTGCTGCTGTCTGCTGGCGGAGATGGCATGCTGCGCGTCTGGCTGATGAACCACCTGGCACAGGGCCACATGCTGTGCACGCTGCCAGGTGGGCGGGCAGGACAGCCTCAACAGCTCTCCTTAATAGACTGGTCCAGCAGCAGCGGCAGGAGCAGCAACATGTGTCTGTTGCATGTCTTGCTGGCATGGAACATGGATGCCTGGCTGGCAGCCAGTACTAACATGCAGAGTCAGCATCTGCATTTAACTGTTAGAATTGCCTTTGCCTTGCCGATGTGATGTGTGCTGCAGAACATGTGCTGGTCATGTCACGCTGCCGCCACCGTCTGGTTTGCTGGAAGTGCTGTGGTGGCCGTGTGTTGTGGCGCAGGCGCCCAGGGCCTGCTGGACGTGGTGACCGCCGTGTGCGTTGATGAGCAGGCAACCTGTGTGGTGTTGGGGGACAGTGCGGGCCACCTGCGCGTGTATGACATCAGCGCAGGCATTGATGCTTCCAGCAGCACAGCAGCAAGAGCCAGCTTCAAACAGGTGGGGTGGGACAACCAATTTGAGAGAGAGTAGTTACACATAATATGTACAGGGTTGGGTGTCGGGTGATGCTACAGTTGCTGGTTGGCACATGCTTCGACTGATGATGCGGATTTACGACTGCGTGTCCAAAACAAGCGGTGAATCAGAAAACCAAAGGGTGCTGCACATACTTTGCTGCTATGTGCCTGTGGCGTGCACCCGCATTTGATGCCCTGCTGCCCTGCCTGTTCATCTACAACGGATATTGCACGCAGCGCGCACACTGGCAGGCGCACAATGCAGCGGTGTCCAGCGTGGACCATGTCCCTGCTCGCCCCTTCGCCAACAGCATGTGCGGCGCCAATGGCAGCGGCATGGTGCAGCCACTGATCGCCAGTGCGGGGCGTGACAGCAATGTGGCCGTGTGGACGCTGGATGGGGGCTTTGTGGGGCTGTGCGGTGAGCACAGCTGGGACCTGGACAGGCCGGACACCTGGCAGGACGCTGAGGGACTGCAGCAGCGGCCGCCTCGGCCAGAAGCAGAGGGCATGTTCGTCACGGTGGGTGGGGCGGTCATGCTGAAAGCACTGCCGCAGACAGCTGGCAGCGCTGCGCGCAGTTGGAACAACAGCTTCCCGCAGTGAACATGTTGCTGCCTGCATTGGTGATGCGAGTGTCGCCTGTAGTGAATAGCAGCAGAATCGTTGTCACTTGAAGCTGCTGGATGCGAGTCGGCTGGAGCTGTTGGTCGCATGACGCATGTAGTGCACCTCTCTTAGCTTCCGCCACCAATAGCTCTGGTTGCTGTCGTCCTGTGTGCAGCCCACCAACGGCCAGCAGGACAGCACAGCAGCAGCAGCAGCAGGGTGTGTTCCCAGCACCAATGGTGCTGGCAGCAGGGGCGCCGCTGCCGCAGCCGCAGCCAGGTCCAGCCACGACCGCACCTCGTCCGTGGAGCTGGGCAGAGGCGGCCCAGGGCAGCTAGCAGCAGCAGGGGGCAGCTCCGCTGGTGACCCGGGCGGCTTGTCTATGGCTACGCTGGTGTTGCAGGTGGGCTTTGCCATGATATGGGGATGCTGTGAGTTGTTGAATGCGATTGATGAGCAGCAGGAGGGCTGCTGGCGAGATGATCGAGCTGCAGCCACATCATAGCAGAGTTGTCTTTCTTGGCTGCTTGCAACCACAGCCACGCTTCATCCTGTGGCTGCTTGAGCCACTTGCCTGCTTGGTGATGAGCTGTGCATGCACTCACATGTCACCCACCACCTGTGCTTGCTGCTGCTGCTGCTGCTGCTGCTGCTGCTGCTGCTGCTGCTGCTGCTGCAGGGCCGCAAGCAGAAGACGCGTGAGTGCATGGTGGCCAAGCCTGAGCAGCCCTACTGCCAGCTCAAGGTGCACGGCCTGGACGATGTTGAATCCGCCGCAGGGGAGATCCTCAAGGCAGCAGCAGACAAGCGCAAGGCCAAGGCGCGCCACCTGCACAGCAGTGTCAGCGGCAGCAGCCACATGAGCAGCTGGAGTGGGGTGAGCCATGGCAGCAAGCCTGGCGGCTTCAACTGGAGGCAGCAGCACAGCTGATACTGTGACAAGTCCACCTTTTACTCAACGGCATCTGTAATCAAAACACAGCCATGGAGGTGCATGGGGGCCGGCGCTAGACGCGGCAGACGCTGGGCTTACCGGCATGTAGATGTAACATCCACATAGTGAAGTTGTGAGATTCAGTCAGCTATCAGACGCTGATCAACTTGTTTAGATCAACTTGTACGACATCATGATGTGATCACAAAGATGGAGCATAATTGAAGGCTGTTGTAGCACCATGGTTGTGCCATGGTAGTGTGGTGTTATGCAGGCTTTGTTCAAAAGGCTTAATGGCTGTAGGGTGTTGAACACGGTTGGCCCCTGGGTCGGCCGCACATGACTGCTGTCACATGATAGTAGCTGACTGGTCCGTAAGACAGCCCATCAGGGGTTGAGAGGTCGGGTGATGGCACCATCGGAGAGATCTTTAGGGACCAGCATCCCGCCTGCACTTGGTCCGGCCCTCACCAATTGGTTGCAACCTTTGTGACACAGTAGCGCCCCGACATGTCACAGTTGGTGGGCACCCACAGCCGGCTAGCCCATATGGGCTTGTGCGCTTCTCACGGCCTTTCCTGGAACACCCTAAGGTGACGCACTTGCCTTTACAGCTTAATTGTACGATGTGATCCAGCAGGTGTATGACGTTGGTGGGGCTGTTACGTCATACAATCGGCCGACTCAGTCGGACTGGTATGGTTTCAAAGGTCCTGTTGCCGGTTGATCTCCTGCATCAGCACGTCTTCGCAAATTACTGCTGATGAATTACTACGGTGTTTACCGCTTCCATGTGTCGTTTTTGGATGCTTGTCCGACACGGCAGTCACATCAAGCAACGACAGCAGCACACCCAGCAACATTTCGCATTGCCACAGCCAGGTCCAGAATGGCTCTTCGCGCTAACCTGTCGATGCGTATGCACAGCTGCGAGCTGTATACATGTAGGCAATTCTCAGTGTGCATGCCACGCCGTCTACCACAGCAACCGCTGCACAGCACATGGTGCTGGGTAGCCCGGCAGCCAGCAGAAGCCCCAGAAAGCCCACCCGTGTCCTGTGGTGTGCCGATCACGTCATACAGCAACTCGGCAGCCTTAGAAGCTGTGTCAACAAAGACCTTTGCTTGCACCATGTGCGGCAAATGCTGCACCCTAGCAGAGGATGCAGAGGTGACTGCAGGATGCTTATGCAGCAGGAGACTGTACTGGTAAAGGGAAAACTGCGAGCATGCACAGACAGGAGATCAGCATGGCTGCTTGGTGCTGCAGCCATGGCTGCTTGGTGCGCTGCACTTGCAGAAGTCTGCACATGCATGCGGATGCGTTCAGCACAATGAGCACTCCTGCAGCATACACAACGTGCAAAGCAGGTGTAAGTGTGCGCGCCATACCACAGCCTGTGATCAAACAGCATGTGTTGGCAAAAAAATTGCCAATCACCTCTCTGCTGTCCTGCAGCGAACACTGGCGAAGCATATCAGCAGCAAGTGCTTGCACAGCCCCTGTACTGTGCAACCAACCCTGGACCACATGCTGTGCCGTGCAGGTGTGGGTCAGCAGCGCTGAGGTGGCAGCCATGGCCCAGCACCTGGGGATGAATGAGGCAGAGTTTGAGGCACACCACTGCCAGCCCTACACCAATGTAACAGGCTGGCGGCTGTTGCAGTCAAAACTTGTGGATGAGCAGCAGCAGCAGCAGCAGCAGCAGCAGCAGCAACAACCATTGGCGCCTGCGCAGGAGCAGCAACAACAGCCACCAAAACAGCAACAGCAGGTGGGTGGGTGCTCTTGCAGTTGCAAGCATGCAGGTCGGCAGGCGTCTCTGCTGCACACCGCCCATCAAACAGCGGGCGCGCCCTGCACTCCTTCCTTGGGGCGCGGCAACGCACAGCAGCTGCACCGCCCCTGGGGGCTGCAGGCACTTCTGTCATTCAGAGTGCTGCTGCACAACAAGCCACACCTGACGTTATGTGATGCGCCGGCCACGGTGGCTGCAGGTGTGCGTCTTCCTGAGCGAAGAACGCAGCTGCAGCGTGTACCCTGTGCGCCCGCTGCAGTGCTCCACCTACCCCTGGTGGCCTGAGCTGATGCCGCACAGCAACTGGGCAGCAGAGCGTGGTGAGCGCCGTTTACACCCATATGAGATGGCATGGACCATCTGGTCGCCAATCGCCTTTCTACTGAAGATGCTGTGCTGCTGTGGCAGTTGCAGGGTGCATCTGCTGATGGCAGGGCATGCAGTGCGCAACTCGATTGTGGGCCATGCCTTGGCATAGCAGTGCTTCATCAGACGTGCTGACAGCACCAGCAGTGAGCCCAAATGACTTCCGCTCCTGCCCATATTGCTGCCTCGTTTCGCTTCCTGCAGTGGTGATGTGTGAGGGCCTGGACCACCCAGAGGCTGGCCCCCTGGACAAGTGGCATGCGGCGCAGCAGCTGCAGGCAGCCACGCAGCACACGCTGGACCTGGAAGCAGCAAAGCCGCGCGGCTGGGACGCAGGGGAGCAGCTGTACAGCAAGGGTGATGTCGTTTCACCATGAGCTGTCTGGTGTATTGAGCACGACTTGCGTCGTGTGCAGTACCACTGTCTGCAGCAGGGCAGCAGCACCAAGCGCTGCAGCATGTAAACAGCAGCTGTGTGGCAACGGCCTTGCCTCATCGTTACACACATGCTGTGCCTGCATGACAGGCAGAAACAGTGTTGATGAGGGCGTTACCGTCAGCTGCATGGCAGCAAGTCACAGAAGCAGGGTTCGAGAATCACCAGGGCCACCCAATCAGGTTGTCAAGGGCGTGACTTACGGGGTGGGTGCTTGGCCAGATAATACAGCGCAGTATGTACTGCTAGCAGTATGCTAGCTTGCAAGCTAGACAATTGTTTTGCAAGGCTTTGGTGTGGTGTAATTGCTGCTCGCAATTTGCCTCTGTGCTGTTGGATTACACTTATGTTCGTTGTGGCGTAGCCGCGTGCACACCGTGTCATCCCTTCTTCTTCCTCTTCTTCTTCTTCTTTGAAAGGAAGTCTGAGCTGAGCTGTTTGCAGCTGTCTGTTATCAGCCAGTGGCCCTACTTTGGTAACTTGGTAACTTGGTGTTACACTGAATTGAGGTGCCACAGTGTTTGTCGCGGCTTTGCCGCGTGCACACACCGTCACACCCCTGTTCTTTTGCAGGCCTGAGGCATCTGATCACCCACTGCCAGTCACGGCTGCTAGCCATCAGCAACGGATGTCTTCTTGGAACCCTTATCAACGGAGCAGTTCAGCCTCGTGTCCGGAAGGTCGGAAGTCGAACACCAGCCGGCAGGGTGGACGGAAAAGGCCACAGGCCTGACTGTGGCACACCAAAGCGCCTTTATCCCATGTAAGATCACAGCAAGTTCCCACAGGTTTGTCAATCCGGCGGCGTTCGACACAAAAGACCGTTTCTGCCACAACAGAAACCGCAGGTCTTACACCCGTGCATGGCTGCATGCATGCTGCGTTGATGTTTTCTACATAGCAATCATGTAATACATGCACGCTTACTGGTAGGAGCAACCTCCGAGGCTGCGCTGCAGGGTGCCGTGCAGGTGGTTACTATTTGACTCCTGCAGCCAGCGGGCCGAGATGCATGAAGACACCTTTAATGGTTTCTACTCGTTTATGACAGGTAGTAAGATGCGTTCCGCGGTCAAAGCGACTCCCTGTCACAGTGTGCACACTGTGCACGCGCATGGGTGTCGATTTTAAGCACTCGCCTGCAGCACGACAAAGTGCCGCAGCTGTTGACTACAGGACGCAGCACACACTTCGTACAATTCAACAGCACTTCAGAGTTACGGAACACAATGAGCGGCAACTTTGCACCTGGTCGGCTTGCTGTGCGACATGCTGCGCAACCCATGCACTGACTAGAAGCACGGCATCCGCACGGAATAAATCAGCTTGCCTCTTATAAAGACTGCAACCATCATCTGTGGGCAGCAGCTGGTTCTGCGCTGGCAGAACGTGCTGGCCGTTTCTGCCACAACAGAACCGCATGCCTTCCAAACGTACGCTTGCATGGCTGCATGCATGCTCCTTTATTGTTTGTTAAAACAACACGCATATTTTACATGCGCGACTACTGGTTGGAGCAGCAACCTCCGAGGTTGCGCCGCAGGTGTGCCGTGCAGGTAGTTATCAAAAGTTGAAAGGAAATCCTCCGCTGTGGGCGGCCAGCACTCGAGCATGTACTGCTTGCAGTCTATGCCCTTCATTGTTGCTTCTGATGTGAGGGCGCACTGCCACGATTCCTGCTGCACAGGCCCTGTCGGACCACCTGCTTCCATTCCTTCCCAAATGTCAATGCTGTTCGGCAAAGTCAGTAATAGTGGGTGGGCCTCTGGCCCAACTTTGGTCTTTGGTCTTTGGTATTTGGTTATGCTAAAGCCTGGCTGCCAGCACGGTTTGAGACGGTCAGCCGCCTGACAGCAAAAGCATTTCAGCATCAAAGCGCAAGTTGAAAAAAACACAGCAACAGCATTAAGGCGCATTGGAAGTGCATTTCTTATGCTGGTTGGCAAGCACGTGCCACTTCACCGTGAAGAAGTTTTCCACTAAGAGTATTTTTGCAATGATTTTACACACGGCCAAGTGGTCACGGCTAAGAAATTGAAGAGTGATGGATTAGGTGGTTGCCCAAAGAGCCTGTCATTGGCTCGAAAACGGGCGATGTTCCCGTTGTGTAACATCCAATTTGTGGTCACCCGCGCAGTCTGCTGATTGTTCACGCATCCTTCTCTTTCTTTTCCCCAGAGTTCTTTGCCGACTGACAACTTTTGACGTTGTCTCGCTGTATACTATATAATACATATGACTTGACCTCAATCTTTGCAGGCTGCATGTTACAGTCTATGCATTGCCTAAACAGCATGATGTGCACACAGCCTGGTGTCCAGGATCATTTCAGAAATGTTACTGTTCAAGCACAGAGCTAGAGCTGTACTGTGTCAAAAATCTATCACCTGCCTGTGCAAGACTGCATGGCACCCAGCCGGTAGGCACCGACAGCATATTTGCAGCTGCGCGACCAATGCATCAAGTAGCCACTGAAGCTGCATCACGCCGCAAAGGACGAGCCATATCTTCATCCTGCCCTGCTACCAGCAGCTTTGGCAGCCAAGCTGCTTTGGCTGCTGAACCTGCACAATAACTAACGTAGCATGTACCAACACTGCATAGCCGCAACTTGCAATGCACACCCAACTGCCCGCTGCTGCACTGCACGCGAGCGCCGCCACTGCCAATGTTCTGAGCAGCAGCGCGCTGCACGCACATGCTTCGCCAGCTGCGCGGTGACCCTCGGCTGCTGCCGCGGCACCTGCTGCCCGACCTGCTGCTGCGTGCTCATCCCACGTGCTGCCTCTTGTCACGCGCGCCACAAAGCCCGACTTGATGGCCTGCACCGTCCTGCTGGCTCCGCACTGCTGGCAGCGCAGGTGCATCAGGCGTGTGGCGCTGTCCTTGTCCAGCAGCGTGTCCACGCTCTTGCAGCCGGGGCACAGCACGTACCTGAAGACCCGGGAGGAGCACGCGTGACCAAGCAAGTATGTGAGTGTGTTGGGAAGGAGCAGGGGATGCATGCAGGGTGTTTGGTCCAACATGAGACAGAGCTACTCTCGCAAGCAAACAGCACGGAGGGCATGCACACTGGGCACTCTGGCAGCTGCTGCCCCTTCCCTTCCCAGGAGAACCATTACATGCAGCACATGAGCATGTTCACAGGACACCGGCACGGTACACAGACAGCCGGCTCAGCAGCCGATGCGGCTGCCGCTCACTCGTTCACGTAGCGGCGCAGCACCGTCTCGAATGACTTGGGCAGGAAGCGGCCCTTGCACACCAGCGCTGCTGGCCGTCCAGGCTGCCGCTGGTGCCCAGCTCCGCAACAGGTACGCGCTGACGTGCTCGTTGTTGCGGTTCATAGCCTTGCACAGGTCCATGAAGTTGGTGAACACGGTCTTCTTGGTGCCCTCACGGGCTACCTGCCCAGCAGCAGGCAGCGCGCGCAAGCAGGGCCAGCACATGAGCGCACGCGCATGCACACAGGTGCGGCAGCACCCGCACTGCCAGCACGCGCGTATGTGTGCGCACGTAGCTGTGAGCAGACATGCATACGCGTGCGGAGGCAAGCAATACACCCAAACACATGCCCAGTGCTCACTGTCCCTGAGCATAACGAACACACGCTGCTGCTGCCATATATCTGTTAACTGCTGCTGCTGATTGTGCTGGCTGCTGTGCACCTGTGGCGGCTTGAGCACTGGTGCGGCGCCTCTCTCCTGTGAGCTCTGGGTTGCGCTCACGCAGGATGCCAAACACGCGGTCTGAAGGACAGCAGCAGCACAGGCAGGCGACAGCAGGCAGTGCAGCGCGACTGGTGAGGCCAGTGCAGAGAGGTGGGCACACCCAACACACAGGAACGGCATCACACGCCTCCCTGGTGCTCCGACATGCAACTTCGCACGTGTGCAAGTCGCGCATGTGTGACAAAAAGACACTGCTGTTGCTCCCCACCCACCAGCAAATCACAGCTTGCACTGCCCATGCCTCCAGAGGCAAGTCACAACAGCATGCACCAGAACACCAAGAAGAGATGGCAAGAGCAGACTAATCAGCTGCAGCAGCACTCACCCAGCAGCTCATCATAAGTGTACTCCCTGTCGCTGTTGCTCCACACAAACTTGCCGCCACCCTCTTTGCCTGCATCACGCTCAGCAGCCTCTGCCTCTGCCTCGGGGTCGTCCTCAAGGCCAAACTCGTCCGCGCGAGCCTGTGGACCGTCAGCAAACAGGTGGCAGCAGGATGCGCGTAACCAGCATGAAATGCTGCTAGCAACGCTGCGTCAAGCTGTGCAATGCATGCACAAGGGTGGTTGCCTCGAACAGGTGGTGGTGGTGGTGGTGCAGGAGCTGTACATGCAGGAGGGGTGTCAAGACGCAGGACTCATGCAGAGAAGCAACGCAAATAAAGCAGCAGGCAGAGCTCAGCAGAAGCTGTGCCCACACCAGCTATATTGTTATGTAACTGGCTGCCGCTGTCCATGGTCTTGCGGCATACGCAGCTGCATGCCTGGCCATTGGCTGTCAGCCGCTGCACCCTGCTTGACGCCCTGCCGGCAGGAGCGGTGCCACATAGGCAATTTGAAACCGTCTGCTTTGCAAACAACAGCACAGCGCCTGCACGTGCATATGCTTGCATTGTCCGCCAGCAAAAAAATGTTGATGCACCCGTGCAGTGCCTGCTTTCAATGCATGCAGGGCGATAACTGGCATGTGCCGCGCACCTTTTTCTTCTTTTTCTTCTTTTTGAGTGACAGGTCTACTAGCAGGTCCTCATCCTCTGCTGGCTGCTCTCCTGCTGCTGCTGCTGCTGCCTCACCGTCCTCAGCCTGCAGGGAAACAGCACGGATAACCAGACATGCCGCACAACAGTAGGCATCCATATAGTGATGCAGCTATTGAAAATTGCACCGCATGGAATGGTGCTGCTGCCATGTCATGCACCTGACGCTCCACACTGTTACACAGCAGCGGCTGCCATGCAGGAATGAGGCCGGGCACACTTATGGCTGCTCAGGTGTAACCCTGGTTCTGCTTGCGCTCACCGCTGGCTCAGCTGCATCCTTCTTCTTTTTCTTTTCTTCCCTAGGTCTAGTGTGAGCTCGCCGTCGTCGACTGCGAGAAATAGGCGGGGCAACAGGGTAAGCACTGCTGCTGTGCCCCTGCACCTGCGACCCCAGCACGATCTTGGCGTCCTGCAGCCACCAAGCCTAACCTGCTAGTTCGTCTAGTTTCTCCTGCACCTCATTAACCTGCTCCTCATCACCCATGACGCTGCG
The DNA here is from genome assembly GCA_014080715.1 of Scenedesmus sp. NREL 46B-D3. Taxonomy (NCBI): domain Eukaryota; kingdom Viridiplantae; phylum Chlorophyta; class Chlorophyceae; order Sphaeropleales; family Scenedesmaceae; genus Scenedesmus; species Scenedesmus sp. NREL 46B-D3. Next base: position 572,487 of record JACERP010000032.1, read on the forward strand.
ATCAATTCACAGTGCTTTGCGGCTGATGAGAGATGACGCGATTGACAGGTATCACCAAGCTGTGAACTGATAGTTGATAAAGCACAGACCGAGAGGTGAGCATAACCAACAATACAGCAGACACGCACCAAGCACAAACACCAAGGTGGTGAGGGTTTTCGCGGGGCAAAGAACACCTAGCACAGCTCAAGAAACCAGTGCATCATGGTTTGTGCTTAAAATACGTTATCGGTGTGCATGCAGTGATCCCAGCACGATTCGTGTCGCACTGGCTCAAACCATATTCGACAGCTACAGTACTGCATGAAACGGGCTGCAGCTGCGCCGGTTTGCATAGCTTTTTGACCACAATATTTTTATCAACGTGCGGAGTGTGGTGGTTGGAAGGAGGAGAGGAAAGCAAGGTCTACTGCTGGTACAGCAATACGGGACAGGACAACTGTGCTTACCTTGGGCCAAACGGCCATGCACGTGAGCAGCGCTATCCACAATTAGACCATGAAGCGGGCCATCAGGCCTGTTCCCATCCTGGTGCCGCTGGAGGAGGCACCCAGCGACTTCAAGCTGTGAGCATAGCAGTCCAGGCAGGGCAGCAAGCTGCACCTTGTGATGATGTGCATGCTGCCGACGCTGCTGTTGTGCCTGTTAGGTTATGCTGCTTCATACTGGGTAAAATCCTCTTGTTGTTTGTGCTTGCCACTTGCAGAAGCGACAGCGGCGTGTTTGAACAGGGCGGTATTGTGGTCAGCAAGGCGGGCTGCATCATCAAATCGGCAGCCGTTCAGCTGGATGTAGGCTCGTCAAGCAAAGTAGAGTGAGTTATTCAGTGTTCAGGAGATGTATCAGGCATTTTAACTTCCTGCGCTGCCCTGTGCAACTATAGTATTGCAGATAAGGCCTGCAACAAACACTGCAGACAGCCACATCAACAAAGTATTGCGCATGCCAGCAGCTGTATCTAACAGTTTTCCACTGCATGGATGTATATTTAAATTGTTGTTGCTGCTTTTCGGCCTGCCAGGCAACCTGGTGGCAGCTGCTACAGCTCTTCAAGGCCAGAATCCTGCACCTCCACAGCAGCAGCCACAGCAGCAAGTAAGACGGGCACTGGCAGTACACCCGCGACAACAGCAACAGCAGCGGCGGCAGCTGCCGCAGCAGGCTTGCAGGCTGATGCACAGTGCGGCAGCACTGCTGCAGCAATTGGAACAGCCACGCCTCCAGCGGCAGTGATGCTGGTGTGGCACAGGCGGCAGCTCTGCCGCCAGCACCCCCAGCAGCGGGAACAGCAGGCAAGGCAGCAGCCAGTCGGGCATTGCATTGGACGACCTGCAAGAACTGGCTGTGATAGGGCGCGCGGCAGCAGCGGCGTGGTCAAGAAGGTGCTGCACAAACCCAGCGGGGGCATCTACGTGCTGAAGGTCATCAACTTTGACATGGGCTGCGAGCTGGTGAGGCTGCCGCCACGACCACACAGCTGCCAGCATGCGCTTGCTCATGCCTTTGTGGTGGCAAGCGGCATGCGCATGCATGTGCCGGGCGGCACCTGCTCATGCATGTGCGCAGCAACATGGCGGCACAGCAGCTGTTGCTGTCCCATCGCAAGACCTGCGGTGTCGCCTTGGATGTTTTGAGCACGAGCCGCGGCGCCAACCAGCTGCTGCTGCTGCTGCTGCTGCTGCTGCCGCTGCTGCTGCTGCCAGGTGCGGCGGCAGGTCACGACCGAGGTGCGCGCCATGGACGGCGCGCCACCCGCACATCGTGTCGTACCACCAGAGCTACTTCGCAACGGCGCCATGACCATCCTCATGGATCATGGACGGCGTTCGCTGTGGGACGTGCTGCAGCGGGTGAGCACAGCGCGGCAGGCGGTGTGCCGCTGCAGGCCTGGACGCTGCGGCGGAGGCAGCTCACACAGCGGCATAGCAGGTCGGGCTGCAGGTGGAGCAGACCCCCACTCA